>CM068841.1:70477027-71092027 GCA_028554795.2 Sinohyriopsis cumingii | reverse complement strand
AAAGTTTCATTTTCAGGACTTCTAGCAGGATATTCTTAACACTACCTGTCACGCTTAGATGAGTCACTTGATGAGGACCCATGTATGCTGATCGCATCCATCAACTTTTTTAGTACTTCATCACCCACAGACCTTTGAATAATGCTGACATTTCTTGCAGTCGCCAGAATAACAGCGCAGAGTGGCATTAAGTACTTGGGGGAGTTGACATTTAATATTTTTAAACACCACCATTGTGCTCCATCGTTCTATTGAAGATCAAATTGCAGCTTCCTTTATATCTTGACCGAGTATTTTCTGTTTCCTTCTCATGTTCTTATTCCCGGAATCGTGTTTTCACTAAATATTGCAGAATTACGTTTGAACTATGAACGACCCAAATGAATGAGGTCCGACAGTCGTTATACTTCCCACATTGGATGTAGAATGTTGCACAAATCTTCAAAGCCAGCAGTAGCCTGTGAATCTCCATCTGTTCTTGCATGTCTAATGATAATATCTTGCAGCACAAACGTTTTACCTTCTTATCTTGACATTCCTACTCTGAATATGGTCAACTGGTAATATATTTGTTGTGCAGTCAACAGGACCTCCTGGACATTGCAAGTTAAAACCGTTCTCTTTCAGCCTTGCTCCAGTCTAACACAGCTTGTTTTCTACAGTAGTCCATACACTGTATTGCTTCTCTATAATAGTTTCACAGGCAATTCCAACAGCTTTTGGTGAACTTTGAGCAGGTTTCTTTTCAGGTCGAAAGCTAATGGCATTGTACCTTACATCAACACATTTATTTCCTCAGGATCCTGCACACCACGCATGATATTAATTCGTCTGACTAGTTTCAGCTTTTCTGCTATATCCATTTCATTTGCTCCACAGTAGCTTATCCTACAATGTTGGAAGCCTTTTGCATAGATGTTTCTAGGTGGTGGAATGTCAGTGGCCGCAAGCAAGTATCTTGCCCCGGTGTTGCTCATTGGAGTATCTTGTAGTCCAGCTTGAAACATCATATTTACAACAACAGTGTTTGGCCCAGATTAATTTGTTTTTATTTCCTTGTACTAGTTATACTCTGGTGACCCTTTGCTGCATATATTACACATCAATGTATAAATTGCAAGTCCCTATTTTCTTTCACAAGCAATTTGGAACTCATGTTTGTCAAATATATTGTCTTGATTTGCCATGGTGATGAATTATATCGTTCCACGTTTCAACATTGTTTTTCCTACAGATCATATGTGTCCCATGATGCTGATTCATTTCTGGCTCTTTCAGGTCCAGTTTCGCTTTGGATGATGGCCATATAATTCTACCAGACCCAGGTTTTCCATTACAGTCTAGGTGCCACAACTGACTGAGGACCCCCATTTGTCGACTTCGTCACTGCTATGAGAGAGAACTTGTCTGTATTCATTCTTCTGATCACTGGAACAGGTGCAGCAATGGAACTTGGTAGAGTATTATCAGTCAGGAATCTGACCCTTTTTCATGTAGAGTTTATAAAACGTTTTCTTCCTCATGTTGTACCCTTTCAGAGTTTCAGCTACAATAACTGCAGTAGATTCTCTCTCATTTAGATAACTAAGAAAAGGCATGATACCTTGATTTCAAAGAACTCCACCAACTCGTCAATACCATTAGAAGCTTAACATCTGAGAGCGCCTCCCATTCATGGGTGAAAATGACATCACTACCTTGGCTTGTACCCCTAACTAGCATATTTAGATGCTACCCAGGTTTCAGGTGTTATCTATTATTGACAGACCCTGGTTTAATTACTTCATACCTGATGAGGAAAACCACTGATGTTCATGATAAAGGAATGGAGACATGTTGCCAAAAAAAACAAAAAACAGAATGTTTCAACTTCACTTTTTAAATCTTCATGAAAGTTTAATTTCAATTAAAATTTTCATATAAAAACACGTATAATATTTTAAAATTGAAATTTCTAGGAAAGTTTAAACAGGCAAGTTTAATTTCTAGTAGTTTCCAGATTTGTGTTAGGACTAAAAACTAATTACAGTTTAATTGAAGTGTTTATCTTGATTATTAAAATCACAATTAAAATTTTTGCACATTTTTGACAGTCGGCCATTTTGAACTTCCTTTTGATCTGTTATAATGGTCTCAGATAAAATTCTCTTTCCATCATATTCATGGATCGAATTCCTTGAACCTTTGCAGCGGTATTTCAGACACATTTATTTTATCACAGATAAACAACATTTTCCATTCAGATGGACATATCTAGCCCTGTTAGGAATCAGGTCACAATCATTACTTCCAATTCAGTGTGTGTGTGTGTGTGTGTGTGTGTATATATATATATATATATATATATATATATATATATATATATATATATATATATATAGTTTGTTATCCTGTCTCATTTTGGTTATGATATAAAGTTAGATTTAAGCTTTCTTGGTATGTATTTAAAGGTAATTGTTTATTTTGTAGAATATGAGTTTATGGTGTGGTTCTCTGTGTATATTTCGGTGACAGTGCAGTGAGTAATTAGGCCTTGGTGATAATCAAGAAGAGAAATCTGTGTTCCATTGAACATTGCTTGGTTAACAGTCCAGCCTCTCAAAGAAATGCCGGTTAACCTATGACAAGAATTTCACCATGACGTAATCTTTGAAGGTACAGTCGACTCCACTTAACTGCACATCGGTTAACTGCACACTCCGGATAACTGCACGTAGTCACGCCGGTCCCGTTTTTTCCCAATGCTTTTCAATGGGAACAAACTTCGGATAACTGCACTTCGCTTAAATGCACACTCCGGATAATAGCACGATAAATGTTCTGCCCGTGGCACATTATTCATTACAACTTTACTCCGGTTAACTGCACAATGTATAGTCAGGATCAGTTATTGCCAGTCCACTGCTGTAGTGCGTCAAATAAGCCGACAATTAAGCCGGTAAATGCAACTTTGTAAATGAATGACATGTAAAGGATGCCATAGGTGGTAGATACATGTATATTCCCGCCCACCAGGGAGCAATAGCGTGGGAACAATCATATGTTGCAATAGATGACGGTCTTCAGGCAGAAGGTGAAATCGACGACTCAACCATCGTTGCAGCTCTTACAGAGACAAAACAAGAAGAAAATGACGAAAGAAGTGATGACGACAACGCAGTAGATGACCAGGTTTCATCTAAAGTCGCTATTCAGTCACTCCAGAATTTACGCAGATTCATGGAACAGAGAATGTGAGCTGTTTGAACCGTTTTACAAAACAGAGTAGGCAATTCACCAACTTATTAGTAAAACTTGTGTTTAGACATCAATTGCCGATTTCTTTCGGAAATCGTCAATTTCATTGTGTTTGATTTAACAATATGACGTTAGTGCTGTTCATTGTAGACTCTTGTTTCATTTAAGTAAACGTTGAAAGAGTGGATTCTAATCATCTTTATACGTTATTCTTCACCTATATTCGTGCCGTGCTGATTTAAAACTGTACTGTACCGTACTTCGGTTAACTGCACACTCCGTTTAACTGCACAGTCTCGTGACGGGCCCGAGGCTGTGCAGTTAACCGGAGTCGACTGTATTTTAAATTAACATATTATTTGTATTGATTTGGACACAGCAAAAGGTTACTGATATACAAATGTAGAGACTATATAGTTGTCCAGATCAACACCGTTGTTCAGTAAGGTAGAGCCTGCCTGGACCTAGATTTTCGTATTACATTGTCGCCTTTTGTGGTTATCGACAATGAAGTGCAGTGCATGTTTGCTATAAAACATGGTACTGGTCCCATCAAATTTTAAATTCGAGTGCTCTATTATTTATAATAACAACTGGACGAATACTTGACACAGTAAATATGGAACATAGCACCTGTCATTATTTTTTTAGCGTGTACACCCTTATGTATTTGAACAGGCATATTGCAATTTGCTGCAAAAATTACTGTGAGCTATCTTGTTTCACTACCCCAGGGAAACATTTTATCAGCAGTACAGACCCAAACTACCATTTGTTTTAAATGCCATTCCTTAGTCATTCCCAAGTCAACTTTGCTGTCTAAAATTTGTCAGTTTAAATTTTAAAACTTGTATGAAAATTTATTTTTTTCATTGGAATTTAGTTTTCTAAATTTAAATATTTATTTAAATTTACATTAAAATTTAATTTATCAATGTTTTTATATTTCAAACATATCGTCAGACAGGTATCATCATGTATTACAATTTAGCTTTTACTGCATTGAAAAATGCCTATAATTAAGGAAACTACAGCAAATTTAGGTTTGGTTTCTCAATTGCACTTGTGCCAAAACGTGCAGCCTATGGAACACCGACAATACACACTTTTCTGACAGCTGTTACACGCCTTGTTTGCAATGAAATTAGAAACACTACGTGTATAAATTTTAAATAGGTGTGGTTTGCAAATATAATTTGACAAAAATTGACCATAAATAATTTGGCCTGATAGGAATCAGATCACAATTATTAATTCCGGTTTAGTACCCATGAATATAGTCCCTATTTTTAGAACATTTTTTTCATCTCTCCTTTTGGTGGTGATACAAGAATTAGATTTAGGCATTTTTGGTGTTGATTTAAAGGTAATTTTGTATTCTTTAGAATTTTAGCATTATGGTGTGTTTGTCTTTGTGTATTTCGATGACAGTGCACAGCGAGTAATGAGGCATTTATCATGATCCAGAAGTGAAATCTGTGACCCAATGAACTGTGCTCTGTCCAGCCTCTCGAAAATACCAAATAACCTATGACAGGAACTTCACAGTGAGTTCATCTTTGAAGGTACTTTAGAATAAGATATGATTTATTCTCATTTGGCCACAAGGAAAGTTCAGAACTGAGAAACAAATGTAGAGAATACATAATAAAATTAATTGTGACCTGATTCCACATACTGTGAAGTGACTAAGGGAGGTGTACATGCCTCACATAAATTTCAAGAACAATACGAGCCTGAAACACTTGATTCACAAATATATCCATATTTTTAATTATTAAAAATATAATAGCTCAACAGTCACATCGTAACCTTAAGTTAAGAAATTTGTCAGAGGCCAATTTACGAAACTGTCCCCTGCCACTTTGGGGGTAACATAAGCGTGGGTTCGAGTCTCGGGTTCGGCCAAAGTGGGCATGTGAGAAAGCTTCCCGGTAGCGTCTCGTGGGTCGGTGGTTCTTTCCTGGGTTTTCCATGGTTCTTCCTCCACCATTTATACTGGCCGCCATGTATAGCTTATATTGTGCTGAAAATGGCGTTAAACCCTACAGCAACAACTAATCATCTTTGCAAGTACACAAGCTAGAACTGTAGTTGTGCTTTCGTTATATCTTCCTTTATCACATAGTTTGAACCCTTTAAAGTCATCCTCTTTTGGGTGACTTCTAGTCTTTTTCCTTTGTGACATAAACTGACAGATCACAGGTATCTTCGTTCCTAGTTTGTTTCTTTGTTCTTTTAATAATCCCACTACTTTCCCCGTGCATGGGTCAACCTATTCCCTCGCATCCAGTCTTCTAGTTCATAGACAGTTTGTTCACCCTCGACTATTGTTTCTGTTCATCAGCCTCTTTTCTTAATGCACCATTACGAATTTGAATCCAGCAATCAGTTCGTTCCTAATTGTTTGCTCAGCTTCCAGACCTTGGGTTTCTGTGTCAAATTGTCATTTTCACACTGAAACTCCGCTACCTCTCTTCTCACTCTTTATACGTTCCCATTCGTATTTGTGTTTTGTTACATATATCTTCGCTGATTTTGGACATTGCTTATTCAATGTTGGATCTAAACACATTCACCGTTATCACCGACATCAGCAAATTGTCAGTATACACTTTGGAAGCAATGTTATGAAAATTTTGAGCTAAATTGTCCGGCTTTTTTAAATGGAATCCATTTTGTTTGTCTTGGCTTCAAAGACCTCAAACCAGACTGACTGCCTTTCCATCCAAACAAATTATCGAATGGAAGTCTGCTGGATGGATACTCTTCCTTCAAACGCATTGGCTGGTGTCTCGTCTTTTTCTTCCCCAACCCACTTGATAGCCTGCTCTGCTCTTTCTCCTACTACTGCTTCTCTATGCTCCGTGACTTTTGTCCACGATCAGTCATTTTCTTTGCAAACACAACTGAGTGCTGCTACGAGTCCATCCATTATGAGATGTAATGCAAAGGTTGCACGCAAAGGTACGCGACCGTGCACGAATTACCTTCCACAGGACATTTTGTGAGCTGATTATAGTAAAAGTCATAGGGGTCATGTAAGCGCATTTACTAATTTAAATTTAAAAACTAGTTTTATTTTTAAAATTTAATCGTAATACAGTTATAACAAAGTTTATTCAGTCGTGATATTTGGGTATCTACACATTAATTGTCATAACAAAAGGAGAAACATTCAGTAAGTTATATTCTTAGTTTGTACATATAACATTTCATCAATAATGATAATTTAGCATTATGTAACATTTTACTAAAATAAATCTGAATTGATAATCGTGCTTCTGCTGTCTTTTACGTGTATAAAGGAGCATATTTGTATGGGAAAAATAGGTATTATGTACGAATTAAAGTAAACAACATGACATACCATACAGAAAATATATGCGAAGTTATATAATTGCCTCAAAGTTATTGGACTTCTGAGCATTTTTTTTTTTTTTTTTTGTTGCGTGCCAGTGTTTCCCTGGCTTTGTTTATAACTGACGACATTGTCACGTCTCTGTGTATGTTTGTAGTACAGTTTCTTCCCAAACGCAGGGGCGTTCCCTCTTACATCATTGCGCGCGATAAAAACCGGTTTAAACGGGATCACCCCTTTTGCTGGACTGTACTTAAAATTGTCGAAGTATGTTACCATTGAATTTCCCGTTAAGCATTTTTCGAGGAATTTACACAATAATCTTCAATGGAATTTTGATGGACAAAGCGCGAAATAAAGTGAATAAACGCCATTTAAAGGTATGTGTAATCAAATTCTCTAAAATGAAACCTATAGTTGCAGAAAGTTACTCAGAGCTATGTGAGGTGTACCATAATCAACACATAACTATGAGAACATTTGAGTGTCTTAAAACATCAAAAATATGTCTCAATAGGTTTAACAAACCCTGCCAAGGAAGGCCGGATACACTCATAAAATAGTTCCACGTGGTGTAAAACAAATACTAGTTCAAAAGAACTGCCATGTTGTTATTTGTTTACCTGTGTTATTGGGCGCTTCCCGCTCGACACATATGACCTTGTGATCTTTAAATATTTAGCCCCTTGGTCATTTTGATACATACATATTGTCACATGCATTTTGAAAATCACATTCCAATAAAAAGGGCCTTATCAAACGATTTAAGTACTGAGACCAAGAGCAATCACAACTTACGGATCACACGGTCGTAATTAATCGGGGTTCTCCCCAAATGATTGGTAAAGCTCCATGGAAATGTACATTAATTAGAAGACATGCACAGATGGAAGTCTGTTATGCTAACTTGTTCTCTCGGGGAAATTATGTGACTGAAGTCAAGTGATATAGACAGAACGGGGAAAAGGCAATGTCCAATTTGACATTTTACGAATGGTATGGCGAACATTTACCTGTTTCAACAACGACGTAGCAAAAACCAAATGGAACTTTAACAGCAATTTCGTCAGGATATTTTAGGGTTCTTGTATTGGTCAAGATGGAACGACAGAACATGTACGGGTATACTGACAAGGAAACGACAGGACACACGGACGCAGTGCTTGCTATTGTATCTATAGAATATTTGTTGATGATGATGATAACTGTTGGTAAGTATTTTCTTGTGGACTTAGGAATATTTGCTACTGGTGCTTGTGAGTAGAGAAGCTATCTATATGGGCGTGCTAATAGGTGAGTTACAGGGACACATATCCCGGACAACCATTGTGATGGCCCCTAACGGTTGGCGTGGATAAAAATATGTGTTTAAATAAACCACGTGGTCAAATTCGTCTAATTCTTAGCCTTATGTAGCTATAATAATTACACACATAAAATAAAAAGGTCAGTCTAAGGACTGCTTTCAGGGTGTATTTGTAGCTGTATAAGGGCCTCCCTATCTTACATGCCCCTCCTCTATGTCTTTATCCGGCTCTGGGTCACAATATTTCAGAGGGACAAATAAAAATAATAGTTCATAATTCACTAATAGCGCTATAAAATATTGAAGCCCTTATTGCTTTGACAGTGTCACCACCTTAACTTTTGTGGGATGCTCTGCACTGTAATATATGCCTATACACTTACATTATTGTAATAAAAGTGTATCATGTGCTTAATTCATGAAAAGATTAAAACTTTTGAATATCTGATTTACCTGAAATGAACTGTAACATGGAATTGTTTCGTTACGGATCTCAACATCGCTTAACAAAGGTGTACACGTATTATTTACCAGCATTTATTATAACAAATACTTGTTTCTTAAATAATTTTCATTCCAAACTCACCAATCATTAATTAAATGGCAGACTGTGTGTAAACATAAAATTAGTCTCTGAAGCTATTATTTCAACCTCAAAAGAAATCCACACCGTATGAGGTATTTTTAGCATCAAAAATACGTTACCCCTGCGGCTGTCAAACACTTTATATTGCAACTCTACCAGCTGCCATAAAGCTTGAATTATCTCTTTGTCAGATACATTCTTTAAAAATATATATTCGATACTATCTTACAGTGTTCATTACCGCTCGCGACCTTGGCCAATGCTAGCACAGAGCCGTGGATGGACGTCAACTGATGGAAAGTTGTACGTGTATATTTTTTTTTCTCACGAAACAACGTGTCCGCGAGTACACGCAAGGTTAAGGTCAGACGGTCGGTCATGGGACAAAAAGATAACGAGCCCGAGTTCAATTTGCAACACTGTGTGTGTGTGTGTTTGTATATATATATATATATATATATATATATATATATATATATATATATATATATATATATATATATATATATATATTCTAAGCAGATGATTCTTCAATATAAATGTATTAAAACTGATTCTTACTATAAGTCTTGATCACATAGTCTATTTCAAATGAACGCTTATAGTGTAAATGTAATTTTAATGCATGAAACTATACCAAACCCGTTGTGTTTTCTCGTACTTTGTCTTGGATTATATAATATTTCTGTCTGTCTGTATGCATGTGTCTCTCTCTCAGTGATGTCTGATTGTATTTGTTCAAGTGTTACAAGGATAACGCTAGGGTTAAGGTTATTTGCATTGCATTGCATTAATGACATATATTGATTGTCTATCTTCTAGTTGAATTACTGCTTTAGTTTTCATCTGGATTCCTTTATCCCCACCATTGGCGTCACTGGAGGGGGGGGCGGTGCGGGGGGTGCGGACCGCATCGGGTGACACCATCAGAGGGGGTGACACCCAAATGACTGCCTATAAAATATTCGACTTTTGCGCAGGAAGTGTTCCACGGGGGTGACACCATGAGTTACTGTACATGACTGTCTATAAAAATTTAGAATTTTTGTGCAGGAAGTGTTCCATGGGGGTGACACCATGAGTTACTGTACATGACTGTCTATAAAAATTTAGAATTTTTGTGCAGGAAGGAGGTCCATGGGGGTGACATCATGAGTGACCGCACTGAGTGACACCAACCCTAGTGACGCCACTAATCCCCACCCGCCCCCATATGTACGTAGTGCCGCTGACCTTGCCGAATTGAACGTACTATACAATAATAATATGTAATTACAGTCTTTGTTCCGCTCAGGTCACGAGGAGTGCAAAGTGAATAGAAACTAAACTAGCAACCATTCGACATACATATCACCACTGTGGTAATTGTTCTATACAATATGGTTAGGTGGTTGTTACAGCATTATTCATCTAATAATAACCGCTTTTAACATAATACCAAACTTTGACTAGTTTGTATATTACTCGGGTCATTCTTGTTGTGTTCAATCATATGCACACGCTAGTTAAGCAGTGCTGCCATTGTTATATTGCGCCTTTTACTTTTGGTGCATGGCTGTAAATTACACAGGATCTATAAGTAAGTGTTTCCGATCTTTAATATTACTATTTGTAATAAACCTGTTTATGAGTTCGGGGTAATTTCCATTGGATGGGTCGATCTGGTGGGTTCTTTTGCGACGTTATTGTGACATATGTCACGTAGCGAGTAGAAAACAACTGCGATTTAAAGCCGTACGGGTGTATATAAGGACTTATAACTGGACAATTGATTAATTCATACTTCCTATGTTATTGTGCTGTATCAGTCTGCAAATGTGTTTAATGTTATGTTTAGTTGTGATTTTAAGGAAACGTTTGTTTGGAGTATTAATTGGAATTACAAAGTGTTCATTGGACGAAATATTATTCCGGATTACTGTGAATTTATGCAAAAGAGTTCTGGACAATGCCATTATGATACATTAAGACTGTTGGCACATCAGCATATTTGAGGACTCATTAATTTATTCATTCGGAACACTCGAGCTTTTGGACTTGTGGAAAACTTTTTAGGATTATTTTGGATTTAATGAACAGTGCTGGAAGCTCCTCTTAATTTTTTTAATTATGTAACTTATGGAATTAAATTATTTGTTAAGCTTTACAAAACTTGTTGGTTTTGCTTCTTTCTGTTGCTTATGATCATAGGGTCATAACACCGTACATGTACCCCGATTTTAGGACGCTTAACATAAAACACTGGGTTGAGACACTGGTCACCAAGCACCGGGGACCGATCACCGGTCAGAAGTAAAAGAACACAGGACAGCGCATCTTCGCTAGCCAAGGTTCCGATGTGTTAACTCTATCTACACTTTGGAGAATCATTCAGATATGTCGGTGCTTCGGGTCTGTGAATTTCATTCAATGCGGCGGCAAGCCATCGCATCCAAACAAAAACAGGTTGTTCGAATCTGAACACTGTTCCTACAAGATTGAGACAGGGGAGCACACAGCTGGAATGGACAGTTGAGAAGATGCTAAACACTCAAAACCCGTGATTCTATTCTGGATCTTATTGGACTAAAGAGATATATCATAGATCTTTTTGCGTTAAACGTATATTGGAAACGAGAACTTCAAAATGGAGACTTTAGCTTCAGACAGGGACGCTACACAGATAAACTACTGGGCATTTTCCAAAGACCTCCAGATGCTTACCTACAAATCCATGTATTTTCGTCACACTGCGATTCTGTCTTGACATGGAGGTATTTAAATTTCGGGCACTTTCTTCGGTCTGGCTTCTTCACCCAGAGCCTTTACAAGGGTGATCGCAGGTTACTTAAGATCGTTGGGGATGTCCATCGTCTAGTATATCGATGATTGAATTGATACATTAAGTTCTGAGATTACCTTAAAGACCTGTTACTCTATCGAATGACAGTGACTTGTCTGTGCTTTATCCCGGGTTTAAAGTGGGATGAATTTCCTCACAAGTGCAGAGACGGATCGTGTTCCTTTCTAAACGATTACATGGTACTGTCCCTCACAACAAGAGTGTTCGAGAGAACGTCACGGTCTGTTCGGCACTATCTCTTCAGGGGATTCTGAAAGCCACGGCGGACCTAATTTGATTGATAACAAACTCTAGACCTTATGATACTTATTTGACATTGATTACTTATTGCATAAGCAGCAGAGAGGGTGAACAGACCACTTAAGGGAGTGGTCACCCTTGTGTTTGGACCAAAAAAAATAGTGACCCTTCATAGAGGTCAATACCACGTCTACAATTATTGTTTGTCCCAAACAGAATTGTAGACGAACCCTCTCTGCTGCTATCCATGTTGTAAAATAAATTTTAAGTTTGATGAATATTTTTCTTTTCATCTGAATCATGGGAATCTTCATCTGTTTCATCTTTATTTGTTCTATGTTTCAAGTAATATTCAAGTTCTGATGGTGGTTTTTCTATTTTTGGATTTATGTTCTTTCTGTGTTTATAATATATCATCAAACTTCTGTATCGATTTCCACCGCAATTTTTGCAAATCTGATATAATCCTCTAACGCCGTTGTTACATCCAACACAACTTCGTGGACCAGCATGAAGGTTTTTCTTTATAAGATAATTATGTTTCTTGTAATATTCTCCACGGCATTTTTTATCAGGTTCCTTGACGCAGCCACGCACAGTTGTTCATTATATTAATGATATCTTTTTAATTAAATTTACCCAAATATTTTATCAAGACCCACACGATATCTTGTTCTTGGATCATGTAAATTTATTGTTATAAATCCATGCGGAGTAGCTTGCGCTCGTGAGAAGAAATTTTTGAATTTAATTATATCCATGTCACCACCACACCAAGTTTGATGAATATTTCTAAGTGTGTGTGTGTCTACGCCATTAAACACAACTAAAATGTTGCAGTTGTCTCTGATCACTTTCGGAATTTGTGTATATCGTTGAGTAACATAGATCACGTCTGTATTTTTATGTCTCCCTCGGGAAAATATTCTGGCTGGATTTGATTGTTTATCTAGCATCACATCGTCGTATACAACTAAATTATTAATAAATCCGTCTATGGAATCTACGGATGGTGCTTCATCAAACTCTATAACATCATTACCTTCATCCAGATCTTTTAACATCGCTACAATCCCATCTCGAGTAATAATTGCATCTTAATCATTCTGATGGAATTTGGTAGCGCAGGATGGTTCTCGCTGCCGTTGAATAAATAATCTAACTACAGTCGCAATGGCAACAATGGGGGTTGTGCATTTTATTTAATATCCTATTATATCTTAAAAAATTCATCATCGAGGTGTCCGCGATCATCATCGAGGTGTCCGCGATCATGAGGGAACTTTCATAAATATGTTTCGGACAACAATTATTTTTCATGATGAAAAATATTCTTCTAATGTTGGTATCGGTCGATTTCTTCTCGTAAGATACTCAACGAGTAATCGATATCTTGTTCCGCCGCAATCTATACATAACGGAATTTTACCACGGACGCCTTTACCACAACTAATGCATCTCTGAGGACCTCGCGAGTTATTTGATTTTCTTGATATTTTTTTATGATCACCACAAAAATCACCACGACAGTTTTTTCCGCATAATTCTGTTGATCCTTGAAGAAGCCAAGCACATTTGTTGACCATCTTATATTTAAGATCCTATATATTTAATGGGAGATTAAAAATAACAATCAATTAAAGATATGGATATTAAGTATAATGAGCGAAAAAAAGTACGAGACAGAAATCAGCGGTAATACTATTAGTATTACAGACAAAAGTTTAAATTATTGTTGTCCCGAGAATGATCCAACATTCATAATAGAAACTCTATTCGACAATGTCACTGACTTTGACGCAAAAATCCTATCAGAGAGAAATTATCTCATGCTGCGTGATTATTACAGCATATTTCCCATATGTTCGTTAGATCAGTGTGTTTCAACAACAACGAAAAAATCAGCCATTGAATCATTCCAGACTGGCGCTCATGAAAACTATTACTTACCAGGAATTATCATCCAGCACTTCAAAAACTTCTACGTATTTGCGTCTGATGATGATTTTGAATCCGTCGTGGATAAATTCGCCAATCAAACATCAGTAACGGAAATCATACCAAAATTTCGGTGCAGATATCCCGTGTTTGACATCGATTCATTCTACGTGCTCCATCGAGAACGTATCAATAAACACGACAAACAAGGAATAATAACAGAATCAGATGAAAAATTATCCACTGACGAAATTATCGAATATTTCTCCAGATTATGCGGCTGCGGCCGTGATAAAATTTACTTGTTCTCGACAACGCGAGGATATCATATACTGTGCAAATGTCAGCCCGTATCATTCGAGCAACATCAGGAATTGATAAACCAGTCAAAGAAAGATAATCCCACATGGAAGATTGATCTCCAGGCGGGATTGCACAGCATAAAATTAGCTGGAACAAAATCCAACAAAATCAACTCAGTCTGTAAAAGATTAATATCCGGCCAAATATCTACGTATCGAGATTTATTGGTCTGTCCCACTTCCATTCAGCCACGCGAGATTAAATATATTAAATCACGTGAAGAATCCTGCGAGTTTTCAAACGAGATATCTCAGCAAGATCTCGAAAAATATCGACCGCGCTAACTGGTGAATCAGATCAGCTGCTCTCCGTTGCATCATCGATACGAAACAGACTAACAATACAGCCACGTCCGGGTCATTATTGTAATATTTGTCAGCGACGCCATGGCTGGAATGAGATTCATGATCACATCGAGGACAAATGCGACAATTGCCTCGTTTATGTCCACAGCGATTGTTACATTGTAGTCTGTCCACGAAGTAACGGAAAAATAACCGTCCCGAATAATTATGATCAGCAAATCGAGAATTATCTTGCAGGATCACCAAATGCTGCAATTGATGCCGTCGTACAATCCATGTCGGTGCATCAACGCAATCGGAATTACATAAAATATCTGATGATGTCAAAATACAAAAAACAAACTCATCCTGGAATTTTTATCGATAAAACACCCGATTACACATACACGAATAAACCACTACACGAAGCCGGACTAGGCTGTAAAGGTTTCAGCGGCGATTATATTGATGGTTCCGCATGTGGCATGGGAAAATCTGTCGCAACGATATCATCGATCAACGCGGATCATTCCGTGTTGTATCTGTCATATCGAAAAACATTCACACAAAAAATAAAATCAGATTATAATTTCGAATCCTACCAGGATATCATCGGCGATATTGTCATTGCCAAACACAGAAAAGTAATTGTCCAGTGGGAATCATTGATACGTGTATGTGGCGTTCCAGATGTAATTATCGTCGATGAGTTACATGGATTAATGCGACAATGTTTCTCAACAAACGACAGACGTATATTCGAGAAATTTGCTGGCCTAATCACAATGGCACCACGTGTTATAGTTGCCGATGCCGACGTGAACAATGATGATCTTGTATTATTTCGTGATAAACTATCGCGGCATGAAATGAAATTTGTCATGAATGATTACCAGCCGGATCATGGAAAGAAATTTATCGTAGAAAATTCACACAAGGATAATTATCTCAAACTACTTGAACACTTATCACGAGGAAAACGAGTTGTTATATTCACGCATAACAAAATTAACGGTGATTATTCTGTTGAAGGATTAGCTAAGCAATTACAGCATCTTAAATATCGCGTAAAATATTATCACGCAGATACAAATACGAAGGAAAAGTCCGAAGATTTCTCCGATATAATTAACGCGCTTAATGATGTTGATGTTGTAATATTTAATCACACACTAGAAGCAGGTGTCAGTATCATCGATGATAGATTCAAAACATTATTCGTTTTTTCCTCTGAATTAGGATCCGTCGAAGCGACCAAACAATCCATTCACCGATTCAGATGCATTGATGAAATTCATTATTCAACAATAACACGACCACGCAGAAATCTTCCTCTGACTCGCGAGGACATCATTGCAACAATCATAAACAACGAGAAAAATCTCACCGAGAAAGAAAAATCATTCAGAATGCCCAATCCAGGAGAACTCACCACGCCATACGGCTACGCGTTCATCAGCTACATCATCGACGAGAATAATTCGAGATGTTACTTCACGCCGCGACTGATTGAACTAATGAGACGAACCGGATATGAAATAATCCAAACACAACCGGACGAGTATGATGTCTGGCTGAAGAAAACGAGATCCAAGAAAATCACCAAAGATGATATCAACGATGATCCAGCCGTAGATGATTTTCTCAAA
Source organism: Sinohyriopsis cumingii (assembly GCA_028554795.2). NCBI lineage: Eukaryota > Metazoa > Mollusca > Bivalvia > Unionida > Unionidae > Sinohyriopsis > Sinohyriopsis cumingii. The sequence continues at coordinate 71,076,221 of CM068841.1, read as the reverse complement.
ACGTCAATCGGGGCGAGAATAAAATATTCCATGAGATATCCCGACGATTATAATCCGAAGAATGACGAAGATCATCCAGATCAGAATAATCCCGCCGGGAATGACGAAAATAATCCCGCCGAGAACAACGAGAACAATCCCGCCGAGGACCATCCGAAATTTTACCGATACGACCCTCGAGAAGATCTCGAGCCGTATCAGAAGAAATTAAGATACATAAATTATTTATTCCAATGCGACTGTGCCAAACTAAGCGAGGACAAAATCGAATATCTCCACAGAAAATCCCCACATCTGAAACGAGCACAACAAGTAATCGTTAACAAATTCAACAACGGCGATATCACAGAAATGTTTAGATCTGATAGATTATCATCGCGAGAACAATTAACGATAATCAGAGATGTCCTTGAAATGTTCTTGTTGCCCGATATTGTTCCTGACAATTTATCAGTGACGTCAGTGACCATTGACAGAAAAAGACCGATATCGAGCATCAGTGAAGCAATGACCGACCTGGACAACGTAGAAAAGTATAATAAATTTATCAAACATTTCTCGACAATATTCCCCGACTCACGAAGATTAGGATCAACAAAACTAACTACGAAAGATATCATTGAGAAAATAAAATTAATTTACAAAAATTTCGGCGCGGAGATGAAATCGAATGATCGTATTAACTCCAATCGAGGCGATTACACGTTAAATTATCCTGTTTGGCCGGAACCAGATTTCATCAACAATGATACGTGGAGAAATACAATAAATCCCGATGGTTTTCTTGGAGGTAGTGATGTCTATGTCATTGATGACCATACCAAGTGGTTGAAATATCATGTATGGATCGTTAACAGATGGATCTGATGACACGAAGTATCAGACCCTGTATTGTTGCTGTTGAAAGTCGTACATTTCATATATATATATATTTTGTACGACTTTCAACAGCGGTAAGTATGATCATCCATTGTTGATATCGACGAGAATAATTATCGATGTTGTTCATTGTTGTCCCAGAATAAATTCAGATAAAAAAATATCGATATTGTTTATGCGAAAAATCAAACAAAAAATATCGATGTTGTTCATTGTTGTCCCAGAATAAAATATTTATCGATGTTGTTCATTGTTGTCCCAGAATAAAATATTTATCGATGTTGTTCATGCGAAAAATAATTATCGATGTTGTATATTTCAACGTTCATTGATATTCCGTCAATCAGCAATTCAGACCCTGTATTGTTGCTGTTGAAAGTCGTACATTTCATATATATATATATATATATTTTGTACGACTTTCAACAGCGGCAGATATCGAGCATCAATGAAGCAATGACCCCACTCGCAAGATGATGTGAAATAAATTTAATACCCGAGTGGCCTTTCAAGGAACATCTGAAATTATATGGATCGATCCTCAAGGATGAAAACATTAATTTTTTTCACCACATGTCAGTCAATACGGAAGTCCCAAAACTTGATGACGTCATACATTCGGACTTTATCATGGAAGTACATATACTGAAGACCTCAACGAAGAAAGATATTCATCGATCTCATCATTGTCAAATTTGATCTACGGTGTTGTGATGAAATATCCTAATTATTTCAGTACGACGATGACATTCCTGGTAAAACATCTGATTTGTCGACGTGCGTGTGATTTAATGGCCGATGTGATTCAGATTTTACTGAAACAGCATTATGTGATTTATACTCATTGTGTGATTCAACATTATTATGTGATTCAGACTTTACTGAAACAGTATTATGTGATTCAACATTATTATGTGATTCAGATTATACTGAAACAGCATTATGTGATTTATACTCATTGTGTGATTCAGATTTTACTGAAACAGCATTATGTGATTTATACTCATTGTGTGATTCAGATTTTACTGAAACAGCATTATGTGATTTATACTCATTGTGTGATTCAACATTATTATGTGATTCAGATTTTACTGAAACAGCATTATGTGATTTATATTCATTGTGTGATTCAGATTATACTGAAACAGCATTATGTGATTCAGACTTTATTATGTGATTCAGATTTATCTGAAACAGCATTATGTGATTCAGACTTTATTATGTGATTCAGACTTTACTGAAACATTATTATGTGATTTATACTCATTGTGTGATTCAGACTTTACTGAAACAGTATTATGTGATTTATACTCATTGTGTGATTCAGACTTTACTGAAACAGTATCATGTGATTTATACTCATTGTGTGATTCAGACTTTACTGAAACATTATTATGTGATTCAATATTATTATGTGATTTATACTCATTGTGTGATTTATACTCATTGTGTGATTCAGACTTTACTGAAACATTATTATGTGATTTATGCTCATTGTGTGATTTATACTCATTGTGTGATTCAGATTATACTGAAATATTATTATGTGATTCAGACTTTACTGAAACAGTATTATGTGATTTATACTCATTTTGTGATTCAGACTTTACTGAAACAGTATTATGTGATTCAGACTTTACTGAAACATTATTATGTGATTCAGACTTTACTGAAACATTATTATGTGATTCAGACTTTACTGAAACATTATTATGTGATTCAGACTTTACTGAAACATTATTATGTGATTTATACTCATTGTGTGATTCAGATTATACTGAAACATTATTATGTGATTCAGACTTTACTGAAACATTATTATGTGATTCAGACTTTACTGAAACATTATTATCTGATTCAACATTATTATGTGATTCAGACTTTACTGAAACAGTATTATGTGATTCAGACTTTACTGAAACATTATTATGTGATTCAACATTATTATGTGATTCAGATTTTACTGAAACAGTATTATGTTTGACATGATTTTGCGATTGAACGGATTTGACATTTTCATGTTTGACATTTTCATGTGTTTTGACATTTTCATGTGGTTTGACATTATTATGTGATTCAGACTTTACTGAAACAGTATTATGTGATTCAACATTATTATGTGATTCTTGTTGATTTTTACTCCAAATTTCATATAATCGCGAGCGAGAATATAATGCGCGGTTGAATAATTTTAATTCCGCCCGTCAGCGTTATTTAGTGAAATTAAATCTATATAATATGCCCAAGAAACGGATAGTTGATACATCTGATGATCGATTTATTAACAACAAACCTGTTACTGCTAAAATATCTCATAGAATATTACCAGGCGGCATTACTGCATTATGTATTTCCGATCGACGTTGTGCTGGTTTTTCACAAAAATCTACAGTACGGCCGCTTAACCGCGATGAGCTGGCGCGAATACATCTCAAGGATAAATATCATGCGAGAAAACAATCTTCACCGACAAACGCCCGGAATAATCGACCTAAAATTATATCGTTATAAATTTTATCAACTACAGGGGAGAAAACCGCGCGTTATATTCACGAGTCATCTCATCCAATTTTTTCTGTTGCTCAGAATTTACCGAACAGACTTCATTGAAATATTATTATGTGATTTTACCGAACAGACTTCATTGAAATATTCAGAACGTTTCATTGTGTTATTGTCGATAAATGCCCGAAATAATCAATTTCGGTTTGATATATTCGAACCGACCAGGAATTTTCTTACCAACTGCGGCCGAATTAAAATTATTCAACCGCGCATTATATTCTCGCTCGCGATTATATGAAATTTGGAGTAAAAATCAACAAGAATCACATAATAATGTTGAATCACATAATACTGTTTCAGTAAAGTCTGAATCACATAATAATGTCAAACCACATGAAAATATCAAAACACATGAAAATGTCAAACATGAAAATGTCAAATCCGTTCAATCGCAAAATCATGTCAAACATAATACTGTTTCAGTAAAATCTGAATCACATAATAAAGTTGAATCACATAATACTGTTTCAGTAAAGTCTGAATCACATAATAATGTTGAATCACATAATAATGTTTCAGTAAAGTCTGAATCACATAATAATGTCAAACATAATACTGTTTCAGTAAAGTCTGAATCACATAATAATGTTTCAGTAAAGTCTGAATCACATAATACTGTTTCAGTAAAGTCTGAATCACATAATAATGTTGAATCAGATAATAATGTTTCAGTAAATCTGAATCACATAATAATGTTTCAGTAAAGTCTGAATTACATAATAATGTTTCAGTATAATCTGAATCACACAATGAGTATAAATCACATAATAATGTTTCAGTAAAGTCTGAATCACATAATAATATTTCAGTATAATCTGAATCACACAATGAGTATAAATCACACAATGAGTATAAATCACATAATACTGTTTCAGTAAAGTCTGAATCACATAATAATATTTCAGTATAATCTGAATCACACAATGAGTATAAATCACACAATGAGCATAAATCACATAATAATGTTTCAGTAAAGTCTGAATCACACAATGAGTATAAATCACACAATGAGCATAAATCACATAATAATGTTTCAGTAAAGTCTGAATCACACAATGAGTATAAATCACACAATGAGTATAAATCACACAATGAGTATAAATCACATAATAAAGTTTCAGTAAAGTCTGAATCACACAATGAGTATAAATCACACAATGAGTATAAATCACATAATAATATTGAATCACATAATAATGTTTCAGTAAAGTCTGAATCACACAATGAGTATAAATCACATAATAATGTTTCAGTAAAGTCTGAATCACATAATAAAGTCTGAATCACATAATGCTGTTTCAGTAAAATCTGAATCACATAACAAAGTCTGAATCACATAATGCTGTTTCAGTAAAATCTGAATCACATAATAAAGTCTGAATCACATAATGCTGTTTCAGTATAATCTGAATCACACAATGAGTATAAATCACATAATGCTGTTTCAGTAAAATCTGAATCACATAATAATGTTGAATCACACAATGAGTATAAATCACATAATGCTGTTTCAGTAAAATCTGAATCACACAATGAGTATAAATCACATAATGCTGTTTCAGTATAATCTGAATCACATAATAATGTTGAATCACATAATACTGTTTCAGTAAAGTCTGAATCACATAATAATGTTGAATCACACAATGAGTATAAATCACATAATGCTGTTTCAGTAAAATCTGAATCACATCGGCCATTAAATCACACGCACGTCGACAAATCAGATGTTTTACCAGGAATGTCATCGTCGTACTGAAATAATTAGGATATTTCATCACAACACCGTAGATCAAATTTGACAATGATGAGATCGATGAATATCTTTCTTCGTTGAGGTCTTCAGTATATGTACTTCCATGATAAAGTCCGAATGTATGACGTCATCAAGTTTTGGGACTTCCGCATTGACTGACATGTGGTGAAAAAAATTAATGTTTTCATCCTTGAGGATCGATCCATATAATTTCAGATGTTCCTTGAAAGGCCACTCGGGTATTAAATTTATTTCACATCATCTTGCGAGTGGGGTCATTGCTTCATTGATGCTCGATATCTGCCGCTGTTGAAAGTCGTACAAAATATATATATATATATATATGAAATGTACGACTTTCAACAGCAACAATACAGGGTCTGAATTGCTGATTGACGGAATATCAATGAACGTTGAAATATACAACATCGATAATTATTTTTCGCATGAACAACATCGATAAATATTTTATTCTGGGACAACAATGAACAACATCGATAAATATTTTATTCTGGGACAACAATGAACAACATCGATATTTTTTTGTTTGATTTTTCGCATAAACAATATCGATATTTTTTTATCTGAATTTATTCTGGGACAACAATGAACAACATCGATAATTATTCTCGTCGATATCAACAATGGATGATCATACTTGCCGCTGTTGAAAGTCGTACAAAATATATATCCATCTGTTAACGATCCATACATGATATTTCAACCACTTGGTATGGTCATCAATAACATAGACATCACTACCTCCAAGAAAACCATCGGGATTTATTGTATTTCTCCACGTGTCATTGTTGATGAAATCTGGTTCCGGCCAAACAGGATAATTTAACGTGTAATCGCCTCGATTGGAATTAATACGATCATTCGATTTCATCTCCGCGCCGAAATTTTTGTAAATTAATTTTATTTTCTCAATGATATCTTTCGTAGTTAGTTTTGTTGATCCTAATCTTGGTGAGTCGGGGAGTATTGTCGAGAAATGTTTGATAAATTTATTATACTTTTCTACGTTGTCCAGGTCGGTCATTGCTTCACTGATGCTCGATATCGGTCTTTTTCTGTCAATGGTCACTGACGTCACTGATAAATTGTCAGGAACAATATCGGGCAACAAGAACATTTCAAGGACATCTCTGATTATCGTTAATTGTTCTCGCGATGATAATCTATCAGATCTAAACATTTCTGTGATATCGCCGTTGTTGAATTTGTTAACGATTACTTGTTGTGCTCGTTTCAGATGTGGGGATTTTCTGTGGAGATATTCGATTTTGTCCTCGCTTAGTTTGGCACAGTCGCATTGGAATAAATAATTTATGTATCTTAATTTCTTCTGATACGGCTCGAGATCTTCTCGAGGGTCGTATCGGTAAAATTTCGGATGGTCCTCGGCGGGATTGTTCTCGTTGTTCTCGGCGGGATTATTTTCGTCATTCCCGGCGGGATTATTCTGATCTGGATGATCTTCGTCATTCTTCGGATTATAATCGTCGGGATATCTCATGGAATATTTTATTCTCGCCCCGATTGACGTTTTGAGAAAATCATCTACGGCTGGATCATCGTTGATATCATCTTTGGTGATTTTCTTGGATCTCGTTTTCTTCAGCCAGATATCATACTCGTCCGGTTGTGTTTGGATTATTTCATATCCGGTTCGTCTCATTAGTTCAATCAGTCGCGGTGTGAAGTAACATCTCGAATTATTCTCGTCGATGATGTAGCTGATAAACGCGTAGCCGTATGGCGTGGTGAGTTCTCCTGGATTGGGCGTTCTGAATGATTTTTCTTTCTCGGTGAGATTTTTCTCGTTATTTATGATAGTTGTAATGATGTCCTCGCGAGTCAGAGGAAGATTTCTGCGTGATCGTGTTGCTGATGCGGAATAATGGAGCTGATCGACACACCTGAATCGATGTATGGACTGTTTGGTCGCTTCGATGGATCCTAGCTCGGACGAGAATATAAACAATGTTTTGAATCTATCATCGATGATACTGACGCCGGCTTCCAGTGTGTGATTGAATATTACAACGTCAATGTCGTTGAGCGCGTTGATTATATCGGAGAAATCGTCGGATTTTTCTTTCGTGTTTGTGTCTGCGTGGTAATATTTTACTCGATATTTGAGATGCTGCAGTTGCCTAGCTAATCCTTCGACGGAATAATTACCGTTAATTTTGTTATGTGTGAATATAACAGCTCGGTTTCCTCGTGATAAATGTTCAAGTAGTTTGAGATAATTGTCCTTGTGTGAATTTTCCACGATGAATTTCTTTCCATGATGGGGCTGGTAATCATTCATGATGAATTTCATTTCATGCCGCGATAGTTTATCACGAAATAGCACAAGATCATCATTGTTCGCGTCGGCATCGGCAACTATAACACGTGGTGCCATCGCGATTAGGCCAGCAAATTTCTCGAACATTCGTCTGTCGTTTGTTGAGAAGCATTGCCGCATTAATCCATGTAACTCATCGACGATAATTACATCTGGAACGCCACATACACGTATCAATGATTCCCACTGGACAATTACTTTTCTGTGTTTGTCAATGACAATATCACCGATGATATCTTGGTAGGATTCGAAATTATAATCTGATTTTATTTTTTGTGTGAATGTTTTTCGATATGACAAATATAACACGGATTGATCTGCATTTATCGATGATATCGCTGCGACAGATTTTCCCATGCCACATGCGGAACCATCAATATAATCGCCGCTGAAACCTTTACAGCCTAGTCCGGCTTCGTGTAGTGGTTTGTTTGTGTATGTATGATCGGGTGTTTTATCGATAAAAATTCCAGGATGAGTTTGTTTCCTGTATTTTGACATCATCAGATATTTTATGTAATTCCGATTACGTTGATGCACCGACATGGATTGTACGACGGCATCAATTGCAGCATTTGGTGATCCTGCAAGATAATTCTCGATTTGCTGATCATAATTATTAGGGACAGTTATTTTTCCGTTACTTCGTGGACAGACTACAATGTAACAATCGCTGTGGACATAAACGAGACAATTGTCGCATTTGTCCTCGATGTGATCATGAATCTCATTCCAGCCGTGGCGTCGCTGACAAATATTACAATAATGACCCGGACGTCGCTGTATTGTTAGTCTGTTTCGTATCGATGATGTAACGGCGATCAGTTGATCTGATTCACCAGTTAACGCGGTTGATATTTTTTCGAGATCTTGCTGGGGTATCTCGTTTGAAAATTCGCCGGGTTCTTCTCGTGGTTTGATATATTTAATCTCGCGTGGCTGAGTGGAAGTTGGACAGGCCAGTAAATCTCGATACGTTGATGGTTGACCGGATATTAATTTTTTACATACTGAATTGATTTTGTTGGATTTTGTTCCGGCTAATTTTATTTTGTGCAATCCCGCCTGGAGATCAATCTTCCATGTGGGATTATCTTCCTTTGAGTGATTTATTAATTTTTGATGTTGCTCGAATGATACGGGCTGACATTTGCACAGTATATGATATCCTCGCGTTGTCGAGAACAAGTAAATTTTGTCACGATCACAGCAGCATAATCTGGCAAAATATTCGATGATCTCCTCCGTGGATAATTTTTCGTCTGATTCTGTTATCGTTCCTTGTTTGTCGTATTTATTGATACGTTCTCGATGGAGTTTGTAAAACGAATCGATATCAAACACTGGATATCTGTTGCGAAATTTCGGTATGATTTCTGTGACTGATGTTTGATTGGCGAATTTATCCGCGATGGATTCAAAATCATCATCAGACGCGAACACGTAGAAGTTTTTGAAGTGCTGAATAATAATTCCTGGTAAGTAGTAGTTTTCATGAGCTCCACTCTAGAATGATTCAATGGCTAAATTTTTGGTTGTTGTTGAAACACACTGATCTAACGAACATATGGGAAATATGCTGTAATAATCACGCAGCATGAGATAATTTCTCTCTGATAGGATTTTTGCGTCAAAGTCAGTGACATTGTCGAATAGAGTTTCTATTATGAATGTTGGATCATTCTCGGGACAACAATAATTTAAACTTTTGTCTGTAATACTAATAGTATTACCGCTGATTTCTGTCTCGTACTTTTTTTCGCTCATTATACTTAATATCCATATCTTTAATTGATTGTTATTTTTAATCTCCCATTAAATATATAGGATCTTAAATATAAGATGGTCAACAAATGTGCTTGGCTTCTTCAAGGATCAACAGAATTATGCGGAAAAAACTGTCGTGGTGATTTTTGTGGTGATCATAAAAAAATATCAAGAAAATCAAATAACTCGCGAGGTCCTCGGAGATGCATTAGTTGTGGTAAAGGCGTCCGTGGTAAAATTCCGTTATGTATAGATTGCGGCGGAACAAGATATCGATTACTCGTTGAGTATCTTACGAGAAGAAATCGACCGATACCAACATTAGAAGAATATTTATCATCATGAAAAATAATTGTTGTCCGAAACATATTTATGAAAGTTCCCTCATGATCGCGGACACCTCGATGATGAATTTTTTAAGATATAATAGGATATTAAATAAAATGCACAACCCCCATTGTTGCCATTGCGACTGTAGTTAGATTATTTATTCAACGGCAGCGAGAACCATCCTGCGCTACCAAATTCCATCAGAATGATTAAGATGCAATTATTACTCGAGATGGGATTGTAGCGATGTTAAAAGATCTGGATGAAGGTAATGATGTTATAGAGTTTGATGAAGCACCATCCGTAGATTCCATAGACGGATTTATTAATAATTTAGTTGTATACGACGATGTGATGCTAGATAAACAATCAAATCCAGCCAGAATATTTTCCCGAGGGAGACATAAAAATACAGACGTGATCTATGTTACTCAACGATATACACAAATTCCGAAAGTGATCAGAGACAACTGCAACATTTTAGTTGTGTTTAATGGCGTAGACACACACACACTTAGAAATATTCATCAAACTTGGTGTGGTGGTGACATGGATATAATTAAATTCAAAAATTTCTTCTCACGAGCGCAAGCTACTCCGCATGGATTTATAACAATAAATTTACATGATCCAAGAACAAGATATCGTGTGGGTCTTGATAAAATATTTGGGTAAATTTAATTAAAAAGATATCATTAATATAATGAACAACTGTGCGTGGCTGCGTCAAGGAACCTGATAAAAAATGCCGTGGAGAATATTACAAGAAACATAATTATCTTATAAAGAAAAACCTTCATGCTGGTCCACGAAGTTGTGTTGGATGTAACAACGGCGTTAGAGGATTATATCAGATTTGCAAAAATTGCGGTGGAAATCGATACAGAAGTTTGATGATATATTATAAACACAGAAAGAACATAAATCCAAAAATAGAAAAACCACCATCAGAACTTGAATATTACTTGAAACATAGAACAAATAAAGATGAAACAGATGAAGATTCCCATGATTCAGATGAAAAGAAAAATATTCATCAAACTTAAAATTTATTTTACAACATGGATAGCAGCAGAGAGGGTTCGTCTACAATTCTGTTTGGGACAAACAATAATTGTAGACGTGGTATTGACCTCTATGAAGGGTCACTATTTTTTTTGGTCCAAACACAAGGGTGACCACTCCCTTAAGTGGTCTGTTCACCCTCTCTGCTGCTGCATATGAAGATACAATCAACTTTCATAACAAATAAAGGGTAAATACCATATATATTATCAATACGTTAGATACTGGAGGCTGTTACACGTGTTGGCTGCTGAACCAATTTAACAACACGGCATGCAGTAATCACATCTAGCCACTGGTTTGGTATGCACAATTAAGGGCATGGAAATTGAAATCACTCAGTAAGATAATATCACTGTTGTAAGTCGTGGCATTGTGTATTTCGCTCTCAATCCATTATCTAAGACGAACTTTAGCATTAGGATGTCTATACATAAAGTATATTAGGAAGTCTTTCCGTGTTGAAGATGAAACTCAAGCCAGACAGATTCAACATTGTTAGTCTCTATTTCATGTGTTATGACATAATGAACATTTTCTGATAGATAAATAGATAGATAGAAAGATAGATAGATATAGATAGGTAGATAGATAGGTATATAGACAGGTAGGTAGATAGGTAGATATATAGATAAATAGATAGATGGCTAGGAAGGTAGGTATATAGATAGATAGGTAGGTAGATAGATAGAGAGGTAGATAGATAGATAGATAGATAGGTAGATAGGTAGGTAGATAGATAACCAATCCTCCACCATTTGTGTCAAGCCTGTCTTTTATTGCAGGCGTAGTTTTGAAACATCGCACTAAAATAGGACTGCAGTTGTTATCAGTTTTCTAACTTGAGTAAGGTTTCACAAAGACCAATTATATCATGCCAGTCGTTAAGACATAAAGAACTAAATCGGGTTTAGTCAATTTTAGAAAGTAAATGATGTATATTATTAGTTATATTTATACCAGGTTTATCTATTGCATCATCATGTACCTTCATAATTTCTTCAACAAAGTTATTACAAGACATACATCCTCAAACTTAAAATCTACGTTGGAAAGTGAACTCTGTACCTTATCTACAACATGCTTAGAGATAAGAACAAATAAAGACATGATTATTTACATAAGACTAGCTTTCAGACCTTAGATAAAATGATGAGATTCAGGGGGAGCTATTATGACTACATTTTATACTATGAACAATATCATTGGGTAGAGCACATGAACTGGTTATTTTCACAAGACCTACACAGAAGAGAGTTCAAGACTTCGCAGCAATTGTGGGAAAACAGGCCGATTCTCCTTAATCTGACATAATAGTAATATTCCTAAAAACTCTATTCAAGTCTTTTGGGAAGCTATTGTAATTACATTAAGACACATGGCTCTTTGCCTTTTGGTCTTAACCACCACAAGAGTAACATTCTAGTCGAAACGCATGTCGACATCTGCGCTTAGCGTGATTAGCCTCTCCACGTCTGTAGCAAGGGCCATTCGAGCGGAATATGCTGTGACCATCTCCATAGGTCCTTGGATAATAGTCGCGTGCCCCCAATATCCATTAAAACGTTGCCCAGAATGATGTAGAGTAGGAAAGAGCATTTATGTTGACTCGGGTTGTGCTGAATTGAACTTGCAAAGAAACAGGCTCAGGATTATTCCTGTTGGTCAAGAATCTCGTGAATGTGTGGTCCTAGGTTTTATTACAAGAAAGTTATGCGTGATAGCAGTGCATAGAAGACCCCTTCACTTGACAATAACTACTGGTTGATATCATTGAAAATATGGGAAAGAACGACTTTAAGCAAAACTGTTTTCGACATTGTTTTTTCGCTCGGTCTTGAGGTGAACTTCTACTGCTTTTAGATCCCTGGCATGTTACAATATTGTCATAATGACAATCGATGCTTTGCACACTGGAGCAAATAGTTCTTGTTTCCGATTATATAAGGACACATTTTAGAAAATGGGAGAACTATGCTAGACTTACGCTGGGTGTTCCCTTATAGTACATGCCTCTGAGATCACGATTAGTGCGGATGCCTTCACAGATGGATGGAATTCATACTCCCTGCCATCGTTTCAGGAAACCAGACGGTAGTGGCCTCCACAAGACCGACTTATGTTTATCAATTTCCTAGAGATTAAAAGCGAAATACATACTCATAATAATTGTGGGAAAGTAGGTTGACTCTCCATAATCTGATATTCACAGCAGTAGTCCTAAAACCGTATTCATATTCATAGTTACAAAGGAAGTTATAATTGAATTGATACACGCGGTTCTTTGCTTTATGACTTAGACACAGAAAGAGTAACATTCTAGTTTAAACGCATGCCGACATCTGCGCTCAATATGAGTAGAGTCTCCACATCTGTAGCAAGAGTCATTAAAGCGAACCTTTCTGCGACCATCTCTGCCGGGTCCTAGGAGAGTTGTAGTTTCTGGTGGTACTGTACCCCAGTACCTATTAAAACGATGCTCAGAATGGTAAGGATTCGAAGAAAGCATTTCTATTTACTCTGGCCCTGCTGGGTTGAGCTCACATAGGGATAGGCTCGGGATTATTCCAGTTGTTCAAGAATTTCGTGATTATGTGATCCTTAGCTTGATTATATGAAAGTTATTCATGGTATTAGCTAATGGAAGACGCATCCAGCTGATAATAACTGTTGTCTTGAGGACATTTGAAATTGAGGAAACCAAGGCTTTAAACCAAACTCACACTATGTTCGAGATTGTTTTGCCTCCTAGTTTGGCATTTTCTCAGGTGGTGACATCAACGACAAATCCACATTCAAGTCCGTCTCATCTAGGCCAGACTGAACGTGTTGGCGGACTCGTCCAATCCAAATCAGCTAATCCAAACCAGATGGTCGGTGAACCCATCATTATTCAGCCGAATCCGTACCCGTTAACTGAGCCGACCACTCGTAGAGCTATTTGCCACAATGTGGATTGTAAAAGCCCAACCTTTATCTCTCCAACCACTTGTGGAGCTATTTACTACAATGTGAAGTGCAAAAGCACAACCTTTATCTCTCCAACCACTCATGGAATAATTTGCCTCACTGTGAAGGCAAAAGCCCAACCTTTATCTCTCCAGTTCCAGATTAGAAGGCCTTAACAGTCGAAGCTCTCTCCGCATACAGAGAACGGTATGGACGCATACACTTATCCACCAACACTTCTAATTCTTAAGATCCTAAAAAATCCGAAGAAATCGGAGTGTGGCCTATTCATGAGAGCTCCCCTCAAGTTGGAAATGATGGATAAATTACTTGTTAAATCTCTCAGCGGAAATCCCAGGAAAAATTGGGGTCTTTCCGCACCTGCTCAAACAACCCCGGTGGCAGGTGAGTAGTGAAGGGGGATATTATAGGGTCTATGGGACTTATCATTAAAAATACCCTTGGGACAATATAGGGTCTATGTAAATTTAACATGGAGAAAAATCGTGGGACAATATAGGGTCTATGGGAATTAACATGGCCAAAAACCTATGGGACTGTATAGGGTCTATGTATATTTAACATGGCCAAAAACCCTTGGGACTGTATAGGGTCTATGTAAAATTGAAACAGGGAGGGTTTCTATTTTTTTTTTTTTAAAAAAAATAAAAAAGGGGTAGGCAATGGAAAGGCTATCTCTTTTCGAGAAATATGGATTGGCCCTGAAAAGGGCCTTTGGGTTTATGTTAATGTATTCATAAACATAAATGGCACCGCATTGGTCTTCTTCTTGTCCTTAGGCTGCGTCTTACTGTTGGTCCGTACATCAGCACTCTTTTCAGGCATCCTTGTCTTTCGACGTAGATCCTACGTATCCACAGGCTGGTGTTTGTCCTGTGGACAACGGTCCACTTCGATCGGACATACATGAGCAAGTCTGTCCGAAACATCATGGAAGACACAAGGGTGGATGACTCAACTGTAGTCCACATCTTGAAGTGACGAGAACAGGTGAATCAATGCATTGAACGGCGCTTATTTATAGGTACAGGAAGGATTGAAACGGATTGAGTTCATTCACCAATCCGAACACGCGTTACAAAATTCAGTCAGCCCTCATCCAATCCGAAGAGAGCAGTCTGTGACGTCACGTAGTCAATATAGATTCGCTAGCGCTTGTGTGCAGTCAATCTATGCGACAGTGATTCGACATGACGGAAACTCAGAAAACGATCCATTGGGGTGCACCAGCAGGGGAAACTGCCCAAGGGAACTCGGACTTACTTTCAGAAGAGGTGAATTGGGATTTTGTGGATTTTCTCTCCTCGCAAGAATTTGTTCCGGAACCTTCGTTACCTTCTTCATTACCGCAAGTGGAGCATTTTAGACAGAGACAGAAAGAAGAATTGGAGAAATTTATACAACGACAAAAGGAAGCGGAACAGGCTTTTCTCCTACAGCAACAGCAACAAGAAGAAGAGGTAAGAAAAAAACAACAGCAACAACAGCAAGAAGAAGTAACAGCAAAGAAACAAGAGGGTGAAAATCAAACGGTCACGGTACTGTTGGACATTTTAGCGGAGTTAAGAAGTCTGAAACAAATGTATCAGACTTCTTTATCGCGACCGAAGAGAATACGACCTTCCCGAGCTAAACACGTCAACCCTGTGACTAAGCCTACCGTACCACCCTTAGTGATTTCAACCAATCATTATCATCATCATCAACATTACGCAGTCCAGAAGTAGGCCTTGGCCGTGGCAAAGGCATAAGGCAGTTAAAGTTGATTGCTTAAACTCACCCCTTCACCATGAAGAAAAAGGCCCTTTTCAGGGCCACCCACATTTCTCGAAAAGAAATACAATTTCAATTTGCCAATAACTCAAAAATAAACCCCACCCATTTTACCCTTATAGTACGTGTCTGTGTATGAGTGCGTGAGTGTACGTTCTTATTTTAAAATCAAAACTCAAAGACACTTACCTTATATCATTCATTTATTCTTTTATCCATTTTTTACAATCCAATTCACAATTCACAACACAACACTTTAATAAAAAGTTCATTGACTTCTTCTTTCTCCTTGTTTAGTCTCTCTGTTTTTTAAATTTCTTCACCGTCTTTTCCTCATTTTCTTCCCTTCTTCTTTTCTTCTTCTCCTGTTTCTTTGCCTCTTGTAAATAGAATTGTCTTCTTTCTTCCTCTTCTTCCTCTGAAGAATCCCTCTCTTCTTCCGAAGAATCCCTCTCTTCTTCTGAAGAATCCTTCTTTTCTTCTGACTCCTCTTGTTTCTTTTTTGGGCAATCTGGAGACCAATGTCCTTTTTCTTTACAATAATAACAGGTATCTTGACTTTGTCTTTTTTAGTCCCTGTTTTTGTTCTTTTTTGACGGTCTGGACACTCTGAAGACCAATGCCCTTTCTTCTGACAGATATAGCAAGTATCTTGACTTTTATCTCTAAAGGAAGGAGAGTAGTCCGTCGGCTGGTCTGAAGAGAATTTTCTAATGACCCCTCGCAAAGCTCTGACGAAACGTTGCATCTGGGTAGTCTCTTCCATCGTTCTCCTCGGTTTGAGAGTGAAATGAATAGTGAAAGGACAAGACACACACCCTTTTATATACGCTGGTCTGCTATGACTATAAAGTAGCTCATGGTGTTTGAACTTGAGTCATTTGACTTTTTGCTTTCAAGATGAAACGATCTAATTCATTCGAGAAGAAAGAAGAAGAAAGTAAGAGGCAGAAACGTGATCTATCGCCTCGTACCAGGGCTGAAATCTTGGCACAAATTCATGCCAGTGATTTTGAAGAGGACATGAGTGAACCAGAATTTGAAACCTCTAAACCAAGTTCACCACCCTTAGTCAACCCTGAAAAATACTATTCCATTCGAGAGACGGAAAAGCGCTCCTCTAGAAAATTTAGAACCACGGCTTACAAATACACGGTGAAGTTTAAAGATTTTAAGTCCGAAGTACCGTTAGAGAAAGCAGAAGGGTTCATCACCGGAGTGTGGGATTCTCTGCTCACTGCACTCAAGCGACAATGTCAACCCAAAGAAGACGATCGCTTGAGACTTTCCATACAACACGACGATTTGAAATCCCCTGTTTGGATCGAGTTTAGCACCCCTGCAGAATTGACCGCTTCCAAAGTCATGGACAAGATTCAACACGTGCAACAATCTAATGACCAGTTTGACATCACCGATGGAAAAGCCACATTGGACATGACCCACGTCTCTCCTCCTCAAGGGACCGGACGCAAAAAGATGTTATTGGTGAACGACCTTCGCAGCATTAAGCGTAGTCTTGTCCAAATTCACAATCCTCATGACCAGATGTGTTTAGCCCGTGCCATCGTGGTGGGACGAACCTATGCCAACAAGAACGACACGGTAGAATGGAAAAGAGACTGGGAGAACATTCGACAATCGGACCGAGCCAAACAACGAAGTGAAGCAGAACTCCTGTTACGACAAGCTGGCATGTCCAAAGACACACCCTGTGGCATTCCTGAGATGCAAAAATTGCAAGATGCCCTAGCTCCACGATACACCTTGAAAGTGTACCCTCAAGAAGTGCGCGGGTCTCTGTTGTTTCGAGGGCAAGATTTTAAGGACGGAAAATACATTCACGTTTATCATCACGATGACCATTTCGATACCATTACCAGTATCACCGGATTCCTGGGATACGGTTATTACTGTGAGAAATGTGACCATGGTTATAATAATCGAGAGCAACACAAGCATTGTGGATCGAAATGCTCAGGATGTTTGGCCTCTTCACCCTGTCTGAGCGAAGAACCAGTGCCTTGTTCAACTTGTCTGCGCACGTTTGTCAGCCTTACCTGTTACCAACAACATCTGAAAACGCAAGGTTCACAGAAGAAATGTGCTTGTCAACTCCTGAGATTGTGCCCTACGTGTGAACAAGTCATACGTACCAATAATACCAAGGCACACGTATGTTCAGGAAAGAAAAAATGTCACATTTGTCACCACATCGTGGACTTGGAACACCAATCTTACGTGCAAAAATACCAACCCCCACCAGAGAAAGAGGACGGTCACAAGAAGAAAGGCAATTTCATCTTTTTCGATTTCGAATGCATGCAAGAAACCGGCATTCACATTCCTAATTTCTGCGTGGCTCATCGAGCGTGCGAGAAGTGCATTCAAGAACCTATCTTCAGTCATTGCCCTCACTGCAGCAAGATTCCTGGAGGGCGTGAAAAAATCTTTCGGGGACCGAACACGCTAGCCGATTTTGCCCAATGGGTCTTAGACCCCGTCGACAAGACGTGGAGCCAAGAGGACATCGAACGTTACGGAGATTGTCATCGTCATGCCACGGTGATGGCTCACAATTTCTCCGGATACGATGGACAGTTTCTTTTGAGGTACTATACGGAACAAGGCACCGAGCGTCCTAAAGTGACTTTGAACGGAGCCAAAATCATTTTCATGCAAGTGGGACAAGTACAGTTTAAAGATTCGATGATCTATTTGGCCATGCCTTTGAGTCGAATGCCTAAAACGTTTGGAATGACAGAAATGGCTAAAGGGTACTTTCCACACTTTTTCAATACGGAAGCCAATCAACACGCCGTTCTACCCCATTTACCCGAGGCTCACTATTACGACCCCGACAACATGCGTACCGAACAACGAGAAGCTTTCTACGCTTGGTACCAGGCTCACGCCTCGGACCCTTTCGACTTTCAGGAAGAAATGCTAAAGTATTGTCGTTCCGACGTGGACATTTTACGGCGTTGCTGTGGAAAATTTCGAGAACTGTTCATGGAACACGGAGGGGTTGATCCTTTGAAAGAAGCTTGCACCATTGCCAAAGCGTGTTCCCTAGTGTATCGACAACGATTCATGTCTGAAAACACCGTGGCTGTCATTAGCCCTCAAACGACCCACTTTGTCAAACGTCAATACTCGGTCAAAGCACTACGTTGGTTACATTACTTGTGCGACAAGGAAGACAAGTGGATTCAGCATGCCCGCAACGGAGGGGGCGAAAAGACCATCGGAACGCATTCGGTCGATGGCTGGGACTTAGAAAACCCCAAGATCGTGTACGAGTTTAACGGTTGCTTATTTCACGGATGTCCTGTTTGTTACCCTGACCGTGGCACTAAAAATCAGTTTTTGCAACGAACCATGGAAGACTTGTACCAGTACACTTGTCAGCGGCGCCTAAAGTTAGAACAGCAAGGATACCAAGTGGTGGAAATGTGGGAACACGAGTACGATCACCGTATGAAAACCGATCCCGAGTTTAAACGCCTCGTGGAAAGTTACCAGTTCATGGACCCGCTGAACCCGAGGGATAGTTTGTACGGAGGAAGGACCAATGCCACCTGTTTGCTGTACCAAGCCGACGAAGAGAAAGGAGAAGAAATCAAATACTTGGACGTGTGTTCGCTGTATCCCTACGTGTGCAAATATTGTCGCTTTCCTGTAGGGCACCCGCAATTGCTGACGGAACACATCGACCTGGTCAACATTCGACAATACGAAGGCTTGATCAAGTGCAAAGTTTTGCCTCCTACGAACCTATACCATCCCGTCTTACCTCACCATTGTCAAGGCAAACTGATGTTTCCCTTGTGCCGTACTTGTGCCGAAACGTGCAGCCAAGACCAACCTTGCCATCACAGCCAGGAAGAACGTGCCTTGACGGGAACCTGGGTCAGCGTGGAATTGTTCAAAGCTCTGGACATGGGATACCAACTGTTAGAAGTGTACGAAATTTGTCACTTTCCCAAGACACAACAGTACCACAAGGGTGACCCCACGCAGAAAGGCATTTTCGCAGACTACGTGGATGCCTTTTTGAAACTGAAGCAAGAAGTCAGCGGCTATCCTTCCTGGTGTCACACTCCCGAAGACCAAATAAAATTCAAAGAGAAATACTACGAACAAGAAGGCATCACCTTAGACCACATCGAGAAAAACGAAGGCAGGCGATCGTTTGCCAAAGTGATGTTAAATTGCTTGTGGGGTAAAATGGCACAACGACCGTGTTTACCCAAGACGGAATATTTGACAGAACCTTCCCGCTACTTCCAGATGATTCACGACAAAACCAAATACATGAAACACGTGGACGTCGTTCGAGAGAATTTGATCTTGGTCAATTACGAAGAAGATCTGGACTTTGTACAAGACGACCCTTTTGGAAATGTCATCATTGCGGCTTACGTGACAGCCCATGCTCGCTTAAAATTGTACGAAGCTTTAGAACTGTTAGAAGAACGCGTCCTGTACTTTGACACGGACAGTTGCATTTACATCCATCACCCGATTCAACATCACCCTAACATCGAAGGAGACCGTTTAGGAGCCTGGACAGACGAGCATCCCGACGACAAGATTCTAAGTTTCGTCAGTGGCGGTCCCAAAAATTACGGCTACGAATACCGTGACAAACAAGGAGAAGTGCACACGACGTGCAAAGTGAAAGGACTGACTCTGAATTATCGTACCAGTCGTGTGGTCAACTTTGGGGTATTGAAAGAAGCCTTGCAATCGGGAGAGGATGGAAACTTTAAAGTGACCACCTATCAACCGAACAAGATTGTACGTTTACCCACTCACCACATCGTCAGTCGACCCTTGGAAAAAGTCTATCAAATTGTATACCAGAAGCGAGTGCGACTTCCCAATCATTTCACCTTACCGTACGGTCACGTCGGTATTGGTCTGTATATAAAAAAGGAACCCTAGGCAAGATCGATAGTTCATTGTGACTACCAAGACCGAGCGAACAAGATGAATACTTTGAAAGAGGCATCGTTCCAGTTTGGGGATTGTAAAAAAGTTGTATCTTCCTCTAGTGTGACTAATATTGGATGGATAAGACCCATGCATTGCGACGGAAAATGTCCGGAAGGAAACTGCGATTGTCCATGTGGTTACCATTGTAATTGCGTAACGGAGTTTGCAGACGAGTGCGATTGTGAGCCTTGCGATGGATACGATGCTGTACCTTGTGACCTGAGCGATGCCGTAAAGCATCATGGGAACTTTGTTCTCACTGCCCCTCTCATGGAAAGTGATGCTGTGCGTGTCAAACCTGAGGGATGCGAAAGCGATGCCGCTCGTCCTCTTGGACATTTTACTGGGTTTCGTTTTAAAGGGGAATGTTCACCTTCACGTCTACCCCCCTACGGATGTCATCCAGCCCTGAGCAAACTCCTACCCATGTCACTCAACCTTCATCGAAACGAACCTGTGAAAGACGAATATTCGTTTCCTGTGCGTTTGTCGGAATACTGCGACTTTGAAAATCGTCTTCAATCGTTCAAAGGAAAATGGCCTAAGTATCTGGGAGGACCGACCCCCGAAGAATTAGCCAGAGCCGGATTCTTCTACTTGGGCGAAGGAGATAAAGTCAAGTGCTTCAGTTGCGGTGTGTCACTTCACCACTGGGAACCGCAAGATTCGGCCTACGTTGAACATGCTCGATGGTCACCGAATTGTCATTACTTACCCTTAGTGGGACCGAGACATTGAAGTAACTTACCATGTCGTTGACGAAGAAGAAACCAGATTGGCTAGGAGTCAAATGTTGGACATCACCGAGACCAGTATTTAAACTTCATTTCAAAAACGATATTGAATCATTACCTAAAGAACTACAAGAGAAGATTTACAAGGAAGTTTGGCAGGGGTTTGCCAGAGTGAAATCTCAATGGGTCACTGTAGAACTTTTGTGTCGAGAAATTCATAAGAGGAAAGTGAAAAAAGTCAACCAGTGTGTTAGATTTCTTTGGGTCAAGGGTGCATTCCTCCTATTGTATCGCTTTAGACCGTTTACATCAAAAGAGTTCAGTGACATTCTTGGACGTTACCCTGAATGGCAGTGGTCAGAAATTACTCACTATGTGGATTACTTTTGTGAATTGTACGGACTGACCTATTCATGAATACTTTACAAGAGAACATTCGTGCTTTGCCTGTGGAGTTGAGAGAAAGGATTTACCGAGAGCTGGTCAAAATACAAGTGAAACGTAAAGAACAATTGCATCCGTTACGTCACCGGTGTTTGAACCACTGGTACCTGAAGGCTATACAAGGATTGATTCAATTGAAAGTGTTCCATCGGACAGACATTGATCAACGATCCTCTAGTTTTAAAAAGGATTGGTTTGGTATGGACGATTGTAGTTACATCATTGTAAACGTACTGCATCGAATTCCAGAGGAAGAGTTAACGAATTACCAACATCTTGAACACAATGTCAACTTAGTGAAAGAGGAAACTTCTGAACGAATTGTAATGTGTAGATTAGTGACTCAACGATTTAAATTCGACACTGAAGTGAAACCATGTTTGTGCAAAGAGTACATTTCTTGTGTCAGACCAAAGAGGATTTAGTATGACCTATTCATGGATACTTTGCTAGAGAACATTCGTGCCTTGCCTGTGGAATTGAGAGAATGCATTTACCGAGAGCTGGTCAAAATACAAGTCAAACGTAAAGAACAATTGCATCCGTTACGTCACCAGATCTTTAACCACTGGTATCTGAATGGTATAAGAGAACTGATTCGTCAGAAATTGTTTCAGTGGTCAGACCTTGTTCAATACTTCCAGGCCCCCGATGATTCACGTGTTGATCATTTTGGTTACTTCGAGATTCACCTAGAGCAACCCATTGAGGAAGACGAGGTAAAGGATTACCAACATTTGTTACGTGGAATCTACTTAGCGGAAGAGGAAACTTCTAATCGAAATCTGAAGTTCAGGTTACAGTATGCAAGATTTACATTCCCAACTGGAAAACGAACATCACTGGCTAGAAAGTACGTGTATTCTTTTCGAAACAAAGAGACTATAAAAACAGGCTGTTATGCCACGACTTATGTCGTATGTAATCCAACAGATTCCGTGGAAGGAACTCAATGACCATATTCAAACCGTGGATCATTACCATCAATTATTACAAGAATTTTATCCATTCAATTTGGGACGACAAGTGGTGTGTGTCTTAGTGACTTGTTTTCTGGGATTTCGTTTACCAGCCGATTCTTTGTGGACTCTTTACGATCAGTACTTACCATACCCCCATGGCCTTAAATGGTCACGAAAAACTCCTTTTGCTCAAAGCCTTGCGTTTTCATCTGGATACTTCTCGACCTCAACAGGAAAAAAAGATTCGTCAACTTTTAGCTACCCAAGACGTGTATGACCATGTGTGTGTAGCTTGTGACTTACATCCCCATTGGACAGATGTCCGTGCCTGGAAAGAATGGGGTTTTGAGGCTTGGACCCAAGAAGTGGCCTAGTATGCACGAGAGTTGTTCAAGGAAAAAAGTTACTTTTCAACCCGTGTTAGTGACGGTGCCAGAAGAACCCGTCACCCAGGACAGGACTGTCGTGGACAGACCTGAAAGACCCTTTCGGGAGGACACTTGTGTGACCTTACCCCCTACTATAGAACTGGTTAGAACATTACCCAAAACATGTTGTTGTACAGACACTTGTGTTTATTCCACGTTCATCGTTATCATGTGCCTTTTATCCTTGTACTTAAGCCTTTGGCTTTTATGTATTTTTGTCTTTCGTATTCATGTTTAAAAAAAAAACATTCAATAAACGTGTTCTGAAAAAGTATATAAACTCTTGTCTTGTTTGTTTTCGTGTCACAAGTGACATTTTTCACACCATGGCTACCTCTACTGTCTCTGCTCCCTCTTCCTCCACTGTCAAAGTCATCGACGAACACTTAGATCGTGCCAGTTGGGAGGCTTTGTATCTTCGCCATCCCTTTAACATGCTCATTGCTGGACCTAGCGGTTCTGGCAAAACCGAATTCGTCAAACGTTTGATCGAACATAAACATCATTTGATCGATCGGCACCTCAACGGATCGTGTGGTGTTACAAAGAGTGGCAATCGGCGTACAGCCTCTTGCGAGAAAGTCAAGGCGATTCCATCGTGTTTGTGGAAGGCATTCCTAAAGAAGACGACGGCATCGTCTCTGACTCCCGTCAAACCCATTTGGTCATTTTCGACGACATGTTAGGAGAAGACGAAGAAGAAATTAAATTGTGGTTCACGCGCAAAGGGCATCACCGTAATGCCAGTGTCGTTTACATCACCCAAAATTTGTTTCAACAAAGTAAAGCCCATCGCACCATCAGTCTCAATGCGCATTACGTGGTCTTGTTTAAAAGCCCTCGAGATAAATCGCAAGTGCAAGTCTTAGCCAAACAGTTAGGAACGCCTTGGCTGACTCAGGCGTACGACGATGCCACTCAAACGCCACACGCCTATTTACTCGTCGATTTGAAACCTACGACTCCCGAGGATTTGCGATTTCGTACCCACTTGTTTCACCACTGGTGCCAAGACGGAGGGCCTGTCCTGTACACGTCTCCGTCCTCGACTTCATTTCACTCCCCATGAAAAAAAATCTATAAAAACCTCAGACCCTTTTTCGTCTGTCTCACACAGTGTGAACATGACGTCCCTTCAGTCGCATCTTCCCGTCAAATTGATTCGTGCCTTGTATGGCATCAGTCGAGAAAAAAATCCACAAACACGAGCTCGTGTCTTAGAAGCTAGTCTCAAAGAAGTCTTACGATGGTTCACGGTGACGGCACGTCAAATACTCCAAGGAATCATTCAGATTCCTCATCAAACCCAACGCTTTTTCGATCGAAACAAAGTTGCTTTGGTCCAACTGGCCGATCCCCGCATCGACACTCAAACCAAAAAACAAATCATTTTGAAACCTGGAGGGAGCGGTACTCTAGGAGGGGTCATCATTCGCTCACTCTTAAGATGGGATTCTAATGCCCCCAAAGTTATCCCCAAGACAAAAGTCCAACGAAGCCCCAAGAAGAAAAAGAAAAAGACCAGGTCCCCAAGAAGAATAACTTCTCCAGTGGCAGGACCCTCCTCTTACCGGACACCACCCCGGAAAAAGAAAAGAAGCCCCCAGAAAAAGAAACAGAGAAAAAGTCCTCAGAAAAAGAAAAGTCCACAGAAGAAAACTAGTCGCAAGAGAGGCACTTCGGCCAGGACGCAACCTTACACTCGCAACCCACGACCTGCCACAGCGGTGACTGCGTCTCCGGCAGCCTCACGTTTGTCCACTTCTCCGTTGATGTCACCAGGAACTGAAGAGTACTTGGAGACGTTGATCACACCAAGAACTTCTCCGTTGATGACCCCCAAAAGAACTTCCCCAGTGGCAGGACCCTCCAATTTAGCGGCAGTGGCTGCTGCTCACAAAGTACCTTCTCCCAAAATCAAAGTCCATGAAAGATCGGGCATGTTACAAAGTTTACTGGATTTGTCCAAGCAAGAACTGGCTCGATTTAGTCCGTTACGTACCCCTGCACGACGTGTCATGCCTGTCCTCAAACTGATACGACGTAAAGACAATCAGTGGCGACGCGTTCCAGTATAAAAAGACCTGTGACCAAGTCGGGGTATCAGTGAACTTGTAAAAGATGTCACCTCCAAGAAGCCACAAAAGAAAGAGACAAAGGCAGACGCGTCATCCGACAAAGCGCTTAGCCAAGCATCGACGTTACCCTAAGAAAAGACACAGTCGTTCCAAGAAAAAGAGGCGTCAACAAAGGGGAGGATTCCTTGGCGATTTTGGGAAAAACATTGTCACCTTTATGACAAAGCGATAGTCCCAAAAAAAAAAAGATAAAAGGGTGTGTGTTAAGTCATCGACGTTAGTGTCTGTTTGGTGAATGTCCCGGAACCCACAAGCAAAGATGTCACCCTCCAGAAAACCCCAAGGAAAGAAAAGGAGAGGACTACCACCACGTTTAGCCAAACATGGGGACATGTTATCTGTCCTGTCCAAAGCTTCTCCACCCCTACGAAAAAAACTCATTCAAACGGCCTCCAAAGAGGTCATCGATACCGTGTGCGAATGTTGTTTGAACGTTTTGAAAGGCACGATCCCTTTGTCCAAACACCAGAAACAATGCTTAGGCAAACATCGTCACGTTCTTCGGAAAATGGTTCAAAAGAAAATTCCCATTCGTCAAAAAAAGAAGATGTTGGTCCAACGTGGAGGCATTTTACCTCTCTTGTTAGGCCCCATACTGAAAGGAGTCTTGGGAACCATGTTGGGAGGACTGGTGGGAGCAAGATAAAAAGGCCCTCGGAAGTCCCAAGATCTCAGAATTCACCCCTGACAACCCCATGGAAGGACGAAAACTAGCTTTAGTGCCTTACAAACGATGGATGGAATACCATCGGTGGCAAGAACAGCGCACCCCGCATTTACCTCCCAATCCCAATTTGAGCGAGATGTCCCAGTTACAACACGAATTGCAATCCTTGATGGATCGCCAAGATTTGTCCGAAACAGAAAAATTGCAAAAATACGGTCAACTCTTGCAACGACTGCAACTCTTTCACCAGAAAGCTTTAGACGAAACAGCTTTACCCACTCTAAAAGATTTTAAGACCTTGATGAAAAGTCCAGCACCATCATCATCATTACCACCACCACCACCACCACCACCACTTCCATCCCCAAGGGTCACCAGAGATGCTACCCCACAAAGACCTGAGGAAGAAGAGATGCGCGAAGTGTTTCAAACACCGTCAGCAGCTCCCATTTCGAGTAAGATTGCAGCATCCTTGTTGACCCCGTCCCCCACACCCCAACGAGAAGAAATGAAAGCTTGGGTTAAAAAGATGATGTCCACGCCTCCTTCGACAGAAGTGAAAAAGAAAGAAGGGAAACCAGAAGCGAAAAAAGAAAAGAAAACCAAAGCCATTCCATTGCCACCTCCACCACCGCCACCATCACTACCTTCGACTTCTACTCCCGTAGCCCATCGGACACGTAAATCCGTTTCCAAACCACCCTTTCGACCCACCCAAAGTAGCATCACCGAAGAGTGGGTGACTTATTAACACACCAACACAAAATAAAAAATGGAAAAAGTCTTAGCCAGCATTTACTACGATCCCTCGCATCCTGCAGGTTACGCAGGAGTTCAAAAATTGTATCGTGCTGCCAAAACGCGACTGAAAAGTCTCCGTTTACCTCAAGTGCAACGATGGTTACAAGAACAAGCTACCTACACTTTACACAAACCCATTCGACGCAAGTTTGCCAGAAGTCGCACCCGAGTGGAAGGCATCGATCATCAATGGCAAGCCGATTTAGCCGATGTCTCTCATTTGGCCAGCTACAATCGTGGTTACAAATATTTGTTTTGTGTCATCGACGTCTTTTCCAAATTTGCCTGGGTCGTGCCCTTGACTTCCAAATCTAGCAACGAGTTAGTGCGAGCCCTGCAACGGGTGTTGAAACAAAGCGGTCGTCACCCTCTTCGATGGCAAACGGACAAAGGCACCGAATTTCTGAACCAAGCTTTCCAAAAAGAATTAAAGAAACGTGACATTCATTTTTTTACCACCGAGAATCCCGAAACCAAAGCCAGCATCGTGGAACGTTTTCAACGCACTTTGAAAGAACGCATGTGGAAATATTTTACCCATCACCACACTCTGAAGTACATCGACATCTTACCGCACCTGGTGCAAGCGTACAACCAATCTTACCATCGAAGCATCGGACGTGCCCCGCAAGACGTGACTCCCGACAACGAAGTGCTGGTGTTTGAGCGCCTGTTCGGTACGTCCCCGACGAGGGCTGTCCCCAAGAAAAGTGGAGAGTTGGCCGTAGGAGATTGGGTGCGCATTGGCAAAACCAAACGCACTTTCGACAAAGGTTACTTACCTAACTGGACGACCGAATTGTTTCGCGTCACTGGACGAGTGCATGGCCGTCATCCTGCCGTCTATAACTTGGAAGACATGAACGGAGAAGTACTCAAAGGAACGTTTTATTTGCCCGAGTTACAACGTGTCACCAAAAAAGAAGACGACGTGTACGACATCGAAAGCATTCTTGAACGCAGAACCCGTAAAGTGGGCAAACGACGTGTCAAAGAAGTCAAAGTACGTTGGAAAGGATATCCACCCAGTTTCGATTCTTGGATCGACGCTTCGCAAGTCATCGACTATAAAAAGAAGAAGTGACCATCATGCCCTTTCACACAGCAGACGCAGCTACGTCGACCAGTCCTTCTTCACCTAGTTCTTCTGTGCAAGATTTACAAAAACAACCCTTGTGGGTGTGGTGTGGAGAACGTGTGCCTAAAACGCAAATCGTCTTTTTCTGCCAAATCTTCGTGGTGTATTATGTCATTGGGGCAGCCATTGCCAATTTGAGTTTGCAACAAGGAGACAAACAATTGTGGACCATTTTATTGAGCAGTTGCATCGGTTACCTGCTTCCCAATCCCTCCCTGAAATTCTCCTCGAACGGGAACGTTGTGTCCAGTGCCAGTCACCACTCCAATCACAATCAGAACCCCATTTTGGGCGGAGACACGCCTCTGACATCCACTAACCCCTCGGACAGCCACAGAACTCTAGAATTATGAGTCACGAAAACCAATTTTACTTAACCTTACCCAGTGACAGTTCCATGGAGGTGTTTCCCCACAACACGTTGTGCTGTTACACGGCTAAATTACCTCAAGCCATCCCGTTAGATCACGAAGCCCATTGGGAAGTGGCTTTAGTAGAAATGATTCACCCTACACAAATCAAAAACATCACTGAAACTCAGAACACTTTTGACGTCGAAATTTTGGACCCAGCACTGCAGCAAACCATGACGGGCAGTCCTCAACATAACTCACATTCTGCAAAGGAGCTATTACCCCGCAGCAGTGACTCTTCTTCTCCTCCTCTTTTCGTTTATCACTTTAAAATTAACTCAGGCCATTATTTTAGTGGTCAACATCTGGTGGAAGCCATCGCTGACAAATTCTATGCAACCTTTGACAAAGTTCTGACCACAGCGAAAAAACGTGTCACCATCGAGTACCACAAACTGTCTCACCGTCTACTCATCAGATTTGAAAGTGAGGAAAAAAGTATACGTATTAAATTTTGCCCTGGATTGTATGACATTTTGGGTGGAGACCTCAAAATGGTCACGGATAAGGACACCAAAAAGATTAAAATGGCAGACATTGACAACGACATGCATTTTGCAAGGTATTTTCGTTACCCGGTAGAACTGAACCAAGGACTGAATTTGATCTTCGTGTACTCCGATGTGGTGGAGTACAACGTGGTGGGACACACCTCCGTACCATTACTGCGTGTCATTCCTTTCAAAGTAAATTCTGCCATGGTCACTGACGAGGAAGGTGGGAACACTTACCACATCCACCGCGAATTTGTCCATCCTCATTATTTGCCTGTCAGCAAGTCGTATTTGGACACGGTCAACATTGCTATAAAAGGAGATTTGGGACAAAATATTCCATTCA
Organism: Sinohyriopsis cumingii; assembly: GCA_028554795.2. Lineage (NCBI taxonomy): Eukaryota > Metazoa > Mollusca > Bivalvia > Unionida > Unionidae > Sinohyriopsis > Sinohyriopsis cumingii. The sequence continues at coordinate 71,047,188 of CM068841.1, read as the reverse complement.
CCAAAGGAAAAGTCACGGTGAAACTCCATTTTCGAAAACGGTTCTCTCACGACTCGTAAGTCATGTATCCAGTGTACCGAGGGGTTGCTCGACAGCGAGGACACGGTTTAGGAGACATGTTAAAATCGGCCTTTCGTTCGGTGGCCCCGGTGTTGAAACCGATGGTGACACGCGGATTGCACGCCTTGAAAGATGCGGCACTGACGCAAGGCAAAGAATTTCTCCAAAATGTCATCATCGACAAACAAAACCCTAAAGAAGCCTTCATGAGGGCAGGCAAAAATGTCTTGCTGCAAACGGGCAAAGACATTTTGGGCCGACGAGACACACCTATAAATGCCCTGCACGCTACCGAGTCAGGCATTCAGCAAGGACAAGGCAGAAAGAGACGACGAAGAAAACACCCTTTCACCAGACTTCAAGCGAGAAAGATCAAGAAAAGAAGAAGAACCGTTCGAGACTTAGACGTTTTCGATTATTGAGAAAGAACAGAACAGAAAAATGATGCACCGAGAGTCTTGCGCCTGTTCCAAGACGGAACTGGATCTGTTTGCCATGCCCCCCACGATGATGACGATGCAAGAATCCCAATGGGTGGAATTTCACCCCGTCTCTTCATTGACCGATTCCGCTCCCATCGAGTTTGAAATCAAAGGACAGCCCGAAGATTACATCGATCTGAATAGCAGTTACTTGTACTTAAAAGTCCAAGTTCTAGATAAGGATGGTAATGGAGTAGAAGACACTGAGAATATAGCTCCCGTCAACAATTTCATGCATTCCTTGTTCAGCTCAGTGGATTTGTACTTGAATAACAAACTAGTCAGCAGCAGCATGGATACTTACCCTTACCGTGCCTACCTGGAAAATCTCTTGACGTACGGAACAGATGCCAAGGATAGTCATCTCAATGCCTGTGTGCTGTGGGTACCTGACACAGCGAACAAGTTCGACACAATAGATGGAACCAATTCCGGCTTTGAGGCAAGAGAAGAGAAAATCTTAGACAAGAAGAGTTTAGAACTGATGGATCGTTTGCATTTGGACATGTGGTTGCAAGAGAAATATTTGCTGAACGGGGTCAATGTTCGCTTGAGACTGAATCGCAGCAGTGCCGCTTTCCATTTGCAGGCTGATCCTGATAAGACTGGCATTCCTAAAAGCACAATCATAGTGGCCAAGCTCTACGTACGACGCGTGGAAGTGTTACCCAAAGTGGGTAACGACATCAGTCAAACGTTGAGCAGAACGACTGCCAAGTATCCCATCCGACGTGTGGAAGTGAAAACGTTCACCATTTCTGCTGGACAGCATTCTATGATCGAGGATCATCTGTTTCAAGGACAGTTACCCAAGCGTTTAATCCTTGGTATGGTCTCGAATTCAGCCTTCAACGGAGCCTTCAAAGAAAATCCTTTCAACTTTAAACACTTCGACGTGAAGAAAATCGAAGTCAGTCGCGATGGCAAGACCTTGTGTACCCGACCTTTCGAACCTGACTTTGCCAACAAAAATTACTTGAGATCGTACTTGTCCCTGTACGAAGCCACCGGCCAGTTAGGAACCAACACCAGTCACGGCATTGAGTACGAAGATTACGCAGGAGGCTATGCTTTGTGGGCTTTCGATTTCACTCCAGACCAAGGCAGCGACGAGGGACATTTCCACCCTATAAAATCAGGCCAGATTCGTGTGGAACTTCAGTTTGCAAAAGAACTACCAGCAACAGTGAACGTCATCCTGTATGCCGAATTCGATAATACCATAGAAATCAACAGTTTGAGAGAAGTCATTCTAGATTATTAGAAGCCATGGAAGACTGTTATCCCTCTTTACCTAGTGGAGAAACTTTAAAGATGGAATGTGAGGAGACCATGGAAAAAGAAGAAGTGATCATGATGAAATCGAGATGGCCAGAACAAGAAGCCCATTTAGTCTGCTGTTTTGCCAAACACTTGGTCGACAAAATGACGGAATTGATCAAAAAAAAATTGCTATGGATGTCAAAACGATCATCCCAGTCAAATTCAACACGATAAATGCCTGATGTTAAGTCAAGAAGAAAAATTGGACGAGTATCTGGACGAAGCTTGGAGTCTCATCTCGAACAAAGACGTGTTGCACCAGTGGTATAAAGACTTGCGTGAACATTCTTGTCCACCATTAACCACTCAAGAGATCCATCGTATAGAAGCTCTCCTGAATCAGAGTGAGGAAACAGAACGAATAACCGTTTATTCGTCAGTCATTTTCAAGCAAAAAGTCAGGATCGAATTGACGACTTATTATTACCTGTGAAGAAGAAAAAAAGCACACACAAAACATGGATACCTGGGAACTTTATTACCTTTTGAACCACAGTTCGTATACGGCTTCTTGGAATCCTGTCGTCTGTGCTAAAGATGAACTTCCTCATCGCAAACCTAAAGACCATCAAGCTTACGTGATCAACACGGACGACAGTCATCTCCCAGGAACCCACTGGGTAGCCGTCTACTTTCCTCAAGAAGGATGTGTGGAATATTTCGATTCGTACGGATTGCCCCCTTTGGAAGACGATATCATCGACTTTATGAGAAGAAATGCTCAAACCACCCGATTCAATAATGTGAAATTACAAGGCACAGATTCCTTGGTGTGTGGACAATACTATGTGTATTTTCTGCATCATCGCAGCCTGGGCTATTCCTTAGAACATTTAGTGACTCATTTTGATCCTCGTTCTTCTGCTAGAAACGATGTGAAAGTAGATCGATGGTTTTGTGACCATTATGCTTATCTTTTGTCTCAAGCTAGGAAACGTAGTGTCCATCAATGGCCTAATGATTTCCAACAGTGGAAATCACAATTTCATTCACAACGTTGTCAGCCCTGTTCTAAGTAGATTGTTAATTGAGAAAAAAATGTTTGTGATTTGAAAAAAATGTTTGATGTTATCATGTTGGATTATTGTTAAAAATGTTAGAGTTGTTGTTTAGTATTAAGTGATTTTTTGAATAAAAAATGTTGTGTTTTGAAAAAAATGCTTTTGTCTTTTGTTTAGCTATAAGAATGTTGGATTGATGCTCTTTCATTTCTTACTATCCCTCTCATGAACGTTGCGGCTCGAAAAACCGTGTGGGGGATGTTTTCCTTCACGTCCGCGCTTTGACTTTAAGAACCGGTTTGTTCCCAGTCTAACCATCCATTGTCGACTCATCCTCCTATGAAGATGTGCTCCAAACTAGCTAAGCTCAACGAAGCCTACGTGAATTTGCATAGGGTCAGACACAGTCTGATACCGAAGCCAGAAGAAATAGAGAATGTGAGAATGTTAAAAATCACTGAAGACCTGATAGAAGAGCTCTTCAGAGAAGAAATGAACAGGGAGAAAGAAGAATGGACAGAGAAGTACAGACTTCAGAGACAGCAGCAACAGCAGCAACAACAGCAACAACAGCAACAACAACAGCAGCAGCAGCAACCTGAAGCTGACAGAAGCTTTGTCGATTGCCGTATCGACACCAAAGAGTTCTTCTTCTCTTTCCGAAGAAGCAGACCTATCGCCAGAAAGTCTATCCTCAGAGGACATCGCATTCTTAGAAACTAAAAAAAGAATGCCATAGCAAACAAAAAAAACAGCCCTTTTCAGGGCTACCCAATACTCTAGAAAAGAAATAACGATCAATTTGCCAATGTGTGTAGGTAGAGTAGTGTGAAAATAAACACTAACTCTTTATTAATAGTGGAAGTGTATGTGTTTGTGTGTTTGTGTTAGTAAGTGGTTAAGTAAGTTGGTATGGATAGTAGATTAAAATGATGTTTGTTTTTTTGGCTGTTAGAGGTGTATATTTTGGGTTAGATTGGATTGCTTTGCGTATGTGGATAGTCTATTGAAGTGATTTATAAAAATTTTACAATAGTGATGGGTAGCATAAAAAAGTGAGTGAGTGTTTCTTTTAGGTCCGCGCGTTGTTTTGGGTCATGATCTAGGTAAGATCAATTTTATGTTATTAGGGGATGTTTTCCATCACGTCCGCGCTTTCACTATAAATTGAAACTCGCTGGGCAGTCTAGCTACCCTTGTTGATTGATCAACACAGCCAGAAGAATGAATAGCAGAATAGTGAAACTGTTAGAACTCCAGATGCACCTGGAATATGCCAGGCGCATAGTAAACGAACTATCAGCGGAGGCTATCATAGAAGAAGCAAGAATGAAAAAAGAAGAGGAGGAGAGAAGAGAGAGGGAAGAAGAGGAAAAGAAAAGAGAAGAGAGGATGTCGTTCAATATTCCCGAGACAGAGGATTGGGGTGTTGAAGCGAATCATCCTCCCTCTGCGCTCCCCAGAAGAAAGGTGAAAGAAGACTGGGGAAGAAGATGCATGTGTGGCGCCAGGCCAGGAAGGTGCAACCATTAGATAGGTGCATCAGGAGTTCAAAAAAACAGCCCTTTTAAGGGCTACCCAATACTCTAGAAAAGAAATAACTATTAATTTGCCAATGTGTGTAGGTAGAGTAGTGTGTATATAAACACTAACTCTTTTTTAAGATCGTGTGAGGGTATGTGTTTGTGTGTTTGTGTTTGTAAGAGTAAAGGTATGTTTGTGCGAATAGTAGATTATGGGTTTCTTTATTGTTTCTTAGCAAATGTGGAGAGTATAGTTTGGGTTATATTATATGAAATGAAAAAGTAGGGGGATGTTTTCCTTCACGTCCGCGCGTTGTTTGGTTATGATCTAGGTAAGATCCATTTTATGTTTTTAGGGGGATGTTTTCCATCACGTCCGCGCTTTCACTATAAGAACCCACAGTGTTGGTCGTTCGCACCATTCTACGGAATAACGGAAAGAAAATGGTAGCTGTATCTGACCTGTTCAACAACTTGAGACACTGTTATTACTGGATAGCAGATGGAGTATATGTTGTAGAAAGAGTAGAAAAGGAATGGAAATATCCAGTTACAAGGGATTTTGTGACCAGACAAGTGAGGAGTCTGAAACTAGCTATGGATCTCCTTGACGGTATGTTACAAGAAGAAGTGAAGAAAATAAGAGGATTAATTAACCCTCCCTATGTAAGAGTAGGTAGCTTGAAGGAAGCTCTAGATAATACAACATTAGTAAGATGCTTCCTACAAGATATCTTAGTTTGGAGTGAGTGGTCTTTTGTGAAATGGGGTGTTGACCAACTTATAAAAGCCGAGGAACTTATGAAACGAGTGCTGACCCAAGAAGTAGAGAACATAAAGGAAAGGTGGACTAAAGAAAGAAAGGAAGAACAGAATAAGAAGAAAAAATTAGAATTCGACCAACTGAATAACAACTGGATGAAAATACAGGCCAAGTTCCGAGCCATGGGTCACCCGGACTGGATGCCGGAAACAGAAAAGAAAAAGAAGAAAGGAATGATGGACAAAATAAGAGGATGGTGGAAAAAGTTAAGAAGTTAAAAGAAGAAGAAAAAACCCAAAGGCCCTTTTCAGGGCCAGCCATATTTCTCGAAAAGAGATAGCCTTTCCATTGCCTACCCCTTTTTTTATTTTTTTTAAAAAAAAAAAAAAAATAGAAACCCTCTCTGTTTCAATTTTACATAGACCCTATACAGTCCCAAGGGTTTTTGGCCATGTTAAATATACATAGACCCTATACAGTCCCATAGGTTTTTGGCCATGTTAATTCCCATAGACCCTATATTGTCCCACGATTTTTCTCCATGTTAAATTTACATAGACCCTATATTGTCCCAAGGGTATTTTTAATGATAAGTCCCATAGACCCTATAATATCCCCCTTCACTACTCAGGTGTTTAATCTAAATCTAGAGCTGTTGATCCCGCACATCTAGACCACCCAAGCCCGCAGAAGCAATTATATCGCAGAACAAGTTCTGGACAAAATTGTTCGGATGAGCGAGTTCTATTAGTTTTGCGAGTGTGAACACATCATGCCGCTTAAAGCATCTTACTTTGTTTTTTATGGCTTTTCGAGGTAAAGAAGTTGGCAGCTATAACTATAAAAGGTTACCACTCCACAATCAAGTACACTCTGGCATCATGGAATGGAGTATATAGGACGAAGGACAGACCTCTCCAACTTACTGGCAAGCCTTATCATGACCGAAGACCTTGGATTTGTGTGCCAGATGGAATCTACCATAGGTTCAGACGTAGCTGAATAAGGGCCCGTTTGAAACACGATATGGTGAATTGTTGGCTCATCTCTCTTATAAAACCTATTCTTCTTAGTCGCTCTAGCAATAGCAGACAGAATCAATGTAATATAGGCATTATTGGTCAATCTGAACTATCTACATTTCTTTGGCGATGGTTCGATTTCACTCATGATGGTCTCAGTTTCATTTCTAAGAACTGGCTTGCATTCTTGGGTAATCAGTCATTGGTGGTCAAACCTCTGTTGCTGTAAAGCATTTCGCTTTGGGGTCATATAGGGGACCAAGTGAGGGTTTTGAAGTTCTCGCTTATTTCTACCTCGGAATACGGATAGGTCAATATCTCAGGTCAGGCTCAGTCATCCAGAATACCGTGAATTATTCGCTCTGTGTACAGATAACTGATCCAAGATCAAATGAAGTTACTGTGCATTTCGTCTTATGAGGTTATGGCAGTCGCCACGAGCATAGCATTAAAATGTTCCATAACAGACATTATAGAAGCTGTGGGATGGAGAGCAGATACGACATTGTATCCGAGATCTTTCATCCCAAAAGACTCAGTCTGACCTGGTGGGAACTATAGCAGCTGCAAGACTTGCTACACTCTGACACCATTCAACAGCATCTCCGGCACGTGGCCTATCAACTTCCACTGGATGGGTGGGATTTTCCCTCTCACCCGCGTCTGATCAAATGGAGTCACTAATCCAGCCTTTAAATATGTTTCTTCAGTTGACCTCACATATCCTGGGAGGCAGGAGATGGGGCTTCTCCTGGCTAAGTGGACATAACTTTCTCCACCTATTCTCCTAAGGTATTATGATTGGATCAAGTATTTGAAGAAGAAGCCACTTTTTGGAGTAGAATATTTCTTTGATAATACTTACCGATCACAATGTGGATACACCCTCCCAACCGTTGTATAGGTACATCCTACTGGCAGAGCTGGATTAATGATATACTGTCACTAAGCTGTCTCCTTTAGTATACAATATATGAGGGCCTAAGGCTGTAACTTTATCAACCTGTGTTATTCCCACCCTGTCTACAGGCAGATGTGTTGCACTCTATTTGTAACTGAAGTGTGGACAGGACTTTGTTCCAATTCCTACATCCTCCAATGTCTCCTAAAGCAGTAGCAATTCCAAGAAAACAGTCAGGAACCCAGCAGATTTATGAGGAAAAAAAACTATGGTCCATGCAGATCATTGATTAAGAAAGTAGCATTTCTTCTTTCTTTCTTCATCTTCATTCTTATGCAGATAAATAACCTAAAACTTTCTTGAATTCTGTCATCTACAGCTACAGTAACCTTGATCTTTGACCCCATGATCAATAGGCTTCTTCATTGTTTAAAGCACCAACTATCCACAAGGTAAAGTGCAGGAACAATTTATATTTGTCACAGTGATCTTGACCTTTAACCCCAAATTGGTATATTTCTTCAATCCAATTGTAAGAGATTGACATGGTTTGTTCAAAGTTTGTAATGCAGTGCTAAAGCTATTGAGCAAAATCTATTCTTCTTCTAGTCAGTGACTTTGACTTTGGACATCTTGATTCCAAAAATAGGCTTCTTCCATATCCCAAGTGCAAGTAATAAAGAACAAAATGAGTGTTATAAGAGCATTATATTTGTATCTTAAAGTTCACTTTCTTGTTGCACACATATATGCATTTTTTCAATCAAGTTCGGTTTCCTACCTTGTTAAGTAGACACCTGACCATGGAGACAACTCTAAACTGACGAGGAAAAATGTGAGAGATTGGGCAAGAATATTTAAGCTCATTTATATCTAATCATGAACCAGTTGAATTCAGTCATAGAATAAACAACTACCTACATACGGAATGCACACCAGTCTATCTGTGTGTGGCAATAATAGCATCATTGGCTTCAATGGCTACAATAGTCAAGTTGTAAATATGTTGCTTAATGGTCATTGGCAATTGGCCAGGATGGGCACAGCTTTCCCATATGATGTATTGAAGGATCATAATTACAAAACAGTGGTTCACTGCTTGTTTCATCTCAACCAAATTTTCTGTGTATATTTTTCTGATTTTTTTAGTACTGATGAGGAAACAAAATCATTATAAACCCAAGGCACAATGTGTTATGTTCTCTTTTGAAAACCATTTATCTATATTTTTTTTATGGTTTCTAAGCCCAAAATAAAATAACAGTACATATTGTAATAAAAGTGCAAGGAGTTGTAATTTTGTAAAAGCTTGGTGTCTCTTAGACTATAAAGTTTAAAACAACTTTAGATTGTGAAACATATAGTTTTTTTTCAACTGTAGGTTTGTTTTCCCGGTGTCAAATCTTGGAAAATTGAGACATAACAGTCACAATTTCCAGATGTCCAACCATCTGGCTTGTGATATGGCAGTGCGATCTATCATTGCCATGGATGAATGGACATAAAAGTAAAGGTGTTTACCATCAGATATAAATATTACTACTGGTGTGAAGGTCAAGGTCAGTGTTTAGTTTCTAACATTCTTAGGGAAAAAAAAATATATGATATGTCCATTGATAGGCATTAAACTACTAACCGGATTCAACAGTGTACATAGCACATCCCTAAGAATGATGGATTCAGACATCAGAGGTCAAGGTCACACAGAAAACTTGTTTATTTTTTTTTTTTGGGGGGGGTACACTGTTAAGAGCTGTATAAAGGGAATGTATCTTCTGTTTCCACACATGTACCATTATCAGTTTTGTCACATAGTATAGGAATGAGTTGTTCAAAGATCTGGTCAAGGTCACAAGGGTTGTTTAATCATGTGTTATGAAGGCTGCAGTTACATCATTGCAGGCAAAACAATAAATTTAGGAACTTGTTTTATGTATTGAGTTATTAATCTATTTTATAACAACATGATGAACATTTTAAGCACGTTTTATATGCCCATGATTTTCTTTCCTTGTATTTGCCTGATATCTCGTTTATAGCCAATGTTGTTATTTCCTAAATGAAACAGGACAAAATGTGAGGCTAAGAATTCTCACTGCTTCAGTGTTTACTTGAATAATGTTCTGCAATTTCTTATTGCCAGAATGGAAACTGGTAATGTTTTAGTTTAAATTTCCTTGTGGAGAAAAAGAAATAGCTGCAGGATATCACTGTTATGGTCACCATTAATATCTTACTTCATGTCTAACTCGTGTTACTGGACAAGTCTGTCAGTTTTGACACTGATTACAAAGATACCATAGTGTGAATGAACAAAACACATGGCAAAAATGTGTCCCAAGATTTGGACAAAGTTTACAGTAAAGGATTGGGCTGCCATTTTCCTGCAATAATACAATTCTTTCTGAGGTATCAACCCTAGCAAAAGCTAATTCTGACTTCTCAAAATGGTTTCAAAAACTTTCATCAAACTGGTAAATAATGTATTTGCAGAAAATAATATGCCAAGCTTGTGATAAGGCAGCTTCTTTGCCAATTACATGTTGAAAATTCATCTTTGCTTGAGTTACAAACAACAATGACAACAACATGCAGCTGTGGTAAAAGACACATAAAGTATAAAGCAAAGTGGTTGGTTGATTGATTGAATGATTTGTGTATAATGACAATGCATCAACACATGAAAGTTTGTGCCAATTAAGATACTGAGAATCAAGTACCTTGCCAAGTCACAACACAGTGCTCAAACTAAACTGATTTTGGCAGGACTCATCCTGTTTTTAGTATTAGTAAATGTAGTGCATCAGCACAATACTGCCTATATGATGATGATAAAAGTCAAGTTCTAAAGGCTGGCATAAAAATAACTCTAGGAAATAAAATCCTTCCAAATAAATGCAATCATGATGTACTAAAATATAGAAGCAGCTAAAGATGTTAGAAAGCAGAATGAAAGATATGCATGTATGTACGTATCAGCATTTAAAGACAATAATCAGCACAATAATGCCTACACATTGCCAATTAAATGTAAAGTTGTAAAAACGTAGAATTGCACAATTACGTTAGGAAGATAAAACCCTTCCAAATAAATGTAAACATGAAAATACTATAAAATATAAAAGATAATATTAAAATTTCCTAAAATGTATTTAAAATAAGATAAAGGTAGAAAGCATAAAATGCCTAAAACATATGATCCAAATTTGTTGTATAAACCACATATCCTAAGAAAGTTCAGGAATTTATCTTTATCTGGTAGTAAATAATCATAAAGGTTCTTTTTCCAGACTGTACAAGTAATCAAGTTTCTGTAAATTTTGGGACAAAAATGTTTTTTTTCCTTCAGATTTCGCAAATTTTCAGGTTTTGCAACAAGATGATTTAATTTTTGAGAGGTTTCAGTGTACACGTATGTCAAACATTTTACCCCAGTTACAATGCCTGCAGTAAAACTGGAGGCTTTATCTGGTAACAGACTTGAGGTGGTATCATAGAGTTTTGCAATGGCAGCTCCAACGTTGTCCACAAGTTTTGAATCATACGTAAACAGGGATGTATGGTCATGATAGAAGGCTCTCATTTCACTTAACTTACTTTGAAAATGTGGATATGTTGATGAATTTTGGAATTCATAAAGACCAAATATTTTGAGGAATTTTTATAATCATGGTGGTGATTTTGGAATGCAGAATTTTGTAGTATTTCCATAACTGATAATATCAGTTTTTTTAAAAGGGGATGAAATTGCATGCCAAAAGGTGGAATCAGATTTGGTTTCTGACTCTACAAAGTTTGGTATTTGGGCCTAAAGACCATATCATATCTAGGATTTGATGGGTTAGAAGATAATTTGGTAGTATAATGAAGGGTAAATTTTGTTGGTCTAAAAATGAAAGAACTCTACAAATTTAAATATTTTATTAAAATAGTACATTATAAAACTTGTAAATAGAAAGTCCAATGGAAAGCTACTGGTACAAAATAATGTGTGAAGACATGGTACAAAGAATGGTGAATCAAAAATGCAGAATACAGTAAAACATGTCCTGAAAGATTACTGTTAGCAGCCATCTGTCTTAAAAGACCAGATTCTCAATAGACTGCTTATTTGTGTAGTTTTAGATCTGTAACCACCTGTCTTGAGAGACCATTATCTTTTAGCAGAAGGTGTAATCTGTCAGGACAGGTTCTACTCTATTCACATCTTTTGAATAGGTCATTAAACACATCACAAACACCCTAGCTTTCCCCCTTTAGAACATGAATATTTCTCCGTCCACTGGGAATTATGATCTTAATGATAAAAATATTAATAATATACATGTAAATGTATGTACAAAATGAAAAGGTAATCAGGCATTTAACATGTGATGCAACAGTTCCATCATACATTTTATGTTCTTGTTTTCCTGTCCATAAGACAGAAATGAACAGTGGTTTTATTTATTGACTAAAGTAATCCATAAATAAAATACAGCAAACTATTTGTCATGAAATTTGATGGACAAAATATCTTAACAATATATATACAAAAATTGTCAAAGGAAACATGATTTTATTTTTCAAATATCAATTACAAAATATAATGGCATATGGATGAAAATGCTTTTAAACAGAGATGTAACAATTCTGCCACTGCTGCGTCATTCCTGATGAGTATTGTCAATTTAAAAGCTGTCACTTTTATAAAACGTAATCTAGAATACAATTTTCAAAACATCTTCCATAAGTCCATTCTTTAACTGTTTTACCACAAGTCTTTTTATCAATCCACAATTTCAGATGAAGCCAAAATGTATTTTATATACAAGCTAATTACTTTAACAACACCAACATGTAAACACCTTTTATGGTGTTGTTTATTTTCATTAATTATCATGTCAGGTAATTCTTCCTTCCCTGCTTTAGTGTATTCTGCAAGCGATTTGGAAAATAAGGCTTCCAGACATCAAGTGAAGCCACTGATTTCATCCATTTGGGTGCACTTTCTAAATCTTGTTGAGTAAGGTAAACAGGGACAAATCTTTTACCTTCATTTATCTGCAAACAGGTATATTTGACTACTTCTGCCTGAAATTGTGCCAGATGGTCCTGCTTAAATGCTTCTGAATGCAGGATGAAAACCAATCTGCATTCTGCAAGGATACGTTCTAGTGGTTCTAAATAACCAGTACCTGCTACGAAATAGTCATCATAAATGATGGTCTTTGCTGGGGGCTGGAGATCTGGAAGGGTGTCAAGATGATTTTGTCGGAAGTTGATTGCATTACCTGTGTCAGCTTCACAGTGTAAAATGATGACATCATATACAGTAGCAGCTGAAAGGTATGAAAATAGATACTGACAAAAAGATCTTAGATTTTAACGTAATTTCCATTTGAAAGCTGTAATATTTTGTTTGAAAGTCATGGCAACATCCTTTGTGTATTTGAATTTAAATTTGTAATAAATGCTGACGTACTCATAATTTCAAATACATGTATAACCATACAGTTGAAAATGCTAACAATAAATAAAATAACATTGAGATGAACAGCAATAAATATATTTTTATTATCATAGTAATTTGATCTTGATTACTAGACACTGAGTTGTCACGATCATGATAAGATGTCAAGCATGGAGTCATGATCTAGATTTTCTGATAATGACAACAAACTGCCCTTTCTTAAGTGTAATGCAACTATGAAGCTTAGTTTAGGAAATATTAGAAAAGAGAACTTATCATGTGTAAAACAAAATTACAGTTTTAACTTCAGTGACCTTGTCCTTTCATGGCTCAACAATTAACATGATGATGCCTCTGCTTAAGTGCAGACTACAAAATTGAATTAAAACTGAATTCAGGAAACCGTACTTACTGAGCAGATACCAAAACCATTACAATGCTGGTTCCAGAAACAATGACTTCATCTCTCAGCATCAAGGGCACTGCCCCTGCCCAAGTATATTCTATTTTCGAAGTAAGATGAAAATTAGGCGAAACTTTACCATCATGCAAAAAGGAAAATCACATGTTCAGCTTCTACAACCTAAGAAATAGCAGACCCCAAAATCAACATACTTCTTCCTCAACCTAATGGCAAGCTACATGAGGATTTAGAAAAACAGACCACGGATAACAAAAGTTACATTGTGAAAAACACCTTGTCTATGGACAGATGGATGGACACAAGCTATGGACATTTTGTTATCATAATATCCCCACCGCAGCTTCAGTCAGGGAGATAAAATAGCGTATCATATCCAGGTGTAGATAAAGATGTAGAAAACATAAATTTATGTTTGTACAATGCATATTTTCATCCCTGTTGCAGCATACAAACTTCAAGTCTAAATTATTTTAAAATTTCTTTTAAAAACAACTAATGTAGTTGAATAAAACGTACTGCCCACTAAATTTCATATGTCTGTCTCACATAGTCTTTGCCCCATTATGGTAGCAATGTTTTCAACAAATAGGTTTAAAACTTTATGGAAGTAAAAAAGAAAAATTGCTTTAATGACAAGAAAATCCAATCAGGTCATATACATAACCATACAACATGCCTTTCAAATTTCATTTGTCTACATCAAGTTGCTTTTATGCAATCTTGCTAACAAGCTCCCTGGGATGGTTGGGCAGGCCTGTAGGGAGACTGGTCAAATCAAAATGGCTCCGCTGCAAGCAGTTGGGGCATGTGAATTACAGGAATACAGTGCTCAGTCAATATCATATCACAAGTAGATGATAAGCAGATATGCCCACTGTTACAGTAATCTATCAATAACAGTAATACTAGCTGCAGTCACATGACTGTGTAACATTGCATTCAGGTTCAAGTCAGTAGGGGCAATAACTCTAACTAGAGTGGTGTTTGCCACCACAATTCAATAGGGTCAATAACTTTAACTAAAGTGATGTTCACCACCACAAGTCACTAAGGGCAATATCTTTACTAGAGTGGTATTTACCACCATAAGATAATAAAGGAAATAACTTTAACTAGAGTGGTGTTTACCACCACAGTGAACAATTTCACAAACTGAAAAAATATGAAACACTGCTTTAGTCAATATATGCATACAAATGTAACTGCAAACTATCATTTGTCTGTGTCAAGTGCTTTTTGTGCAACTGTACTAATACAGTTTTGAACAAAAGTCTAAGTTAAAAACTTATATAAAAATACGGACAAATTTCTATACTGACAAGAAAACCTAACCAGCTTATATACTTATATACACAGACAAGTCTGACATACTAGTTTCATTTGTCTACACTACTATAACTTGTTTTTGATAAATCATGCTTACAAGGTTTGAATATAAAGTCAAATTACAAAAATGTCAAAAATTCTTAAAAAAGGACAAACTGCGTTAATGGCATAACAACTGAATCAGGTCTTGTACTCATGCATATAAAACATTCCCACAAAATTGTCTGTCCTGACTAGTTCTTGTACAATTATGTTAATGATGTACAGACGGAACAGAGGGTGGATGAGTGACCCCAATTACTACCACTTTAAACTGAAACGTTGGGATAGTAAGTGCAGCTTTGCATAGTTTAGCAAATACAGTGATCTGCATAACATTTTAGTGCCAATCCTTGCCATTAATCCAAGTATGTAAGGACTATACATACATACATATATATATATATATATATATATATAATTTGTGAACAACAAAATATATCTGAATATATAAATGTTACTTTTTTGTTACTAATGACTTTCGCTACTTCTTTACACTTACAAGCTTCATGTGATGATTCACAAGCCTTTGAACTACATATATCCTTTGCAACAAGCTCTCGCATCTTCTCAAAATCTGTGTCTGTCCTGACCTGTAAAGAAAAATGAAAAACATAAGTGATCATGGTGAATCATAATCACAGCTTTGTCTGTCCTGTCCTTTAAACACAATGTGAAGCAGTATGTGACCATACTGAATCATGATGTAACCACAGCTCTGTATATTTATGAGTGCATGCATAGATGTGCTCATAGTGTCTATCGCAAATGTTAATAAATAAAACTGTATAAAATAAAAACGTTGTTATGGCATGAACATTGAATCAGATCATCTGCATAAGTATAAAAACATTGAGAATTCATATAATTCTGTAATCATGTGAAAGTAAGATTTTTTTTAATCATGTGGAAATAAAATTTTCAATTTAAAAATTCATTTTCTGAAAAATGATACAAAGGAGAAATATTTGAAAATCAATTGTTTAATGGCATTAAAATAAAATATTGTCACCTACAGATGCATACAAACATGCCAATCAAATTTTTTTTTCTTTTGTGCTCAATTGTACTAACAAGCTTTTTTGAATAGGCAGACAGCGATTCAAGACCGCTCCAGTGGCCAAGTGGTTAGAGCATTCACCCCGGATGCGGGAGGTCGTGGGTTTAAACCCCAGCCGAGTCAAATAAAGACTTACAAAAATGGTACTAACAGCTGCCTCACTAGGCGCTCAGCATTAAGATGTTAGTGTTAGGATTGGTTGTCCTGGTGTCAGAATAATGTGACTGGGTGGGACATCATGCTACATGTCTACGGCATGATGCCCCAGTGCTAGACATCAGTTTAAACTGGCACACTGCAGACATGATAGCGATATGACTGAAAAATGGTTAAAGCTACATTAAAAATCTAAATCACACACACACAGTCAAACAAGAGGTCCATGCAGTGCAAGTGTAAAAATAAAAGCTAGATCTCTAAGCCACTCAGCTGCTATGGTTTCAGTTTCATTTAACATCTTAAATTCATTCCACTATTTAAGAGCTTTTACACTCTTTGAAAATAGAGATTAAAATACTGCCATTATATCGTTCTTCTCGAAGTTTAGGGATTTCTCAACTTTTCACGAATGACTCGGTAGTGTGTAACTGAAATACCTTAAAGCCATGTTTAACCCTTCTCGTATCTTTTATATGTACCAAAACAAAAATCTGATCTTAGCAAGAAATTCTAAGAAATTTAGTAATATCAATCCTGTCCATTCTACCAATGATACCTGGCAGCAAATGTGTCTGTGGTGCCTTTCAAGTTGTCCAAGCCTTGTACATAAACAATAACAGTATATTAAAACATTTGGATGGCATCATTTATTTGTTAATGGCTTAGACCACAACTAATATATAACATATACTGTAAACCTTTGGTAGCAACAAAATCAGTAAACACTTGGTATTTCTTGAATGAATTGCTCAGTCACTTAGTAATACTACTTCTGGTTACATACAAGAAAAACATCTATGCTTCTGGCATCTTTTATCAATGACTGAAAGGGACATAATCCCTAAGTTTCTTCTCCTTGTACTCAAATATTACAAATCATCCAGCCAAAATATATTATGCTGCCTTCAGGCAGAATCCTTTGTAACATGGCAGAAACCTCAGCTGGACAATTCCTCATATAATCTCCAAAAAGGCAAGAATTGTATTATATACACAACAGTAAACAAAACAATGACAAACAAAACAGTAATGAATATTTTAAACAAGGCACAAAAAAGATAGGAGAAAATTCCATTGAAATAGGCATAATTTTAAACAGACAATATAAACAATATGACATATATTATTTCTGCTGGATCGGGGATTTTGGAAAATATGGCTTTACAGTTTCATTTTTTCATTCGTAAATCTCATATTTCTATAGTTTTACTCTAACACAGTTAAAGAATCTGCACATTTTTATTTACTTTGATGAATGTTTACAGGGCTTTTTTGGTGCTAACTTTTCCATTGTATGGCTATTTCTATATCATTATATTTGTAAAGATCACAAGTAGTACAAATACAAAACCAATTTTTCAACCACACTTAAAATCTAATCTATCTAGCTAATAGCAACAATAAAAAATAGGTTAAATAACTCTTGTTCAATTAGGTATAATGTTCTCTTATATATAAATATAGAGTTCAATCTTTCAAACTTAGCAAACAAAACCTAATTTCTTTCTTGCCTGAAATTTGGGACATCCACAACTGTACTGCCTACCAAACTGTCTTTCCTTGCTACACAGCATAATGTTTTTCTGCCATCAAGGTAAGTTGACCAATGGCAAAACACATGACTAAGATCATTACAGAATGTTAAAGACCTTAAACTGTACTATTTTACCTGATCTATCTTGCTGAATGCTTCTTGTATCTTCTTCTCTGCATTTTGGTATATTCTTTTTTCATCTTCTGAAATTCTCCCTCCAGCAACAAAGCTTTTGAAATTTTGCTGGATATGCTTCATAAGATTTGTTATCTGTCCAATTCCCTTTTCCATTTGCACTTCAGAGCAGCACAAATTATAAGAATGTGCTACAGCATGGCGAAGGTCCAAAACCTGTAATATATATATATATACATATATATATATATATATATATATATATATATATATATATATATATATATATATATATATATATATATATATACACACACACATCCCACATACATTAAAAATGACATGGCATTTAAAGTGCTGGTATAAAGCAATTTGATATACCAAATTGTAATCCACCCATGGCGCAATAATACACATATATAAACATTCTAGTGACTGTCTGCAGTTGATTCTAGATCAATTATGAATTTCCACAGATTAATCATTAGTGAAGTATGAAAATAATGATAAAAAGTATTAATAATTGTTTTTTAAATGAATTTAATATGGTACACATTTTCATCACAATCCTTCCTGCTTTTTGTTTCTCCTCCTCTCTCATGCATAAGGGACAAACAATGCAGAAATGTGGAGTGAGAGAGAAAAGGAATTTGGGCTGGATTAAAACCTAGAAATAAAAATTACACCAAGTAACCTACAAGAATATGGTTCGTTGTAACGATATGTGTGCAATTTCCTTAGGATTTATCTAAAGCGTTTATATCAATGGTACAAAGTTGCAAACTTTGTCAACATTATAGAGTAAATTTCTCGGTTACGTGGTACACATACTGTGATGTATTTAAAGTTTTGTTGTTGTTTCTTAAACATACTATAATGTTCTAAAATTTGATAATTATTAATTAAATATGAAAATGTTCAAAGGCCTCTCTCTCTCTATCTCTCTGGACCAACGTAGCAAAATACAGGCTAAAATCTATGAAATGACAAACGTAGAGGATTTTTGTTTGTGTCATCCCACGATATCTCTGGACTTATGAATGACGGTAAAAGTTAAGTCAAACTGACCAAAGGATGAGAGAGAGAGAGAGAGAGAGAGAGAGAGAGAGTTTTAAAGTCAAACAAACCAGAGAGAGATAGAGAGAGAGAGTTTATGGTCGGTGGTACTGTTACTAAAGCAGAATAATGATTTAAATCAACTTTAAATATATTAAAATATTTTAATTACCTCTTGATGGTTTATCATTTCACTTAGTTTCTATTCCACATTAATTTCTATAAGCTGGTAGGTGAATGGCTTAGCATTTGTATGAATGGGGTAGCTAAACCTAGTGTTGTAGTGCTCTACTTTTATTATTAAAACCATCTTTCATGTTTAAATCATAAATGTGTATTATATTGATTTAATCAATGTGAAGAAAAAGAAAAAAGAAAAAAGAAAACAATCAACTTATCAGTATGCAAATGTGATTGTGAACAGCCACAAAAGGCACTGAGTGTGTGATTTGGATTTTTAACATAGCTTTAACAATTTTTCTGTCATATCGCTATGATATCTGCAGTGTGACAGCTTATAGTGATGTCTAGCACTGGGGCATCATGCTGCAGACATGTAGCATGATGTCGCACCCAGTCACATTATCCTGACACCAGGGCGACCAGTCCTAACACTAACCTCTTAATGCTGAGTGCCAAGAGAGGCAGCTGTTAGTACCATTTTTATAAGTCTTCGGTATGACTTTGCTGGGGATCGAACCCACAACCTCCTGCATCTGAGGAAAAGGCATAGAACTACATTTTGTAGCAGACACACTTGGGGATGTGAGGAGTTTATTCACTCAGTCAATACACAGCTGCCTGCAGGAATCTTAGCTCTGTTCAAAGGGCAAATATATGTATTTGTATGTGATATAAATAAAATATATGTACAGTATGTATGCTGTAGGGGTTGTCCTGGGATTTGCCAATGTCGCAAATTGCGATTATTTTCCCTTATTGGCAACAAAATATACCATCTGGTGATTTTTTTGGCGACAACCTTAATAGCTGTTTAATTTGTACATATGATCATGGATTTGGAGTGGAGAAATTCAAAGGGACCACGAACGAAAGCCACAAACTTGGATACACAATGCACTGGAATCTATACGTTACTTAAACAAATCCTTTGTTTGTATTGACAAACCCATCTTTACAGTGTATTGTTACATCATAATTTCATAATCCGCTTATGTTGACATCTGGCTCGAGTACTGTATGCTTTGATAGACTTAGTCATGCATCCAGACTATACCTACAAATGACCGACTTCCGAAGACGCGAAGAAACAGCTAAAAATTAATTGAATGATGGCTAATCCATGTTTTTTTAAAAAATGTACCAATAATATAGTTTTGCTGAAACTTCAGAAAAAAGTGATTACCTTTGAAGTACCGATTGCTGTGTATAAATACAAAGCAAATGGAAAAAATCTCAATCAGAATTATATACTGTCAACAGTGCAACTTTATCATGGGTACAGTACAATGCCACCTAAACAAGCGAGTGGGGAGTAAAGATAGCAATCATGCCACCCAAGCAAGCAACGGGAAGTAAAGGAGTGAAGTGGGAGTAAAGGTGCTTAGAAAGAGTGAACGATCTTCATAAAAGCCAAGTGGCAACAAGCGATTGCCAACAAATTTATTTTCTTGCTGTTGTTTTTGTTGTTCTAGGGATTAACATCATTTTTCAGCACAACATAGGTTATACATGGCGGCCAGTTTAACTACTGTGGAGGAAGAACCCTGGAAAACCCAGGGAAGAACCACCGACCCACGAGAAGCTACTGGCAGGCTTTCCCATGTACCCATGCTAGCTGAGCCTTGGAATTTATTTTCTATTACTTAGGATATTGCAATTTATTTGGAAACTCTGTGCCAGGTAGTATAACTTTGTACTACCTAACCATTGTTTATATTGTGATAATTCTTAAACATTGTCTAAATTTGTTCAAATTTACTTAAATTGACATTGCAGTAATGCAATCTAAGCCAGAGAAGGGGAAAAGGATCGGATTTTATTTCTCAACTGACCTTAAGACAAATGAAGAAGGGAGCACCTTGACAACATACTGAGAGAAAGGATGCCAGGTTCTTGACCTTTCAGGGATCCTGTAAAAGATTGCCCAAGGCCTGCTGAAATATTGCAGTATTATGGTCGCAAAGGGAACAAGGGTCAAGGACATCAAGGGGATGCAGAATGGAGGAAGAGGAAAATATTTCCTCTTCCCCAAAGAAAACATTCCCATATATGCCAATAATTCCATTATGGAAACCAAAGGCCACAAAATCAAATTGGGGTTCCACCACCAATTACTAGAATGCTACGTGATAAATTCACTGAAGTCCACTGTTTGGGACTACCACTAGAAGTTCCGAGCATAGAACTGAAAAATAAGCTAGCTAAGAAGTTAGGAACCTAATTAATTAGAGATAAAATGGCAACCTTCTGGGGCTTCCCCTCCATTCTAACTGGAGTACGTATTCTCCAAGAAGCTACCCCCATCTGTATATGTAATGGGCTTCATTGTCAAAACCTGGTACAGGGGGGTGCCAGTACCACATATCGTGTAACCACTGTGGGAAAAGTTGCCACCTGCCCAGGGAATGCCCGAACCTGACTTCTAAGCCATTATATGCAACTCAAGTAAACAAATTGCAAGAGCTAATAGAAAAGGAAGTTCAGGGAGTTCCAGATCTGGAACAACAACCACAAGTGCCAGATGCACAAACTGAAGTGACTGTCGGGGCCTAATTGCCCAGTACAGACCCAATTGCAAACTCAGACCTATGGCTGAGTTATGAGCAAACAAGCTCAGCAGAAAAGAGAAGGGCTAAGGAAGAAAGACTAAGAAAACAACGGGAAGAAGAGAGGAAGGAAAAGCTAAAACAGAAGGACACTATTCTAGTGGAAAACACTATTACTATCTTCTACGAGATAATTGAGACTAGTTTCACTTCACAAGTAACAATAAATGAGAGTGTAAACAAACCCCCCAAAAAGGGCAATGTGTCCACAGGTCTGGGTGCGAGTCCCATTCAAACAGAATCCTCCACCTCAGGCACGGTTCCAGGGGAGAAAGGTAAAGGGGACGAGGAAATGGGTAGACCCTAGACCTCTACCCCCAAGAACCACTGCAAGAGGAAAAGGACACAGTCCACTTCCTGAATTCCTACGGAAAAAGAAATATATGAATTCATAAAATCAAATAAAGAACCTGACGAGCGTGTTGCACACGCAATACAGAAGGTCTCCCTGAAAGGGGATCAAGACAAACTAGAACCAAAAAGAAGGGCCGTCACCCTGACATGGGGAGAACACCACAAAAAAAACTATTAGTTTGGAACAATATAGGGCCAAGAAGGCCTATAAAACATATATTCACATATAACATTATTTGAACAATAACTATCAAAAATAACTAAATGAACACTAACACCCTGGAAAGAACAAAACTGGAGGGATTAAACCTCAAAATTCTTACCGTTAAAATTAACAGTATTAATGGGAAAACAGATGAATTAATCCGTATATCTCAAAATTACAATATCATACTTGTACAAGAAACTCACAATGTCTAATGCAACAATACAAAAACTAGAAAAAATCTAAAAGCTTTAGTATTTGTAAATGAGCGTACCTCAGAGATTAAATCTGGAGGTAGCCTCAATAATTAGTCGGAAAGCCAAGGGATTAAATCCAGAAGTAGAGTATACGCCTTTTAAACTAAAAGCTTGCTATTTACATGTAAAAATAAAGAACTGGAACATAATAAATGTCTATGTTTCCTCAAGAAGGAATATATAAAAAAAGATATTTTTAAAAAACCTTTTTAACTACATATTTACAAAAATGCGTACTAGAAAATTGCCTTATACATGCAGCAATTTTAACTGGGTTGACACCTATCTAGACAGATATGGAGAGATGTCGCATGCAGATTTGGCTGCCAGCCCATATATTAAAACCTTTAAAAAACAAAAATAATTTACTAGATATATTCAGATTTATATATATATAGATAAAGTAGAATACACACGTGTATGCACAATCTAAAGGGAGCAGGATTTATAAATTTTATATATCAGAGATGTGTTCAGGGAATACTGATTCATGTACAATTTTGTCAGAGCACATCTCTGATTATAAACCAGTTGCAATTAATTTACGCACTAAAAATCTGACTGAGTGGGGTCAAGGCGTATGGAAACTGAAAAGTAATGATTATGTGAGCTCTGTTCAGTACTATCTAAATGAATTCATACAAAACAAACAACCATATATTTTCCTTGAATGGGAAAGACTAAAAGAATTAACTAAAAGTATGTCGGAATATCACAGTACAGTAAAGAGAATACACAAAGATTGGATCTTTAAAAATTATAAAGCAGTACAAAAGAAAGAGAATAAAACCAAGGAGGATAAAAAGAAGCTGAATATGACAAACTACAAAGAAACATTACAGAAGGCATTAAAATTAGAGCTGGGAAATTCGACGATTTATATGCAAAAGGAAGAGGAATATACAGAAGACTTGAACTGAAAAGAGGGAAGAATAAAAAGACTGACAAACTAAAAATAAACAATCAAGTGATATCTAATAAAAAAGAAATACTCAATGAAGTTCAAAATTATTATAATAAATTATATACCTCCCAAAATACTGATCTAAATGTAATGGATCAATACATTAACAACATAAAACTCAATAGAATTATAGATGAGGCAAGAATAAGTGCGACAGATTCATCACTAGGTAAGATGCCAGGACCCGATGGACTAACAACTGACTTTTATATAAAGTTCCAAGAACAATTATGCCCTATATTGGAACTTTTATTTAACAATATTCTCTTTAAAAGAGAAATGACCAATCCATGAAAAAAGGGATTATTACCCTGATCTATAAAGGGAAATGTGAGTGGGAGGCTATTGGAAACTGGCGTCCTATCACCTTACTTAATACCGAAAATAAAATACTTAGTAAGATACTAATGAATAGATTAAGTACATGTATGAGATTATTAGTAGACCCCAACCAAAGTTGAGGCGGTCAAGGGAAAAATATTTTAAACAACACTCTCTCCATTGGCTCCATCACTGATTTGCTCAAGCAGAGGGGGGAGAGATAAGCCATGCTGCTATTCAATCAGGAAAAAGCTTTTGATTGGATAGAGCATGGCTTTATTATCAAAGTCCTAAATAAATGTGGATTCAGCTTGAATTGTATCAGCTGGATCCAAGCCATGTATAATGGAATTTCATCTAGAGTAGTAGTTAATGGGACACTGACGAGAGACATAGCTGTAGAAAGATCATTGAGGCAGGGGTGCCCTCTGTCCATGCTCCTATACATGTTAGCGATTGAAGCGCTCAATAAAAATATCTTAACAAATAATATCATAGAAGGTATAAGTATTCCCAACATGGAGAGGGAATTTAAAACCCTTCTCCATGCGGATGACTTGAAATGTTTTTAATAGAAATGGAGACTCGTTTCAACACTTGAATAAATCACAATAAAACGGAAATACTGTTAATTGGGAATTGGAGGGGCAATCATCATGGATTCCCCTTTGAAGGGTGTTAATGTGCAAAGTGAGAGGGGGAGGACGGGTGAGGGATGGATCCTGGTTTATCACCCATTAGGGTGAGATTCCAGCATTATGCAGGGCAAGAGTCCGGCTCCTTACCCCTACACAATAACCTCGTCACCTGCACACATTTATCGAAATTTTAAATATTATAAGGGGTTGTCCATAAAGGACGTCCGCAAAGATGGGGTGTGGGGGTGTGTGTTAAAGTATGGACAACTGCGGACAAGGAGGGAGGGGGTATAAAGGACCTTGTGGATCTTTTTGTTATAATCTTCTGTGTTGAACAGCTGCTTTAAGCCTACTGCGTGTATTCCAGTATGTTTTGCGGATATCCTTAATGGGTAATCACTAAGTATAAATTATTTGTTAATTTTAATTTGTACGATTTGTGCCACAGAATACAATGCTATCAGGCATTTCTGCGTACTTAAGGTTTTTGTCTCCAATACTGAAGCAAAACATACCGAATTCGACCAATTGACGACAATAAAATATTGCAATGCTTACCATTTTAAAAGAGGCAATTGTCACCAGAATATTCTGTTCATACTAATTTTAATTTTGGACACACTGGATACCACCCCTGTATTTTCATAACTCACGAAAGGTCGACCTATTCTGCGCACAGCTTTGAGAAGTTGTAATGTTTATCTATCTGGCTACAGAAATGAAATATATTACTTTGGACTGCTTCTTTCAGCACTTCGGTAGAGTAATTAGGTCAGGTTTATAACTAGTTTGACAAAATTCAACGTAACAATGCCAATAAATGGCAAGAGCTATTAAGCAAACTAAACCGATCCTGTAAAAAATTAGTAAAGTTCAACATTTTATTTTAAAAAAATAAGCTAATACTGTGTATGTGGAAGAGAAATAACAATGAATAGGATGTAATGTGTTTACAACGGCTTGTTTATGGTGAAAATTTGCTAAAGAATTTTGAAACAGACAATACGCCCTTGCATTTTGTTCTAGTGTCAAATTCATATGTTGGGTAGCAGACGATTTTGTACGTGTGGAACAACTTCTTGCAAAATGGGAAACTTGGATTAAGATGCAGAATTGTTTAAGGTTTACATTTCCATCTTTTAAATAATGTATTTATTTGTATGATTCTAAAAGATTAATAGTAAATCTGATTTTCTGGGTTATAGGTTCAAGAAGGTCATAGAGTGGTTCATGTTGACATTTAGAAATCACATTTTCATGTGCATTTCAAGTCTAAATGTGGGATATTTTTGTACACTCTATGAATATCACTGTCCTTGATTAAAGTATGATCGTTCTTTCTTGATACAAAATGGATTTTTGAACCAAAATAACATGTGATCCAATGTTTACAGCAATGACGTATCGTTATGCAGAATTACCCGACAAGCAGAATTGGCAGGCATGGTGGATATATGAATGGGTTGGCCTTAAAGCAGGCAGCTGGCTGCAGTAGCCACCACTACACTGCTGCTACGCACAGCACATCTGAAACCATCAACTCCAGCTGCCTTCTGCACACGTGTGTTAATCAGTGACATAGGCAACATACTGTTTAATAGAGTTTTTAAGATCTATATTTTTCCAGTTAATACTACAAATTATTTATGAATATTGTACACATATCTGATTTAATTCACATTTATTTTAATTTAATTGTTTGTCAGTTTTACATTTTTTATTCTATAATATGCTATTATAATGTAAATTTATTCACTGGAAATGATATTTTTTCAAGAAAACTGGTTGACCTTAATCATTCTTTCATAAACACTAGGTGTTGACCTAGATCCTGACCTTGACTCAAGATTAGTAGCAGCCACACGAAAAAGTTCTGTTTTTATTTTAAAATGACTGGTTGTTGTCAAGGTCATGATGGGACCACGTGGTTTAAGAAGCTAACAATTTTTAACAATTTTATTCTCAGAGTAAAATAATTCGTCTAATCAAGGCCATATTCTGTGTATGTGATATTTTTAAATAAGTAAACACTATCACGTGACCCGATCCCCTTTTCATTTCGCAATTTGGGGAATTTCGAAACTGCGTCTTAGAATACGATATGACCTTTGTTTTAGAGAAAGAGAAATCCCAGTTTTCGGGCTTGGTATCAAGTTGTGTTCTTTTGTTGTAGCCAGATTTTTGAGTTATAATTTCTTCAGATAATTTGGATTTAAAAAGGATTAATTCTTTTTCCTGGAAATATTTGTGTGCTCAAACAGGATTCTTGAACAAAGACATTTAGTGAAGTTTTATTCGGATTTCCAACACCGGAGTGTCATTATTGTATTTCTAAAAGGAACTGTAGATATAAAAAAAAGCAGTACAGACTACAGCATACATCATCGTCATCAATCTTGGATTCTTCGTTGGGATTCGAACTTGAAATTATTAGAACATTTTATTACTAGGACTTCTTGGATTATTTTTGGATTATTCTTGGATTATTTTTGGATTTGATTCTTGAAACGGTACCATAAGTTCTTATTTTTTTCATTTTTACAGAATTTTTCCAGGGAAATAAATTATTTTGTTAAATTTTACAAAGCTTATTGTTTTCACTCTTTCTGTGTTACTGTTTATTACAGCCTAAACACATAACATAAGAATACTCTGTGTAGTGTAAGCCTTAATCTAATTAGCTTTGAAATATCACTTGACAGTAAAAGTAATCAGACATTCCACACTGGACTAGAACTGATACACACCAACAGCTGGTTTATGTTATACATTCACTAGGGTTTAAGTTCCATGGGAAACGGACACTCAGGACAGACTTTACTCCCCTTCCAAGCTGTATTGATGTCTTGTATATAATAAATACTATAGAACGCCTTCTAGAGTTATTCTTCAATAACAAATAACATTACACTCTGTATACTAACGATGCTAATAATGGATGTGCATTATAAACTGCATAGTGACTTTAAGGATGCTTTCATTGCTGCACACCTGGATCTGAAGGCAGATCTGGCATATAAACGTGCACAGGAGCAGTGGAACAAAATGAAGAAGAAGTAAAAAAACTTGATTCGAGTTTGGCATGCAAGAGCAGCAGAAAGAAAAAGTAGTCTGATGAGCATGTGGGCCCGTGCTGCAAGTCTAAGCCAAGCATCAGATTCAACTACTTTGACGCTAACCACGTCATCTCAGGAACTTCCGTCAACTGTGGTGATAATAAATAATGACGTTTGGTCATAGGTGGAAGAGGCATCTTGTGCTGACGTAACAGCAAGAGAGACGGATACCGAGATGCAAACAACAGCAGCAGCAAGTCTAGTGAAGAAAAAAAACCAACGCTCTACACCAGCACAAGATGCAGCAAGCAATGAGTTAGAATCTGTCATCGCACAA
This sequence comes from Sinohyriopsis cumingii, assembly GCA_028554795.2. Lineage (NCBI taxonomy): Eukaryota > Metazoa > Mollusca > Bivalvia > Unionida > Unionidae > Sinohyriopsis > Sinohyriopsis cumingii. The sequence continues at coordinate 71,020,007 of CM068841.1, read as the reverse complement.
ATGGATAGTCTTCTGCAGGTAAAAAACACTGGAATGTGGGCAGCTGATATGAAAACAAAGTCTGATGAACTCAGCAGCATAAAGGTGAAGATGGAGAAAAAGTTAAAACGTCTGGCAGCTGAACGAGCACACCAAACAGAAGATCCAGTCATTGGCCAGCAACTCAAAAAGTTCTGTCTGCAAAAAGTAGGAAGGCCCCGCTTAGAAGATGACCAACCACAGTTGCTAAAGACAATCATGGACATTATTTCATGTGGAGCAGCTGCTGATCTGTGGCGATGATCTGAGGAGCTTAGTAGCTGCAAAACGTTGGATGACTTGCATGAAGCCCTTGTCCAATATGATTTCATCATCAGTCGAGCAGGAACATATCTACGTCTACTTCCATGTATTTCAGTGATGACTGAGGGTAAGCATCACATGACCACAGTGCCTGTCGAGCTGCTTAAGGCAGAAAACAGTGAAAGGTGCAATCACATAGATGCTCATTTTGCAGCAACTACAATCTGCTGCTTGAAAGATCTGACTGTCGCTATGGGAGAACACTGTCTTCATTCGTAGTGGGAAGCATGACAGTAGCACAGCAATGACTCACGCTGCTGATTTAGAAGAACTCAAACAACTTCCTGCTTTTCTGCCTGTTATGTGTATTAATGGATCAGTGAAGCCGACTGTGGTCATAACAGCAGATGGTGGTCCAGATGAGAACCCTCAATTTCCGAAAACACTAGCCGCACTATCGAGCCTTCCATTACAACAACCTGGATGCAATTTTTGTTGCGTTCCATGCACCAGGGCACTCTACCTACAACACTGTCAAACAACGCATGGCTCCTCTGTCATGTGATCTATCAGGATTGATTCTGCCTCACAGTCATTATGGATCTCATTTGGACAGCAATGGCAAGAGATGTGATGTAGAGTTGGGAAGGGCCAATTTCCAGAAAGCCGGTAAAGTGTTGGCAGAAATCTGGAGCTCAACAGTTATTGATTGTTTTTGATGTGGTAGCATCTTTTGTAACATGTGATGCAGGAAAACTGGACATCAGTCCACCGTCAGATGAGTGGACAAGTCGTCACATTCAATTAACAGTTGCAGTATTGCTTGGAGATTGTGAAGTGCAACAGTGAATCATGCTGTGGTCAGCATCACACTAACTACAATGATATGTTTCCTGAACGATTTTTACCTCCACCTGTTCCACACTACTGCACAGATAAAGGGATTACCTACGCACCAGTTGGCAGCAACAGTGGAACGTTTGGATTGGTTTATCAATGACTGGCTCTTTTACATCTACATGACTTCCTGAGGATGCCATTTGATTTCTACTGTCCGTTGGTTACTGCTGATCTTGAGATGCGCATTTGTAATCAGTGTGGCCAGCGCTGTACTTGCAACAGTGAGCACACAAGCTGAAGTGGCAGATGTAGGCGCTGTGGAGCCTGAATCTGTTAGTGCTATTCTGTCAACTGCATCATCAACTTCCACAACTGAAAGTAGTGATGACGGTCTGCCAGTTGTTCGCAACTTATTTGACTGGCTGCAGTCTGCGTTTGTTGAAATGGAGTAAGACATTGACAGTCTATCAAATTTAGGTTTTTGTGAGATGACAACTTTAGTTGTATGTTCTAAATAAAGACTTATTAAAGAAAAAACTTTCTGTTTAATTTTTTCTTTGTTTTGAGCTACATCTTGTGATGAGATCAGTGAGTGTTGTATTTTGAGAGCACCAGCTATTACACTGCCAGACCATAAAGCAGTGTATAATGCTAGATGTGGATGTCCACAGCAGGGGAAGGTTTTTTTTTTTAGGAAAACAGGTATGCAGACAAAAGTGGACAAGGGGAGGGGGTAGGAAAACAGGTGTTATCTGCAGACTTCCTTTATGGACAACCCCTAAGTGTAAGTTGTATACTGTTCATCACATTATTAAATGTAGGCACAGAGTTTCAATTAAAAATATGGCTGCCTGTTAGGCAATTGAATACATACAGATAAGAGCAGAGGCATGGGACGGATGGGGGATGGAACTGGCTTATCCTCCACTATGGGAGGATTCCAGCCAGTGCGCAGTGCGGGAGCCACTCCCCCATGCCCTCCCTAGGCCACTCACCTCATCTCCCATCTTTTGTCTTATGAAAATGATAAATTCTATAATAATGTTAAACTTTTTAACCTTGATACCTTTTAAAAAATGTTTCTTTCTTTTTCTCTCTCTCCATTAAGAGGCAGACCATAATAGAAATAAGAATATTAACTATAATACTACTATCTCATAGAAAACCGTTAATTTTAACAATGCTAGGTACATCACAAAACAAGTGGGACAGGGTATTGACTGGACTGAGTAGGGCACAGGGGCTCGTATCGTTGCTTAAAATTGACCTGTCATACATGTACTATATAATAACTACAAGGGAGGACACTTCTCTCCATTCTCACGTGACCCATTTAAGAATAAAGTCTTTTATTTCAAGCCACATTTCATGTAGCGTAATAAATTTGGACAGATGTTTAGCTCAAGCATTTGACTGTGTATCCCTATCAAAAGTTTTACTTAGTATCATACTTTTAAGGAATGCCAAATCATTTTCCCACAGTACCACTCGACATGTACCTGATCACGCACGCTTAATATGCAAAAACAACGCCCTGAATGGAATACTACCTTCTCATTGGCCAACTGAAAATAAGTTATAAATAAATACATGACATCATTTTCTTTTGTTGTTGTTGTTGTGGGGTTTAACGCCATTTTTCAGCACATGATAGGCTATGCATGGCGGCCAGTATTAATGGTGGAGGAAGAACCCGGGAAAACCCTGGGAAGAACCACCGACCCACGAGAAGCTAATGGCAAGCTTTCTCACATACCCACATTGGCTGAATCCTAGACTCAAACCCACAAAGACAGAGGTGAGAAAGCAGTGATCCGTAACAGAGAGCGCTTTAGACCACTCTGTCACTCGGGGCCCCCATTTTCTTTTAATCGCTGATATATAAATATTCCCCAGGCATGGAGATGTAAATATTCAACAGGCAGATATTTTCCATAACTGTAAGACATTTGTAAAAGTGAAGAAAGGTAGTTGGTTAAATGTGCGTGTAATTCTTGCACCTGTCTGTAATTTGTGGACAAGGTCTACCAGTCATGCAATTACTATATTTTGGTGCCCTATAAGTTGAAGTGGAGTATAAGTTGAATTTATTATTTTAACAAATTTTCCATTCTTCATCTTATATAAGCCGATGTGGAGTATAAGACGAGACAAGATCAATAACATGGCTTTGTCTTTTCACTAGTAGCTTCTAATTTCATGAATATTAATGGTATCACTGTATGCTATTCCAGATTACCAGCAATTGGGAAATTGCATCACTGATGCTAACATGCTTTTTCCAGTTTTGTTTTGAAGAGAGAGAGAAAAAAGCAATGTCTGCCCTTCATGCTATTTTGTACCTTGCTGCCTTGTTTCAATGAAGTTTTTGTCAAAGAGAGAAAACTGCAATAAAATAGCAAAAGGAAATATATGTATAAAAAATACATACCTTACTCATTCACTTTCAAAGATATAGAAATAATGGTTCTAATGTGTTACAACCATACGAGGCTCAAAGTGGGCTTGCATGTGTAAGTACTATACTCACATGTTATGGAAGTGGTAAAGAAGACTTTGACCCAGATCAGTAACTGAAATCTAAAAGCCATATAAAGATACTACTTATCACAAGAAGTCTTTCAGGGACCATGTCCATTCTGATATGACCATGTCCATTCAGATATAACCATGTCCATTCTGATATGACCATGTCCATTCTGATATGACCATGTCCATTCAGATATGATAGGAAAAGTAGTGATGATAAGATTTCAAGATTGGGTGTCTGAGCGGAACAATTTTCATTTAGGACCAACTAGATTTTGGGATTAATGTGTGTGTAAAGTTTCATAGCAATCCTCCAAGTAGTTCAGGATGAGTAGCGATCACAAACTAATGTACAAACAGTGAGGTGAACATTGGATGACAGACAACAGGCCATCCCATAATATCTTTGGTTAATAGCCAGTAGAGCTCAAGTCTGATGACCATAAAAAATAACAGAATAAAGAGAGGTTCTGAAAATGGCATGAAGATAAACATATGGCAGAAAACTACAAGATACATTACCAATATCTCAAATAATTTAGCTGAAAGTTCAGATTTTCAGAATTTACAAACCAGACTTGACACAAGAAGTACAGCAAGTTATACTCCATGCCTCTCAAGTGAGGACTATATAGACAGCCTTAAGGCAATCAGTAGCATAGGTTCCTTGACCATCTTCTTATTTTAAAAACCTTTTATGCAAGGAAATTTGTAATACCCATGTTTTTAAGTTATTGTAGACATTTTTTTAATGAGTTGCTGATCAAATCTGTCTGCGTAAGAACATGTATATTCATACAGAATCAAATGAAAAACTTTTTAATGAGCATGCATGTTTCTAAAAAGCTTTACACTCATTAACAGACTAAGGGCAGATAACAGTGAATTACCTCATCAATTCATGAACGTCCAGTAGTGCCATCTATCTCTCCTTCCAGCCAGTCTTTAAACTGCTTGCAGCCAGAGATGAGTCTGAGAATGCCCATAACATTTGTGAATTCTGGACCTTTGTTTTTCTCCATCTGTCCAGATTGCATAAAGGGTTTTGCTGTTTCCCATGACATGGACTCCCATCTTTGTATATTTAAATTACTTTTGCAAATACTACCATTTTGGTGATCACAATATTTGCTTTGTATATAATCACATAATGATTTTTTCTTTGTCTCATCATCTTTACTTTTGAACAAGTTTTTATTTTTTGTGTTTTCCAAAAGCTCTTTATGTAACTTTTCTATTTCTGATTTCAGAGGCTCATGCAATGCCTCCTTCATGTAAAGTAGTGATCTCCCCAATCGAAGATATCTGAAGTATCCTTCAGAGTCAAACAAAGGCTTGGAATCCCTGTAAGATAAAGATGCAGCAAGATGCAGACAAATACAAAAGGCTATGCAATCTTTTGAAAAAATCACAGACCTCTATGTCTTGTTGCCTTTTATTGTCACATGCTAAAATATATGAATGTCAAAGAAGTCACAAAATTGTGGCCTAATTGTCAAAGACTATTTTGCCTGAACAGGATTCCATCTATCAAGTTTATTTAGCATTTAATAAAAAAATTACTGTGTGATTTTAGATCCGGTTAGGCCTTAAAATTCCAAGTCTCAGCCTGAGCTCGATATATTTTCACGAACCAATCTCAAAGGACTTAACTTTTGAAAGGTTGCTTTTGACTAGATGAGAGTGGAAACTCAAACTCAAGCTGTTAGGTACATAATCTCTATGCCTGATCCCTGGATGACAAGAACAAATTCAGTTTTCAGTTTCTCAGGGGTTTTGCAGATGTGCAAAAATATGCCATTTTATAAGTGCTTATGGGAGAGAATGGAATTATGACAGAACATCTATGCATGTGTAAGAGCACATACAATAATGAAAGCTGTTTTTTTTAAAAAGAACGTTTAATGAAAAATTAGTTGAAGAAGGTATGTTCCTTCTATAAAACAGAGAAATACAGACCTCCTTTAAAGAAACAATTAAGGAATAATATACTTTCATTGCTGTACAATAACTTCATTAGATTTGAGTAAACAAAACAATACTGACAGCTGAAAAAAAAATCTGCCTTATTTAGTTTATTTGCAAGAAGGACATGTCATTTATTGTTAGGAATTTAACTTGATATCACATTTGTCTTGCCTTCAACCCCAGAGGAATTCCCATTTCCCACCTATTTCAACTGCCCATTGCATTAAAATGTACAGCCAATTCGACAGAGTGTCCATGGTGGCTCTTCTAGTGATGGTATGGCTTGTACAGCATGCATATGGAAGTAGTATTGCTAAGTGGGGTATCTCAGCCAAAACTCTATTTTGTATTAGGACGACAGCATAATTTTTACCCCGCCAGCCGCCCATATTAATCTAAACAAAGTAGAAAAAAAACTTTCTTGAGGCAACAGCATTGATTTCATTATTGATTACCTGACTTGAGGGATCTATCACTAAATCATCATCATCGTCAGACAAAATATAGTTTGGCTTAGAAAAGCCCACTTATCAATACTAGTGGTTTTATTCACACAAAATTTACTATACCTAACATGCAGGGTTCTTCCAAATCAGGTTACACGTCTGAATGTTAAATTCCTATGCACTATTAATAACTCACTGGGATTTACAGGTAATAAAAAAAATTGATAATTGTATATTTCACAACACATGCTCTAAAGAGATCAGCAGCCGAGTTGTTAAAGCATACAGACAGACAAACTTTCAATCGACAAGTGAAATGATTTCATGCGTTGGACTCCAGAAAAAAACGCGATTGACATATTGTCAGGATCTGCGACAGATCCTATTATAATGGAGGGAACCTGCAATGCATTGAAAAAGATGAGATATACATGTACTTAAATGGGTAATTGTAAACTTGTAAGATAAAATTAATAAAAAAAAGGTGCAAAATTTGCCTGGCCCCTCCAAACCTCAAAATGGGTGTTAATTTTAAAGCACCCGGGGTTTCATTTAGGGGTGTGTGTGTGCTTGATTACAAATTTACAAAATTGAAAATCAGCCTGGACAGCCCTCTGAATCTCTAAAATTTTGTTTTGCACTTAGCGATTCAATGGGGGGGGGGGAGTGTGTTCAAACACAATGGAAAAATAAAAATATCAACAAAAAAAAAATTACCCAAGATTTAAGAAATATCAAGCATCATTCAAACTGGTTGCAGGTACTTCCTTTTGCTATTCTTTTATGGCTTGGTTATTCACAAGTGTATTATATTTTTTACACAGCCACTTGTAGAGACATTTTTAAAATCTCAACTTTTGCTATCATATAACTCTCATCATCATGACAGAACAAGTACAGATTAATCTTACCACTGATGCTAGAGCCAGGTTCTAGCAGCTTTATAAAATTTCCATGTGAGACAATAGATTTATCAACACATTTCTTTAGCTCATTATCACATTATAGATTACAAACACATTAAAATCGCAATGACCGATACTAGGTCATCAAGTGTATATATCTGAAACATTGACAAACCTGGAAAATGACCTGCTCTGGAAACAAAAATCCAGAAATACGAGTACTTGTTTGTGGTTACTGCAGGATCAAGTATAAATTGCTGAGAAACGTAACTACCGGTACTACCAAGTAATATACTATACAGCATAGTCCATGTCGAATCATCATTCGATCCTTCTAATTTCCATTTAAGAATTTTTTTGATATTATAATCTGATCAACCTTGTAGTTGAAATTTCCAAATCGCAATGGCTGCTGGACACTTTATTTTGATCCAAATGTCACTTGTTTCTCCTTCTGTGACCCACTCTAACTCATCAGATTGAGGGTTGTTAAACGCAAACACATAACTTGGATTTATTCTCCCAATAATAACTTGATGCTGTTGCAATAAAACCCAACGATTTTTTCCCAGCTAGATGTGGAATATGATTGACACTATTTTTAGCTTGTTTTGTACTACCACCAACTGCAAGCAGACTGGGTAACACTATCCACATACTATTTATTAATAAAATCAAATGCAGAAACAGGTACATATGTAGAAGTTAATTTGTTGGCAAAAATATCGATCACAGCTGTAACTGTGCCTCTGGATTTTTTTTAAGATCATTGGCATCTGCAGCAGTAATTGTTCTAGCTCATGCTGCACTTTTTCAGCATCCACGTACACTTTTCTTGTACGATCAAATGGGGCAACAGGATTATAAGTTGTTGTTATTTTATTCCAGCCCATGTTTAATGTACCTGTCATCGTATCACCGGATTTTGCTACTCATGATGTAATATTTCAAGCCATCATATGGTTGGCGCAAGTTTTATTTGTTACATCTGATGTTGCTGATGGAATTGCCATAGTTATCTTGTTCAATCCCATGTCCAGATTCCCACCATAATGTCGCCAGATTTTATCACAAAGTTGTCTTTGACAAACTTTATATTTGTTACAAAATCATTAATGGTCAATGTTGTTATCAAGTTGTGTATTAAATATGAACTTTCCTCCCATATCTATATTTCCAGCCATCGTCCCACACACTAGTGGCAACTTGTTATGTCGACCACGCTAAGTTGTGCATAGCTTGCTGCTTGCAAGCTATTTATGTTAGCGGGGGGGGGGGGTATTTAGTTTGCAAATTCACTATTTTTCTTCCACTCATGTTGATATTTCCGGTCATCTTTCCACCCGACAACGATATCTTACCATTACTGACCGTGCTAAGTTGGCCAAAACTTACTGCTTGTGAGTTATCGGCATTCATTGGTGGATATGTTGTCTCAAGGTCTAGCACTCGCTGACCTGACATATTTAAGTTAGCAGTCATTGTATCTCCAGATTTTTCGAGATAATGTGAGATCAATCCGCAGCAGGAGAAATATGAGCTGCTTAGCAAATACAATAAAAAGCTAAAAATGAACTTGGCACCGGTGATGATATTTTTATCATAAAACAACCTGAAGATTTAATTCCAGTTGCTAAGCTAGATTCAGAAGAACATAAAATAATTGTTTTTGATGACATCCCACTAAGCAATGCAGAGAAGGAAAAGATAAAATCTTATTTTTCATTATTGCACAACAGAAAATGTAATGCAGTCTATTTGGCACAAGGGTTTTATAATGTGGATTGATTGATCTGGAGAATTACAGGTTGTTTTATTCTATTCGTTGGACTAGACAATATCGATGTAAAACAATATAGCCCGACAGCAATGCCGAGGTGTATTAAAAGAAAAATTTGGTGAGCTGTATCATAACGCTACTGGTAATGGCAGACACAACTTCTTTTTGTTTGATAAAGTTTCTTGTTTGATAAATAGCAAGAGATCAAAATCGTATGTTCAGATTTGAAATAGACAAGTTTTTCGACTGAAAAATAATCTAACAGATACTTATAAAAATGGATGCAAAATAAATAGAAGTTCTAAAGAAATTTGCTGTAATAAGAGCAGCGTTCAAGAAAAAAGTCGAACAGGAACAAAGAGGACAACAGCAAACTGCAGAAGAAAATGCTAGGCTTTCTAGACCAGTAACTGAAGATGCAGTTGGCAAACAACCTGATATTTCTGTAGCATTACCAGAAGATCTTAAAAAGTTATCAGAGAAAGGATTATGAGGTATTGTTGAAGAGGAGCAAAAACAATTTGCTGACCAAATTATTGAAAAAAAATAGGAGATCCAGCTGCACGACAAATTGTGGTATTACAAAAAGTTGAAAAGTAGGCTAGAGATGGTGAAGAATAGGTGGCTATTTTTCGGGAAACGATCAATAAATTAATAGGAGAAACTAAATATTAGTATACATTATCGAGTTAAAAAATTCTGAGACATTTTTTGGTGCAAATAAAATAAAGCTTGATGATAGAAAAAAAATTAGTGGCGAGGCAATGAGGTAGATAATCACATTAAAAAAAACTAGGAATTCAAAGAAAAAAATAAAGTGGCTTTTGATAAGATCAGAGAATTTAATAATTACAATGAAGCACGAAACTAATTTGATATGTACAGAGAAGGTATTATTGCTAATATATATGATGTTATACTTAACATAAAAATCAAAACAAAAAGATTTAATTACAGAACATTAGAAAACATAGCTAAAAAACTTGATCAACAATAAGAAAGAAAATAGCCTATGGTCTGAAGATCTTTAACTCGAACGCTGAATTAGTTAACTGGTTGATGCTATTAATAGCATCAAAGGAAGCCAGAAATACGAGCACAGAAATTGACAACAAAATTGTGGATATTTTAGATAATCTCAGATCAAATGGTTACCTAACATCTGACAAATATTACATTTTACATAGATTTGATTCACTAACAGCAAAGCACAAACTGCCAGCAGTGCAGTTTTATCTGTCAGATAAAATAAAAATGTTATTAACTACATTACTGCTTGATTCATCACAGACTATGGCAGACAGTGCAAACTTTTCTGTTATTTATAATCCACCAACTCAGCTGGACTCGGGATCGCAATTTGAAATAGGTTTAGTTTCAGCTACTGCTTTGCACTCAATGGCAAATATCAGAACTAATCTTAATGACGATTTCACATTTCAATCGATCCAGCCTGCTGGCCCAGCTTGGACTTCTGTTAAGATATCGCAGGGCGCTTTTAACATTACAGATCTAAAGAAAGCAATAAAGTTAATGATTACAACTAAAGCTGAATCTGTATCAGACAATTTTGATCTCATTTCAAACTATAACACACTGCGTGCCAGAATAACTTTGAAAAACAATTTTCTTCTTGATTTCAGTACCACCATTAGCATCAGGCCATTGTTAGGTTTTGCTCAAAAACAGTATGATTCTGAATCGCAAAGTGCTTCAATTTTATACGAGGGTGAGTCACCAGTGGATATAACAGAAGTAAATTCGATTTTAGTGAACTGCTCGATTGCCAGTTGGTCGTTTATGGCACGTGGTTGTAAAGGTCAAACTATTTATTCTTTTTCCCTAAGATACCACCAGGTTTATTAATGCAAGTAAATCCAAGTCATATAATATACTATCCTGTTAGTGTTGAAGATCCAATATCTCCTATCAAGATGACACTGACTGGTCAATACGGCCAGCAACTAAATCTCAAAAACAAAACTGTAACATATTATCTGCACTTGAGATCGCATTGAGCTCTGCTCAGTCAGCTAGCTGACAAGTATAAATTTTATCAAGCAGTTTTGTATAACAAAATGAAACAGTTAAAAATTTATCGTGGAAATATCGTAGGAGGTTTCTTCGATAATATGATCTCTAAAATCTACCTGGAATTGCAAATAAAATAGCACCTACTGTGTTAGATGCATCAAAAGCTTTTGCCATTGGAGCCTCCTATGCAATAGGTACAGCTGCTGGACAGAAGATTGTTGATAAAATTAAGGGTAGACCATTGAGTGCACCTATCGCAAGCGAAGGGGATATAAAACAAGGAATTTCTAAAATATCACCACCATCAGAAACTACTGCGGCATTGACAAAAGTGACAAAAAACTATTATTTCCACCAAGTGAAGAAAGTATTAGAAAATTAGTAACTAAAACATGACGTCAGAGTACTAGCACTTAACCAGATATTGTGGCATTCTAGTGGGGCTTTTACAACCTGAACTGTAGAACAGTTCACAATTTTGTCTAATAATTATTAATAAAAAGTATAATTATCTTGACTTGACCAAGGAAATACTAACAGATAACTCAACAGAAATTTGAATACATTTAGTATCTCGACGAAATTTCAAACAAACCTAACAAAACAGGCATACAAACTTTTAATACAGGAGACGAAGATGTGTTTCTGTTGCCACATAAAGCTGAACTTGAAGTACAAGGTAGAATCAGAACAACTGATAATCCACCTGCAGATACTGCAGCTGGTACACAAGTGACACTTGTAAATGGCTGGAGTTTGTTTAGAAGCGCCAGATATGAACAAGCTAATCAAACTGAAGAAGATATTTCTAAGCATTTACAAACTGCAAGCACTATTCTTAACGTAGTTTAGTTCAGCAATGACTACTTGAGATCTGTTGCAACAAATATGATGAGGTTAAAAGATACTGGAACTGGAGATGTTATTTCAAATGAATTTACTTATTTTAATGAAACTGCAGCTGGAACTGATGCTGCTGGCAGAGCAGTTATAGTAAGAGATTTTCTTATTGCAAACGCCTTATCTCTTGGAATTACTGCAATAGCTGCAGATGCAGATGTAGATGCAACAAGGACTTCTCTGACAGCAGCTTGTAATTTTCTTGGAATTACTGTACGTGCTGCTGATGCTGATAGAACTGCAATGTTAGCCATATTAAAAAGGATAACAAATATAATAAATATTGGAAATAAAGATCACAATGAAGGTTATGCTAAACAACTAAAATTTACAGAAAGATCAAATCAAATAACTATGATGCATCTGCTTAGCAAAATATTTGGATTTTGCAGGGACTACAATAAGGTATTTTGTGGTATCAAACATACTTATACTTGACCAAGCAGATCAAAGCGATTGTCTTATTGGTCCAGCTAATCCTGCTGAAGCTGATAATAATTTTCAGTTTGTAATTTCACAATTGGTATTTTCGATGCCATGTGTCATTCTGTCGATGGATAAATCAATAGGACTTGAGACAATGCTAACAGCATTCACCAAAAAAGTGTATTTTGTGCAGAACAAAGTTTATGAAACCGCAATTCAAATTCGATCAATAACACATGGCATATAACAACAGTGCCAAGCGAGCAGTTACCAAGGCATGTATTCATTGTATTTCAAGGACAGAACAGACATGGAAGTCAGCTTCAAAACAATTCCGTATTTGATAGTCCTGATGTTAGATGAATATTTGTCAGAATAAATTCAAAGCAGTATCCAGAATGAGCGATCAAATGTAATTTTGCAGCTGATGCTGCAACATGAGCTGACAGAGTGGAAACTATGCAAATATATCAAGATGCTGATAGCAGATCTCAAATTTCAATTGAAGAGTTTAGAACACTTTATGCAATATTTCACTTTGATGTCAGTAAGCATAGCGAACGAACTATTGGATCAATGTCAGATATAGAAGTTATATGGACACTTGGACAAATGCCAGTTGTTAATTATTATGTTTATGCGCTAAATGTATCTGATAGATTCTTAATGACAGATTCTAGAAAAGGTAGAATGACTGTCCAAGTCTAAATGTGAGCAGTATAATTTTCCAGCAGGCAGTAGAATGTATTGATTTTCTAGCAAGAATGACTAGCAGGTGCTTTGCACTTGAAATGCTCTGCATTTTTCAGCAGGCAGTGGAATGCATTGCTCCCCTAACAAGCGTCAGAATGAACTGATTACCTGACAAGCGGCAGAATGACTGTGGTATAAACTTTATCAGACAAAAGAAAGATGATATAAAATGAAATATATTATACATGAAGTGAACTTATCGCCGACCGGTACAAGTTAAAACATTAACACAAGCTATTATTAAACAACAGTCTGTTTCACTGAAGATAGATTTTTGAACGCCGAGTGCTGGCGTTCTGCCAGCAAAACTAATGCTAACACAGTGGCAAATGAATAAAATATGACTGCAGAAACATTTTATCTTAAGGTTATCAACAGTGCAAGTTACTGCAATGGCCAGATCGCAACCGATCCATGGAGGATTTCTGGGACCTACACTAGCAATTATTGCAAAAATGGCACCACTCAAATTATTACCAGTACTAGGCATGCTGAGGATAGCTGCTGCTTCAGGGGAGATGAACAGGGAGACCAAAAAAGCTGTGTCCGGTGATGGAATCAAATAGTAATCTAGTGATTAACCAATATAATAAAAAAATGCCTGGGAAACAAAAAACAGCAACGAAACGTAAAACTACTAAGAAAAAGAGAACAGCAAAGAAGAACCGGAAAGCAGTCCAAGGTGGATTCATAGGTCCATTGCTAGCAGGAATAGCTTTAAGTCTACTTCCCAATCTGCTGGGGATAGGACATATGAGAGGACTAATGCTACCTGGTACCAGACACTGAAAGATTTTAGATAAACTGAAAGATATCAGCAGATTACAAGGACTATTTTCTAAAGATGAGCTCAGACCACCAGCGGTCCAATCACTTTGACCTGGAGAGCGATGATCTCTACTGACAAATCAAAACTGTGCTATAAATACTCAAAATTTCAATGATGGATCTGGTATGCATTGGGTAGCACTTTATAAAAACATCTATTTTGATTCGTTTGGTCTACCTCCAAGTGATATTATCAAACAGTACGTGCTGTTGTCCAAGTACAAAAAAAAATCAATTACTCTTCTAATCAACTTCAGCTATCCTGTGGATATTACTATGTAATGTTTATCAAGCAAAATGGCACAGTCAGCTAGAGGAAAAGCCTGGAAAATGACAAAATTGCAATTTTATCTAACAAGCAAATATAAAAATGACCACGTAATGCCTTAAGTGCAGAAGTAAAATGGAAAATACAAACGAAACCACGAAAACCACTAAAAATAACAGACTAATGCTGAAAAGTATATGTGATATCTGTGGCAGGAAAAAATGCATGTTTCTTAAACGTGATTTGCTAATACCTGGAGATCAGGGGATGCAAAGAATTCCTGATACTATTTTAGTCAACGATTAAATTATAACAAAAATGCAAAGCAAATCATGAAAATGTAAAGCTGACTACAACCTCTGTACAGAGCAAATTTAAACAGTAACTTATAGTTAGTGTTGTAATCAATGAGCTGTAATCAGATCCAGCCTATATATTCACAAGTTAATTGGTAAATTACTGAAACCCAGTAAAGGATGGATACTGCCTTTTCGCAAGTACACAGGGCCTTGGAATCCGCTCGATAAACTTGATGAAAATGATAATCGAATCCCAGGTCACGAACCGTATAATCAGGTTGATGAATCGCAATGAATCATGACATAAGTTACTGTGTCAACAAAAATGATAAATCTGGTTGTGACTGTATTATGCTTGATGAGCTAAATAATATCAAACCTAGTGGAATAAGAGAGTGAACTGATCGTAAGCTAGTACAAGGTATCACTGGAGCAAAATATTATCTCGGGCTTGGAAAGCCCCGGCTTGGTAAAAATGTACTTTATGACAATGGAGTGCAGAGTACTCAAGCACATGAACTTCACAAACCTAAAAAACTAAAGTCTGCTTGATGAAGGGTTATCACAAATTCAGCTGATGACATATGGGCAATAGATCTCGCTGATATGTCAAATATTTCACAGCACAATGACAACAAAAGGTATCTGATGAAGTTGATATTTTTAGCAATATGCGTTTAGTGTACCTGCTGCAGATAAAACTGGAGACACTATAACTAATGCAATGTGAGGTATTATAATCAACACAGAAAGAAAACCAAATAAAGTATGGACCGATCATGGAGCGGAGTTTTTGGGGAGAAGAAATTACCAGACGTTTTTAAAATCAGGAGCTGCAGCGGACAAACAAGGATTTATGCATCATTGAGAAAGTAATAACAAGAAAAAGTAAGAGAAGTTTGGTCAAAAGGAGAGGTTATGGAGACAGTTCTACTAGCTGGATACCAACTACTGAAATAAAAAATCTTTGATCCAGTCACTATAAATTTTTTCGTATTTCAAAATGACAGACTTAATTTCACTGGCCTAAACAATGATATAAAATCAAATGTTATCTTCTCATGGAGTGTAAAGCGGAGTGCTCACACTCTCCCATCAGGTTAAAAAACTTAAAAAACAGTAAATTAAATTTTATAATTTTTTGACAGCCATAAACTTCTAACTGTCCATGATTCATATACAGCTTTAACAACTCCCAGAATATCTGATGTTCTGAGACAGTAAAATTAAACTTTTTAACCTTTTTAGTGAGGTGATATTTTACATTATATTGTGATTTTGCTGTGATGTAAACATGTTCATCTTGATGTACTATACCTGGCTCATCTGCAAAATTATCCTCAATGACAGGAAACAAATACATTTTTAGATCTAATTCAGAGTGTAAAACTCTGATCCTACGAATCCTTATGCACTGCAGTATTTAAGATTTCTAGCAGTGAGGTTTTGCATGACTGTTGATAGTATTGGAATTCAAAGAATCCTGATGTTCTGTATCACAATCAATATCAGAGTAAAACGCTGACCTTTATGCGAACAAGAAATTTGTTTACGACATCTTATACATAAGATATTTATTTAATTACTGTAATAAAATCCCAGATGAAATAAGAAGAATCATAAGAGCTAATAGGATCTTCTTATTCGACACTGTCAAGCTGTTTATGAGTAATCAAAAAACAGAAAAAAAGTATCTGAATTTTATCACTGAATACAATCCTTACTCTCAGTTTGATGTGTTACTGACAGATCTCTTAAGTATCAGAACTTGAGAAATATATAAAAATATTTGTTCGATATGACAGAGATGTTCATGAAATGGGTTCACTGCTGTTTGACAAGGGAAGATCAAAGAAATATTATGAAAATTGATATGTGAACAAACTGTAATTTTATGTTAATTATCAAATATGAATAGATTTGCTACTCAAGGTAATGTTGTAAATTCTATCAACTAGAAGAGGCTGTAAGAAATATGTTCTGTGGTCATGTTAATGTCGTAGCTCAAGGCAAAAAGAGAAAAGAATATGTTGATCTTGCTCACCAGCATAGAACTTGATGATATACTTCGACATGGAAAGATCTTTGTCGAATACAACAAAGAAACCTTAAATAAATATCTCACTTAAATAAATATCTCAATTACTGCTTGACAAATAGTGACATCGCAAACATTTTAAATAGCAGGTGATTCGCTTTGAAAGAAGGTTTTGACATCACGTTTTTGAGAAGGCCGATTTTGTAATGCCATCTCCAACAAATCTGATTGATTGTGAATGAACACTAAAATACTTTGAAGCTGCTGTTATAGAAGAAAATGAAATTTCTTATTTAGTTTAAATAATAGTTGAAGTAACACGTCTTACAGGTTGTTTAAGATTAAACCTTACTTTTCCTTGTCTAGTTTTCTCTTGTTGTGTAACAAGGTCCAAGTTCTCCAAATTGTTATCGGTTGGTCTTTGGTCAATAACTAAGCCACTAGGAATCAAACCATTAAATACCTCAAACACGAACCTATAACAATATTTAACTTGATTAGTATTACTTCTTCTAACACCTACACTCAAGTAACCATTATTATTCATAAAACTTTCTTTGTTTTAATATATTTTATCATACCTCTGTCTTTGGCCTCGTACAGCTCAAAAACAGGATGATGTTGCAGTTCATCTTGTAATGACAGGATGGCGATGTTATTGTCTGTTACACTTCCATGTACCTGATAGACTCGCATCTCCGTTGGAATATCATCATAAAACAGTGTAAATAAAGTCCTTGATAAACATCTTGGTATATTAAGCATCATCCTCCGATTTCACTTTTATCCTATAACCAGCTGGAGTTCTAATCCCAAATGAAACTTTAGTTAAAAGATTAATCACCACTCCAAGCATGTTTCCTGCATAGCAGTTGTACTTCTGATGAACAGAGAATATCTCCTCCTCGCTAACCGTTGGTTTAATTTCACTAACCATAATTCTGTTCATGTTATAATAGTAGCAATTTGTTTTCTAACTGACATTTTCATATCGCACTATCAGAGAAATATAAAACTAAAGATATAGGACGCTGAAATTCAGTGCTATCGCAAAGAGATGTTTATTCTTGATGGAAGGATATCAACCAAGTAAATGAAACTGTATTTTTGGGGTTTGATAACAACTGGAGATTTGATGATAAACGTATGCTAGCAAATTTCTCTGCTAAAAATTTATATCATCAGCTTCTGCCAACAATTAAATCTGAGCTTCCTATGCACAAGGGTCTAAAGATTATAGTTCAGTTTCATGTTCAGCTTTCTAAGCTAAATAAATCTCTGGGATCACAGCAGCAAGTTGATAGGCTCATCAATCAGATGCCTACATCAGAGCAGCATGCTGCTCAGCAATGCAAGGAATTGGCTAATCCTTATATCACATCAAAATCTCATTGAATTTTAACTGGGATAGATTTAATGTCTGATTAAATATTTCAGGAAATATGGAAAAAAAATCGATAAGTACACAGCACCAGGATTGGGCTGGAAATTTGATAAAATAACAGAAATACTATTTCACACTATGAAATATAATTCACTGTGAGGTAGCTCATATGTCTAGCTGCCAAATAAAATAAAAAACTCAAAATGTTGTATTAATGTAAAAATTATGATAAAAAATGTTTCCAATGGGCAGTATTATCAGCATTATTTCCTGCATGAGATCATCCCTATCGAGTACTGAATTATATTAGTCAAGTTAACAATCTAAACTTTACCAGGATTGTCTTTCCTGTTTCTGAATATCAAATTCCACAGTTTGAAAAACAAAATAAACAGCTGTTAACAGGAGGTATTAATGTATTTGGTGTCGATGATGAACAAAAGCTATATCCAAGATATATCAATGATCGTGCATCACAAAGAACAATAAATTTATTGTTTTACAAAAATCATTATGCGTGGATCAAGAACTTTAACAGGCTAGTCAGAGGCTAGTATAACAAGCGTAAGAAAAAGAAATATTTCTGTTTCAAAGGCTTGCATGGCTATAAATCACAGATGGTTCTCAATCAACATCTTGAATACAGCTCTAATGTACAGTGGATATCTATGCCTGGTGAAGATGAAAAAATATTACAATTTACAAATTACAGACATAAGATGAAAGTGCCTTTTATAATTTATGCAGATTTTGAGTCTATTACTTCCAGTGCTAGGAGCAGAAAATAACCCTGATAAATCTTCTACAAGAAAAATTTAAAAACATATTCCTTGCAAAGTAGTGTATAAAGTTGTCTGTGCTGCTGATAAACGTCTATCAAAATCAATAAAGATTTATCATGGCGCAAATCCTGCTGTTTGGCTTATGAAGAACCTTATCAATGAAACTGATTTTATCCTGATGTTACTAAGATAAAAAAAATGAAACCTCTAACAATAAAACAAGAATTTGCCACAGCAGAAATATGCCATATTTGTGAGGGGGCACTTTTACTGCAAATCAAGTAAAAGGTCACTCCTATATTACTGTAAAGTATCACAGTCCAGCACATAACAAATGTAATTTAAAATATACTGCACCAGATTTCGTTCCTGTTGTTTTTCACAATTTCTGAGGATATGATGCCTTATATTGTAGATGAAGCATTTAGTAATAAAGGTATAATAAACTGCCTAAAAAGTAACAACAATGATAAACATAAAGTGCATCCCAAATAACACTGAAAAGTATATGTCAGTGACACTAGGCAAGATAAGATTTATTGATAGTCTGCAGTTTATAGCAGCATCACTAGACGAGCTTGTAAAAGGCTGAGGTAAGTTTGATAATTTGACAGAACATTTCGGTGAAAGTGCTGGCAGTTTATTGACATGAAAGGAAATTTTTCCTTATGAGTATCTTGATAACTGGCATAAATTTGATGAAACAAGTTTACCTGACAAAGATAAGTTTTATTCTCTGTTAAATCTTGAGAGCATTAGTGATGATGATTATGCTTATGCTAAATCGATATGGGACTCGTTCGGCTGCAAACACTTAGGAGATTAAAATGATTTATATCTTATCACAGATGTATTGTTGCTCGCAGATACATCAGAAAATTTCTGAAATGTCAGTGCTGATAACTACGGACTTGACCCAGCTTCATATTATTTGGCACCCAGATTAAGCTGAGACTTATTACTGAAACAAAGCAAAATAAAGCTAGAACTGATAACAGACCCAGATATGTTCTGTTTCATCAAGCAGGGAATTCCTGGTGGAAAAAGCATCATAACAAAAAAAAATATGCCAGGGCTAATAATAAATATCAGTTTATTATCTGATGAACAGAGAAATTATTCAAAGGGTAAATCTGTTGTTCAAAAATTAGTTCCTAATCTGCTTGACAAATGGAGATATGTTTTGCATTACAAAAAGCAAGCAGTCGATCATGGACTTGTTCTAAGAAAAGTTCATAGTGTGCTAAAAATTTAATCAATCACCGTGGATGAAAAGGTTATATTAACTCAAACACAGCATGATGAGCAGCTGCAAAAACAGAATTTGGCAAGACCATGGAAAATCCCAGAAAGTGAATCAATATTGAGATCGTCAATAACATGGAACGTCGAAATAAACTTGTAGCATCTGATGATTTTGTCGATATGAAAATATTTAATGAAAACTTGGTAGCCATTCAGCGAAGAAAGACAAACTTAAAGTTAAACAAGCCCGTTTATGTTGGAATGGCACTACTTGAAATATCAAAGATGCTGATGTACCAATTTCATTACGATTTTGTTAAAGATAAGTGGCCTAATGTAGAGCCAATATTTACAGATACTGACTCGCTCATGTATAAGATAAAATCTGATGCTATTTATGAAGACTTTTATGACAACCAAGAGCTGTTTGATCTTTCAGATTATCCCAAAAACAGTGGATTTCACTGTGATGATAATAAAAAGTATTAGAAAAATTTAAGGAAATTTGTTTCCTATCTTAGAGTTTATCAGATTGCGTAGTAAAATGTACTGTCTAAAATTAGCTGATAATAAAGTTAAAATACAAGCCAAAGGAGTCAAAAGAAATGTAACTGGTAAGGTGACAGGATTCGATAATTATAAGGCTGCAATAGACAGATTTTCTGGTTATGTTTAGAAGATGGTAATAAGATCAAATTGTCATAAAACTGAAACTGATGTTATAAAATCTGGTTTGATTAATTTTGATGATAAAAGATACTCCTCTGATCGGATCAATACATTTGCATTAGGATATAAAATGTCTGATGTTGACTTTAGCAAGGTGGATTTTTTTAGATTGGTTACTACAGTAAATTTTATGTGAATGTTAGGTATAATAAAATTTTGTGTGAACAAATATAATATAAACTGCAGTAGTGGGTGTTTGTAAGCCAAACTCTATTTTGTCTGATGACGATGATGATTCAATGATAGATCCTCATGTGGTAAATCAATAATGAAATCTACACTGTTGCCTCAACAAAGTTGTTTTCATATTTTGTTTAGACTAACACGGGGGGTCTGGGAAGGTAAGAATTATGCTGTCGTCCTAATACAAAATAGAGTTTTGGCTGCAATATCCCACTCATCAATACTACTTATGGAAACCTATTTCCACTTTCTGTTCCAGAACAGCTGAACCAGTTTCACCAGTCATCTGGGTAAATCTCTGCAAATAACTAACTTTTGTGTTGTTTTACTGTCATTAACGCCCCATCCCACTGGGGATTTAAAGAAGGTGTGGAAGCTGCAGTAAGTGGAAATCAAACTGGAATTTCAACCTAATTCAAATTGGAATTTCAACCTAAACAGAAGAGGAAATACAATTGGAGGAATGGTCAGCAATTTGCTAACATAAAAATATACCACTCTCTCTACCTCATCTCACTCCCTACCCCGATGATGAAGATTTTTTCAAAGTCAAATTCATAACTCTTCTGATAGTGCAAGTGCAATGACCGGGCAACATGTATAACTATGAGAGCAGTTACATTCACAATAATCTGTAACATACAAAAAGGCAAAAACTCATAAAAATGTGGGAGCATGAAGATTTCTCAACATGTGCATAATTAGATAATTACCATAATATATATATTGCAATTTAAAAAAAAACAAACAAACACATGTCAATGTCAATATTCATACAAGAGTAGTGATACCAGATTTTTTTGATGGTCACTATGGTGCCAGGTTGAAGGTCAGATGAGCACTATTTTCACTCATAACCAACTTCATATTGTTAAAGTGTTTAAGAGAAAACCTAATGTCAAGCTGACTATCCATTCAAGAGAAATAGCCATATAATGATTTTCAGAATAGCCATTAAGGCAGCCATTTGAGGTTGGATCAGCATTATTTTAATATAAGAACATGTATTTTATATTGCAATTATGGAATTAAAACAGAAAATGGTCATTCTGGAGAAGTATTAGTAGCTGTAACAAGATTGTTCACAATTCTGAGAGGTCACATCAGCATCATGTTCATTTAGGACTAACTACGTATAGTGAGAAGTATTTGAATAAAATCCCCATGTTAAGACAACCATCCATTAAAGAGTATTGAAACAACATTTTCAAGATTGCCACCATGACAGCAAAGATACATATAAATTCTACATTGGTTTTGAAACACTTATCACTCATGTTCCCACATTTCTATCATTTGCTATCCATGACATTCTAAATCCTGGCATGCTTGGTCATACAACTCTATCCACATCTGATTGGCAGCCATTTCAATTCAGGATCAACTACATACCATAAGAAGTATTAAGTGAAAACCCCATGGAGATATGACCATCTGTTCAGGATAAATAGTTGCAAGATTTTCAAAATGGCCACAATGGCCATAATTTTATGACAACATGTATGTATTGTTACATCTAGGGGCGTAAACTTTTAAGTAACAAGGCCAGGTAAAACCAAACAAGCATTAAAGTTTTCCAAAATATAAAATCAAACAAAGTGAAAGAATTAAAATAACTTATGGTATACAAATTCCTAGAATGTGATACTAAATTGTACTATCAATTTCTCACTAATCCGGAAACAATTCAAAGGAATTCCAAACGAAGCTTCTAAAGTACTTACGTGCTATTGTGATAACACCACTGAATTTAATAGTTCTTAATATGTTTTAATTCAATGAAATCACGAGAATGTAGAATATCACTAAAGTCCTGGAAAGTTTCACATAATCAGATGAAATTAATTAAATGTTCAAGTCCTTGAATATATTCACATAATCCCAAAGTACTGACTGTTTAAATTAACGATTATCCACTGTGCTAGATCCAGTGACATATTATAAATAATTCACAAGTGCTTCTATGACTCATATATAGCTAGCATAATAGCATATGAATAGAATATGTGCATACATGCCAACCCCTGGCAAGGAAAAAGCGTAATCCAAGTGGACAAAAAGAGTAAATCCACATATAACATAATAAAATTCAATGAGCATATATACAAAATGATTTATTTACCCCTCTGGTCTTTTAACATCAATTACTGCTTCAATTTTTTATATCTGAGCTTTAAAAAGTAACAGACTCTCATATTGCATTTCAAAACACTTTGTACCAGCTGAGATAATTAATGTTTTGCACACCAGTAGAGCAGTAAGTGCTGGGTGACAGAACCTAGATCTGAATTCAGTTTTATTTTTGTTAACAATACTGAACAATCTCTCTGAGTGAGCATTAGAATGGTAAAGAATCAATATTATTCTTTTCATAACCTGACAAACAAGTGGAAATATATATATTCCAGTTACTGGGTCTTTTAGCTGGGAAGGTGCCATTGCACATCAACACTGTCCACATGAAGTACATTGTCACAGTTAGAATGCCAACTTGATACTTCAGGAGTTCTCCTAATTTATCAGCAGTCTTTCCTGCAGCAAGGTGCATCATATGACATGGACAACCTGATATGTACACTGATGGAGACATTTTTCAAAATACAGAATGCAACTCCTTTATGAATTCCAGTCATCACTGATGCATTATCAGCTGAAAATCCCATACAGTTCTGCCAACTTATGTTTATTCAAAGCATTATTAAGCAAATAAAAAAAGTTTTCTCTGGTGGAATCTACTGTTAAGTCTGGTAATGAGAGAAGAGCACTGACTTTGCCCTTTTCATTGTCAAAGTCTCTTACACAGATTGGGCAAAACGTTTTGTCATCATAATCACTGCTCCTGTCTGTTGCAATACTAGATGGCCCAATTTCCATGGCTTCTGCAATTTTAAGTTAATTATCTTCAGCTAAACACCTAACAATATTAGATGATTTTGTTCTTGCACATGCATATTTTCTGCAATTTTGGTATCAGAAAACATCTATTTGAACAAAGGACCAACATAGTCTTCTACTGCTAGGGGTAGCCTCTACATTTATAAAATTTGTGTCCACAATTTAGTTCTCCTGTAAAAAAGAAGTTACCTCAGTACTGGAGTAAAATGAGCTAATTCAAGGTTTCTTGGTTTTACCACCAAGACCAATATTAAAATCTTTTCCACACAGCCTGCAATGGACGTGAAGCTGCCCTAGAATGCAATGCTGTATTGTGTAATTCATGTATTCATCTTTGAATCGGTTTTTCGTCTTTTTCTAATCCATCTGTGAAATCATTTGAAAAACATTTTTTCACTAACATTATAACACACTGACTAGAATAAATCTGACTCAACTTTTAGCTCCAAATACCTACAGACTGATTCTGTACCAGATATGAATTAGAACAAAGACTCTGCGAGCAAAGATTATAAATTAGAAAACCAGTCTGTTCTCTCCTAACTAAGCCATACAGCTGCTATAAATAGAAACCGAGGTCAAAAGTTTGAAAGTAGAAACCAGCATATTTCTTGGAAATAGGGCAGATGCTATAAATAGAACATAATACTGTTAGGAAAGTGCATGCAAGTCTATGGACAAGCGTACTCTTATGTTGTAGTTATGTAAAAGTCATCTTTTCTAGAATACAGTCTGAAAGATTAAAGGGATCTTAATAAAAATGAGAAAACAAATTATTAATTTTTTGGGGAGTGGGATACACCAAAAACACGTAATCCAAATACATTTACGCGTAAGGTGTAACTTAGTGAAAAAAAGCGTAATGATTACGCCAAAAGTGTAATGGTTGGCATGTATGTATGTAGTGTGTATGGTCATTATATAGTAACCATATGCACTTCAAATAAGGACAAACAAAACATCATAAAAAGACAAAGAGCGTAAGCTCTATGTTAATGAAACTATCTGTTCAGGTGGAGTGGCAGAATAACAAGATTTTTAAGATGAACACTGGTAATCATATCAATACTGTATCAGCACCATTTTTATTAAAATCAACCAAACACAAGTAGTCTTACAAACTAATATATGCAATAAAAAATGTTTAAAAAACAAAGCAAGTCTTTTAATGAAAACTCCATGCTGATATCACCATCTGTAAGACAAGATTTTCAAGATGCCATATTGCCTGTCCAAATGGGTCATTTTCATTCATGAAAAACTAAACCTTAGGATGAATGTTGTGTGTAAAGATTCCAGGTAATCCTTTATGTAGTTTAGGAGCAGTAGTGATTACAGATGGATGGATGCATGCTGGAAGAGGGATGAAAGGACATAATAATTAAGTTATTTTGATCTTTGAGCAGTTTAGCTAATAACTATAAATTTGTCCAGATGGCATGGATGGTATAAAAATTTTTAAGATACTTTTACTAAAGATACAATCTCAAAATTCCTTAGTAACACATGGCTAATTTACTCTAGATACTCACTTATAAGTCAAGTTTAACTGCAAATAACATACACCTTGATCTGCTGTTGCATAATGCACCAGAATATCAGAATCTATGCTGCTTGTTCTACCGATCACTCCAAATATAACCAAGTAGTTGCCCTTTATTGATGGCAGAGAATCTAAGGAATCAAGAACAGTACGTGAAGATTCTGGAGGTATGGAATCTTACTTTTTCTCAGTGGCTCCATTTATTAGACTGTATATTTTGGCCAACATGTTTCCCATTCCAACAGGTTCCACTGCTATAACTGTAAAGTTGCAATCATCAACTGCCAATGAAAGGTATCTACAGTAAGATGGATTTATATTTGGAAGTTAATGTTCTATAAATTAAAACTGATTGGACTGATTGGATTTTTCTTGGATAAATTTTTTTAAAACATCTATCTTAACTCCCATGTTCACTTATCAAAAGAGTTAAGTTCAACTAATTCAAACATTTCGATTGTAAATTATTTCTCAAAGTTCACCATGAACACACGCATGAAAAAGTACAAATCTGTAGCAAAATAACATATACCAGTAAACATGATTCACTTATACGTTAAAGGTCCATCTGCAAATGACATAGATCCTGATCTGCCATTGAATAATATGCTGGTAGATCTGGGTCTATGTAGTTTGCAGTTGGCTCTGATTTATGCACTAATAATTCCATTTTTTATGAATTGACTGCATTTTCTATGTTTTGATTGGATGTAAACAGTCATGTGATACTCAGATCTGGATTTTTTTACACATCAATAAATTCTGCAAACTACTTTTGTTTCCCTGTTTCCAGATCATCTGAATCGTGAAGTTTTATCTATATCAACGCCTTACACCTTCATAATAACAACAAGATCCCACCAACCCACTCCTGTGATTACCAATAAAAAATGACAAGCCACAGATTAAAAAAGACCATTAGAAGTTAAAACAATGTAATTGCACAGACATTTCTGCACTCCAACACTCACCCCTTTTGCCAAAGGCATATGGCAGGCTTTAGAAGCCAATCTTCAGAAATTATTGCATTTCACCTCAACAACAGATTACAGCAGCGGTTATTAAAGGTCAGGGTCATATGTCAACCAAGGGATATCACTAAAAATGGACCTGATTTTGCTTTTGAAAGATTGAAATGTGTAGGAAATAATCATGTTGCTATAGCAACATGTGCCATAACAAGCGTAATTTTCGAAAAAAAAAGGGAATATTCCTGGTTTAACCGCAAGAACCATTTTTTTAATATTAAAATAATGATCATAACAATATATCACTGGCATGACCCACTATGACATTCTACCCCATATCACTGTATAAAGAATCAATGAATCTTAGCTAGCGAAGATAGGGTTATGTATTTTATCCCAATTAAGAGGCTAATGAAAGAAAACTTTCCTGTACACAAAAGTGAATGTTTTGTTGATTAAATCTGCTGATCTGATGTTAGAAAGTTAGTAAATTGTAATCATAAGGATTAAATGATCATGGTTGGGTATTTATCGATGTGTAAATTTTACCTAATCACTCACAAGGTTTACATAAAGTCCTTTGGACTTTATTTACTTTGTGAGTGATTAGGTAAAATTTTCACATTGACAAATACCCAACCATGATCATTTAATCATAGTACCACATCCATAACCTAAATTTTGAAGTATCTATCTTCCATATGCACATGCTGATCTTCAGTTCACAAAAAGGCTTCCATTTGACAGGTGAGGGATCAATACACTCAATAAAAATGAGGCACTACAGGCAAAGACAAACAAACAAAATAGGAGTCTCTGTCATGATCCCTATATCACAACATGTATAATACTTATGGTTTATATTGTGTTGCTACCAAAGTAGCATGCTAAGTAAAGTATTACGACAAAGTAGGCATAATACTCATCACTGATTTTGATTTGAGCATGTTTTAAGAAACATTCCTACCAAATTTTATAACAAGAGGCCCAAGTGGGTCTGATATTGCTTCTGAACAGTTGACAGGTGTCAAGCTGTGAATGAAAATTCACATGCATATTGAAACTGTTGAGGGAAAGAAAATCTTAGAATATATACTACATTGTCTATTAATGCTTGTGTTATGTATCTCCTTTCTAGGTTCTTAACTTTGAAATTGTTAAAAGTACATAAGCTAAATGACCACATAATGAGAGTTAAATCTGTGCAGTCAGCATGGATTCCTGAGCAGTGCTAAAACAAATCTGATAGCCTGACTCCTGGGACCCACTAATATCAGATCAGGTCCCCCCACCCCAGTATTCTATGTGAGGTACCCATCAGGCTTGCCAAAAAAACTAATTTGACCACACTGATGAATTGCACAAATTTATTTTCAAGGTGCTGAATAACTAGAAATTATAAATATTTTATCCCCAACTATGCCTTTACCCTTCTGAAGATGGTCTACTTCAAACTTCTATTAAAAGCTGAAAACTTTGTGGCTTGATGATACATGTGATTCAGAATCTACAGGTTATGATATTTATGTGCAGTACAGAAACCAGCCAGAACCAGTCTAGTGGGTACCAGAACTGTTCTAACAATTGTGTAACCAATGCAATGATGTGTGGCCGCATAAAGGGATTATGGCTAGCATGTATGCACGAAAAGCTGTTCAGTGATTACTTTATTGTTGCATTTTAAAAAGTATAGGCCAAATGCAGGATGTTTTAGGTACTATAAATTATAATGGGATCAAATGTGGTCATGTTTGCTTTTGAGTCCTTGAATAATAATCAGCAGTACTTTGGTGGAGTTGAGATAAAAAGGAATGACAGACTAAAAATGATTTTGGCAAGGCATAAACATTGAGTAAGTATTTTGATTTTTTTTAATGGTTTTCCTTATGTAAATTGCAATTGCTTTGTGCAAGATGTTTCAAGTTAAAGTTTAATTTTCAGCTGTCTCTTGTTCAAGCTTACACTAGTGTAATGAAATACTGCTGAAACATATTAAGAGGCACTTTCGAACAACTTCAAAAGTGTAAACAGCGACTGTATAAATCAAGACAATGGCTGACCTCGGGACCTGGAGGAAACTGCTTTATGTGACATATTTTGAGCTCCAAATAAACATACAAGACAATTTAATATGATTTGGTTTTACTTTTCATATTTGCAGTGTAGTAATTGCAATGTTGTATGACAAATAATATTAAAAAAGAAAAAATTTTGGACATATGGAAATTGGAATCAGGGCTCGTGGAATTTGAGTCAAAACTTGTGATTTTTTAAGTCACTAGCTTTGGGCCTGTGTCTAAAAAAAATTCTTTGATCACTTCTGGGATTGTCAAGACTTGGAAACAACTGAGATCTCCAGCCAAGGGAACTGCTTGTTTGAAGCGCTGGACTCCTAACCAGAAGAATGTGGGTAGGATTCCCACCATTGGATCAGCCTAGATTTTTGCTGATATGCTTTGATTTCATTAATAATCAAACTCATCTGAAATCTTGATGATAGAAGCTCACATACAAAATCAAGTTCTGATCAGAAATATGGTCTCTTGAATATTCAACAGATCAGCCAATCAGATTCAAAATAATATCATTAATATTGGATGGATGTCACTCATAATCATACATATCTAAGATCAACATAAGCATACATACCAAATCTGACCAAATCAGAAAAACGTCCTCACAATCTCTTTCAATCAGATACAAATATGCATGGATATCACTCATAATTTAACTCACCCAAAATCTTTATGATCTTACGTACCAAAATCAATTCAAGATCTAATCAGACATATCACCTCAACAGTCGCAGATCTGTTTCTTCTCCAGACCTTCTCTTTCCGATTTGATCTTAAAAACTAAATCTGATCAGAAACATATCCCCCAGAGGATTCAGAAGATCAGATAATCCTATGCATGAACAACTAATTAATATCTGTGGGTGCCATACGTAATCATAAATATATGAGATCACAATGATATAAGTTTACAAACTAAATTTAGTCAAATTGAGCAGAAATATGGCCTATAGGCTGCTCACAAACTGAAACCATCAGATGCAACATCACATCATTAATCTCCCATTCATAAAAAAACTCAGCAAAAATCCTGATGATATAAGCTTAAATAACAAATGATCAAAATGACTGATCAGAAATACTGCCTGAGTCTAAAGTGTTCACAGGCTCAACCAATCAGATTACAAACTGCCATAATAATATGCATGGATGTTGCTCATAAACCAAATTCATCTGTGGTATTAAGGTAAAGTTAAATACCAAATCAGATCAGAAATATGGCCTCTAGTGTGTTCACAAGCTCAGTCTATCAGACGTCTGGATGTCACTCATAATCAAACTCAACTGATTTCTTGATCATGTAAGCTTACATACCAAATCTGATCAGAAATGAAGCATTTAGTTTTCACAAGCAAGTGTTGATGAATGGATGACAAAAAATGCATGATGTTTAATGGACAATGGATAAAAGGCTCCATCATGAGCTCACTAGACCATTGGTAAGAACTAAACACTAGTGGTTAAAAATAGATTTTTTCACATGATTGCAGTTAAAGACATACATGTACCTATTTTAGAGAAAAGTCAAAAATAGCTTTCCCACCTGGCTGCTAAGAGAGTAATTTTGATATTGCATGTCCTAACAATATTCCAGCCAAGTTTAAGTAAAACTGAGATGTTCTAGACAAAAAGTTAAAAACAAATTTTCCATTTAGTTTGCTATGGAAGTTATATTAATGCTAGTGCAACCACCCAGAATATAATTTGAAAATATAATGCGAAAAATTCTTCTAAAATCTTTATTTTGTAGATTTCTTTCAAAATGGCATACATATTTTTAATTTAAACACGAGTATTTATGTAAAATATTGTCTCTCGTTTTTATTTTTTTATTCTTGTTTTGGTTTTAAATTTTCTTTTTTCTTCAGACGTCATTATTAATGGTAGTGATGTTTTTAATTTTATTCTTTTTCACGAGTGTCCATGCACCATATTTTGTTGATATTTTGTCCGAATATTAGCTAAAATTCATCTGAGTATCATATCATGTGATGACAGTCGGCACCTGGTGTGGCTATATAATTACTTTATACAGACTGCACTTTACAGTTTGCATTTCATACTTGGCTTACTGGATGGTGTTCAAGACCTTTCTGCCCGCTTTCTTCGAATCTGGTTTGGCTTCCGACCTGCAGAAGGAGTTCTGGTTGCAGTTCTGCTGCCATCTATTGAGTACATTATATCTGGATGGTCTTTACCGCAGTCAGTGAGAAATCTTGTTATTTTTTTTTATCCCATTGTTCTTCCGTCATTCTGGCCCAGTGATCAGTGTCAACAAGGTGGTGTAAATATCTTTCACTGAGGCGATAATTACCCATGTTTCTCAGGGAACGACATCTCTCTTCCTGCTCACTGGTCATTAATTGTTGAAGCAGTTTGGTAATTACTTTTCACAGATTGTATTTATTTAAAATTCCATAAAGATGGTCCTACATGCTATTGATGATGTCCTCTCCAATCTTTTCTTCCTTTCCATCATTATTAACTTGATGGGTCTGAAGTCTCTTTCCGTTTGTAATGGCTCAATGAGCTGCAGAAGGGCATCCAAATTTTCTGCCTGGAACATTTCCTTTTCTTCTAAAACTACTAGAAGGAATTTAAAATCATCAGGTTTTGCTTCAATTATGAAGGACAGCAAAGAAGTTTTGAAGCCTATCTTTAAACTCCTTATTTCCTGCGATTTTTGTATAAATCATTTAAAAGTTGAAATTCCTTCAAGTGTCATATAATAAAACTGAACCTGAAGAAAAGAGAGATTTTTGTTGTAGTCAGAATCGGATACATTCCAAATCCTACCAACACCCCTACCCATTTTAGAAAATCATGTCAGAATTTATATAAAAATTTGTCAATATTGAATACCTTTTGCAAAATTATGTTCCTGGGATGTACAGACTGGACAGAAGGATGGTTGAGAGTGATCAAAATAACACCACTCTAAAATGGTTTGACAGTAAGTGCAACTTTGCACCCTGTAAGAAAGTCCTATGACATACATGAGAATTTAAAGTCATTCCTATCCATAATCCCAATATGTAAGGAATTACCTCCTTTTGACTACTGACCTTTGCTATTTCTTCATGCTGGTTTCATATGATGATTCATATGCCCTGGATCTGCATATATCCTCTACAACAAGCTATCGCATCTTCTCAAAATCTGTGTCAGTTCTGACCTGTAAACTTAAGGCAAATGTAAACTCTAAGTGACCATAGTGAATCATGATATAATCACAGTCATATTTGTTTCTACTGTACGTGCTTTTGTATTTTTGCCTGCATGTGCTCACAATGTCTATCCAAATGCTGATTTAAAAAAAACTGGATAAAATAAAAGCATTACCATAATATCATAAAATAATACAAAGGAGGAATATTAGAAAATGAGTTGTTTTATTGTCATCTATATATGCATACAAACATGCCTATCAAGTTTCACTTCTTTATTTTAAGTTTTCTGTACTCATCTGTGCTAACAAACGCCTTTGAATACAGAGAGAGAGAGAGACAGAGACAGAGACAGAGAGAGAAGAGGTCCCTGCTGCAAACAGTGCAGGTGTAGAAATAAAAGCTAGATGCCTGAGCCAATCAACTGTTATAGTTTTTTGTCCCATTGCACTGCTTCCTAAAATAGACTGTATTTACTCATGCATAACAACTGTTGAGTTCTACAGCATTGCATAGCTTCCTTAAATAGTCTGCATTTACTGGTACTCATGAATAGACAGACAGAACAGATTGCAGTTTCATTTAACATCTTAAACACATCCCTCAATTTAAGATTTAAAATTTATACAGTTTTCACAGAACAGACACCAGAGCTTAAAATAACTCCATTGTACATTGAATTCACCTTTACTGAGCCTTGTTTTACCCTTATGAAATTACATGGTGTTTCTCATATTTTAGGAAATTTCAACTTTTGTTTCTCAAGAACAGCAAGAATCAATAGTGTACAATTTAAATAATATAATGTCATTTTTAAACCTTTTTCATACTGCATGAAAAAATCCCAGTATTGTTCTATCATAGCTTAAAAAACATAAATATGTTTTCAAGATGAAATTTTGATAAATGAAGTAAACTGATGCCTGGTGTTATACATGTGCCAAAAGAACAGAGTCTATCCTGTTTATTCTAACAATGATATTTGGCAGCAAATATGTGTCTGTGGTGTCTGTAAAGTTGCCCAAGCCAAGTAATACATAAATATAGCATAATAAAAGCTTTGGACTGTATCAGATATTTTATTAGCGTTTAGACATTGACTGATGTATAAGTGTCCATCATATCATTTGTTGTTTTGTATCTACTGTAAAACTTCGGTTGCTACAAAATCAGTAAATAACATGGTATTACTTAAATGAAATGTTCAGTCGAAAAGTAATGTTGCTCCTGGATTTCTGGTTAAATATAAGAACATTTTCTATCCTTCCGATGTCATCTTTTATCTACAACTGCGAAACAGTTATGTTCCCAGTTTTCTTCTTCTTCTCACATATTACACAAGAAACAAGTGGATAGCAAAAGTTTACAATTGTGAAATTTTTATTTGATAATATTGCCCACTGCAGAGTGTTATTACAAATATGTTTATATTAAAAAAATTGGAGTTATTAGTTATGTGTGCATCACAAAGGGCATTACTCATTACAATCTGCTGGCAGGGCATTAACCAGATTAATTTATGTTGTGAAACATCATTAGGAGAATGGGCATTTAGGGACCATAACTCTTCTAAATGATGATGTGGAAAGCTGGAAATCCAATCAACATGAAGCAGTGCCATTAAAATCAAAGTCAGAATGACAGGCAATAATGGGTCATAACTCTTTTAAATAATGATGTGGAATGCTGGAAATTCAACTCATTCAAGATCTCACTATTTATAAAGATGTATGACAAAACTGGCTGAACTCGAAGGGTCTTTCTAAAGCAATGCAAAACCTTTATGCTAATGAAACCAATGTCAGGAGGACAGGTAAATCCTGTAAATGATGTGGCTGAATACTGGAAGTCAAAGTCATTTATATTTCAATAACATAAAGCTACATGCCAACAATGGTTGAAATCCATTAATCCTTTGTAAAGTTTAGCTGCAGAAATGAAAGTAGGAGGATGGGCAATCAAGGGTCATAAATTCTCCAAATGGCAACAATGAAAGAAGAACACTTCTGAAGTATTATCAATATAAAATTAGGTTAAAATCCATAAAATTCCAAGTAAAGTTTGGATTCACTGACTGTGCTGAGTCATTCACTACATGTAATTAGGTTAGAGGTGGCAATACTTATTTGATATCATTGTAATCTCTACAACTAGAACAATATCTTATTTTTACACTTCAGTGATTTCAACAGCAATTAATTATAAATCATAAGAATATTGACAGTTATTACTATTGTCAAAATATGTCAAAATATTATATAAATTAACAGATACATATATATAACTATGGACAGACAGATAAGCAAAGAAACAGACTTTGATCAGCATGATGACAGAAATTGTGTTCTCTTAATATACAGTTGTAAGTTGCTGGCATTGTTTCAATGAACAAATCTTAACATATGTTTTTGTAATGCAAACTACAGCTTTTGATCATTTTGCTTTAGAAAATGAGTTCATTATAACAGCAAATGTGTACATTAGCGGAGTTTTTTAATTTGAAACTGACATGTGTTGTTTTGTTTCCAATAAACTAGATTTAAATGTGTGTATCTATTGTCTCTAATAAACTAGATTTAAATGTGTGCTGCCATAGATGCAGCTGAATGTCACTTCTAAGTATTTGATTTCTTCATTATTGTACATGATTTCTTGGAGGCTTGCTGCTTTACCTTCTTCATAGTTCTTGTGGTGCATTTATAACACTGCACATTTGTACAATTCTGATTTTCTTTCAGTTCAGTAGACAAGTCTATGTGCCTTTCACATTTTGAAAAGGGATACAATTTTATGTGAGTCATGTCTAATCAACATACAGTTGAACCTCTTAAGCTATGACTTCATGGGCCTTCATTTAGTCTAGGGAACATCTAAAAGAAACAGGACTGCAATAATCGTAACATGTTGCCTAAAGGTCACATTAAAATGTAAAATTTCATTGTTGGTTGGCAATGACAGGTGGCATGAATATGACTAATGAGCTTACTGATAGTAAGTAGAATTGAGAGGATTAATAAAAGAAGTAAGCTATTAAAGGCCTCCACTGCATCAGATGTTGCTACAGGTGACAGGAGTAAGTAATTAGTTCAAAATGTTATTGACATTTATCTGATCAAGGACAACATGGGAAACTTCACTTATAAACATTCAAAGTACAATGTAACAGCCAACAATTTTGGAATTCAAAACTATAGCATTGGTGGTTTTGAAAATAATGAAGGTTCATAGAAATTTGGTGTGAGTGTAGCTATAATTTAAGTTCAGAATCCAATGCAAAGGTAGAATTCCAGAGCTGGCATTGCAGACTCATACTAAAGAATCACAGGAACAAAACTGTAGCCACCAGCTAATTTAAGTGTAATTTAAAAACTCTTCTAACACTTAAATATCTGTTATTATATATATATATATATATATATATATATATATATATATATATATATATATATATATATATATATATATATATATATATATATATATATAACTATTTTTAATATCTGTTGAGGCAAAAACAAAACATTCCTGTATAAATAAAAATTTAATTTGATATCAATTCTAGTACCTTTTGTAACATTAGTCATCACAACCACTGATCACAATATACCACATATATGCTTGTTTGTAACTTCAGTCCAGCTGTGAACAACATAGACCCAGATCTGCCATTGCAAAAGATCTGGGTCTGTACAGTTTGCATTTGGACTTGGAAGTGAAAATATATGGTAAGCTGGAACAGTAAACAGAAGGTATTATATCACAGTTTCAAAATTCCATATGTCTTTGCTTGAAATTCAAACTACATGACAATTACCATTTGTCCTCAGATAAATTTCAAACACATGACAGTTAACATTTAATCCTGGTTGAAATTTAAACAGACAACAATTACCATATGTTTTTCGTTGAAATTCAAACATATGACAATTACCATTTGTCTCTGGCTGAAATTCAAACATATGAAAATTACCATTTTTCTTTGGCTGAAATTTAAACATGTAACAATTACCATTTTTTGTCCCTGGATAAAATTCAAACAATGACAGTTTAATATTTGTTCTTGGTTGAATTCAAACACACAATAATATACCATTTTTCTTTGGTTGAAATTCAAACACATGACAATTACCAGGGCCAGTGCTACCATATAGGCAAACTAGGCAGCTTCCTAGGGTGCTCAGATTTCAGTGGGCGCATTTCTCCAAATCAACAACAGTTTTGAAAAATAAATAAATTTCAGTTTTCTTGAGGGTCGTTTTTTTTATCCTGGCTTATTTCATACAGGGACAAATAATCGGGTAGATTCAGTCTTATATGTTTGTTGGGTATGAAAAGACAAATGTACATTATGTTTATAAATTTTGAAATTGATATTTCCCTGGGGGGGGGGCCAGAATCTAACCTTGCCCAAGGCGCCAGATCGTCTGGCGCCGGCCCTGACAATTACCATTTATCCTTGTTTGAAATTCAAACATGTAACAATTACCATTTGTCTTTGGTTGAAATTTAAATACATGACAATTACCATTTGTTCTTGGTCGAAATTCAAATACATGGCAGTTAATATTTGTTCTTGGTTGAATTCAAACACACAACAATTACCATTTCTCTTGTGGTTGAAATTCAAACACATGACAATTAGGATGTGTTATAGCAATAACAACATAAAAAATCTGGACAAAAGAGTTTTTATTATACCGGTGCTTAGGAAGCACGAAGACAAAAGGGCGTTGAGTGAAAGAAGACGGCAAGAATGGATAATAATCATAATAATAATAATGAGGACTTTGTATAGCACCTAATCTTTAGAAACTATAAGCGTTTTACAACATTAGACAACACCTATAAGATAAAAAACATATAATGATATGATTACAAAAACAAACACCATGAAATTAGAAAACATTAAAAAAAAACATACTGAGAATATTTAAGGTAGAAAACATTATTAGGTCTTTAAGTTTGTTCTTGCAGTCGAAATAAGTGAATTTTGAGACCCCTCTTGAATGTGATCACTGTGTCATTGTGTCGAAGTTCAGTAGGCAATTCATTCCACGTTGCTGGGCCCTGGTGTGCAAAAGAATGCTGTCCATATGACTTTGTCAGAAGAGGAGCGTAAGTATCTTGCTGGTGTGTACACATAGGTGAGGTCAGATAGGCATGTTGGACTATAGTCCGACAGTGAAACGTAGCACAGAGAACAAATTTTGTGTTTGATTCTGGATCGAATGGATAGCCAGTGTAGGGTACTTAGCAGCGGGGAGATGTGCTCTGATCAGGGTACTCTAAGTATGATCCGAGCAGCTGTGTTTTGAACTTTTTGAAGTTTCTGGAGCAGATATTGAGATGAACCAGACAGAATTGAGTTACAATAGTCCAGTCTTGAAAGTACTAATGAACACACAAGCGTTTTAGTGGCATCAGCTGAAAGATATTTGCGAACTGAGTTGATGCATCTCAGCTCAAGATATGCAGCCTTGCATATGTTTATGACATGTTGGTGCAATGTGAGAGTAATGTCCAGAATAACACCTAGGTTTCGTTCTGATTGTGTGAATTTAATGTTGGTGGTGCTGATATTTATTGTTTGAGGTAAAGGATGTGAATGAGAAAGTCTTTATGTTGTGATCGGAATGGCCTCAGTTTTATCATCATTCATCTGCAGCTTGTCACATGTCATCGATGATTTCACATCAGAATGCACCTCTCTACACCTTGGATGGTAGCATCAACTTCAGTTGGGTGGCTAGATTTGTATATTTGGGTGTCATCAGCGTACAATTGGTGAGACACTGGATGATGATCTATGACACTTTAGAGCGACCGAGTGTACAGAATGAAAAGAACAGGTCCAAGAACAGACCCCTGTGGAACACCACAACATATATCAACTGGGCTGGAGTGTATTCCATTTGCAGACACAATTTGTGTCCTGTTTACCTAGTAGGACTTGAACCACAGTAAGGCTGTATCATGAATGCCAAATACATGCTGGAGACGGTGAAGTAATATATCATGGTGTATTGTGTCAAATGCTGCAGACAAATCAAGGAGGGTGAGGACTGTAATCTTTCCGCTATCCAATACAGAGAGAATGTCATTAACTACCTTTAGAAGAGTAGTTTCAGTACTGTGGCAAGGGTGATATGCAGATTGTACATTGCTAAAAAGACTGTTTGAATTTAGATGAGATACAAGCTGGGATAGAACAAACTTTCCCAAGATTTTTTTTATATGCATGGGAGATTAGAAACTGGGCGGTAGTTCTTTAAATAATTATGGTCTAGTGTAGGTTTCTTCAGCAGAGGCTTTACAGTGGCTGTATTGAATAATGATGGGAATTCCCCGGATGAGAGAGAGGTATTAATAACATCAATTAGTGAAGGCAGTACTGGATCTAAGCATTCAAGCAGCAGTGATGTTGAACTGGATCAAGTTCACATGACTTTGGTGCACTCTTCATCAGGATTGTACGTACGAAATCCATAGAGACAGGTTCAAATGCTGCTAATGGTTGCCGCTCAAATCCTGTATCCCAACTGTATGGTGACGACGAGTCAATTGAAATTGTGGTGTCAAGCTTATCTCTAATGGTTTGTACTTTGTCACGGAAGAAATTTGCAAACATGTCCGGAAGGTCGACTGGAGAGAAGGTAGTTGGAAGTGGTGTAGATTTGTTCCTTGACATTAGCTTGTTAGTAATCTTGAAGAGCTCTTTGCAGCTGGAACTTTCCATGATCTTAGTAATATAGTAGGCTGATTTCGCTGCATGGACTAAATTTGTAACATTCTTCTTAGCGGCTTCATAGATTTGCTTATGAATATTGAGTCTGGTGGAAAGCCAAAGCCTCTCAGCTTTACGGCGGTCTCTTTTAGAAGTGCGAAGCTGGCCCCTAACACTGCTATACCATGGAGAACACTTTTAAATTGATACTCGGCACTTGGTAGCTGGGGCATGTTTGTCAAGCAATGAACGCAGGCAGTTATCGAGTTGTTCTGCGGTAGGAGGTAAGCAAGTTGTTAGGTTAGCTTGGATATCATGCATTAGTTTGGTTTTATTTATCATATGGAGATTTCTCTTAGTAGCAGATAAAAGTGGAGGGTTGGGGACTGATATGTCAAGATGGCATATAATGCAGAGGTGATCTGATGCCAGGTCATGGGATACCAGGGAGGACCGTAGAATGTTATCATCACGTCTATGAAGAATCCAGTCTAAAATGTGACCATGTTTATACTAATACAGATTCCGGATAGTATGACCATAACAATACATAATTTGGATAACATGACCGTGATGATGCAGAATAATTTCCTTGCAAATATGATTCATTTTATATTTACACAACAACATTAAATGAAATAATCTCTGCTTTAACTCAATTAAATCAGTCACATATATTTGCTGATAAGTCGAGTCCAACTACAAACATCAAAGATCCTGATCTGTGGTCACAGAATGTACCAACAGATTGAGTATGTGGTATTTGTTTTACTTAATACTCCTAACAAACCACAGAGACCCAGATCTGCCAGTGCATTATGTGATGGTAGAGCTGTGTCTATGCTGTTTTCTATTGGACTTGACTTATAACCAAGTGCATCAGTCAGTATATGTTGTATTTCAAGTGACACAGTTTATTTCTGTGGATATCAAAGATGCACAAAATATTTCAGCTGATACAATTTACGTCTCTGAATATCAAAATAAGGATGAGATATTTCAAGAGACTCAATTTACTCCCGTGGATATTAAAATATGTAAGAGATATGAAAGGCAAAGATGAATAAAAGTTTCATAATAATTTAAGTTATAAAAGTTAAAACCTAGATTTATATCAGATGAAGAATCTGAACCGTTTTATTTTGCTTCGGGCAATGATTACAGGGCTAAATTTGATCATTTCTATATCATTATATTTGTAAAGAATGTCAAAAGTACTAGGAAAAATTCTATTTGTTTAAGCACACTTTAAAGTCTAATTGAGCTAAAAGGAAAAGGGTAAAAAAAACTTAAATAACTCTTGTTCACAGCTTAAATGCATGTTATATATAACTGTACAGTTTAATAATGAAATCTAAACAGTTCAATTTCTGTTTTGCTTGAAATTTGATACAACCATAGCTCAGTGCTGCCTATCGTA
Source organism: Sinohyriopsis cumingii (assembly GCA_028554795.2). Classification (NCBI taxonomy): domain Eukaryota; kingdom Metazoa; phylum Mollusca; class Bivalvia; order Unionida; family Unionidae; genus Sinohyriopsis; species Sinohyriopsis cumingii. The sequence goes on along the minus strand of CM068841.1, from coordinate 70,980,596 downwards.
GCCTTGAGTGCAACTGTCTTTCCTTGCTACACAGCATCTTCGTTTTTCTGCTATCCAGGTAAATTATGCAGCTGACTAAACACATGATTAATACCATTATATGATGTATGAAAGATCTTACATTCTAATAATTTACCTTAGCTACACTCTCTAATGCATCTTCAGTCTTCTCCTCGACATCCTGGTATATTTTTTTCTCATCTTCTAAAACATTCTCATCATCAGCAAAGCTTATATATATATATATATATATATATATATATATATATATATATATATATATATATATATATATATATATATATATATATATATTTGTTAGGATTGTGAACTAAAGACCTCCATTGTCACGGAATTGTATAAATCCTTTTATTTATTAAATGTACTCGGGTTTCGTTTTTTGTGTACAACGATACCCGAGGCTGATTTATACATACTGCACAAACATTTCGAAATAGTAAGTTCGGTTCATCCTATGCCACACGGGCAAAATGATTTCGATGGGAAGAATCAAATACTTCCAGCACACAGACGATGTATTGTGGCATCGTCTTTGTATAAATACCTCACCATGGGTCAAAATCTTTACATTACGGAACGTCTTGTCAATGAGCGATCTACTTTAAGGACTTGCATATCTTCAGCTGTAGAGGTATGTAAGTTATTAATTTCTTGTGTAGAAGTTATCACTATTGTACTACCACGTTTAGTTTTTTTTAAAATATTTTCCATGTAGCTTCAACTTATCATGCAAATATTTTCGATGTTTGTTTGTGACTTAGCAAGAGATTTATATTATATTATATTACGTTTAGTAACGTAGGATTCTTGTCAGGCACGATTAGGTTCACTTCTGAACTTGTGTGCTATTTTGTTGTTGTTGCTGTTGTGGGCTTTAACGCCATTTTTCTATGCATAGGTGGAGAAATAACACAGGAAAACCCCAGGAAGAACCACCGACTCACGAAAAGCTACTGGCAAGCTTTCTCACATACCCACATTAGCCGAATCCTAGACTTGAACCCACGCAGACAGAGGTGAGATAGCAGTGATCCGTAACGGAGAGCGCTTTAGACCACTCGGCAACTCGGGGCCCCTGTGTTTTTTTTGTTGTAATTATTGTGCCGATAATGTAATCTGTGTAGCTTACGTTATATAACGTCATTACGTTTTATAGTATATGTTCCTGTCATGCATAGTACATGGTGTTAGATGTATCTTTAGCTGACCAGAGTGATTGGAGTCGCAGCTGTTGTATAGCTGATTGAAGTGACCAGAGTTATCAGAGTATCAGAGTGATCGGAAGAGCTAACATTGAAGTTGACCATAACAGATGTGAAGCTGAACCATAGCAGCCGTGGAGCTGAGTAAACAGTGTTGCTGGTCAAGTAGCAGGTGATCGGGCGTTGCTGATCGAGATTGGTGGGCACTGATTGCTTGATTGACCAACGTGTAATACTGACTGCTTGATTGACCAGTGTGTCTGCTAGCCAAGTGTGCTGGTGATGGAGTGTATAATTCCATACATGTAATATTTTAGCCGTGGACTAATCTTTGGGGTTTGTAATACCCAGTGTGTTTTTGGGACTGTAAAGATATTTTGTAAATCTGTCCCTTTGTTTTCATCATTTTCACTGTTTGAGTGAACACATTTTTACTACACGAGTAAAATACCACAGGTTTTAATATTTGAGTAAAACACACCATTCTTTCATTGTGAAATCACTGTGAATCATTCACCCTTTGTCCTTGTACTGTGTAAGGTCATCTATTTGTATTTTCATTATTTAGTTCACGTGGATTATGTTAAATGATCCAATATTTGGATATTATACACACGTATTAATCATAATTCTTTTTTCATTCAAGTCATTCGTCATTAAACATTGTATTTGTATCACCATCAAAGGCGTTCTGTTGTAAGTCCGAAATCCCACCCCCTTTTCATGTTACAAATGGAGTCAGAAGGGGGATCATTTAAATTTAATGGAGAACTGAAATTATGGTTTCATTATTCTTGTATGATCTTTTGTGTGTTTCAGACGCTCTTGACAAGACAGTGAGGTTAAGTAATCATATAATATTAATTTTATTTTTTGTACACATTTCATGTTTTTGTTGCCTTCCGAGATGGAAAATACAGTTCGTTGAAATTATAGTAATTACGCATTTTCTGCATAATACTGCACTTTAAGTTGGTCATGTTTGAAATATCATAAATGAAAGAACTTGTAGAACTGGGGAAACAGTTTGGCTATGAGGGAGAGTCCCTTAGAAATTTTGTTCGTGAAAAACAGGCTAAGGAAAGGGATCAGAGAGAAATAGAAATGGAACCCAAGAGGGAGTTAATAGAAAAAGAAAAGAGGGCAGAAAGGGAGAAACTAGAGATAGAAAGGGAAGCCGAAGAAAGAAAAATGGCTTTTAAAAAGGAAGAGATAGAATTAGAAAAGCAAGCCGAGAAGGAGAAGATAGAATTAGAGAAGGAGAAGATAGAATTAGAAAAACAGGCCGAAAATGAAAGGATATGATGGGAAAGGGAAGCAGAAAGGGAGAAGATAGAACTACTTAAAGAAGTAGAGGATAGGAAGTTAGAAAGGGAAACACGAGTGAGGTTAGAAGCTTGATAAATAGAAGATAGAAATAGGGTGAGGGAGTATCAAAGATATTCTGAGCTATTGCAAACTAAAAGGGAGGGGGAACATGATTCTAAACTGACAAAGATAACATGGATAGTTATCTAAACAGGTTTGAAATGTACACCACTGTACAAATATGGAAAAAAGACGGTTGGTCACTTCATCTTAGCGTGTTGTTCAATGGTAAAGCATTCCACGTGTATTCGCGTTTATCCGCGGCCGATTCACTGAATTACATCACATTGAAACAAGCACTTCTGAAGAAATACAGTCTAATCGAGCAAGTGTTTCGCAAGAAGTTTAAGTATAGCAAACCCGAGGGAGGCTAGACATTCACTCAATTAGTAGGACGTACAATTACTTGCTGTGATGGGTGGAATGTGATAAAGTCGTTGGGACATTTGGGGGTCTTATTGATTTCTTGCTTCGGGACAAACTATTGACAGCTTGTGGCAAGATGTTATATTTGTTCTTGAGGAAAAAGTCCTTCACAAATATATATGACATGGCCGCACAGGTGGATTTATTGGCTGAAGGTTGGAGTGGTTCTCAGAATGTCATCTCGAGAGACAGCAAAGCTGGGAATCAGGTCAAGGACCAAAAACCCAAGGAACCTGAAGAACCTGGTAGGGATAACAAAGGAAGACATAAGGACAAGCAGTATTTCACTTGCAAGGAGTTGGGACATATCTCCCCCAATTGTCCTGAGTGGAAGGGACCAGTCCAGAGAGTCACGATGGCAATTGGAGGCAGACGGTAGGTAGATGGAAAACTCGATATTTTCAGCAGGCTAAGCGGGAAGCAGTGTACGAGCCAGTGGTGCATGCAGAGTTCAGTTGCTATGCTACCCAATTGATCGGCACGTGTATTTTCCCCGAGGCAAGGGTACCGAGCGCAAATGGCACTGTCAACGGACAAGAAGTAACCGTTTTACGAGACACACGTTGCACTAATGTAGTCGTGAAACTGAGCCTCGTCCGCGATGACCAATTGCTTGGGCTTAAATCGCCTTGTATGCTACTGGACCAAACAATCGACCACGTCCCTATTGAAAGGATAGATATCGAAACACCTTTTTCAACCAGGACCGTGGATGCGTTGTGCATTGCCAACCCGATCTATGAACTTATGATTGGCAATTCCTGATCATGCAAGCAGTGCAAACCAGAGCTCAGGTAAAGGAGGATATAAAACTGCTACGTAAATTAAAAGTACCGGAAGCCATTACCGATATCTCCCGCGCAGAATTTTTGAATGAACAAGAACGTGACGCATCTTTAGCATTATCTGGAACCATGAAGAAGTGTAAGAACGGGGGTTCCTCTAAATTTCTACGTCGAAAAGGTTTAATGTACAGGTAAAACTCTTCACTTGATAGGAAGTTCTTGCAACTAGTGGTCCCCAGAAATTCAGGTCCCATGTGTTGAAGGTTGCGCACGAGTCGAGTATGGTGGGTCATTTAGGTATGAAGAAAACAACAGATAGGGTATTAGGAGAATTATATTGACCTGGTGTCAATAGCGACGTAGCGAGGTTCTGTCGCTAGTGCGATGTTTGCCAGAAGACGGTATCTAAGGGAAGGGTAAGGCAGGTCAGCATCACATTTTCGCGTATGTGACCAAGACTACTATTAATTCTGTGTACGGTAAATTGTCTTGGATTATTATTTCAATACTGCCACAATATGATAACCCTCCGCAGCTGAGATATTCAGACTTGAGACACTGAGAGATAAACTAAATTTGACCATTGAATGCGATCATCAATAATCCAAATATTAGTTTCAGAAATAGTTAATCCTTGCGACGAGTGAATCGTTATAGCATATCTTAGAATCCACGGAGTTTTGTCCCTCACTCCGTCAGGTGTTAACGTGCCCTCAACAACACTGTCAGGAACTAAAACAACATCATTTAACACAAGATTTTGTTTCTTTGAAGATTCTGGTATATCAACTTCAATTGTTTGTCGTCGCGTATCTGCTGGTCGATAACACAATGGTACAGGTATATTTGAAATTTTTTCTTTATGTAACATACATAATTGTTGTTGAAGTGTATCACGAGCTATCTTTCTACTTGCAACTATCAAATCATCTGGTCTCCATAAATTTCAAAAATTGTTTATATGTATTTCTGAAATTATCTCCCGCATTATTTCACACTGAATTTTATTTGGTTGTCGTCTGATTAAAGTTCTTAATCTCTCTTAATTCTGGATCAAGCGCTCTATGATCATCGGTCATTTCAAAATAATCGACGAACTTTTTTAGCCATTTATGTGGAAACAATCAAGCAAAAGGCGATGGTTGACCATGATCGCCGTACATTATTACAGCAGTATTTTTTGTCAACAACCAATCAAGAAATGTTTTTAGTGTTTCTAGTGGCACTGTACATATTTCATCCCAAACAATAATCTTTAGAATATATTTCTCACCCATTCGATCAGGAGTCCATGTATCTCTCTTCACTGAAAAAAGATGTGATAAGTACAAGGTTTAACTCCTCATTCGTTCATTTCTCTGGCGAATCTGTGTGTAGGTGTTAAAATAACCATATCAACATACTTTGAAGAACTCTGACGAAAAAATTCAATCGCACGTGTTGTTTTACCAGAACTCCAGGCCCATTGAGATAAACTGTCGTATGTCTAGCTATAGGATCATACACGGATGGTGCTGATGACAGTTTCGATATATGATTATTTTTGTAATAAATATTTTTGATTTCAACGTCGGTAGATTCAGAATTACTAAGTATCTTTTCTTGTTTTATTCTCCATTTGCTCTATGGTTTTTATTGATATAAAATGAACCTGTAGTGACTCGAACCGCAGTATCTGGAAATATGTTTATCATCGATAATAAATTTATCGAAACATACGCGAGCATTGAAGATCTTAAATGAGAAAACTGCGTGAATCACCATCAATATAATTCATAATTGTACCTAATTTAGCTCCATTTGGCAAGAAAACTGTTTCTCGACTTACAAATATATTTCTCTTCGTTGTATCAGTAATAATAAAATCTAGTTCAGCAACATCTACAATTAATCTTATACAATGTCGTTTATGATCATATGATCCTCCTTGGGCAAAATTAGCCAGTTATAGTTCTGCCAAGATCTTTTGCGTTTTTATTTTCAAAATCGGTTACATCAGGACTTTCATCATCAGAATATTTCTTTTGCTGTGGTAACCAAACTTGTTTCTGCGGACTATATGATATAATTGATTCACTTACTATTAACGATAATAGTATTTTTACATCGAGCATATACCGTAATAATACAGTTGGTGCCCACATTTTTTCTGAAAAATGTTTGCCAAACCAGACATAACAACTCGGATGAAGATCTTCGGCAAACTTAAATGACTCGATACAAGCGAATCCAGTCAGGTCTAAATCTGGTAAGGATCCATTTAGCGAAACTCTGGTTATCTCGTGTGTTGGATGTCCAAATCGCTCATAATATTTCGAACACTCTCCCATTTCAAGAAAGGTTCCGGAATAGCATGCAACCATATCAACCAAAATAGCATCTTTATAATCGTTTCTGGTTTTCCATAATCCACCATGTCCATATTCGACATAACTCGATATTATATCATCGAGAAAATCAAACCTCGTTGGCTTCCAGAAAAATCTCTCGCTAGCAAAATGAATCAGCGATTGATGGAATCGTAAAATAATTACTGAGTAACTTTTCGTGGTCGTTGTTGTACTTTGACTCAAGATCTTTCATTTCTTTGTGGAGCGATGTTGTACGAGAAATATCTCCATTAGGTCGTTCAAACTGATCATAGTTTCCATCATCGGAACTCTGAAATAACTATACTGATACTGGATCATTCTTACTTATTTCGTTAATAAAATCAAACATATCACCGTTGTAAATTTGAAAAGTTCGATTTCGTGGATATATTGTTATAGCATTAGTCTACGCATGCGCATTATGATCAATAATTTCAATCGAAGCTCCTTTCGATTTCTATTTCGATTCGTACAAAATCTCTTCTGTTATTGTTCTTACTTTTATTATGAATCTTGAATTCTTTCCTAATTTAGCAACATCATTTATTTTAGTTCCTTTATCCTTGACTGATTCTGCCTACTTATTTTTTACGTCTTACATCCGTTAAACCATTTCCACGTATCGCGTTTGTAAAACGTTCCATTACTCGTTCGGCTACAGAATTTATTTTCGAAATTTTCATTGGTTTGAGATGATGAACGCTGGGTTTATCATTCAGCTGATATATTGCATAAATAATGGCGGTCACAGGATACGCTCTTTTATAATACGGTTTGCCAATACCAGTCAACATTTCTTGTTTGGAATTTTTATTTAATTTTACAGTATCGCCAATACCTTGCTGTAATCGAACAGAGTCTCGTTTGTCACTGACAATCCAAGTATCGTCGACTTCTTTAATAAATGTTACTCTGAAAAATATCTTTGATTGTCGAGATAATTAATAATCGTCGCCGCTCATTGGTCGTTCATTGTGGCATCGATGACTTCGTTATTGTGCATGATTCTAAATGTTGACCTCACATGAGATGCACCATCTTCCTTAGCATAACGAACACTTTTAATTAATTATTATTTGATGGACTAGCTAAAATTCCTCTACCTGGGTCAGGGGTTATTCTGTCAAGGTCGAATCTAGATTTAGAAGGTTCAAACAAATAATAAATGCAGGTGGTTAATGATAGGTTCTACAACTTCCTGTAACAAAACCTGCGAAAACGGATTTTGTGGACTTCAATTACAAAGTGTACGAAGAGGGAGTTTAGGACCGAATCCGTGTTTAAAGTGTGGTGTTGGGGTTAGAGGGAAAACGCAGTTGTGTGTGCAACGTAGTGGTAAAAAATACAGAGAGCTGAAAAGACATTATGATTTAAAAAAATAACACAGACAATATTGACAGTTATAAAAAATGCAAAAGACTATCTCGCCAGATTTATCAAAATAATTACTTAGACAATTTTTTTTACATAAAATGGAGTTTTTAAAACATCCCATCATCAAGAATTATGAGGCATCTCGAGATGGTGTAATCAGGCACTGTCGACTGAAAAAAACCGTCGGTTCTGTCATAAAGGCTGGTTAATTCAAATTTTCTGCTGGGGAAGAAAAATAATTTCTGCCATAAATTCGTCTGCGAGTGTTATCACGGAGTAATCGAAGATGGTCAACGACAGTAATCTCAATAATTCCTTTGATAATTTACAAGCTGTTACACAAAGTCAAAATTACAAATTTGGAGATACAGGGAAATGAAAAAAATTAGTGTGGTTACATCTGTAAATACAGAAACTGGCGAAGAAATAATATTTACTTCTATAAATGCAGCTGGCAGACATTTTGATATTCACCCACGTTTGGTGCAATATGTCATAGACAATATTATCAGATCAGCATTTTCGAAGAAATATAAACAAAAAATACGATTTCAGTATCTCCCGATTGTGTTAGATACAAACAGATGAAGGGAGAGAACTAAGATTTCTCCGGTAGATTAAGTAGTTACCCTGCTTGTTACTGCGTATCAATTAGATTTTTTTTAAACATTTCAGTAGCTCCCGATTATGTTAGACATAAACAGATGAAGGGAGATAAGTCTGTCAAGCAAAGCTATCTCCGGTAGAGTAATTATGTAGTTATCGGGCTTGTTACTCCATACTATTTATATGACTAATTGAGATTATTTTTGTCATCATTAATACAATAATGTGTGGCAATTAACACACACAGTGCAAGAAAATGTTTTACTTACTTGTTAAATCGGGGCCCCAAGTGGCCGAGCGGTATAAAGCGTTTTCCGTTACGGATCACTGCCATCTCACCTCTGTCTGCGTGAGTTCGAGTCTAGGATTCGGCCAATGTGGGTATGTGAGAAAGTTTCTCAGTAGCTTCTCGTGGGTCGGTGGTCCTTTATGGGGTTTTCCCGGGTTCTTCCTCCACCATTAATACTGGCCGCCATATATAGCCTATCTTGTGCTGAAAATGGCGTTAAACCCTACAACAACAACAACAACAACTTGTTCACTCCCGAATGCACTTCCAGACTAACTGGGTCACGTGATTGAGTTTTAGAATAACCTGAGTTCAAGAATAACATGTGTTCCAGAATAATTGAGTTCCAGAATAACTGAGTTCCAGAATAACTGATTGGCAGAATAACCTGAGTTCCAGAATGACTCAATCACGTGATTTTTTTGTGAACATTCTGCATAAGCGTTATTCATGATTATAAAAGACACCAGAATTTCTCTCTCCCAGTGATTCTGGAAGTGTGTTCGTGGGAATGAACAGGTAAGTAAAACGTTCATTTAGTAATCTAGGGGTTGTGTTTGCGCTATAATACACAATTGCATTATGCCGTGTTGGCTGAGAAATATAATAGAAACATATATTTATAATATAATGAACTACGAAAATATTAACGCTTTTATCCCTGCAATTAAAAAATCAAACATGGCGGTATATAAATATCAGATGAACTAAATCCTGAAACAATTATTTGCGATTTTGAATCAATATAGCAACGAAAATTTGAAGATAGATATACACTGCCAGCAGAATACGGGTTCATTAAGATCAACCAACAAACTATGTTCCAATCCTTGGCTTCGGTCAAAGGATCAGAAGTTAAAAAATTCGCATCACTTTCCCGCGTGATTGAGAAAAAAAAATAGATCAGAATTTGCTCGCGAATAAGAAACAAAAACATTATAAACACACGTGTGAGGCAGTTGAGAAAGATTATGTCTGATCGTGAAAATGAAAGCAGTGTTAGTGACTGTAATGTTTGTGAAAGTGAAAGTTATGGCAGCGTCCGTTTACTTGTTTTTAATTTTCCTTGCTTATCTTGAAATACAACCACTTTGTTTGGATCTACATTTGCAAGATTTAATAATTCAGATATTTCATCACTAATCTGTTTACTTACATTTTCATGAGTAATTCCGTTCGTTTTTCGTTTTTGTTGAGAAGAAGGTCTGCCGTAAATATCAACCATTATATTGTCAGATCTGTTTGAAACAACGATGGATTGTTATACCGTCCACTTGTATAATCGTGCACGACGTTCTGGATAATATTGTTGATGATGATACATCGTCGAGTAAAGCATTTAATTCACGGCCACATATTGGCGGATCTGTTATTGTTTATATTGGTAATTTTGAATACCAAATTTGAATATTTTTATCGTGTTTGTATATTTCAGAAATTCAACTGTTGGCGCTAATCCATACGAATCAAAATAAACAATCACACGTGGATCAATTGCGTATGAAACCCAATGAGTACCTGGGCCAGAACTTCCATCGAGATTAATGATACCTGCGTCAATATTGTTTGGTTGATTTGGTAATTGATCACGCATAAAACACCTCTAAAACGTTATATATTTTTTTAGCAGCATCGAGTAAATCAAAATTGGACATAGGAAGAATCAGCGAAGTGTTCCTGGAAGTCTCAGACCTTTTCCATACCAATGAGGGGTTCCTGGTAACCTTAGACTACTTCACCCTTGTTAGAAGTTCTTATTCTTTTTCCTGTTGCTTTCATGAATGCCATTCCAGCAGCAATTCCAACCGCGCCAAATGCAGCTGCTTTTGCAACAGCTGGGGCTGCATGGTCTATCAACGCTGGTATAGCTATAAGAAGTAGAAATATACCACCTGTTTTAACTGCGTCTTTAATGGCATCCAGAGAAAGATCAAATTTAACACCGGTATTTGATCGCTTGGCGTTAGTGAAGTGCTTGAGTTGACGTTCAGTCAGTGATATTTTATTTTGACCACCTGTGATCTGATCTTTCTTAGTGTTATTTTTGTTCCAGAATTCATTTTTGATACTGATAGTAGATTTTCAATCTGTCCAGGAGTCAGACTGACACTAACATGATGATTTGCAATTATAATATCATTAGTGATTTAATTACATGTTTTCTACTGGAGCATCAATAACTCTCATTCATCCACCAAAACCTTCAATTAACGTTGTTTTGCCTGAGATGATGGCAGCGATTGTACTGTAATTAGCAATAGCTTATGTTGTCACACGAGCTCGAAAGCGTATATCAACGACAGATTGTCTGACTAAATCCAGGTGTTCCAGCAAAAAGTAACAGATCGGATATAAAGTTGTGTAATCTAGTTGTGATATTTGCAAACCAGTATCCACATTTTGATCACGTCCAATGAATGTCATCAAACGATGATATTCACTTGCAACATGATTTTGATCAAAATTCAATAATATATCTTCAGATGGTTCTTGTTGTCCACTTATCCTTAATGAAACTTCACTAAATCCAGTTTTTTTCAAATATCATTATACTGTGCATGTGTGAATTTATTCGTTCAGCATTTTGAAAAGCAACAAATATATGTCGCGTGCAGAAACACCTTGCTGTGATGCTATATGCCATGTGAATAAACCATTAACAGTACTTTGAACACTATTTGTGGCCATCGTCAACCATGATAATGTTGATTTACCACCCGAGTCCATTAAAGAGAGCAAAAATTTCTGAATAATGCAGGTCATGTTTTCAACCTTTCGAATTCAGTTTAGCAATACACATGATACAAATTGGTTTTGAATTTGTCCTCCACAGAATAATCAGTGACTTTCTTGTTCTTTGAAATCCTGCTCGTACGAAAGGTTAGATGCAAGATAAGACAGATCCCAATGTCGCAAGAACTTCTACCCCCTTGTTTTTGACTGCAAAGAAAGCAAGTTGCATTACCATCTCTAAGTATTGAGAATGTTACCTGTAGCAGTAAAGTTTTCACTTATAATACAAGTCTCCTACAAAGCAAGGAGTAGGTAGAACAGCTTTCAAGTCAGATGTTAAAAGATGTGAAGTTGCATCAGATTTGGAGCTTTTCTTGTCTTTCTCATTTTCTTACCGGGGAATTTTCTTTCTAGTTTGGTAGTCATTATATTTCTTTCTGTTTATTTCTTCCAATTTTCCTTCTGTTTTAAGGTACTCTTAGACACTGCAAATTGGACACTGGTCATTCTTGGGAAGGAAAACGACATTTTGTAATCATTGAAGAAAATGTCTCTGTGCAAGTTTTTCCTGAACGGAGATTTTTCCCAGCTTCTTTGTACTTTTGTACGTAAAGTGAGTACATTCGTCTAATATTTAAGTCATGTGAAAGGTATTTCCGTTTTGTGTCTTTTCTTGTGTAATGCGGTTCAGCTGTAGCAAAACTATTGATGTGGTGATGAACAAACGTTTCTGGTGTTTTACTGGGGAGGGTATAAGCTCCCACCATCTATACCAGCAAAAATTCAATGTTCTTTACTCCTCATTGCATATTCGACGATTGTATTGCAAATGTCTGATTTACTTAGGATTAAGTATTTAGCACACATGAAATTTGTCCTGACCAACAATTGTGTAAAATGCCTGATACACATTTCTTCTCCTAAATTCGTTCAGGTTCTGTCTGCTCCACATGCCGACAAACAAAACTTCTCTGCTTCTCATAATCACCTAAACTCAAGTAAGTATGCACAATTTCCATTCGCTGATCATGTTATTTGTCCTGATTACTTGAATATGCAACGTTAGCAGTCCACATATTTTACTGTTCTTGTAGTTGTTTTTCCATACTTCTTAACAAAATCATCGCCTTTTAACTTCCTTTGTTTACGTACATTTGCCTACCACTTCTCTAGACCTTTTCTTGAGAAGGCTTCTTTAGATTCGGACTTTGATAATTAGCATCCTGTTGTAACCTATAGGTTAATGTTTGGAAGGTGTGCACATTTCATCCTGTAGCTTGGGTAATATGTCTTCAAGTGAATACCATCTATTTGGACTTCATCGACTGCAGGAACATTTAGATCAGTAGCAGCTGATTGTTGATAATATGTCTTGCACATCACGCTATTTGGACATCAGTCTTGTTTGTTTGTCTTGCATAATTCTTTCCTTTACACGTAATTATACTGATCTCTACACTTTATTTGAATATGTGCAATAGCAATTCGTTCTGTATGGGATGGCGATATCAGATCTGGTTGATTGGTTGACGATTCAAGATATTCGCCATGCACAGTGGAACAAAATCCAACATATCTGAATTCCACTGTCCATCTTTCTTTACTGCGTTGATCATTTTAATCAAACTGTTTTATTCTTCCTCACGTGTAAGCTTCTCCGTAAAAGTAACAAAGCGCATAATATTCTCCAGATGCTTATCTATGTTAGCTCTCAGACCATTCGTTGACATATAATGGTCCAAATGTTCTAAAACATCAGCCATTAAACTGTTGTCATCTGGGTCAATCGTCTTTCTTTCTATCATATTGCTTGCTTAGAGCTCGCCCAGAAGAATGGTGTGATGTTTATGCAGCATATTACTGCTTTTGAAAGACCAGAGTTGTCTTTCATTTTTATCTCAGTATATTTGTATTATTTCCAAAGTGTGATATGTCACCGATATCCCCTGCATTTGATAGTTCCGTTGGTTTATCATTGTGAGAGCTAATCAAAGGATTGTTCTTTATTCTGCTGCATTTTGTCTTATTTTTGTAAAACTTTTTTTCATTGGTTGTCTTTTTATGTCTTCATTGCTTTTTCCAGTTTCAATCTGAGATATGCGGTTGCGGCTTTTTATTTCTTCTCTTTCCAACCAATTTCCATTTTTACTTCGTAATCAATCAATATATAGTCATCTGTGTTAGAATTGGAAACATCTTCATTTAATAGGACATAATCACTGTCTTTTTTGCATTATTTGTATTTGAAGTGGTAGCACGAAGATCACATTTTGATGGAGTGTAGTCACTGTCACTGATTTTGTATTTGTCTTTCCTTATGTGCTATTCGCATTTTAGAGGTAAGATTCCATTAGTTTTGAAAAATCAACTACTTCTGTTGTTCGACCAACCTTCTTTAAAATCAATGATTCTAAAGTTACCGAAACTTCAACTTCAGGACTGATGCAGAATATGTCATATATACTGAACATATACAGGTTTATATAAGCTGCTGCTGTGGACATTTGTTGGCGTTTCTCAACTTGGCCAAAAGCAGCAATAATGTTGCAGTGTTCCACAACTCTATTGTCAACATGTACTCTCATGTATTGTCCATTCTGCTTGAAACCATCTTCATCTATTTCGTTACATGATTGTTGGATTTTTTGTTTACTTTTCTGATCTCCTCATAAACGTTTGAGTCTGAATTAGTGTCATCATTCCTTCTGTTGGCTCTACGAAGCTTTTCTTTTCAATTCTGCAAGAGAAATATCCGTTTCTGATTCAGCATCCATATCAGCTGGACTATGATGGTAACCTAGGGACTTCTTACTAAAAATGGCTTTACTTTCTTCAGATGTTTCTTCTCCGGATTCACAGTACTTGCAGCCTGTATTGCAATCTGAATGAGATTTTGTGTGATGTATTGTATGTATGTCAGCTTTCACTACTTTTTCCTTTTGAATTTGTTATCTTCTTTGCAAGAACAGTATATTTTATTTCAGCTTGAATACAACTTTATTATCTAACCAATCGGACCAAAAGCTCTTATTTGCCGCTTGACTCATTTACAAGTTAAAAAATTTGTTTCATACAAGAATGAAGTTTGATCAGAAAGTAAGTAAAGCACATCTTAATTTAAGGAAATGCGAGTCTTGAACATTTAATTGCAATCTAAGAATGTTTAGATGGAAAAACTTAAGATTGTTTTATTCAGAACAAAATATCCAATCAAAAGTTATTGAAAACATAATGGGACGAATAATTTTATGATTGCTAGATATATTTTGTACACTTGTTTATCAAAATCAAATAATTTTATTATACATGAAGCATGTTAAATTCATTATTTTCCATAAATAATTTAAATGATGAAATTGTTTTTACAAAATTGTAATTTAGATTAAATAGGTCATGAAACAGAAATTTTTAAAAGACCATCAAAACGTTGTTTTTAAGGGATAATCCTTTTGATCGAACCACGGATTTAATATGTGCACTTATTCACTGCCAGATAGATTTCTACGTCTTCCTGTGAAGGTTTCACCGTAATTCCACAGTCTGTAATGGCAGAACCCTCTTTGTTTTGTCACTTAAGTTTGATACTTGTTAAGTGCCAATTAACAGAGTGGTTATTAGAACTCTCGGTGACCTTGCCGCATAATTGATACTTTATCAGTTGCACCATTTAATAGATTTCAAAGACTATAAGATCCAGCATTTACTTACAGGGCTCAAGCTCTGTCTCTAAACGAGCACCCGATTTTTACAGTGATGACAAGGACACGGAGATGGACGATATTTACGACGACTGGACGACAATTTTCAATGTCTAGACGACGAAAGAGGATTTTAGAATTTTATCAGACAATGAGGATGAATTCTGGGACTTTGAACCAGATGTCATCAGATAGTGACATTTAAATGATACCGTGAATCACAAAAATGTTTACTTAACTATCATTATTGATTTGTAAGAGATGTGGAATTAACATATTAAGGGTATTTTGACTCAGATGGTTCTGGATTTTTTTTTATCCCGGTATGTGACTTACAATTGAACTCTGGTATTTATCAAATAATGAATTTAAAATGTCAACATTGTACATTTTATTTGATTTAATTAGAACAAATTGTAACTTGTCAATTTATTTGTTACATGTTTCACCCAAGAATAATATCTGAAAATTATACTGGTTTTATTTTTTTCTATCTAACTTTAGAGTTTGACTTCTTAATTTTTTGAAAGTGCAACTCTAACTCACTGACGACAAATTATTGATTTTACTTAGAGAATACACCCCAAATTATATTATCAAAGATAAATTGGCTTTTGTAGCAATGAAAAAGAGGATTAACGTATAAGAGAGTATACACGACGTTATTGAAGAAAAATATTTTCTAGAAAAATTGATTTCTTCTTCAAATACGTTGCCTGATCATAATTCAGTAGGAGATTATTTAGGAAATGGAGGGATATACACCCACTTCCATCAGATAGACCATCTCCTGTCCCATGAAGTATGTGGTAGAGCTTCTAGATAACTCATATGGAGAGTAGATTCTATATGTTGGGGAGAGGCATTGAAAGAAGAAAATTTCCCACTAGCAAAATCCAGTAGAAGACATAAAACCACATCCTACTGAAACTGTCGAACGACCCGGGAAGGTAGCCTGTTGCGTCAAGGCTTTAGGTCCCACCAGATCGAGTTTAGCCATTGAGGGTGAAATATCTCTGAGATAAAAGCTGGAGAAGTGAACTCGGATCTCCATCCCATGGCATGGATAATAGGACTTTAGAATCTGTTTCGTCCAAATGCAATGTTGGTGACCTCTGTCTTAATTTCATGAGCCGTGATTCTAACAAAATTCGTTTGGTCCGTAGTTATTTTCTGATATGCCGAACGAATACTCCAATTTATCCAGGATGAATGCATATGTGCTGATATTTCATCCTGAGCTTTAAGAAGTGGCGTGATCGCCATTGACGGAAAGGTTCGGTCCTTCTTAAGTAACACCTCAGAACTCGTACTGGATCCTGTTGAATGACTCGAGATAAAGTGTTCTGAGTATACAGGAATTACATTACAAAAGTATGATTCCCCTTGAACTGGAGTCCGTTCTTAACAACAGATGCAGATGCCAGCATGAGCCAGACTGACCCAACTTGTCTGAGCTGCATGTAATTCGGATACACTGACAGTCTGCATTTCGTGGATTCTGCATGACGTTCGTTAATGTAGTGTATATGAGAGATGAATGTTCTTGAGAGCAGTTAAAATGTTGTATTGTTTACCCAGATTAGTACCCATAATTAATTCCACTTGGGAAAAGAGCCAACGTCATTGGATGTGGATACTCAGAATTAAAAGATCAGGGTAGATCTTTGTTTTGCTCAATATAATTTCTTCCACGATGATGCACGGTGCCAGAGATCGTAATATTGTATCCTTTAATTAGGTTTGGTGCACACAATTTCTCGCCGTAGAAGCTAAAACGAGAATTTAGCTATTTGATGTCTGCAGTAGTATAAAATGTTTCTGAGTATACCGATGTGTGAAAATTTTCATTTGTCTTTGTGTGCCTTTGGAGTTTAGGACCACCTCACTTGATTGATTTCTCCATTCCAGAGTGTTTGTTTATTACAATACAGAGGTGGTTTCTTAAGCAGATGATGAAATATCTCAATTTTCATGTAGGTTTCTTTTGCCAGATTGATGTAGTCATTGATCCAATAATTTTCTTCTTTTTGAGTCAGGAAATCAGAACTAAGTGACAATCTGATCCTCTTGCTTTCTGTTTCACCTTTGGAAACAGCGAGGTATTGGCTGGAAAGTGCATGCATCAAGGCCGCTCCAATCAATAGAAAGTGTATAGACTGCCAAGGCCTTTCGATCAGGGAAACAAAGAATGAGATTTATTCAATCTTGTTGTGAATTCGCTCTTCAACAGCTGATCCCATCTGGCAGATGTTTGAGAGAAAATTGAGGGATTAGGTGACCATTCCCTTTGTCTGTTAATTCACTTAGCTGGCCTGGAATAGGACTTGTAAAAGAACACAAAGAAGAATGCAAAGGTCTCAGTCCTTGGTCCCACCTTGCCATTTGAGATATGGTAGTTGTATTGTCCCATTAAAGTAAGGAAGCCAGCCGTGTATTGATTTCAATTCTCGTTATTGAGTGTTGAACTCCATTGCTACATTACCAAAAGCTTGAGATGGAATGAAGTTGGATATGGTCTTGTTAACAAGGAAACTGTAGCTAATAAAGTGAGTAGCAAAGGATATCATGTCTTGTTCAAACATATAACTCACCTGCTGTTTTGTTTTGGTAGAATGTATTCTTTGTAGGTGAAATGCAGGAACATCCTCGAAGCCACGTGAATAGGGACGTGTAACTATGCATCTTGCAAGTCCACAGTGGTTGTGTGGTAACCCTACAGGATGACATTTAGAACCTTTCGTGGTGTCCATTGTGAACTTAGGGGCGCAAATGAGTTGATTGAGTACTCTTTACGTCTATAGCGTGGTGAAGAGTGCTGCATTTGTAGCTGAGGGAACCCTGGACAAAGAAGGAGGAGCTGCACTGAAAACGATGAGTCCCTCGGAAACTACTTGTTGGATCAAAGGTCATTATGGCCAATCTTTTCCCAATTATTACAGAGCATATTGGAGTTTTACCCCTACCATGATCTGTGAAAAGGGAGGCAAGAAAATGGTTTGATTTTTTTTAGATAGGGATGCTCTATTGGAGAGTCACCAGGCAAAAATGATCACTTTCATCCTGCTTATTGTCTACTATGGGAGAACTGTGGCTTTCGACAATTGTAATTCGGTAAGGCTGCTTCCAAGTGGCATCTGTTCTAAGGACATGCCTGTGATCAGTTTGTTGATTGCCTTGCAAATCCCTCAACTATAGTTGAGACTGAGAGGGAGGAGCATTGTTGGCTTGTTTGCGGATTTTGTCAAAACGATCATTAAAGAGGAGATAAGATGATACAGGTTGTGATCTTGGCTTGCCCTTATGATGGTTGTTAAGGTTGTGGTAGGAAGCACTGCATCTAGTTCCACCAGTTGCAAGTTCATAGATGCTGTTACAGCATTAGCCAGATTATGCTGGGCAGTTGTGTTTAAGACCAGAACCATTCAAGAAACATAATCCCAAGTCTGCCTTGTAGGATTCTGGATTTGAGAAGATAAGCTGTATTCCACCTGTTGAAAAGATCACCACAAATGCTAGATCCAGCACAGGGCCCATGTCCACGATGTTGTAAACTGTTTGACGTTAAGAGACTTCCAATCCATCCATATAGAGGATTGTTTTTTCATCCCCAAAAGTGTAATATCTCGATTGACTGTGGGATATCTCAACTGAACACTGGTGTTTGGGACTTGTATGACCACAGACTAAAGTTTCGCTCCTTTTTGATAAAGGTGGTGAATCTGTCATCTTCGTGATACCTGCAAAGTAGCTGGAGATGAATGTTGATGATCCATTCTGAGTGGCAAAGGCTAGAGAACAGGTGATGCAACATATCTTGGATATTTGGGTACGGAGCTGGGCATTATATATAGGAAGTGCCTTACATAACTTATACATGAGAGTGCCAGTATAAATCACGTTCATGAAACTAAACAAAGCTCATTCCTCTGGCGGCTGATACTGTATGATCAGTTGTGGTCATAGCAGAATATCCCATTGTAATGGAATAGGGCCATCTTGGCTGGTATGATGTTGTCCAGTTTTGGGGGTTGGAACATGGTACAGGATATTGATCCACATAGGCGGTAAGTGAAACTGATATGCAAGATGGCAACTGAAACAGTTGTTTGCTATCTTGGTCATAAGCAAGTCATATGGTGTTTAATCATTGTTGCAAACTGATAACACCCTCGTCCTTCATAATGCGCTTCTGCTCCTTCTCTTTTAGGATCCCCAGTCAGGCTGCTCATTGACTTTTGCATAATATGCAAGTCTGATATGTATTCTGAAACTAACAACGAGAGTAAGCAACACATAGAGTGGTTGTCAGTCTGGTCTTGTCCATGTTCTAAATTTTTAAGATAAAATAGTGCAGGTGTAGCATAGCACATGTCCTGCTTTTCAAGTTCAGAGTGTACGTGCAGAGCTACACACTGACAATTACTTGTAAAAGGGCGCTCGTGGCCCATACAGGTATAGTATTGTAATGTCACTATTAATACTTACAAAGTGGAGGCAAAAATATAAATTTTAATAAACGTTACCTGTATGAGAAGTCAACTTATGCAAGTAAAATAGCCGAAGCATTGCTATAGTAACTATGAAGTGGACACTAGGACTAAGCAATGCAATGAAAAGCTGCAGAAACTTTACAGCAATATATCTGAGGATTTGTTTTATAGTATCCACCATATATGCACATAAAAATGCAATGAAGCTTCATTAGTGATACTTAAAATGTGGATGCAATAAAATCTTTTGTAAACATTGTTACCTGTAGGAAAGGCCGAATTACCAGCCTATACAGGTAAAATCAGTAGAGCGTCATTCATAAACAGTTACAAAGGATGCTAAGACCAGATTAGTATAGAAAAGTTTCCTTGTATGTATCCTGTCATAGCAGAAATTATACAGCAATATTGCACGACTTTTGTATATCACACACCAGACCTGCACCTGTTTAAAAACAGTTATAGCAGTGTGAAAGAATGTCATTATGACCCATGCAGGTATATTGTCCAAGGGCACCTAAGTGTTTGAGGATAGCGAAGTGATGATACTGAAAAGCCAGAAGAATTGAAAAGTTGGAAATGTAAGGATGGAGTATTTATCCCTTCGAAGACAACACTCCTTCAACTTGCTTTAAATAAGAAAACTTCCAAAATGATTTGATGTTGACTGTGACGACTTTCTGTCTGTAGAGATCATGTACAATCAGGCATAGTAAATGTAGAATTCACTGGATTTGGCGCCAAGCCATGTAGCTAGGGCAGATCACATCTAACTTGCAGCTAGGTGGGCAGAAAACAGCTTTTTAGCTAACAAGTTTTATCCTGGGAAGGCTAGATTTGCGTAGCAGTTCTCCATTACTATATCATAATCGGGTAACAGATTTGAAGAACAAACCACAGTATGTTGAGGAAAACAACTTGTCTATGGACGGACAGCATGTATACACAGACATCAATATTGCTTAATTCCCTATCAACTTCAATCAGGGAAAAAAAAATTATAAAATTAAAGCTACATTCATGAACACATGGCTTGGCTATATTGATAGACAAAAGTTACATGATTGATCAACTGACTGCTGAAAATCAATATTTTTTGGAAAACAATAAACTGTCCCAAAATAAGTGGTACAAGATACATGTATTTTGTTTGTTTAAAGTGCTTGATAGGTGTTTGAGTTTATTGGCAAGAAATTAGGTATTCCGATTTTTTATCGGAATATATTAAGAGAAACTTTTAATTCTCTGAAATCAAAAGAGACAATGCCTAATGACCTTGAGACATGCACACATGCACACAAAGTTTTATGCACTATATCTTTCTTTCATTGTTTTCATCAAATTAGGTTATTTTTGTATCATAACGTATGCTGAGGTGATGAAACATTATGCTTTGTGGAAACATTTGATGGAATTATTACTGATTAACTGCTATCGATGATATGTGATGAGTTGATAAATACATATAAAAGTAAAAAATTCATAATATTCAGTTGCTAATTTTCTTTTATCAGAAAGTAGCAGAGCACGGTTCTCTGCAGAAATTCATTGTTTCACTATTTCTTGTTTACTATGCATAAATGCAAGTTTCTGAGTCGCTGAAGCACATGCTTACATAGCCCCATCCCATCTTGCAGAGCCTCGAGGATATGCATTGTTTTATTTAAGTTACTGACTGATCTTAATATTACATGATATGTTACATAAGTCGGCGTTACTCCATGAACTGACTGCTCTGGCGGCCAAGTGGTTAGAGTGTCCGCCTCAGATGAAGGAGGTTGTGTGTGTGTGATTTGGATTTTTAATGTAGCTTTTAACAATTTTTCAGTCATATTGTTACGATGTCTGCAGTGTGGCAGTTTATAGTGATGTCTAGCACTGGGGCATCATGCCCCAGGCATGTGGCATGATGTCCCACCCAGTCACATTATTCTGACACCAGGTCGACCAGTCCTAACACTAACCTGTAAATGCCGAGTGCCAAGCGAGGTAGTTGTTAGTACCATTTTTGTAAGTCTTTGGTATGACTCGGCCGTGGATCAAACCCACGACCTCCCGCATCTGAGGCGGACGCTGGTTTAATCCCCAGCTGAGTCATACCAAAGACTTATAAAAATGGTACTAGCAGCTGCCTCGCCAGGTACTTATGTTAGTGTTAGGACTGGTCAGCCTGGTGTCAGGATAATGTGACTTGGTGGGACATCATGCTAAATGTCTGCCGCAAGGCATACTCCTCTATATCTATCTATACCTTATATACTAATCTTCCAACTGCAAATATGTCTGAGATTCAGAATCATTTATGAGAACACTTATTCTCCAGTTTAGCAAAATTTACGTTTTGTTGCATGTCCTTTTATGAGTCTACCCTATAGTTATGAAAGAATAAATCATATATGTGCAGTACTCTGATTATGAAATACCAACCTCAATAGTAAACCACCTGGGGCTATAATTTTCACATCAAGGGTTCAAATGATTATTTTATATATCACAACTACATGTGTGCACTTGTCAGATATCTTGTACTCATTTCTCTCGTATCACATGATATTCATGATATTAATATTCTAAATATAAACAGTAGTCACTACAAGGGATTGATGTTCAAATGGACCACACAATTTTCCAGGAATTCAAGACAATATGATTTTGCAATAGCGAGAGTGTGACATCCATATTGGATAAAAGATAAGCACCATTTTCGTTTAGAACAAACTAGACATTAGACATTTTTATGTAAAAAAAACCTGGAGATATCACCATCTTTACAGGAGAAGTACTGAAAACAAGATCTTCAGTGGGGATACTATTGTTGTCATATGACTGCCATGGTGGCTCTACTGGCTGTCAGATCAACAATATTTTTATTTACAACCAACCTGATATCACAAGAAGTTATATTTTTTAGAAAACTTCATGTTCATATGACCAACCATCTAAAAGGAGACAGCCTCTGTGGAACACATACTTGAGATCAAATCAGTACCATTTCCATATGGGACAAACAAGACACAAGATGTCATCTGGTATAACCCCATGTCAATATGACTTTCCATTTAGGAGGAGCACAACATGATTTTCAGGATGACTGCCATGGTGGCTATAGAGGCTGTCAAATCAGTGCCATTTTCATTTAGACCAGTTAGACGTCAACATAAGTCTTCTCGTTAAATCCTCATGTCAATATGACGTTCTGTTCTGGAATAGTGATAATGATTTTCAAGATGGCTACCATAGAAGCTATACTGGACCTCAGATTGGCATCATTTTCATTTAGGACTAACTAATTACCATAATAAAAATATAATTCAATGAAAACACCTTGTTGAGATGACCAGCCATTCAGAAGAGGAAGCAATAACAAGAGTTGGAAGCTGTCCGATGCATCAGCCATAATGGATGTACGTGTGGCATTATTTTTGTTTGGGACCAACTACACATCGTAAGAAGTTTTCAGGTGTAAGTATAAATACCCTGTCGATATGATCATTTGTTTGCAGGGTTATCAATAACAAGTTTTGCAAGATGACTGCCATGGCTGGCATATTGGACATCACCAATACCACTGTCATATGGGATCAATTAATTATCATTAGAATTAAAATTATTATTGGTACTAGTAGTTGTATCACATGCTTTTCCTATCAAATAAATTACATTTTATTTAAAATCAATTTCTATTTTTAACTTCTGCAAAGAGCAAAAATAGCCATGTATTATGTTCTTTACAAAACAAATGTCAGTAGCCAGGTAGACCACTAATTTGATTTTGGACTAAGGTCAGTTACAAACATCAAATATACACAAGATATATTCCTTGAGAAAAGCGAACAAACAATACAAATTCAATATACATAACAACTTAAAGTTATTATGAATTATTATCCTTAGAGTCTGAGATGAAGATTATAAGGAAAGCTTTATGGCAGCCAGAAAGCATTATCATAGGTTCCTTGGCACACTTATCTTTCTGCAAGGAAATATGTTTATAAGCTATTAGTACATTCTTTTCTGGTTAATTGATTCTAGATATAATGCATATTTATTGATGAAGTAACAGATGTGAATTCAAAACAAACTCAAATTTTAAAAAGAAAGAACTTTTATTGAGCTGAAAAATCACTTTTTTTTAAAAAATGTTTACACTCACTTAAAAAGGGCAGAAACTTATAATGAACTTTCTCTTGATTTTGTGTATGTCCAAAATCGTCGCCCTTCTCTACTTTCATCCAGCCGTTAAATGGATTGCAAGTAAAGATGAGCTTGAGAAGACTCATGAGAGCTGAGGTTTCTAGACCATTGTTTTCCTTCTTCTGTCCAGAAAACATAAAACATTTACCTCTTTCTCATGGCTTGAAGTCCCATTCTTCTGTGTTGATAATATATGTATACAATTTGTTGCTTTCATCAACTTTGGATTTCAAATATT
The DNA here is from genome assembly GCA_028554795.2 of Sinohyriopsis cumingii. Taxonomy (NCBI): domain Eukaryota; kingdom Metazoa; phylum Mollusca; class Bivalvia; order Unionida; family Unionidae; genus Sinohyriopsis; species Sinohyriopsis cumingii. Next base: position 70,956,797 of record CM068841.1, on the reverse strand, counting down.
TCTGGATATAAGTATATCTGCCTTTACTTTATTGCTTCCATGTTTGAACTTTGCTATTTTTGTCTCTTTCAAAACTTTTTTTATGTAAGTTTTCATTTCTAATTGCAAACGTCAATGTAATGGATTCTTCGTGTAAAGTAGTGATCTCTAAAATACCTAAAGTACCCTTCATTATGTAACACATACACAGTATCTCTGAAAAATAAAGGCATGTCTATTTAACAAGAAAGAAAAATATATAAGGTCACTCAATCATGCAAAATATCGCAGACTTTTATGTCTTGTTGGTTTTCATTATTGCATGATCTGAGATCTGAGTGGCCAAATAATCCTGAAATAGTGACCTAATTTTCAAAGACTATATAACCTCAAGGTAAATCCACCCATTTAATTAAAACATTACTATGTGATTTTAGATACAGCTAGGTCTTAAAGTGAGTTTTAGCTTGAGCTTAATATATTTTCAAAACCCAGTCTCAAACAACTTTAATATCAAAATGTAACTTTTGATTGGATGAGAGTAGAAACTCAAACTCAATCTCTATGTCTGGTCCCTGGATTACATGAAAAATTCTTACACTCTAACTCTTACTAAGGAAAGATTCTGATGTCCAATTGGTCAATGATTTGACATCAGCCAGTCAAACAAAACTGGGAGATTACAGAGTACACTCATGTATATGTCAAGTCCAACTATAAACAGCATTGACCCTAATCTGCTATCATATATTGCACTGGCAGATCAGGGCTATGTTGTTTGTTCTACTGATTACTCCTAAAGAGATCAATGGCAAATCTTCGTCTACAGTTTGGACTTGAGTATATACAGTAGTTGCATTCATACAAAACATAAATATATTGCATCCTGTAAAACATTGCAGTAACTCTACAAAAAACATGGAAGCATCAAGTTTTTTTCAATATCTGCATATTTAAATGATTACCAAGAATTTTTTTAGTTAAAGGTTACATGTAAATGCCAACATTCATGTTAAAGAGGTGGTGATAAGATTTTTTAGATGACCTTTTCAATGCCAAGTTGTAGATTAGATGAACACCATTATTTTTGCAAGCCTTTGGCCTCATGTGAATAAATTAGCATTTTCACCATAACGCTTGCCTGAGAGGTACTCTTTAAGGTATAACGGTACCAATTGCACAAGTCCAGGTGGGCGGAGCTTAAGGTGTATGGAACATTGTATTCAGAATTAAAGAACAACTCTAGCTGTGATTGGTGCATTATGTAAGAGTTGTACTTTCTGTTTGGCTTAAAAAAAATGTTGAGCCTCTTGGCAACATGTGAGTTTGTGTTAATTTCTATCTAGATCATATTTTGTACTTTTTATGATTTTTTTAAAATATGGTACACATGGCTGAAAATGTGCTTGTTGTGACTAGATAACTCTAACCACTGTCTAGTTCCAGTAGAGTTATCTCTCTTAAATGCAATGGAGTACCTGGTTATGTCATTGTCAAATTGACAATCTAGCATTGTTCTATATGGCAGTGTGTGACATGCATGCCCAAGTAGGACAGAAAGTATATTTATTTCACAGAACATTAGCACTGAGGTATATGGAGAAACAATTGGTACCGTGATACCTTAAAGATCAATGAAGTCTTGTTACACATGCTATATAAAGGAAGCCATTTCCACTCCACAAGTCTCCAGTCACCACCACTCCGACATGATGAGGGCTTCTCCCTCACACCACCACAACACTCCGGCAGACTGACCAAGAAGTGCAAACTAAAGAAGACCCAGAACCAGACAATGGCTCTGAATCAGATGGTGACTACAAACTTGACTACAAACCTGTAGAGAAGGAGGAGATAGAGGAGGGGAAGAGGAATGTGTCCCAGACAGAAAACTGCTACTAGACATGGGATTGCCACAAATGACCATCAGAAACTGATTAAGATAACCAAAACAACAAAACAGCAATTTATGCCCAACATTCGATACTTCCATTTCTTTAAAACCATATGTATGTTCAGTACCGAAACAGAAAAATTCAACAACCTAAGTTCACATGCAACTTTCGCATTTTGTAAGTAAGGATAGCCCGAAGATAGGTAACTAGGAAAACTTCGACACAACATGGAGTGGCACAATAAAGAGCTAAATCATTATCCTAAGCTTTTGAACTGACCCCCCAAAACCCTATTCAGTCCTGAAAAGACTCTGATGGGAATGCTGCCAAATGAAAATTGAGATCATAACATTTAATGGCTACTTTAAGCCAACCTCATTCACACATACTTTCGGAAAACATACATGCAAACAATTCCTGGACAACATCACCAAGGCCAGTTTTACAATACGTCATGCAAGCTGGTTTCAAGAGTTAACAACACACACTTGGTATTATATGTCCATGTATGACAGTCATTATATTTAAATGTCAGGTCAATCTGTGGAGATCAACAATGTGCCCATCTAAATCCACAAGACTACAACCAATATTAGTCAACTGAATATTATGGCATGAAGATACACTAGTGACACGGGAATAGTTGATAACAAATCACCTGGTTCTGCTGTTGGTGAGAAATCAAATGATCTATAACCCTACAATTATTGTCTCAGATGGTTCTTGTTGCAGAACATTTGCAAGTCCTTCTCCGAAACCCTCTTGCATGCCATCTAACCTTTTCTGAATTATTTCGAATTGCACTGATCAGACCAGATTGTCGTGTTCCCATCATAGCTACAGTGGTTTTTGCGACTTAGCTTTGTTTGATCCATGGCTTTCGCGGTCCTGGCAACAATTTGTTTGTAAAATCAGTAGTGTAAATATTTTTTGAAACCCATTGTGAGATTTTCTTGTACAATTTATCTTGGCTGTAACATATCTCTGACACTTTTACAACTAGCTATAACATTACAAATTAATTCCTGTGTGTTCACAAGTACTTTTATGGCATTGCTTACCATACTCCTCTACGACATCTATGGCAGAAAACAGAGCTTTCTCATTTACCAATTTATGTTTATCGTGAAAAAATTATATAGGTCCTTTGCGACCTCAGCAAACATATCCCACACGTGGTCGGTGGTACACTAAGTCCAATGAATGTTTTAGGGACCATGTGCATCAACGCCATATGAACATGTTACAGTAGTCACAGATCACTCTAGGCATGTGTGGGTTATATATATTGTTATATATGTGTTTTGTGTCAATTTGGTGAAAATAGTCTTGCAGGATTAATTTTGGTGTTCAAGAATCATCGTGTACAATATCATTCACACAGGAATCAAGGTCATCAATGGTAGGAGCTTCATCGATTGTGGAAAAGAAGTCAACCATGCATGCTTTGCCACTCAATGATGATTGAATCGCGTCATTAAAATCCAGAGTACATCATAACACAGCTGATCTTCAGCCAACAGTGCAAGCACATACAAATGACCCTGTGTCAACCACCTCCAAATCATATTCAACAACAATTGAGTTTTTCCTGATCCAGCTGTACTAATGATCAATACATGAACTGAGTTTAGCAACTCTGTAGCATCAACAGGTTTTGGTCTTGAAGAGAGTGCTGTTCTGAGTGGAGAGAATGTTCCTCCCTCATGGGGGGGGGGTGCATGACTCACTTGCCACCCAGGTATTCCCTCCTCTGTAATAGACTCTAACAGGCTCTCACTGGGTTGGATCAACTTTTAAGGGTCCACAGGCCTTATGTGCTCCAGTGATTAGGAGTGTCCTTCTGCACTGAAGAGTTTATCTTTCCTTTCTGAGTCCCAAGATACTCAAAGAAGGAACCTGAGAGCTGAGATGAGGAGGAGGGATTTTCCCTCCTCTTTTTATAGGTGTGTTTGCTCTGGAAAGGTCTCACACCTTGTTAGGTCAAAGGCAGCAGAACAGATACCTGTCTGTCCATCAGCAATTTTACAAGAATGGCAGGCAGAGTGTGTGTCTCATGGGTCTTCCTATGCACCCATTTATCCCCCATTTCTTTCAACTTGTCAGCTGTAAAGGAAACATTTCAGACAAAACAAAATCAAATTTACCATTATAATAATTCAAGATTTCTCCAATATCTGAACTGATTTCAATGTACAAATGAAATCTGCAGCATCTTTGACATATGAAGGAAGAGATTTCATTCAAGGCTGTAAAATATGATCAATATTGTTACAGTTATATGCAGAAATTATAAGTCTACCTGGTTACCATAATGGAAGTAAAAAATCATAAGCCTTGTGTGTTTTGGGTACTTTGTAAAACTGAGGAACACATATTGTGGGGAAATTCATTGTGTACAGAGTAGCTTGTTTCTGGATATTCACTGATACACTGGCCAATTGTTTCTTTCATTTGCTGAGCAGGATCATCATAAAGTTTTGTGCAATATGTTTTTCATTTAATTGCCTTTTTATCCCTTTAATGCAACCCCACACCATTTGTTATTATTATAGTGGTAAACATGCCAGCTTTTTAATAATTATTCCTTCATCTTGTGATAATATATGTAAAGAATCCAGTTCTTCTCTGGAAATGTTAGTAATGTGTTTCCTTGTGGGACTTTTATTTAAAATTTCTTGCATAGTTGCTTCAATATTAAAGTCCAGGTAAATATAGACTCACTAAATGGCGTAAATGGTTCCTTTTTGTTAGAAATGGGTTTATTTTGTATAACTGACTTACTTTCATGCTTTACTTATTTTGATGACTGTGAATGTTAATGAAATTTTTTTTCAATCTTAATTTTCTTGTACTTTGGTTGCTTTTATATATTGTGAGCTTTAGTCCTAGGACAATATGAAGATCTTTACTTTTATAATATAACCCTGCTGTCAGTAAGAATCCAATCTGACAAATTATGACTTTATGACCTTAAAACAAATAAACATAATTTATTTCCCTAGCATACAAAGTACAAATTAAAAAAAAAAAGGAACTCATGGTATTGCAAATTAAATCCCAAATAAATACAGACGCAAGTCCTAATGATTAAAGTTCTGAACTTTTGTGGAAATCCAAATTAAATCAAACAATGGAAGTGTTGATGTGCCTGTGGTGGCCCATTTAGTGGTCATGTGCCAACAATATTTTGTTGGATCACAATAATACAATCCCAAAATATATCCTTATATCTGAAATTTCACTATAAATTTAAGTCTCTTGATACAAGTCAATCTTGAATATAATTTTCAAGAAAGCATATGTGAAGTCCATACATCAACTGTTTCTCCATCAACCTTGGTGAAATCACTATTACTATTTGGATCATTTGATTAAACCACTCCCTTGATAACTCGCAAATGCGGTTATAACATGGGGTCATGTGGATTCCTTTTTTTTAAAACCAGAAAATCCCTTTTTTTTAAATCAGAAAATAAAACCCCAAAAAATGATCCCTGATTCCTGAACTTGAAAAAAATTGCGATCAAAATTGGTAACTGAAACGTTGATATATCGATTGTTTTATGGTTGAAACGGTAGATATGACCTGGAAACTTTAATTAACATTTTTAAATTATCAACTTTTAATAAGAAGTCATATAGTTGGTACATTATCTTTCCCAAACAACATTCTTAATACACCATATTTAAAGATATTCAAGGAAATTTCAATCAATGAAATGTCACTTATGCCTAGTGTAGGCAGTACATTAATATTTAAATGCCAATTAAATAATTTTTATTAAGTGAAATTTGTCTTTTAATTCAATCTTTTAGTTCCACTTAAGCATAATCATCATAATGCAATGTGCATTTAAGTGTAAAATGTGTCAATCTACCGTAACAGCTATGTATGCAAGTGTTTCTCTGAGAACCTAATAAAGTGCTTTTTTTTTATAACTGACTTGCGGAAGTATTTGTTGTATTGTGGCACTGAATTAAAAGACGGCTTCCTTTGTATTAATTATGTCTTTTGAATCATATAAAAGAAGTGGAATATAAAACAAAAGTTAAAAGGTACATAAATCCTACATACTTAAAATCTAGTGGCCACGGTCATATGTCGGGTGAACTCACTTCTGTTGATCAATCAAACACTGTTATAAATTTTACTATGTAACATAAACTACCTTAAATTAACCAACTCTTTCATAACTGTGATCAAAGATAGCAAGGCAACCAAGCGAAACGAATACTTCGTAAAATAAAGAGCTTGATTTCACAGATATGGACCATTATGGGCAAGCGATTTTCAGAGAATTTCTGAACTAGCACTTAGAGATATCCTCAAGGATGATAAGAAGTTTCACTCTTACTTTCAGTGAAATCACAACATCAGTATGGTACTAATTTAACAATATAAAATTGAGTTTCAACATAGGCAATTGACTCATGAAACAAATGTTGCTAGTTTTTTTTAAAAAGGAATCTTGTTTGGCGGTATATCAACTGAAAGTCTAGTTTCAAGCTACTTTGACTCCTGACTTGCTAGTATACTATTTAATTCCACTCTGGGAACCAGACTAATCAACAAAAGAAAAAGCAGTTACATAATACACGTTTTCGTATACTTGTGATGGTTGTTGAAACCAGTTTGAACGATCTTTCACGTTGGAAATTTTGAAAATAAATGTTATTTATACAGAATAACAAACTACTTCATTAGAAAAAGCAAGCTATTAACAAATATTATCGACGTGATTGCAAAAAGAGGATTCACTCATTATACAGCCCAGTTCCCAACCCCCAACGGTTTCCTCGATGTATAAGCAGATTTTTTTAATTTTTGGAGGTCCCTCAATAACTTGCGTCCTCGCTTATAGCGTGGCCTATGTTTGTGGACCCCATTATGCATGAGTTATTGAGGGAGAGGTGTATATCAGAGTGTAATTGCTTATTAAAATACAACAAAAAGTTCTGGTGTTGTTTATTTTAAATAAATATTATGAATGGCTCATGTTAGGTATCTCTTTACCTCATGCAAGCGCCTTTGGACGCCTCTACTCCATTTGCATGGAAGCACCTTATGATGCCTCTACCCGATTCTCATGGAAGCACCTTTTGACGCCTGCTTTAAACATTAGCCATTTTGGGGAAAACCACCTATTAGATACTACAATCATTGGTGTGAATGACCATTACGTCAGATCACATGGTTGCTGTTTATGCTCTGGTCGAAATCTGCTATTTAAAGTAACTGGGTCGTATTCTCCACTCTCAAAAATGGAGGTTGCGGATTTGGTTCAGTACTTACTCAAGCTTTCACGATTAGAATCACAACTATGAAAGCTTCAATAACTTAGGTAAAGGCTCTGATAATGATGTAGGCAGCATTTAGTTTTTATAAATTGTCAAATTCAGATGATTTAGTGATGTAGACGCAGACAAAGAACTTGTAAATTTCGAGTATGAGAAATGGCAGCTTTGGCTGGTCACCCGGCTGTAGAATGTCCATCATATTCCATGAAAAACGATGGAAAACGCTGGAAAATTCTAGCATGGAAAACGCTGGAGTATTTGGACTAATATTCCAGCCTCTGTCCAGGGTAGGCTGGAAAACCCTGAACAATTCTTGCATGGAAAACGCTGGACAATTCTAGCATGGAAAACGCTGGAGTATTTGGACTATTATTCCAGGATATGTCCAGGGTAGGCTGGAAAACCCTGGACAATTCTAGCATGGAAAATGCTGGAAAATTCTAGCATGGAAAACGCTGGAGTATTTGGACTAATATTCCAGCCTATGTCCAGGGTAGGCTGGAAAACCCTGGACAATTCTAGCATGGAAAACGCTGGAAAATTCTAGCATGGAAAATGCTGGAGTATTTGGACTAATATTCCAGCCTCTGTCCAGGGTAGGCTGGAAAACCCTGGACAATTCTTGCATGGAAAACGCTGGAGTATTTGGACTATATTCCAGGCTATGTCCAGGGTAGGCTGGAAAACCCTGGACAATTCTAGCATGGAAAACGATGGAAAACCCTGGACAATTCTAGCATGGAAAATGCTGGAGCATTTGGACTAATATTCCAGTCTTTATCCAGGGTAGGCTGGAAAACCCTGGACAACACTAAAATTTAGCTGAAAATTGTTGAAATATTTTATGAAAACGAGATTTTTAACAGTGATGCAACTTTTATTTGATGATAATTTCAAGAAGAACATGATCCAAATTACCCCAACCAACTCCTTGTATTGACTGTGATGTTTAGTAACTTTTAAACAAGGAAACAAAAATTAAAAACTATACTTGTCACTGGTAGCTTAATAGGTTGTGCACTAGTATTCAGTAGACAACATGGCTTAAGTTGTCATAAATATCGCTACACTTCTACTGGTGTGTCATAAAATCCAGATTACTGGCTCCTTAACATCATCCAAGTTTCTAAAAATATGTTCTCTTACTCTAGTTATAGTTTGAATTTATTCTGAAGCAATCTTAACAACAAAATAACAGAAATTCACATTAATTTCTATCTCAATTTTAATTAAAAAAATTTAAAATATTTTTTTTTACACGTGTTGTTTCATAGTTCATTAACCACATTTCTTATTTTTCTGTTGTCACCACTGGAGTCTGTGGAAGTGATGGTACTCTTGATGGTTTAACCAAATCGCAAAGCTTCTATCTCACCATCACCTCCCCAATGTTATACTTCTCCTTCATGATTTCTGAAATACAAATCATTGTATATTAATGAATAGAATCAAGCAAGATTTCAAATTTATTTCAATCCCATATATATATATATATATATATATATATATATATATATATATATATATATATATATATATATATATATATAGAGAGAGAGAGAGAGAGAGGAGTGAGAGAATGAGTTATGCCTGAAACATTTCATGCAATTACAGTAATTTTACAATACCTGAGGTTGGTAATTGTAATGAGGCACTTGGCTTGATGACTAACTTAATAGGCTTAAAAACCCGTGGTTTCCATCACAAATTAAACTGGCTACCTAACTGCTCCTGTGGCCTAAGTCTAAGTGGTTAGAGCGCCTGCTACTGGTGTGAGAGGTCACAGGTTTGAACCCTTAACCGAGTCATACTAAAGACTTATTAAAAAAATGGTACTATTAGCTGCCTTGCCTGGTGCTCAGCATTAACCCTTTACCTCATGCAAGCGTCTTTTGACACCTCTACTCCATTCACGTGGAAGCGCCTTTTGACGCCTGCTGTAAACATCAGCCATTTTAAGCTGGTTTTCATAGCGCCACCTTCGGAGAAAACCCCCATTTAGATACTACATTCATTTCTGTGAATGACAATTACATCGGATCACGTGGTCACTGTTTATGCCCTGGTCGATATCTGCTATTTAAAGTAACTGGGTCATAATCTCCACTCTCCAAAATGGAGGTCGCAGATTTCATTCAGTACTTAGAAAGTTTTCACGACTAGAATCAGAACTACGAAAGATTCAATAACTTAGGTAAAGGCTCTGATATTGATGCAGGCAGCAATTAGTTTTCATAAATTATCAAATTCAGATGACTTAGTGATGTAGATGCAGACGACAAATTGTAAATTTCAAGTATGAGAAATGGCAGCTACGATTGGTCACACGGCCTCACTGACATGACAGTGAATGAGTCCTCTCAAGATTTTAAAGCACGTAAAAAATTCTTCAGTGAAAAAAATTTACGCAGCTATAACAATCAGACTTTTAATCTTAAATTTTTCCACACATAATAGATGTGTACCAAAAATGTAAAATGGTTACAATTGCTGTTTAACATAAAATACACTACAATGCTTAACAGTTAACAGGCAGGCCTATGCGTATGGAGTCGTATAGGTAACAGGTGCTCTATTTATAGCATGCTGCACTTTGTAATTATGCTCTATAAGGTAAACGGTTAAAAGGTTAGTGTTAGGACTGGTCAACCTGGTGTCAAGATAATGTGACTGGGTAGAAGACATTATGCTACACATCTATGGCATGATATCCCAGTGCTAGACATCACTATAAATTGCCACACTGCAGACATCGTAGTGATGTGACTAAACATTTGTTAAAGCTACGTTACTAAACATCTGAATCACGCACACACAAACTGGCTACCATATACATGCAGTTGTGATTATACCATTTAAACTGAAAGTAGATTTACATTGTCCATTTGAATATTGCCTGTCTACACTATAATGTTTCAAGTAGTAGTTGTGGATACATTTAAATTTCATAATAATGTTCCAGCCTTAGTTCATAAAAAAATTTTGTTACAATTTGGCATATATTTTGTCATAGGTTAACAAAGTTTAAAATGCATGGTTAATAATTTAAAATATACCATAAATTATTTGAATTCTGGACTGGTCTTGGTGAGGTGGCCTTGTGTGTGCTTATTATTGGCTCTTGCCCCAGTTAGTGTCTTGCCAATATATTCAACAGAGCTGTACAGCATTCTGAATATTTATCTAGCAGCTTTGTTAAAATCCAAAATCTGACATATTTCTGCCTCATGCTGGGTGTGAAAAAAAATTTCATCCAAATTTTCACCATGATGATTCATATGCACTAAGTTCCTGATATATTTACTTATCTATATACACGACTCCAGGTTACAGCTAATGTTCTAGACATTTGAATTTGAAACAAATGTGGTATTACCTCTCGCTTGCTTAATTCAAAATTAAAAGATCGAAGAATTTCAATGAAGCTGTCGCCATCAAGTTGTTTACATAACTGTGCCTTGCCACTTTTTTCTGAAATTAAAGGACACAAACTAAACAAGTATTTTTGGTGAGGAAAATTGATAATCATTTCCAACAGTTTACAACTGTACATTCTTATTAATTATACAGTAAGTTACTATTAAATATTACTGAAATGGCTGAATATAAATTGGATAGACAGAAACAAGCCATAATCTGAATTGAAGATTAATTGGAAAAGAGATCTACCGGTATATTTCCGAGTCACAGTCTAAAATTAATTAAAACAAATATAACTTATTGCTACAAATAGCACACTGTCTGGAAAATAATAATGAAAATGTAAAAAATACAAATACCAGTCAGATCATTAATAATATCAAGGGTGAATAAAATTTAAAGTGAAATTTACAATTTGGAAATTTATATTCGCAAGGCCGGCACGTACCAACTTTTTTGAAAGACAGACACGAGATGACTGGTCATTGTGCATTAGGATAAGTAAAAAATGTTGCCAATTATGTAAACAAAGCTTAAAACATAACACATACCTTTCAATATCCTTACAAGTTTGACGTTTAATTTATCAGTCTTCAAACAGCATAAAAAAAAGAAATTGTTCCATAGGATATATTTCGTAATAGCTTTCAATAAATTTACGTCACGCGAAGTCTTTTGCAGCTAAGATACTTGGCGGCCGTGCAAATAATTTTGCTACAACTGGCCTGAGTAATGACTTACCTGCTATTTTCGCAATAATACACTCATGGTATCCCTTGAATCCACGACAAACCGCCATCACTTTCTCTCCCGAGCGATATTCCTTCATTTCTTTTCGTGGCGAGTGTACATTAGCCATACAGATTATGCCTCATTCACCCATATAACCAGTGATATTTCTGGTTCAGTGGTCATCTAAAAATCCTGGGATATTTTATATTTTACGATTTCAATGACACTCCAATCGAAAATTGCGCCCAAATTCTAGACTGGTTATCCACAGCGTTTTACGGTGCCAAATTTGGAACCAAAGTTTACAGAAACGGTTTTTTTTTTTTTGTTTTTTCTTTTTACAGAAAATTTGGTTCTAACGCATGAAATCGAAATATGCCAGCTTTTTCAATGTAGTAATTGGTTAAAAAAAATAAGCACATAATTTTATATCCCATCATAGTCAGCTTCATCAGCCATCATCATACGGAACAACCTCGGCTATTTCTGCGTGACAAAAACGTGACTCCGATACGTGAAGGCGAATACTTGACAGAAAAATCAGACATTTTGTTCTCTTTTGATTTATGATTTATCTAAAGAGTTAATATCTATACATCGGATACCAACGCCGTGATTTGGATATGTTGGGGAATGATTGGTTTACAGTAAAGTGGTTTTAGAAGACAAAGTTTACGACCAAGAGGCAATATCGTGTCGAGGTGTGGAACACAAATGGAAAGACAACACAAATTGGACACCCAAATATTATAGGTGAGTATGAAATAAACGGAGTCTCGACTTTATCTCGTTTGCCCAAGTATAAACTGACTATATGATTAACCGCCCAACACTATATATGTATGACTGATAATTAAATTGTAAGCAAGTATTTAAATAAATGTGAAAAGATATACAAGGTGAAAAACAAGTTTCCTTTTGCACCAGTTTTAAAATTAGAGTAGGTCTTTTTGTTTTTCAATATATATGTATATATAACTTTCAAAGCAACCTAATTTGTGGAATTTTATTTTAACAGCCATAACCTTGTAATTGTCAGTCTTGGAAATGTTAACTCCAGTGATACATGTAAGCCCAAACAGGGTTTGCTCTGGTATTATGATAAAGTTGTGAATTTCTAAAGTATTTATAGATCTAGTCCAAATAGGTCTTTAGGTTACTGCTAAATTTTCAGACTGCTACATATATAAGTAAAATGATAACTTAAGTAACTTAAGTCCTGGAAAAAGAAATTTTGAAAAATTTCACATTAATCTTAGCAAGATTAAAATGTACACAAGTTTTACCATGAAGATGATATTTGAACGATATGTTAATGTTTTAATCAGTCTGACTGTACAGTCTGTAAACATTTTAATGCTGTTTGTGTATTACAGGTACTGGTGTTCAGGACAAAATATATAAGCAGCTTGAAGTTAATTCCACAAAGTCCATTCCTAAAAGCACCATGTACTGGAGGAAGAGAAAACAATGGTAATTCCAGGAGTAATAGAGAGTTTTTTTACATTTTAAATAATGTCTGCAGCTGTCTCCCACAACAATGTTTATTTGTGTGAAGATAAGCATTATTCTTTATACATTTGTTCTTACCTAGTACATTCACAGCTTAACATGGCTCATATCTTAAACACAGTTTCATTACCATATCAATAATTTAAGGAATAAACAAATTTCACTGTACAACACTAAGTGGAATTTTCAGAGTTCAACAAATTCTGAGTATATGGTGAAATCATTCAGTATTTACAAACAGAATATTCAATGTACGTGTTTGAACAGAACATTCACTCTGTATGGGTTATCCAACACACCATACACAATATATGCACAATGTACACCATATTTAACCAAATCAGCCAATTACAGAAATTCCAGGAAATATCTGATCAGTATTGATTCTTGCAGTACAAGATATAATAATTTATTGTTATGCATTGTCACACTTCAGTTTTTAATTATTTAAAATGTTAAATATAATTTTTACTTTCATTTTTGTTATAATGCCCTAAAACGTTATGAAACTTTAGTTGTTTTTCTGAAAACATCACATACATTTATGAAGTGTATGTTGTATCACATGTACTTTGTATGATTGAGTATATTATTGTGTATCAATTACTTGTCATTTACATGCATTCATTGTGTATCATATTTGCATTACCCATGTTTAAATGATGCATGCATTAACATTGGATTTGTTAAACTAAACTACTGTAACAGTGTAATATTAACTGTACATATTCAATTCCCACAACAAAACAATAATGTTTGAATGTTAAGATTTTAATATGAATTATACATGTTCACTAAAATTTGTATTTCTCATTACAGTGTTGTTGATCTAGGTGAATCCAGTTCTGTTGGTCTTGGATATTATGAAATTGGTGACAGTACGTAATACTAATCTTCAAATATAATGAGAATATCAACAGATGAACCAACTAGATATGGTGACAGTGACATGAGTTTTTCATCTGACTCAGAAGAAAGTATAGAGTTTTAATCAAGTTCAGATGATGAACAGTATCATCAGGTGAATGAAGCAACTCAGTCTTACCCACCCCATGTCACAGATCCCCCACTTTATGTCATAGCCCCATAACAAGATATATATTGTAGTGAAATCACAAAGTCTGAACATGTTATTGTCCATGGGGCTTTGCCAACAAGACATAATTTGTCAGATGCTAAATATGTGACTTTTTGGACTTAATTCAGTTGCATCTTCCTTCAGCAAACACAGGATTGACAATTGTCAAAGATTTGAAGGAAAAATGTGAATTCAGTAAGGAGTATCTCAAACACAATTTTTATTGTGAGATCTGCAAAAAATTGTACTCCGATAAAGAAGAAATGTGTGAAACTGGGGGCTGTACAGGTGTACATAACTAATAATCATGAGCAAACATCTCTTTGGAATGAAGTTGGCTCTGACAAGAAAGAAGACTTCCTTTCATCATCAAAAATAGGATCAAGTGTCTTCGAGAACCTATTATTGTTGTTGAAATTGGAAATGCCATTTATGGTACTGTTCTCCCCAATCATCATGAAAAGGACTAAAATGGCTTTCACCACTGCACAGCAGAATTTCATACTTATACACTGTAGTGTCAAGCTCATGTGGTGAACAGATTTGGACATATTTATGATTTTATATGCACCAGATATTTTCTGGTCAGGATTTAACTAATTTTTCAGGATATCTTTTCATACATGTATAGTTTGTGTTACACCAACATTTTTGTATAGTGATGTTCTTTTGATAATGAACATTTAATTACATATGTGGTACTTACAATAAATGATGTACTACTTCAACACTTGTAGTTTGTTTTTTTAAAGCAGGGGTCAAGTGTGTGTGTGTGTATGGTTTAGTTTGTTTATTTGACTTGTGTCCTCTATTTCTCAGTATATATTTATCATAGGTTTGAAATAATAGTTTAGTTTCAAGTTCAAAAATCTGTGTTACAGCGCAGTTTAGTCATGATTGCTCTTTCTTTAGGTAATTCAAAATAATTCTTTGTACCAATCTTGAAAATTGACTAAGTTCTTTTCCAGGGTTTTCCATGCTGAAATTTATCCCAAAAATTCTAAGTCCAAACTGTCCATCCTTTTCCAGGGTTTTCCATGCTGAAATTTATCCAAAAAATTCTAAGTCTAAACTGTCCATGCTTTTCCAGGGTTTTCCATGCTGAAAAAAATTCAGAGTCCAAAATGTCCATCATTTTCCAGGGTTTTCCATGCTGAAAAAAATCAAAGTCCAAAATGTCCATCGTTTTCCAGGGTTTTCCATGCTGAAAAATTTCAAAGTCCAAAATGTCCAGCATTTTCCAGGCATGTCCAGCATTTTCCATGCACAATGTCCAGGCTTTCCATGCTAAATTCTGCAGAATATTTCATTTTTCCATCGTTTTCCAGGGTTTTCCATGTTTTTCCATCGTATTCCATCCTTTTCCAGAGCATACGATGGAAAAAGTACAGCCGGGAATGTGGCTCCACTGACTTGAGGGTGAACAAGTTCTCTCAAGATTTTAAAGTACATAAAAAATTCTTCCATGAAAAATAATTATACAACTGTAACGATTAGATTCTACTCTAAAAATTTTCCAGACATAATATATGTGTACCAAAAATGCAAAATGGTTAAAACTGCTGTTAAATGTAACATACACTACATTGCTTAACAGTTAACAGGCAGGCCTATGTGTATGGTGTCATATAGGTAACAGGTATTCTATTTATAGCATACTGCACTGGGTAACTTTGCTACATGTATATCGAAGGGATAAAAAGCCATACACTCTATGAGGTAAAGGGGTATCTATTCCTTCCTCTCCTTATAATTTTCATCAAGAAAAATTGTGATCTGTTCCAGGCCCAAATTGAAGGCCTTTTCTTCAGCCAAACGGGTGCACTTTTCTGATCTTTCTTTGTCAAGTAAACAGGATAGAATCGTGAACCTGTAGCCTTTACAACTTCTGACTGAAATTTTGCTGCATTTTGCTGCATGAATTTTTGTGTACAAACTATGAAAACTAATCTGCAATCTTCAAGCACATAGTCTAATGCAGATACAAAACGAGTCCCCGGTACAACAAATTCATCATATAGGATGGTCTTTACTGGGGGATTGAAACCTCTAAGCACACCAAGCTTCTTTTGCTGAAAATCCTTTGCTTTGGATATGTCAGCCTCACAATGTAAAATCAAAACGTCATACTTAATATCACCTGAAAAATATGAAATATAATATTATCAACTGTATTAACAATAAGGTGTTAAGATCTTAACATAATTTCTGTTTAACTGCTGTAATGTTTTGAAAGTCTCTATAAATGAATTCACTCCAGGAATAAAAGTTGATGCCCAAAATTTTAAACATAACCATTAATGCTGAAAACATTACAATATTGCAACATGCACATGAACAGTATTTTCACATGAGAGAAAATATAAGAATCTCTGATATAGACATAACATGTAAATGGGTTCTGTTTTGAAAATGGGATAGGGGATTCTGTTAGGGTACAGTACTTGATTTTGTTTGTTATAACATGTATCCAACTACTGTCATTATAGCCCAAGACCTGCCATTAAATAATATATCAGCAGATCAGTGTCTCTGATGCTTGCTTAAAATAATTACTTAAATAATCAGCATAGACCCTGATCTGTAAGCACAATTTGTGTTTGTATATCAGGGTAAATAATGTTTACAGCTGGATGCTAATACTATCCAAGTGAATAATATATCATTAAACTGTAATCTCTTTTAAATGAATACACCTTAAATGTAATCTCTTTTAAATGAATACACCTTAAATGTAATCTCTTTTAAATGAATACACCTTTAAATGTAATCACTTTTCAGTAGTTATGGAAGGTATGCAGAATTTCATAAAGATTGTCTTACTTGCAATTGCAAATGTCCTGTCAAAGATTTTCTTCACTGTACTCAGCTTTGCATTGATCTCGCTGAAAATCTGATCCGTTTCAAGAGACCTGATGCTTTCTAGAAGGACCTTAAACTTTTCATCCTGTAACATGTTCTCTTCTTCTAAAGCAACTAGAAAAAAATGTATATCATCCGGATTCGCTTCTATGATAAATTGCTTCAGAAGACCTTGAAAAACAGCTTTAAAATCCTGGAAGCGATTCTTGTACTTGTCATACAAAAACCTGGAAAGCTTCCGCCTACAGTCCAGCATTTGAATCTGAAAAAGAGAGATTATTTTGTAATTGAAAAATGTTGGTCATTTTGGTTTTAGTTTATTACCGATAGTACCCTGGAAGCAAATCTGATACTACTGCATAAGCTGTGTGCAATGACATATTACTTCAAACAATCTTCCAGTGTTCTGTGTCAGGCTACAGTTTTACTAACCAACCACAACAATAGAAATGTTTGTGCCTTTTCATCAGCGCAGAATTAGTATTCTGCTAATCAAGGTATACTTATGTAAACTTTTTTAATTTTATACAAAACTTTGTTAGAATAGCACAATAACTTCATGTCATAAATGTTGTGAAGTAAGAATCACTTCAACATCAAGGCCTTGAGAACAAGAAACTTCAATGTAGTTATTATTATACAATGCCTTGAATTAAATCAGCATTCATTATTTATTACTTCATATTTTCCAATTTATACTTGAAAGAAGGGTGTGTTTGGTAACTTGTCATTTTTTCAGACTTCAAGAGATTGGTCT
The DNA here is from genome assembly GCA_028554795.2 of Sinohyriopsis cumingii. Classification (NCBI taxonomy): domain Eukaryota; kingdom Metazoa; phylum Mollusca; class Bivalvia; order Unionida; family Unionidae; genus Sinohyriopsis; species Sinohyriopsis cumingii. The sequence goes on along the minus strand of CM068841.1, from coordinate 70,939,261 downwards.
TATTAGCCATTTTGTGGGACTTCGGGAATGTGGTATTAGTGGCTATTTTGTGGGACTTCAGGATAGTGGTTTTCTTATTGACCAGGTGATTTTAATATTAGGGCTTGGCTTTTAGCACCCAGCATATGTGTGTGTGTGTATATATATATATATATATATATATATATATATATATATATATATATATATATATATATATACACTTTAATGATGGCATGATCTAAACTAGGTAACAGAACAAAAGCAAAAGTTTTGTAAAATTCAAAAACAAGCAGTTTAATTGTCTAAGTTACAAAGTGAAATTTTAAAAGCAACTTACAGTACTGTGAATTAAATCCCAAATAAGCCTGTTGGATCACAAATTCAATAGTAAAGAATATTCAGAATGAATTCAAAGTCTTGAAATGTGCTAATGAACCAGGCTTGAGTTGATGTACCAATAATATTGATGAACCACAGTGATATGATCCAGAATGTTTCTGAATGAGTACTCAATAATCCCAAAGCAGTGTTTTAGTCCAAAACGCTATTGAGTGATTTGTAATTCCAATGAATTATTTAAATAAATGATTCATCTAAAATTATATCTATCAGAACATAACAGTAAACAATTCCAGCAACACATTACCTCCCCCATAAAGAAAAAGAAAGATTTATACAATAAAGCTTTCTTTTATACATTAGTAACAGAGATAGACAACAAATACATAGAATTATATTATATCATGTTAGCAAGGTTTGACATGACAAATTGTAATACAAATGCATGTGCATTTATATATTTATTCCATTTTAATTCTATAATTTCTCAGATCACCAATACAGAGACAATTGATCTCCAAAATATTTTTCAAATGCTTTTGAGATTCAATTACTTGAACTTTCAGCATAATAGTATTAATTGTTGACTGGTGATTGTTATCATTTCCTTGTCAGCTTAGTGCATGGTGTTGACAGACATTAAGCTTCCAATTTTATCTGAGTTTTTCCTTTCAATCAAATCAGGCCTCTGCTTAGCCCAAAGTAGTAAATGCTTATCATAAGAATCTTTGTAATTCTTTTGACCAATGTCTGGTTAAATCCCTATAAATAATTATATCATAATTTTACTGTCTGCTGGAGGAGCCAGGCAGGCTTTAAATAAACCAAATTCTGGCTAAGGATCCATATCACCATACTTAGTGTTGCTAGTTCACAAGTAATGTATAGTTATTCAAAATTTAGCTATCTACTATGAAGTTGCTCTTGTAACCATTAATTTTAGCTCCAAGACAGGCACCAAACTTGGGTCAAATGTGTGTTAGTGAAAATTTGGCTGTTGGCTGTAATTTCTATCTTAACAGTCCACATGTATTACTCCGAGGCAAAAGACTATAATTGTGGCTCTGTGTATGCTTAGCCAAAATGTGGCTAGTGTCTTCAATGCCTTTTTGTATAACATGCATGTATGGCTCTTAGAAACCAAATCTGGCTAACTGTATGATAAGCCAAATTTGGCTATCCACTTCATTGTCTTTTTTTCACAAGGTACATGTACAACTTTTTGGCAGAAACCAAATTTTGGCTCAGTGCATGTTTAGCCAAGTTTGGCTGTCCACTAAATGTAGGCTGAACCCAAATTTGGCTACTGGCTACAAAAGTCTCTTCTGCATAACCAACAGGTTTGACTTGTACAAAGCTCATTTTGTCTAAATAGTCAAATCTGGCTAGCTAATGTAATGTTCATTTTCATAATCTCTTAATCCAGGCCAATGAATGCAAGGTCTGTCATCATAATCATTGGGTATGGCTCTAAGAAATAAATAAAATTTCATCTAAATGAATGGTTAGTGAATATTTGGCTATTGACTGCTCTGTTTAACTTGCATGTTTAGCATCAAGACAACAGTATTATTGTGGTTAAATATTTGTATAACAAAAGTTTTGGCTATCGACTACTTGGTATCTCTCAGTACCTTCAGATGTGGTTATTAGACTATAAATAAACCAGGCTTACATCAGATTAAAACTTTGTTTTATGAATTACTGCATTAGAAACAATGATACATCTCTGACTGGGCATCGCTGAATAGAGACAACTCGGAATACCCAATAACGAAGACCAATTCCAGTTATGAATCATGATTGATTGGAAGACAGTATTTCTTCTCATAAACCATATCATCTTTCAATTCAAGTTACATTTCCCAACTTGCAAAAATGATGCTTTTTTCTTATTTTTGTTATTGCTGGCTTTAATTCCATCTCTTGGTTTAAATTTGATTATACTTCTTCAGCCTCTATTATCCAAGGAACACAGAAGCTCTTTACATCTGAAATCACCTTGATAAGAACCAAACATTTTGCATCTGCTTGGGACAATCTCATGTTTCCTGACTGAAATTTAAATGCATTGATACAATTCAGTAAGTTAAAAAATGAAGATTCCAATATTAGTTTAAAACGAATTGACAAAAATGCCAAAAAGTCCAAGAAAAAGACATGTTGCAGTGTTTAGTCCTCAATTAATGAGCTACCTGCTCAGAAATAATATTACAGTAAATCCATTTTATTGACAATCAAGTGCAGTTCATCTTCTTTGAAAGGCATCTATTGCATATATATATATTTTCCTCACTATACTGTCATTTAGATTTCATAATGACTTATTCAAAAAAAAATGTTTGAGGGTTACAGTATATGTATCAAAGTTTCTTAGCAGGCATTTCATCAATTTCCAATACATACTTTTGGTCAGAAAAATTACATATCAGCCCAAAATTCAGCAGAAATGTGTATATTACAAAGCCGTGAACAGTTTTAACCATTTCTTCCTTTCAGCAGTACTAAACTGAATTTCACTTTATCCAGATTTAATAAGAATTTACAAAATCATTTTTGTTTTTGTCTCTCTTATGAGTTTCTTTAAATGATCAGTATTTTTGCAAATATACTATACAAGTTTATTATTAGCATAAGAGCTCTGTACATGTAATATCATTAGCAGTACAAAAGGTAAGCCATGTAACAGTGATCACAAATAAACCACAGCAAGGTAATGGACAGTGAGATACACTTCAAGATAATCGGTTATATTTCTTAGTAATAATAATGTTTTCTTGTAAGAAAGGCTGTTTTATTGCCTCTAATGGTAAAAATCATATAAATACATTGGAGACAATGTATACAAAAGCTTTTTTATAAGATACTAAATGCTAATTTTCATAAGAAACATTTTAATAGACAGACAGACCAAGAGAAGGATTGGATGGATACAAATCTAGAGAAAAACTAGAAAAACTAATATTTAAAATAAATGTTTAAATGTACTCAATATTTATTTGCATTCCTTATACATAACTTAAAACGTGTAGATTCTAAACAAACATAGAACTGAAGACTGTTAAATATGTAATTATATGTCAAATTAAACATATTTGACTAATTAAACTTCAATATTGCGAGATAAATATTAAAACTGCTGAGAAGTAGATGTTATTGTAACCTTTCCATGTAACAATGTGTTACAGAAACATTCCATTTTCAACCAGTGAATTAGTAAAACTACATACATTCCTATCATAATTTGTAAGGCATACAGAAACATCAAATTGAATTACAATGCAACACAAATTTTAAATAATCAAAAATAACTATATTTTCATTTAATTAAAGAGCAAATATAATCTACTAAACATGTGTGAGTAGATAATCGTTTTTCAACATGTGGCGACAATTGGTACTGATTCTCCCACTAAGTTCATCACCAATACGATTTTAATTAACGATCCCCACATAACAGGTCATGGTGCTGATTTCACATTTAACATGAGGAAAAATATTGTTAAAGGCTCTGCTTTTGTCTATTCTATTGCCAAAGAGCACGTTCATGTTGTTAGTGGATGATTATAAAAGAACCAAGAAAAAGTGGTGAGAATTGGTCTTCAACCAGTATGAATATAATTAGTTTATAGAAGCTCAGCATTCAGCCTGATTCTGCTACAGCAAATACAAGGACATTTATAGAAGGAAACCAAAGGGTTTTCAAGATAACCAATCAAATTTAAACTGTTTTCCATTCTTTACGAAGCATATATATTGAAGATATGAAACTGTAGAAACCTCTTTTCTTGGAGTGTTTCTGACATCTGAAAAGTTAAATTCTCCAATGGAAATCCCTTAAGGGAAGATTGCACATGATAGCTAGGGAACAAACTTTCAATGGGGAAATATCTGTGGCATCATTAATCAACAGTGACACAATGACTCAACTGAACTGGCTGTGTTGTGCCTGCATTTAGTAGGCTGGGGACGTTTGTTGAAAAGGAATCATCCCATTTAAAACTTATGACTCAAAAGGTCTAAACATATTTAATTCTTTTCTTATTGAGCTGAATCTCAACATGATTAAAGGAAATATAGGGAACACAGTACAGTTAAAACCTAACAACGGGAATATCACAGGAAAGTTTGTCGAAAATTCAATAAATGATTATCTGTACAAGACTGCATGATCATCAACTACATATAAATGTGAAGTATGAAAAGGATAACATTTTTTGGGTTGTAACTTTAATGTCTGATTAAGTTAAAAATAAAGTCCAACTTTTTATACACACTCCATAAAGCAAAGCATATTATCAAAATATGTATACCACACTATAACCCCTCCCAACAAAAAATCAAAATGTTAGAAATTAAAGAAAAAAGATGAAAAAGAAAAGAAATGGACTTCAAAATTGAATCAGTTCATCTGTAAATATGTAGTTGCTTATTGTCTATAAATAAGCCAACCCATGCATCCATATACTACTCAATGTTTGGTAGTATTGTTCCATTTCGAAAGATCTTCACAATACAGAATTGTACAACTAGTTTTATTGCTACATGTACCACTTAATAGCCTACGTGACAATATATATATATCTATAATTGTCCAGTGATGTTCTTTTCAGGAGCACTCTTAACAACTGTTTTCTTTTTGTACACATTATTTGGAATATCATGGCGTCAATAAAGCTCTCTCTTTATAAAATAAGCTGTAAAAATTATACTGGACACCTACCAACATGTAATGTCCAATCGTTAAGATCGATGTTCAAGAGGCAGACAAATTATTTGCAGTATTGCCAGACCAAGGTAAGGATGTCAGAGTTGTCATAGCTATGCATGGTACTGTGCAGAATAAGTTTGTAAATCATGTATACATGTTATGTTTACAAGACCCCATTATGCAAAATAGCCATGTGCGCCTCAAGAAGATCATAATGCACACGAGTAGAAATTGTTGAAATAGAAAATAGAATGCTGAAGTGGGGGAAAAAAATGCATATTACTGCATGACAAAATGTTTAAAATCATACTTAACATTGTCAACATTAACAATAAAATGTATGCAAAATTACAACATAACAAGTGCACTAAACTTGTATTTGTTCCTTCTTCTTTCCATAAAACACTCTATGGTCAAAAATAGAAAAATTATTTGTGTATCAAGTGGTGAAAGTGGCATAAACAATGCAGGAAATATAAAATTACAATGGTTCTGAAAGGTGAAAATAATGTGAAAACATTATTTGCGAAGTCGCTTGAGGACTGTTGAAATAACAAAAATTGTTTTGAAAATTATTTGTTCATGTCATACCCTGATAAGGTTTAATCAATCTTGTTATTTAAATACTGATCGGCTTCTCTGTGATAGTTAAAAAAAATGCACTCATTTGTTAGCAGTGCATGGATATACCATATTTACCGCATATATTGGGACACCATATTTGTTGGGACACCATAAATTAATTTTAAAAGTAATTTTTTTGTGCACTGTATGTTCTGGGACACATCATTTTTTTCGAGTCATAAGTTGTGGGACTCCTTTTATATCATTCGAAAATTAAATGTCGGAAATTGTAATCCAACTGAAATTTTATTTTTTAAATATAAAACTGTACTTGAGATAAAACTCTTTAATCCACTGCAGCAGCATCTCATCAACACAACCTTTCTCCTGCACACGTACGGTCTATTATTTTGGTACATGAATATTTTTTTAACTTTCTCATACCATGAAAAATTGTTGGAGGCAACACACCACCTTAAGTGGAAACTGCAAGAACAAAAGGAAGATTTGTTTTCAAATCTGCACTAGTCTTGCTAATTCTCACACTTTTGATGCCCATCTTATCATCAGTCCATCCAGGAATGCAATCAAAGTACACTAGAGTTTCATCCATGTTAATGATCATATTGTCAGCGAAATGATCTGTTTCTATTCTGGCCATCACAAATTCATCACATGATTTTATTTTCTCCAAATTTTCTGGATGGTGCTGGGTCATCGATGTTCACACATGAAGCACTATATTGTGCAACTTTAAAAACTGTTCCATTGGTTCACTTTATTGTCAAACTTTTTGTGAATACTGTTGAAAAGGAACCAAAGTTAGCTTCCATATCTCGGACGTCTTTGTATATTCAAAGCTAAAAAAATAAATCAGCACACTTAAAAGAATCCAGTAGTTGGCATCTGAGGTCAGCTTGCTTTGCAATAAAATAACCTTTGTATTGATATCCTTTTAAAAAAATTCGGCTTCCGAGTCCAAAGTCGGCTTCCAACATCTGCTTGCTTTGTAATAAAAATTACTGTTGTCTTTGATGTTCTGTTGGCAAGTTTAAAGAAGTTTACTGCTGGCTGCCAGTTGTGTTTATTTACCACCAGGGCTTATATGTGCTTGGCATCTTTAGTAATAATTAATACAAAGGTGCACTGATGTCTGTAGGTAAATATTAATGATACTTATGTAACCCGTGCTGGCGAAAAGATTGTCACTTGCACTCAAGTGAATGTGTTTTAAAATAATGATTTTATTTGCGAGATACTGGCATACAGTATAGTTCTCTTCTGGCCTTTACGAATTCATCACATGATTTTATTTTCTCCAAATATTCTGGGTGACGCTGGGTCATTGACATCTGTGTACAAAGCACTATATTGTGTCACTTTAAAATTTGTTCCATTGTTTCAATTTATTTTCAAAATTCCCGTGAATACAGTTGAAAAGGAACCCAAGTATGCTTTCATATCTCGGCCATCTTTGTATATTCCAAAAAAAAATTAAAAAATTCGGCTCACTTCACAGAATCCATAGTCATCTTCCGAGTCGGCTTGCTTTGCAATAAAATAACCTTTGTATTGATATCCTTTACAAAATAAAGTAACCAGAGTCGGCTTCTGAGATCGCCTGCTTTGTAATAAAAAAAAACTTTAGTCTTTGATGTCCTGTCGGTAGGTTCAAAGAAGGAGATAACTGATTGCTGCCAGTCATGTTTATTCACCACCAGGGCTTATATTTTCTTGGTATAGTAAGGATAATTATGTAACCCTAGGTGGTGAAAAGACTGTCACTTGCACTCAAGTGAATGTGTTTTCAAATGATGATTTTTTTTGGCGAGATACTGTCATACAGTAGACCTGGATATAATTCAATCTTGATTTTTTTTGCACCCAACACCGTGTCATGCGTGAATGGCGTCTTCAAGATATCAGTTGACTATTTCCCTCTTGTATGCGATTTTGTTGGCTCCAGTTTTCAATCGGATAACATGTTCAAACCTTTGAGCACAGCCACACACAATTGTTTCTCAATGTTCATGTCAATGAACAACATGGTGTGTGGTATCGGACATAATTGATACACGCTACAGTATGGAAGCCTACGCTACTTATATGGATTTCGTGGAAATATTTTATTCTTTAATGCTCATGTTGAAAAAAGGAATAAATGATAACAACACAAGGTTAGTTTCTTTCTTTTTATTATCAATTAAGCTTTTTATTTTTCTATTTTATTGCGACGTGCAGTGGGTGGGGGGCACAAATGCAATACAAATTTATTTCATTTCTTAAGTCTTGGGACATATGACCAAAGTGAAGAAATGTTTCACCATAAGTTCTGGGACAGGGGAAAAAATAATTATTTTATCGTGTCCCAACATATGCGGTAAATACGGTATGCAGAATGCAAAATACTCAGTTTTTCTATACTGACCATTGCTAGTTTATTTCGGTCTTCTTTGTTTAACTTTTCAGATCCTTCTGATCTATATATATCGGCCACAACAAGTTCTCGCATCTGATCATAATCTTCATCAAACTGGACCTATAAATATAAATATACACGAGTATGATGACAGTAGTCTTACCAACCAGGGTTATTAGCCTATTTCTTCAAAACATTTCCAGGCTTTTTTCAAGGTTTTTCAGGGTTCAAAATCATGTTTTTCAAGGTCCATTATTACATTAATTTTTAAAGGATTCATAAACTAAACACAAGATACTACTTACAATTACTTCATACGAGAAACATTTCTTGCAATTTAAAAAAAAAAAATGAAGTCAAGAGTATGATCTTTGATGTCATTCCAATTAATACTAACATCCTACATCTGGGCATGAGAATAATGTAAAGTCCCCGAACAGTGTTCATCTGACTCTAATAACACTACACTTTTTACGAAGTCCAAAATATTTCAGAGTGAATTTTTCAGTTCTTGTAGCTTGTCATCAAGCTGTGTTTCAAGAGCTCCAAGTTCAATGATTTTGTCCTAAACACTTTTTATCAAACAATCTGATGTCGTGATAATTTAAATTTTCCTATATGACTCTGCCTTCAATGCATAGTTATCAGAAGCAGCTGCCATTGTCTCAATGTCTTTTTCAGTGCCTGCCTTTCTTCTCTAAACTCTGCTAGTTCCTCATCCAGTGTTTTCTTTTTTGTCCTCTTCTCTCTTGCTCAAAGTTTTTCCTCTGCACATCCAAGTACATGCTATGCCTTCTGTAAGCACTGCCTGCATTTATAAGCATTTTTGGTGTTATGTCAATTTGGCAAATTCCACCAGCATTTCTTACAGTCAGTACTCACTCTCCTTGCAACCACTGTCCTTTCCTTCATATTTACATCTTCACACTCTTTATTGATAGTAAAAACCCTTTCAACAGTAGCCTGTCATGGGAAGACTTTACAGGACCCCCACTCAATAATTCCAACTATGAAAATGGGATCCGAATAACAATATACTTTTTGAAGTGAAACCCTGCTCTAAACCCATATGAAACCCACCTATGAATATTACAATCATGGGAAAAAAATCTAAATTAATGTGGGCTCCTGTGCTGAGGCCTCGTTATTTATACCCAAACCCACCCCATAAAACAAAAAAGTAACAAAAATATTTGTTCTTTATATTATCACTTATTTACAAACAGCATATCAGTATTTTAAACTATTTCATATTAGATATATTAATATTTCTCTCAACTTAGCTGTAATCTATATTTTTAGATTTATCTTGCTCATTGCAATTATTGTCTGTCCTATTTCCACTCACTCCAAAAACAGATCCGGATCAAACAAATTTCATAAGACTATATACAGTTTCTATTTTAAAATTTGAAGCTCCGTGCTTGCAGACATACCTCTTTTATCAAACACATTTTCATGCTTACGGCTTCTTCTTGTTTTACTCATAGGGGCTTGTATTGTTGCTTACAACTGACCTGTCATACATGTACTATATAATAACTACAAGGGAGGACAGTTGTCTCCTTTCTCGTGCGATTTTTTTGAGAATAAATGCTGATATTTCAAGCTTTGCTTTGCGTAGCTTAATAAATTTGGTACCAATATTTAGCTCAGGCATTCGACTGTGTATCGCTATCAAAAGATTGACTAAATATCAAACCTTTACGGAAGGCCAAATCATTTTCCCACACTACTGCTCGACACAGCCATGATTGTACCTGCTTAATATGCAAGTGAGATCCTGCTGAATGGAATACTGTCCTCTCATTGGATGAAAGAAAATGACATCCTGTATTTATTTATAACTTATTTTCAGTTGGCAAATGAGAAGGTTAAGTATTCCATTCAGTGAGTTGTTCCTGGTTTTTGCTTAACAGTACTCACAAGGTTTGTTTATAAAATAGTCCAAGTCCTAACAGTTCAAAAATGTGTACAAAATGAAGAAATGGAAGATCTGTTGCAATGACTGGAACATATATAATCAAGTCATGTACACAGTAATACAAATATGCCAACCAAACAAATTTCATTTATAGAGGCAATATATATGGGGCAATCTTGCTAACAAGCTACATGTGATGGACAGATGGATTAACATAAACAAATGAAATTAACCCGGTTGCAAGCTGTGCATGGGTACAAAAAAAGGCCTTTTTCTTCCTGGATCTATAACTATGATAAACTACCAGTTCTTGATTCAATTTTTGACATTGTAAAGAAAACTTTTATGATCAATGCAAGAATTTTTGAGCTTATGATTTAAACTCATAATGTTTCAAACATAATTTCTAAAAAAATGTTTAGAATCATTGATATTTTGTTTTTAAAAATTAAATTCATATCTTTCCCTCCTACAAGGCGTTGGAACCCCAGATGAACAAATGGTGTAAGGCACTCACTCACACATCTCACCTCTTTTTGAGTGAATTCAAGTCTCAGCTTGACAAACATGGCTGTAAGAAAGTTTGCTAGTTGCTCCCATTTGGTCGGTGGCTCTAACCAGGGTATTCTTCCATCAAATATACTGGCTGTCATGTACCACCTACCAGGTGCTGAAGATGGCATTAATTAAATGCCACAAAACCAAACCAAACCTACATGGTGTCTTTGTTATTCTGTCATCCAGATAAGTATACATATGATTAGTCACATGACCATGGACAATGAATCAGGTGATTAAAGTCCTAATACTCATTACCTTTTCTATTTTGTCCAATGCATCATTAATTTTATTAATGGCTGTTTGATACAGTGGCTTCTTTTTCGGATCACCAGCACAAATATTTTCGAAATTCCGCTTGAAATGCTTCAGAAGGATTTGGATCTGTCCAGTGCAATTTTTCATGTCCTCTTCTGAGCAGACCAAGGTGCTAGAATGAGCGTCAAAGTGACGCACATTCAAAACCTACAAAATATTTTAAAAAATTAAATCTATACACATGAACATAAAAGCTCAGAAAGAAAAGTGTATCATAAAACCCACAACTGCTAAAGTCATAAGTGCTGATCAAATGAATAAGCTGTCTGAATTCTCACTTTTGGGCTCTGGGCCTAAAACACCATCAACTGTATTAAGCACTTAATGTACTCTAAACCCCAATTCACAGATAGATGTCCTGTATCTATAAATATTATAAGAACAAAACGTCCCAGTGATTTTTGTGACTTGACCACACATTCTATTTTGCCAATGTAACTCATGCTGGACGCACAATGCCAGCTGAGTAATGGCTTTTTATTGGCCATTACTTGGGGCAACAAAGCTGATCGCACCTAATGAAAAAAAGGCTGTGAAAACAAACTTGCTTAAGTTGACTTTTAAACACTGGTGGCTGACACAAGCTTAATATTAAACAGAGCAACAACCTGAGGGAAAACAGATCATACCAAGTGAAAAATCATATCAGATTACCCCAGTGACCCATATAATAGATAGGGCCCTATGATAGAATGATTTATGTGGGTAATCTAAGATAATTTTGTCACTCTGGATCATTTTTTCCTTAAGGCAATGTGGATTTTTCTTCAACATTAAGCTCGCATCAGATACCTGTACATTCAATAAAGGGTGAGAACATATTATACCAGAAACTAATAGAAAACACTGTTCCTTACACACAGGCTATACACATCACTGGCTAAAAAAAAAATCCAAACTTAAGAGCTACTGCAAAGCTGGCAACAACCTGAAATAATTCTTAAGTCAAACTTGCTTTCTTCAAACTTTGTCAAACACCCCCAATCTGCCCCAGTTCCAATTAAATCAAACATAATAATGCAATTGCAAATGAAAATTCTTCTCAAACTTTCCACGTTGTGTATCACTGCACTAGTAATAGCAACACTTGCCATATTTCCAGGACAGAAAATAAAAATTTCCAAGAAAATCATGAATTAGACATTTCCTCACAGTCATGACACATTTCATTAGAGCTGTATACTTGTGTCATACCACTGGCAAACATAAAGCTTTTCCAAATTAGAACTGATGAAAGCTAAAAGTTATCGTTATAAAATATATTAATTATTTATTGTTATTTTTATTACATGCATCCATTACATGTGACAATACAGTCATAATATCAAATGTTTTGTTTCCAATTTATCATGCAAAGAAGTTGTTACTTAGGGTCGACTTGTCACCCCACTGCCTTATTAACATTCATATTAATGTGCTGTATTTGCAATTTACAAACAATAACACATTGCTCCAGACACTCACATTACAATACTTAGAACATGTAAAGTAACATTTTTTTTCTTTTCAAAGAGAGGCTAGATTCTAATAAGATTTTCATAAAACAGAGTAAGACCTGATATCATATATAAAAGTTAGAGGCAATAATAGCACAGTACCTGATGAATACTGTTTGTGTTGAATCTGCTAACTATATTGCAGAAGTACAAGGTTATTTTCATTTGAATGGATAACTTTGGGTGAGAAAATTAATCTATGTTAGTGTTTGTACTAAGACCAGGAAATCCCAGACATACCATAGGAAGAGCCCTTTGGGGATACAAATAATGTAACCTCTTGTCTGGGATTTCCTTGTCTCAATGAAAACCCCACCAATGACTATATTGTCCATTCACAAAGCCAATTATAAAGTCAGTGAGATTAGCCATGTTTTCCAGTTAAGATAGATACAATGTTGGAGCAGTCTGTCGACTTTTGATTATTTTTAGCTTTTTTGGTACTTCATTCTTGTTATGGGCAATACTGTGACCATTCCTCGAATATTTAATGCAGTTCTGATGAAATGAACTAAACACAACCTTGAATACATTATGCACCTGCACCATGCTTAACAGTCCAACTTGTCAGTGCTAGTAGGGCATTGTTGGCTCTGGAAATTACTAACCAGTGGGTCTAAATGGTCAAAGTATGTAGTCTTTCAACAAATGTGCACTGCAAAATCCATTATTTTGCAACGTACCATGACCATGACCTCTGATCTCAAGAAATACTTACATGCTACTAATAATAATTGTAATGATTTCCTTTTCTATACCATCAAGTCCCCTGGAGTCCAATTAGTAACTTGAGGCTCAGAATTTAAAAGAAAATGATTCTAGTCTGATCCTTTGGCCACAGCCAATATATCTTTATCTTTTGACTAATGGTTTGAGACCCATGACATAAGAACAGGGTGGGAGGCAGGAATCATTGCAATAGTTGCAAGTAAGCATTACATACATTTGTTGTTGTTGTTGTTGTAGGGTTTAACGCCATTTTTCAGCACACGATAGGCTATACATGGCGGCCAGTATTAATGGTGGAGGAAGAACCCGGGAAAACCCCGGAAAGAACCACCGACCCACGAGAAGCTACCGGCAAGCTTTCTCACATACCCACATTAGCCGAATCCGAGACTCGAACCCACGCAGACAGAGGTGAGATGGCAGTGATCCGTAACGGAAAGCGCTTTAGACCACTCGGCCACTCGGGGCCCCCTACATACATTTGTTTACCCCTGCATCCACACACCCTCCGCAAAAAATGTACAGTTTAGCAGCCATAATACATTATCTGATACTATTGCACTGCTGAAGATACCATTTAGAGGGGAGTCTGATGGCCTCAGACTAAAAGACTAGATAAAGAAACTAAATGCACTTACCTTTTGGTTGGAATGTTCACTACTTTAAGCTGTCAGATGTTTTCTTTGCCACATGTTGTGGACCCAATGAATAGATTCCTTCACTCTAGCGTACCAATCAGTAAGTGTAATAGGATATAAAGGTACTGTCATAAGGTGGTTCTCATAACATCATCCAATGACGAGTGATCAATTAAATCCAAGATACAGCAAATGGACTTTAATTCTCCCTCCCTCTTTCTTGATAACAAAGAGAAACCACCTGGAGATGGTAGCCATTGAAAAATCAGAGGAACTCACTCACGGGGAGAAAGAGACCATTCTGACTATTTCTTCTCATTTTAGAGAAAGCCAAATAAAACCTTAAAAGCAAAGAAGCAGATATTGATCAATCCAGCAGTGATACAACTGAGACTGGGAATCTCAGCAGCAACTGGACCAGCTCAAGGCAGCAATTCCAGGAAGGCAAGGAAGAGAAACCAAATCACCACTAACAGTGTCTAAATCTCATTCTTTCTCCTGATTGATGCAAGGGTCGTAAGGGTCATCTTCACTTTAAGGAATCTTCTCTTTATGGTTTGTAAGAGGGTTTAGATAATGGCCAAAGAACACACATCAAGTATTAATGAGTGATGTACCAGACTCAGAAGTTCAAAATACGCAATGAGAACAGAAAGGCCAAATGTTGGAACCCACCTTGAATGCTAAAAAGGATTGATCTATACCCCCAAATGATAGAAAGAGAACATTTCCTCAAAATGGAGAAAAAACTGGCTACTGCATTAAAAATGGTGAGAGCTATAATCAATGCATTTTCTACAAAACTAATTATAGTAGATTCTTCACTCTGCATTATAAAATTTGGAAGAAGACTGTCTCCTAGCCCGAGTAATATATGTAGTCAGTAACCTTGCTCAATGACTGGTCTTTGTGCATTGATTGCTTGAGATGATCTAAGCAAGAAGATGGAGAACTATGCTGTGCTAAGACAGCAGGTTTCTCCTTTGTGGAAATATTTTGGCTCTCTACCAAAAGGTCAAGTAGTCCTGACTTAATGGAGAACCTGCAGAATTATTTTGAAAATAAAAAGATCTGAGTTGATAATGACACTTTGGACTGAAAGCATCCACTGCCCAGACTCTCTGATACAGCACTGGAGTTTGCTGTTCAGTCCCTTTGCCAACAAGTCCACTACTAGTCTCATCCACAGCTGAAAAAGTGCCTCTGTGAAAACAAAGACCATTATGTGAGAACCACATAGCCCCACCTGGAGGCACTACCTACTACTTCTTTTACATGGAATATGGTGGATTTTGAGAGTGATCTTCTCTGAGACTGCCCATTGAAGAAGGTTCCAGACCTCCACTCAAAGAGAAGGCATGTGTGCCCAATGTACTCTACTACTGGCATTTTGTTCAAGGTGATCATCACACAATGACACCTTATCACATGGACACACCCTGGCAGGTTAGAAAAACTACATGCTATTCTAGATTGTTTATATGAAGGGTCAACACCTCCCCAGACCAAGTCCTAAAGGGACTACCCCCACTGGTTCCAGGTGTGCACCACATATCAAATTTGATGGCTCTGTACAGAAAAGAAATAGGGTCCAGGAATGCGGATTGGTACTCTGGTCAACAACAGTCCTGATCTAGCTACCAAATCAGGTGCTGGCAAAAATTGGTCCCTGGTGGAATCTTTATGTTAGTGTTAGTGTTAACACAAAGTCCTTGTGTTAGTCACCAGTGTGCTGGAGGCTGGAACTGGAGAGGACATTAAGTAAAGTCTCCTGAAAGGAATTAATTTTGCAGCTACAATCTAAGTTCCCAGGAGAGATAAGGTGAAAGTGAGATGAAAACAAGGTCTTGTCACTGCCAGAATCTGCTTGATCCACTCTGATGAAATATGAACCCTTCCTTGATTGGTGAGAAAATTTATTCCTATATAAATGAAGTCCTCATAAGGGATGAGATCTGCTATCTCTAGGTTAGGTATTAAACAGAGTTGAGTATCTGTTGACCATAATCATGTTAGGTCTTTCAGAACATAATCTGAGGACACCACATTCACCAGTCATCAAAATACTGAAAGATGGGGACCACTAAAGACCTCAAGCACATTACTATTACTCCCATCACCCTGGTATAAATTCTGTAAGTGGGGACAGGCTGAATGAGAGAGCTCAAAATTAAAGTTACTCCTGACTGAGGCAGAAACAAAGGAATTTCCTGTGAGGAGGGAAGATAGGGATGTGAGCATATGCAACCTGGAGATCTATGTAAACTGCCCAGTTACATGGCCTTATGTTGTTCCTGAATGCAGCTGTAGTTTCCATTTTAAAGCATCCTACCTATTTACATTTAAAAAAAACGAAAATCTTGATCATCAGTCAAACCTTTCTGCTCTTTCTGGACACTAAAAAGACCCCTCTCAACTGTGCCCTTCTGCAGAACAGAGTGCACCTCTTTTCTTTAGTAAACAAGTTTGAAAATATGGTCTTAATAGAGAATGATGTTCTCAGAAATGAAGCTAATAACCCTCCATTAAAGTAGAATAAGCCCACATAACATCCATGATGCCTTCCAAGCCTCTGAAATGAGGGTAAGCCAGGAACCCACTGGGACATTGGGAACAGGAAGATGCTGCTGAAGATAAAACTCCCTATGGCTGAAAACCTCCCTTATTATGGAACTGTGGACAAGTCAAAACATTTCCTCCCATGGATTCTATGGCCACCTTGTCTAGCATAAGATGAGCAAAAGTGAGTTTTGAACTGGGTCTGCTTGTGAATGTGTTGAGCCTAACCCTGCTTGAGTCAGAGTTGCAACCAGGTAGCACTGTATCTGGTCACCAAAATTCTGTGGTACTATTTATATGACAATACCATCACAGAGCAGCCTCAAGAGGTGCAGTACTCAACAGGTTTTCAATGTACTCCAGATAGACCACAGATGTCTCCAAGCTGTATCTCTGTGGAGAAGTGCCATAAACATGGAGTGTGCATGTCTTAATGTTTAAGCCACAACCTCCAGCAAGCAATGAAGTGCCACTGGAGATGCTTCCCCCTTCAAGTGTCTGAAGAAGGCAGTTGAAAAGAGATTGGCATGATCATCACCGGGGTGAAAACCTTACATTCCAAGACCTTCAGGACTTTGACCAGGAGATAAACCCACGTTGCTGCTGATATGCATAACCAAGTTTAAAAAGGGAGGAAGACTAAAGGGCCAAACAAGGGATTGCACCTCATAAATGGGGATGGAGACCAATGATCAGAGCATAAAAGGAGGGAGAGACCATCACATCTGCTGCCTGGGTGACTCGTGGCAAAGAAAAACTCCTGTGCAAGCTCCCAAATCAGTGCTGAGTGCTAGAGCAGCTTAAGATCTGAACATTAGTGGGCACTAAAAAGCCAGACTGGAGAGAATTCTAGTGTCCCCAGGCCCTGATGACTTTGGACACAATAGGGGGTGGCTGAGTTGTAAACTTCATTTACCAACTTATCAAACATCTAGGTTTCCTTCTCAACCAACATATAGTCGAAACATTGGAAACGAGGAGGGTAGTCTTAAGGAAGGATTCAGAGAAGAGCCCATTGCATCTGGCACTTCTGGGAACTCAAGTGAGTCTACTAGAATAGAAAGTACTTCATTATAATGAACCTGCTCTCAAGGCAAGACAGGACTGTCCTCCTGAGCATCCCTCTGCAGAGCGAGACATCAAATAGAGTTTGCTTTATCCCATAACCACCCTACAGGGAATAATGGGACCCATCCTACATGTTGACCTCTGAGGTGACTGATATCTTGATGGGGAGTCAATGAAGCTGGAGATGACAGAATGGGTCCATGGCTTGTCTTGGCTCCCATACCTTAAAACCAATACAATGACTCCATGTCATACATGAGGAGGTGGGGGGTGTATGAAGATGATTCACTAGAAGATTGTGGGCATTCCCAAATCACATAAAGATTAAGCTGCAATATAGGAAATGAGTGACCAAACCTTGACTCTACATATCCATGAGAATTGAATGGTAACAAAGAGACAGGGTGGGTGGGGTGAAGCAGTACATTTTGTTCACAAACTTTTCAAACATCCAGGCTTCCTCCTCCTTCAACACCTATTGACCCCATCCCTGTCACCAGACCAGTGAGCAAGAACTAGAGTCACTGGTTGCTCAAAGTGTGTTGCTGTGATTGGTAATCACAGGCCAGTGACAGGTAAATAACTGGTGTCTGACATCCAGTGACCAGTGCTTGGTGGCTGGTCAAAGACTGGTCCAGAGATGATGACCTACCTCAGATCTATCAGAATGAAATTGCTGTTTTTTCTAATATCAGGAATGCATGACTCCCTTAAATTAGTTGCCAGTACAATACTTACCTTGAAAGGGCACTGTTTATCCCTGTCAATAAGGCATGACTTACTTCAATGATTGGGTGCTGCTTATCCCTACAGGAAAGGTGCAAATCATTTTCAGAAGTTTTCCCTCCCTTGGAAGGGCCAAGGATCTATCCTCCACCTTAGCAAAGTTGGCATTAGTAAAAGCCTTGGTAATCTCTGAACAATGGAAATTGCATTTGGTTCCTACATCACATAAGTTGGCTTTCCTAACTCAGAAAGTGGTCCACATCCCTCCTGGGAATGGAGGGGTTTGTCCTGAGATGAGGAGAAAGAGAGCCTTTTTTCCTCTCCTGATAAGTGCATTGACCTTCTGCCAAGTCCCACATATCACCTGACCAATGGCATTAAATCAGACATCTGTACATGCATGAACAATCAACATATGATAGGCATGTACATACAGCGGGGGAAAAAGACAGATCAGTTTAGGATACATTTGGAGATTTGAAACTTGAATCAGAAGTTTAACTTCAAATCAAAAGGATAATTATCATGGACCCAATTTTTTGGATACAACTATGGTAAAAATTTACAACTTATTTAGAATTACCAGTAAACAAAAAAATCCAACTCCTCACAACAGTCCTTTCACAAAAATGTGTTGCCATTATATGTAGAACACATATTATTAGCCTTTCCTAATAGCTCATTGCCAGGATTATATTTGTGGCAGTCCTCAGCACTGTTCATTTCAACTCCAAGGGAATGATGTATTCACTATTAGATCAAGGTTTCCTATGAAGCCAGCCTCAATTTTCCTCAGATTAGAAAATGTCCTTGCAGAGTCTGCATTAGAATGTAGAAATTTTAATACAACTCAGCTGATACCACCAAGAAGTTTAAATTGTTTCTTGACTGTGTGTAGATCCAGGTAAACTGCCTGCCTGATCTCCTCAAGGTTGGTACTATCCGGGTTGAATTTGGGAAGTTCTTAAAATTGATTGTACATCAATGGCAGATTGTAAATTTATGACACCTTATATATCTCAACAAACTTTAAATATCAAAGCCAAACTGCATGTTTTATGCCCCTTGAGCTCTTTAGCAATAACTAAGCCAACTATAATCAGTTTGTTTTTAATCCATTCTGATTAACATCTGATCACACATAGAATAATCTAGACAAACTTTAAACACCAAAGCCAAACCAATCCTGAAAGAGAATATGCTAAAAAACAAAATAACAGGGAACCATAAAAGGATAGATAATACTTACCATCACACCTGAACCAAGAAGGGGCACAATTAGCAGAAGCACAACTTCATTGAGACAGGTACAAAATCCCTAACAAATTACAAGTAAAATGCAAATAAGCACTCAATACAAAGGCTAAGGAGAAAATTACTAGATCAATACAGAAAGGTCTACAACTGACTACATGTTTAACAACAATGAAGGTTAAATTTGTTGGAGTGTTGAAGATATTCATATATTGTCAACGACCAAAGAATCAGACTGGGATCATGCTCTTATAAGTGCTGGACCTCCAACTGATAACTAGTGGGTGAAATATTATCTTGGAATGGGGACTTCGTATCCTGTAAACTGAACAGTTCAAAAGCAGTTGGCAATTAAACTGTAGGTTTCTTTATTATCCTATTGCCAATAGGATAATAATGATACCTCTAGTTTAATTACCAACTGCTTCTGAATTGTTCAGTTTCCCAATTCATCCACAAAGTTTAGTCAAGGAAGGTATAAAGAACATTCATAATTATGCAAAACCAATTTTTCTTTGAACCACAAAGACCTTGACCTTTGTCCTTTTGACATCATAATCAAAGGTCTCTAATATACATTTATCTTTTGGTGATTATCCCATGTTGATTCAGGAGAATTTGTGACAAAATTTCCAATATGTTCATTATGGCAGCCAGAATGGAGGTAAGATTGGCATCTTTTTATTCCAGCTAGATATGACAATTACCTTTTGGTGAAAACCCCCATGTCGATCAGACTTTCCATTAAGAAGGAGCAACAAGATTTTCAAGATGGATGCCATGGTAGCCATACTGGATGTCAGATTGTCACCATTTTCATTAGTATTAACTAGAGATGATGACAGGATTACATCTAAAGAAAGAGAGGGATCTCACCCTTGTCATCGAAAACAAGGGTTATGCAGAAGTAATGGACATGAAGGAAATCTCCACAGTTCATTATTTACCTCTCTTTTGTCCTGCTCTACTGAAACCAAGATCCTTATAAGATTCCCCCGTAGTTGTACACCTCTCCCTCGATAACTCGCACACTATCAGTGCGGGTACGAGTTAATGAGGGACATCCAAAAATTTAAGAAACAAAAACACATCAAGAAACCTGCGCGCACGTGTGTGTGTGTATGGAACTGGGCTGTTTCAGGCCAAGCCCTAGGATGTTCGGGGCACAAGGCAGCAAGCGATGAGTGCAGGGACCCAAGCAAAAAAATTACATTGCAGAGCTGATTTCCTGAAAGCGCAGGGCCCAAGGTATTTGCCTCATTCGCCTTGCCCTAGGGCAGGGCCTGGGCTGTTTAATGACTGAATCCTCGTTTTACAATCCCATCGATAATAACTGTTAATAATGCGCTTTTTCTAAAGTAGTTGTTTGTTATTCTGTATAAATAACATTTATTTTCAAGATATCCATCATTTGAAAGATCGTTTCTACCGATTTCAACAACCATCACGTTTATGCAAAAACATCTGTGTATTACATCACTGCGTTTTGTATTGTCGATTAGTCTGATTCCTGGAGTGGTATTTAATTGAACAGTGTCAAGTCGGGAGTCAGAGCAACAGGGAACTAGACTAATTGTTGATTCACCACCAAACAAAATAAATTTTTTTCAAAAACTAGCGACATTTATTTTGTGAGACAGTCATCTACATCAAAAAACTCTATTTCTGTATTGTTCAATTAGTACAATTTGATGTCATGATTTCATTGTAATTAATAGTGAAACTTCCTATCATCCTTAAGGATATCTCTAATTGCCTTTTCAGGACTTCTCTGAAACTCGCTTGCACACAATGGTCTGTATATGTGAAACCAAGCTCTTTATTTTACGAAGCATTCATTTCGCTTGGCTGCCTTGCTATCTTTGATCACAGTTATGAATGAGTCGGTTAATTTAAGTTAGTTTAATTATGTTACATACACAATAACATTTGTAACAGTGTTCGATTGATCAACTGAAATGAGTTCACTCGACATACAACTGTGGCCGCTAGATTTTAAGTATGAAGGATTTGCATGCCTTTTAGGTTTAACTTTTCTGTTATTCCACCTCCTTTATTTGACTCAAAAGATGCAATTAACGTGATAATACAAAGGAGGCCAGCTTTTAATTCATTGCAACAATACGACAAAAACTTCCGCAAGTCTAGTCTGAGTTATCAAAACACGGTCGGCACTTAATAAGGTTCTCAGAGAAATGCTTGTGGACATAGTAGTTAAGGTAGATTGACACATTTTACATTGCATTTATGATGATTACACTTAAGAGGAACTAAAAGATACAATTAAAACAAAATTTCACTTAATAAAAATGATTGAATTGGCATTTAAATATTATTGTACAGCATACACTAGGCATAAGTGACATTTTCACTGATCGAAATTTCCTTGAATATCAATATGGTATATTAAGAATGTCGTTTGGAAAGAAAATGTAACGAATTATATGACGTCTAATTAAAAGCTGATAATTTCAAAATGTTGATTAAAATTTCCAGGTCTTATCTACCATTTTCATCCATAAAACGAGAGACATATCAACGTTTCAGTTACCAATCATGATCGCGATTTTCTTCAAGAAATAGGGATGATTTTTTGGGTATTTTCTGGTTCAAAAATGGGATCCATGCCTGACCCACGTGTTATAAGCAGGTTCGCGAGTTATTAGGGCACGAGTTATTGAGGGAGTGGTGTATAGGCATTAATATGTTGCTTGTTTCTCATCTGAATATGTTATATCATCTGTTTGAACAGTGTTCTGCGATGACAACCCCCGAGTCTGCTGTTTGATGGGAATATGCATTGCTATGGAAGCCAGCATCAATAAAAATATACATTGCTAGCTAAGAAAGCTTCAACAAGGTTGGAAATTATTCTTTATGGTTGCTTTGGTCAATTTTCAAACATTTGCAGGTCTCATGGGATTTCACAGAAAGTCCTCAAATGAAAACTCCAATGATGATATGACTTTCCATGAAGGATCTGTAGCGATAAGATTTTCAAGATGACAGCTGTCACATCAGATTGGCTCAATTTTTATTTAAGACCAACTAGATATGATAAAAAATCTTTTGGTGAAAAACAACATGCTGGTATGACTTTCCATTCAAGAGGAGTAGCAACAGCAAGATTTTCTAGATGGCACCAGTGATGGCTATATTTAATGCAAGACTGGCACCATATATATTTAGAACTAATTAAACATATAAAGTCCTTTAATGAAAACCCCATGTTGATATGATGATCTATTCATCTGGCGTAGCAATAAATAGTTTTAAAACAGATGATGTGATGGATGTAGTGGACATTTGGGCAGCACATTTTTCATTAGGACCAACAAGAATCAAAAAAAGTCTTCTGGTGAAAACCCCATATTGATACGACTTTCCGTTCCGATGAAGTGTTTACAAGATCTTCAAGATGGCTGCTCTGGAAGCTATACTGGAAGTCAGATTGGCATAATTTTCATTTAGGATCAACCGAACCACAGAATTTTATTAATGAAACCCTGTGCTGATTTGACAATTGATTCAGGATGGTGATAACAAGATTTTCAAGATCTCTTTTAGTCTGCAACAAGTTACTCAAAATAGGGAATTTTGACTTAATTGAGAGCAAGGTCATTAATTAATGTAAATTTTAACATTGTCTTTCTCTCTTTCTTGTCTGCAGAACTGTGTTAGTACAATTGGCTTCTCACATAGAAAACTGAAGCATATCAAGATGTTTTGCCATTACCATGCTGGCCTCTTATGATGCTAGACTGGTTTTCATGTCTTCCATGTAAGGAAAGATACAGATACGGAGCTGACTTTGAAAATAAAAGTCTACTAGACGAATCTAATCCACTGAGCATTTGGATTTACTCAGCATATATGCTTATTGCAATCACCCAATTGACCCAACCTGCACCTTCTGAATATTATGGTTAGAACTCGATAAATTTAACTCACAATCAGTTTAGTTATGACTCAATTACGTGATTGTTTTGGGCGTCAAGTGCTGGTGGAAAATTCCCGGATTTTTCCCGACTGTCATCAATATTTGCAAAATTCAAGGTCGGGAAAAAAATTGTAATTTCTCCCGACTTTTTCCCCGATTTCCCAGTAGTGTTGGAACCCTGGAAATACTTTTTAAGTCAACAAGACCAGTTGTCTATAATCTACTGACAGAAAAGATTAAACTATAGAATGGATGAAACTGTACCCAGTACTCACCATCTGCATTACTAGTCACATGACTATACAAATTTCAAACTGCAATACTGGAAGTACAACAGTCATATGATATCAACAAAAATTCCTTTCTAATGTTGTTGTACAAGAAATCAAATATATTAAACTCAGATACCTCTTGTAAAAACCAGAAAGAACATGTAATTCTCAACCTATCCATTTTAGGGAACAACTACCAGAAAGCTGCCACTGTTGCCGAAATCTAGACAGTCATATTCATCAAGCAGAGAACACATGACAATGTTGTAGCCATGTGATACAACAAAACCTGGGTAGTTTTTCTCAGAATAAATATATAGCGAATTATGAATTATTTCATTTTTTTTAAAATTACAAACATTATACGACTTTCTTTTAATATTTTTATTTGTTTCAACAACATTTGAAATGGGTTATTATTAATATCACGTGATTATGGACCTATGATGTCAAGAATATGTGGGTTTGAGAAATCTGTGTACAGTACTCGTGCAACTAGCAACGCAAAAGCCAAGTACCAGGTCAAATTTCATCAACGCCATAGTTTCATCTCATCTGTCAGAATATTAAAGACATAATAATTGCAATATTTGCAATTTCTGAGAAAAAAAATAATGTTCATATCGAATTCATGCAGGTGTGACTCGATGTAACAGTGTTTAAGTTTGTTAGTTTATTAGGCAAGTGGCTATGCTTTGCCAACACCATGTTGGCTTCTTGTGATGCTAGAATCGTTTTTATATCACCAATGTAAGAAATGATACCGATGTTGAGCTGTCTGTGAAATAATCAGTATACTTGATGAATTTAATCTACTGAGCATTTGGATTGACTAAACGAATATGTTTATGACAAGTACAAATGATCCTTATTGCAATCTCCAAATATTCTGGTCAGAACTGAATAAATTTAACGCATAATCAGTTCAGTTACGAAAATTTACAGGGTTTTCCCAACTTTTATCAATATTTTCAAAATTCAAAGACTTTTCATGGCAGGGAAAAAATTACCATTTCTCCTGACTTTTTCACAGAATTCCTGGTAGCATGGAACCCTGGATAAACTGAAGTAGGTTATCAACAGCTGTGAATTGTTTCGTTGGTTTTCATTGCTTCTGTGATATAAAATCCTGCACTTTTCAGATTCTACTTTGACTACATATACAATTTTAGTTTTCAAGTTTCTACTGTCTCCGTTACTGACATGCAAATTTCAGAACCATATTTATCTCAGTTATTTCTGAGAGCAGATTTTATCTCTGTATTTATTCGAATGCTTCACTTTATCCTTGCTTACTATTTTCCTCTCCAAGAATCAGAGAACAACTTGATGACCGACTCAGGTAACACTTATTGTTTTGTTTGTTTTTTCCCAAGAGTTCAGCTTTCACCATCATATTTGAACGTTGTTCCTGCAACTTATCATATCTGTCTTTCGCTGACTGATATTTTGTTTTCAAGTATTCATGTTCATTTTTAGGAGGTCCCTTAGGGTATGGAAGGTTCAATGAAATACACAACAAACATATATGTACTGTATTCATAATATGTGTCTGTTGCGGAGAATTAAAAATCACATGCAACTTACAAAAATAAATTTGTTATAGTAATGGTACTCCCCCCTTTCAAACATATTTTGCACACCCAGAGAAAAAGGTATGATAAAATTACCTTCTGAATGATATCATTTCCCTTGACTCCGTCTGTCTCTCCCACCAGCCAGCCACAAAATTCTGTACAATTATAAACTAGCCGCAGAATGCCCATGCAATCGGTTTTTGAGGCGTCTATGTTCTCTTCTTTTTGACCAGATTGCATGAAAGCTTTTGCAACTTCCCAGAAACATTCTCTCCAGTTGGCAATATTTATATTACTACTATAAATCTTGTTTTGTTCATCTTCCTTGTTTTGAAATTTGTCTAGATATTTAGCAATTACTTTTTTTTTTTCAACTTCAGTTTTGTCAGCAAATCCTGGTATTGTATTCATTTTATTAACAACCTTCTCATGGACCAATCTCATCTTAAACTCCACAAGTTCATTTAATGTTTCTTTCATGTAATGAAGAGATCTTCTCGATCGAAGAAACCTCTTGTGGCCATCATCATCAAGTAAAAAATACTTGAAATCCCTGAAAGATAAAGATAAAGATTTAAGGAACAACTAACAATGACTAGAGGCAATTAAGAAGTATCTCCCCGTCTGCGATTCTGTCAAGCAACAACTACAACAGCATAAAGAAGCTCAAGTGGAATTTGCAGAGGATGCTGCAGAATTATTTAAACCGGTTACAGAGACTACTAAAGGTCTTCTTCAATCGCTGGAACAAACTAATAAAGCAACTGTGAAAATAGTAAAAAGAACTATAAAAATAACAGAAAAGATTCTCAAAGACCTTCCAGCTAAAACAGTTGCTGCTCATCCACAATTATAGTAAGAAGTACAGCAAGCAATTGAGGATATTGACCAAGCTCATGCTGAGATCGGTGATATAAAGGATCTTCTTGCACCAGAACCAGAAACAGAAAATCAGCCATCAAAAGTTAAAGCTGATATGATAGATAAATTTACTTGGAAGGTATTACAGCTATCAAATATCAAAAACAATAAATTAAAATTGCTGCATTAGGGTGGGAAGAAAAGGAAAAGTATGTACAACCTGAATAGGCTAAAGTGCTACAATAAAATCGTGCTGTTGTGTGTGTGTGTGTGTGTGTGTATATATATATATATATATATATATATATATATATATATATATATATATATATATATATATATCGCATTGCCAAACCAACATGGACAAATTGAACTACAAGTTCATGATACATCAAAGTATTTCCTACCTGCTGGGGCATTCACTGAGGTTCAGGGTAGACTTTTGACAGATAACAATAATCCATATGCCGCAGGTGATGAATGTGGATTCGTTAATAATGGTATTATGACATTATGTAAAAGTGCTGTGTATATAATTGATGGTAGATAAATCAAAGTATGTCACAATAAAGTTGTTATGATGATACTTGGTCTTGCAAGATATTCTGATGATTATTCAAGGTCCGCCAGTCCATCGATGACGTCTGTGAAGGATATTACCAGCCATCATAATCACATCAATGTAACAAAGAGAGCTGTAGCTGATGGTGATGACATGGTAACTGGAATGAGTGAAGAATTTAACTTGGGATATACTGTAGCACAATAATCTCAAATTGATGCTCAAGGAAGATTCAGATGTGTGATACCTTTATCACATATCTTTGGATTCTGCAGAAATGTTTGAAAGGTTATCTTTGGAGCCAAACAGTTGAGTTAGTTCAAAAGTCCACTAACAACAATGCAAACTGCCGAGATAATGCTGCATCTGCTGGTAAAGTAATATTAACAAACTTGCATTGTGGATGCCAATGATGACTCCATATCTGACAGAAGAACAACAACTGGATCGATAGTGTTAAAAGCACAGCCAATTCATGTGCATGGCAGATAGCATCTCAACTGGGAATTTTTGCACCACGACATATATTCATTGTTTCAAGGTAACACAAGATTTCATTAAGAATAAACAGGCATCAGGAACCACCCGAGTACAAATTTTGAACAAAACAACATAGCATGGGCTTATCATAGTTTGATGAGATTCATGTGGCAAGGTCAGAATATCGATTTTGGTTTCCACATATCTCAGCATGATTTCTCAACGCTGTATCCAATCTATTATTTCTCAATGTAACATCTGGATTTGTTCATACAATGTGTCGTTGATATACACATGCCAGCTAATGAAATACCAGCTGGTCCTGGTAGTTACAGAGCCACTGCAGTTATAATACAAGACAATGTTGCTCAAAGGACGAATGAGAGTCATTGATGCACCAGTGAAAAATATGTGATCTGCACACTCATGATCTACTGCAAATCAATCGGATCATTCATAATTCTGTATAAATATCATATCAATACATGAATGTTACTCTGAAATCTGGTCAGATTAAAAACTTACAATCAATATAAAAAAAGAATTCCAAAATATAAATATCACTGAAATCAATGGCGTTGCAAGGGCCAAATAAATTACCGATTGCTAAACGTCAACTCAAACACTTCAATGACGCAAAAAAATAAAAGAACTGGCATACAACTTTGTCTTTGTGAGTGTGCCATTAATGATATGGCAAAGACTGGCAGTCACTTATTTCCACTTCCTGCAGCTATACTGATGTTGATTGCGGCTGCAGCTCTAGCTGTTGCAAAGGCAGCTGCACTTGGTGCTGTTGGAACAGCTGCCGGGATGGCAGTAAAGAAAGTGACAGGACACAGTCTGACCTGAAACAAAAGAAGAAAGCAGCAATCTGTTCACTGATTGGGTCTACGACTGCCAGGAACCCCACCTTTGTGGTATGGTCGTGGCTCAGGCCTGAGGCTATCTAGAACCTTTTGCAAAGAACGCAGAATGTTCCAATGTCCAATTTTGATTTACTTGATGTGGCTCATCAATTAAACATCAAAACTTTAGGAGTTTTCATGCATGATCAGTTACCTGACAAATCAGAGACCATAGAAAATGTTATCATTAATCTCGATGAAAGTTCATGCCCTAGTACTCACTGGGTTGCATATGCTGTTGATCTATGCAGTGTTGTTTATTTTGATTCGTACGGATTGGCACCACCAAAAGAATTTTATAAAATATATCAGAGGAGTGAATCAGAACTCATTGGCCATTGGTGGTCCACCACCACATAAAGTTGTACATCAATTTACCATTAGTCATTTTAAAGAGCCCATAGTTTACAATGGTTGATATTTATGGAAGATCTCTTGTTAGAGTTAAGAAACCAGGTGTAGGTGATGCTGATTTATCAAAGTATGCAACTAAAGATGAACTTGCTGAACTTATGAACTTCGCTGGGGTTGACAAGGATGAAGTTGTTGTTTTTCAGGATCAATATGGATGGCTGAAGACGAGTAATATTAGGTATGTTGATATTGTCCGACCAGTTTTAGGCGTGACCATCAATAATATCCTGGCATTTAATGATGGTGGAAGAATCAGAGACTCAAGCGTATCAATCGCAACGATCAGCAATGAAATCAATAAACTCGTCGCTAAATCCGGTGATACAATGAGCATTGAACTCAACGAGAACAGAATAAAATTGTTTTCAAGAGTACCAGCATCTGACCATGATGTTGCAGTGAAGAAATATGTGAACGAAAGAGACACTGCAGTTAGTGATGAATTATCCACAAATGTCAGCTATGACGTTCATGTAAGTGTATTTACTGGTATTCGCAGAAACTCTCAACAACTTGATAAAACCACAGAAGAGTTGTCAACATAAGGCTTGCCAAAATTAACGATCAGATCACCGAGCTGGCCAACAATAAAACATTAAAATGTCAATTGCCAACGTCAACAAAACACTTGTAGATATAACTAGTGGAATCCCCAACATCACTGAAAAAGTCAGAAAGATTAAGGAGGGTTTAATTTATATGACTCTGATTATTAACACTGAATGCACAGCAAATTCAGAATCAGCAACATGGTCACAGCAAAATAATTCCATCAAACAACAGTGGCATGTACATGCTCTCAGTGTTATGTGCTGCAAAATTTAGGATATTTACCATATATCCTTTACATCATTCAACCGATAGCTTTTCTGGAACTGTCTCGGTGCTGTTAAATCAAAATACTGAGGAGATATTCATATTGGATCCTGAAGACCAAATCCTCAGCGATATACTGATGGTACCTTTAATCTGTCACTAAAACACCTGAGTTAATTACTTAGCATTCACATAATGAGCGACATTCACCGTCTCACACAATCTTTCAGATATCCTTAAGAACATTATAGCATCATTGTTCATCTGTGGATTGTGCCACTAAATACAGTTTGTTCCCTATGAGTCATCTCAATGTCAGGTTCAGGAGCAACTGAGTTTTACCAGACCCAGATGGTCTGACAATAATGGCACAAATAGAGTTTGGCAATGCTGGATGATGCTTAACTGACTCCTGCTCTCGCGCTGCTGAGAAGTCAATTACATTCATGTTGTACATATACAGTAAGTATATGAGTTTATATTGTGTTCGATGCAAAAAAGTCTCTGATACTAGTTGGGTAAAAAAGGAACGAAAAATTGTTGACATGCACTTTTAGGTACGCGCGTGAAATGTAAGAAAAATACAAATTTGTGGTGGCATCAAGTGGTGGTGATATCGCTAAGGCACTCGGAAAACTACCAGGAACTCCATGAGCTAAGTATGCTGGTGAGAAACACCTTCCAGGATCTAATAATTGTGGTCCTGGAACTTGACTTGATATTAGACTCAATGAAAAAATCAACCAAAACCAGGAGAATATCCAGTAAATGTGATTGATCAAGCGTGCCTTGTTCATGATATCACATATAAAAATCCAGATCTACAACATATTGCAGATGTCAAGCTGATTTACACGTTGAAGTCTGTTAAAAATAAATCACTACGAGGATGGCTCCCAATTGGTTGATAAGATCAGCGATGAGTGATAAGTTAGCCATAGGGGCTGCAAAAAATTGTCAATTTTAATAATGGAGTTGAGTTATTATAGGTAAACTCGCTGATGCAGCAGGTGTCTTGTATGGTGTTTCCTCAGATTGGTTGGCAATATGGCAAATTTATTTTCTGCCATCTAAAACAATTAGGTATGGATGGTTTGATGTTAGCACTCCCTATGAAGTTCATCAAGCAGATTTTTTGCTTTTAGCCCATGACACAATTATAACTGGTACAGCACGTAAACATTGTTCATGCACATACAAATACGCATTGACACTCATCAGCATTGCAAGTAGATACAAAGAAGCTGAACCATTATCAACTAAAAGTGAAGCTGCAGCCGCATTTGAATGAATTATTAACGTGGTAGCCTGTGATGGCTACAGTTGATATAGGATGATCTTTGCAAACAATTTCTTAGTGCAGTAACATTGCCGATGCAACAACGTACGGTTAAAATCAGACGAGGACACACCACATTACATTGCGATCAGGTGATTGTTGAGCGATTGTTTGGACATCAATAGGCCCAGGAATTACTGAGCAAGGACAGATCTCGCGATTGAGTTGCAAGACTGCCAAGCGTGATTGCTGCTTTAAACAACAAAGTTATGCATGGAATTTCTATGAAACACATCAATGCAACCTCAAAGAAACACATACCAGTTAAGCAACGTGACTCTTCCTCACAACAACCATTACTCGGTGACTCGGCGGTCAGGTATTTAAATGAACCTGGTGAACTTGAAGGTGGCGAGAAAAAAAAAAAAGAGCAACTGATCCTATTTGGAGTGTAACCACACATAAAATTTCCAGTGTGATAAGGTCTACAGGTAGGCATGCAGTCTACAGACTAGATTCAACGGCTCTTCAGCATGGATTTTTCTGCAAGCAATTACAAGTAATTCATGAAGATACCCAATTACCACCAGCATGGGTTAGCTAGAAATCAAGGTGTTAGCTCCTCAACGTGGACTACATTTAAGACAGGTCAGATTACATTTACACGTGGTTGGCCCCAAGTGGTCTAAAGTGCTCACCATTATGAATCACTGCCATCTCACCTCTGTATGCATGGGATCAAGTCTCAGATTTGTCCAGTGTGGGTATGTGAGAAAGCTAGCCAGTAGATTCTTCTCGGTCAGTGGTTCTTTCTGGAGTTTTCCCTGGTTCTTCCTCCATCATTTATATTGGCCGCCATGTATAGTCTATCTTGTGCTGAAAAATGGCATTAAACCCTACATTACAACAACAACAACAACAACAACATTCATGTGTGTATGGCCAAGACTACTTTTGATTCTGTCCATGGTAAATTTTCATGAGTCATGAGGAGAATATTTCTGCAACATCACTGTGTTACAGCAAGCGCAGTGGTTCTTTAGTCTTCTTTTCAGTGTCATGATAAATTCAACGTCAAGATCAAACTCGTGTTTATGCTTTTTTGTCATTTCAATGATAGCCAGCTAAGTTTTTCCTTACCATATCATCGTTGGTTTTCTGAGGTTGATTATCTTTCACAGTATAAACCATCCTCTGTAGTTGAGACATTTTTGTAAGTTCCCTCAATACTGCTAGAGACATTAAATTTAACCATTTGACACTGTCGTCGACCAGTTGTTGATATCAGAGATGGTCAGTCCCAGTGTTGAATGAATGGTTTTAACATATTGTAGAGTCCATGGGGATTTGCAATCTACAGATGACTTTGCTAAAGTTTTTTCAACACCATCTACAGGGACAAAAATGATATAGTTAAGAACGAGTTTTTGTTTTTTCCTTGTCCCTGGAATCTCAATGTCAGTATTTCATCTGCAGGTATCCACAGGGCGATAACACAATTGGACCAGTAGATCTGGAAATTTTTCCTTGTGAAGTGAGAATAATTTGCGTTGAGTGAATCAATAACTATTTTCCTGGATGCCAATATCTCAGATCAGTAGGGTTCCAGAAATCATCATTTGTTGTTTCTGGAATTATGCATTATCTCACATTGCATCTTCTCAGGTTTG
Source organism: Sinohyriopsis cumingii (assembly GCA_028554795.2). Classification (NCBI taxonomy): domain Eukaryota; kingdom Metazoa; phylum Mollusca; class Bivalvia; order Unionida; family Unionidae; genus Sinohyriopsis; species Sinohyriopsis cumingii. The sequence goes on along the minus strand of CM068841.1, from coordinate 70,907,197 downwards.
AGTCTAATTAACTCGTTTAGTTTCTTCAATGATTCGTCAGTGGCCATGTGGTCCTCTAACATTTCTTTATAATAATCAACACCATTTTTCAACCAACAGTGTGGCGATTCTCCAACAAAAGGTGGTGGTTGACCATGATCGTTGCACAATATAATAGCCATTGATTTCGTCAAAAGCCAGTCACGAAACATTTTTTTACGGGTCTTTGGACACATATGTATTTCATCCCAGCTGATGATCTTAGGAATATATTTCTTGCCCATTCTTTCTGAAGTCCATGCTTCACTGCACCATCCGCCTCGGATGCGGGAGGTTGTGGGTTCGATCCCCAGCCGAGTCATACCATCATACCAGAGACTTACAAAAATGGTACTAACAGCTGCCTTGCTTGGCGCTTAGCATTAAGAGGTTAGTGTTAGGACTGGTTGGCCTGGTGTCAGGATAATTTGACTGGGTGGGACATCATGCTATATGTCTGCGACATGATGCCCCAGTGCCAAGACATCACTATAAACTGCCACACTGCAGACATCATAGTGATATGACTGAAAAATTGTTAAAGCTATGTTAAAAATCCAAATCACATACACACACACTCTCTCTCTCACTGCACCATCAAAAGAAACTATGATAAGTATAAGACTTAACACCTCTCTGTTTCATCTTCCTGGCAAATTGGTGAGTTGGGGTTAGTACTACCATGTCAGTGGGCATGGAACTTTGTTCCGCCGGCATAAACAATTTTAATGCGTGTGTTGTTTTACCAGACACACCAGGACAATTAAGACAAAGTTTTGTCACCACACTGGATAATTATCTGATGGTGCCAATGAAGGTTGCGACAATTGTCCATTTCTAGCAGCAGTTTGACTCACTGCTGGTGTGACGGCGGTTGTTATGCCTTCACTGTGGTAGGTGTGGGGTCGGGTGCTTCCAATATTTTATTTAAATATTTATAGTAGTCCCACCCAGGCTCAATTTTGGTTGGAAGTTAAATTAGTGAAAGATAGTTAAATCATTGAATATTCTTATGTCACTTGTTTAGGTTCGATTAAACAGTCACAAAGAAAGAGTGAAAACAACTAGCTCTGAAAAAATACAATAATTTATTTCCCTAGAAAAATTCTGTAAAAATGAAAAATTATGAACTTATGGTTTTATAGAATCAAATCCAAAAATAATCCAAGAATAAAATTTTAGTAGTCCTAATAACAAAATGTTCAACTGATTTCACGTTTCAATCCCGACGAAAAATCCATGATGGAAGACGATGACGTATGCTGCAATCTGTAGTGTTGAAGTCTACAGTGCCTTGTAGAAACAAGAATTATCACCCCGGTTTCCGACAGCTGAATAAATTTTTATAAAGAAACTGTCCTTGTTCCACAATATTACAGGAACACACATATTTTCCAGAAAAATAACAGAAATAATCCTTTTGAATTCAAGTAATTTGAAATAACTCCAAACAGCACAACATACAATGAACAGTTTAACAGCCCTGCTTCTAAGGAGATTAATTCTTCAAAACATGGGTTATATGGTCTTTCTAAAACGTAAACAATGGGTCACGTGATCATCTTCTGGAAGGTTACATAAGTAAGTACTTGTTACAGGTCACGTTTATATAGTGTGATCCTGACGAAAACCAATCATTTTTACTCTAAGAAATCAAAAATAAAAAATAAATTGTTTACATCTTAAAGACAAAATCCCATCATGACCTTGGAAACAACCAATCATTTTAAAATAAGAACTTGTTTACGAAGGTTGCTATAAATTCTGAAACAAGGTCAGGATTTAGATCAAAACTTGGTGTTTTTAAACTAACAATGTCAAACTATTTTCTAAAAAAGTATCATCTCTAGTGAATAAATTTACATTATAATATCATGTAATGAAAAAAAAATTAAAACTGACAAACAATTAAATTAAATAAATATATATTAAATCAGATATAACCAATCAAATAGACATAACAATATACCCCCCAAAAAAAGAAATTCAATGTATAACAATTTAATGACAATTCGATAGTCAAGTGATTAAAATTTCCCACGTACTCTCCTTCCGCTTAACCCTTTGATAGCCTGTTGCATCACTTGATTAGTAGTGTGAGACAGCTTTCCACCTGTCCTTGTATTCTACTCATCTGTGTATTCTTCTCTCCTATTCCTCCAATTTCTTCTCCTCTTCCCCCCGATTTTCTGCAAATTCCTTCTCCTCCTTAACTTCTCTATATTCCTCCTCCTTTTCCATTTTCTCCTCGACTCCTTTTCCTCCTCTTTCTCGACTTTATATTGACTAGACTTGTTGACTCCGACTGCTCTGCTAGTCTTACTTCCGTCTCCCCTCTTAGAGACTCGGGACTTACTGAACCAGAAGTGCTGTCCCCCAAAAAGCTTCCTTTACAAAGCTTTGTCTTTCCTTAGAAGCACCCCTCAAAGTTGTACCACCAAATTACAAGTGGCTCTCTCGGAGTAACCCTATATTGCTCAGCAATCTTCCTATGCCAGACTAAATTTTTACTTTCTTGTTAGAAGTTATAATTCAGATCAAAATTGTTACCACATCCTCTTTTTCAATTCCTATTGGATGTCGTATTGACCTGATCCAATCAAACTTGGCGAACAGTGTATTGCTTGCTGTCTGTCCACATGGGGATGGATTTAGAACACGCCCCGTTCCTCACGGTTCCTCTGATCTTTGTCACAGATAGGTGAGAAGTCGCTTGATCTAACGTCTGTGCCGATCCAGAATGCCAGATCTACTCTCTGGTCACGATAACCTTGCGTAAGAGATTAACTCTAGCTTGCAGCTATGTGCAGGCATCAAATCATGGCTTGTAAATAATACCTTTGTTTATACACAACTTATGAACTGGGGCTGAGCAAATGTGACACTCGCTGATATAAAATGAACCTGTGATGACTCTGACAGCGTCCTTAGGAAATCGGGTGGTTATTGATAAAAGATTTATTGCGAAATTAGCGAGTATTGAAGATCAGTACCAAATTTAGTTCCATTTGGTAGATTTTCATGTATTTTATCCACAAATACACCTTTCTTTGTTGAGTGCGATTATGAAGTCAAGTACTGCCTTATCTTTGATCATTCTTGTACAACGATGCTTATTACCAAATGAGGCTCCATATGTAAATTTACCAATAATTTTATGACCTATATTCTTTGCAAATGAATTCTCATTCTTCTTGTCTTTGGGTTTTGGCATCCAAACTGAGGTTTGTGGTCTATATGAAATTGTTGCCTCACTCACTGTCATCGATAACAATATCTTTGCATCAAGCATAAATCTCAAATAGCACTATTGGAGCCCAACAACATTTATTCTTTGCACCACAGTCTGTGACATTTATCTCTGGATTTAGTTTTCTTACAATGACAAACAAACCAGGCAAGAATGACCGGATGAACATTTGCAGCAAATCTGAATGATTCAATCTTGGCAAATCCAGTTAAATCAATGGGATTTTCATGGAAATCCACTGGCAGTGTGCTATTTTTCACAACTCGAGTCACTTCATGTGTGTGATGCCCAAATCTCTCAAAATAAGGCTTAGAGTCATCCATCCCAAGAAAGCTTCTGGGATAACATGCAAACCTATCAATCAAGATAATGTCAGTGTAATCATATTTAGTGTTCCACAGACCTCCGTGTCCATATTCAACACATGAGCATTGAAAATCTTCAAGAAATTCTGCACATGTTGGTCTCCATGAATTTTTCTGCTGGCAGAAGTGAGCAATGACAGATAAGATTGTAAAACAATTATTCAACAATTCATTAAATAGAGCTGTCTCAGCTGTGTATTTTAGTGCAACCTGGGTCTTTTGCTCATGAAGAGATCCTGTATGATAAAGTTCAACAGATGGTAATACAGATCAAATCCATGGTGGGGAGTGCTTCAATCAGTAGTGATCCACACTCTGTCGTCAGATTACAAGCAGTCAGATTGTTCACAGTCCGCACTCTAAAACAGCTATACCGACACAGGGTTTCACTTACTGATATTAGAAATGCACTGATAAATATCACCGAAGTAAAATCTAAGAGTTTTTCTGGGTGAAAATTTTGTTATATTCTCGGTCCAAGTGTGAGTGTTGTGAATTATTACTATCAGGCAGCCCCTCGATTGATACTTTGAGTGTACATGACCTCATTGGTTATTGTCCATACTTGTAACAAGAATTTTAATTTTTTTCCAACATGGCAGTATCTTTTATTCTGGCTACATTTTCTATTACGCCTTTGGCCCATTGGTTTATTTTTCTGCATGACAGCTCTGTTAGATGATTTCTTCGTAACGCATACATGAAATATTCTGTGATTCTTGTGACTACACAATTATAACATCGGAAGAAGAGCAACAATGTTAGGTTCATCATTCAGTGGATAAATTGCATTAACAACTGCCTTCACAGGATATGCTTGCTCATGATATGGCTTGTCAATACCAGTCAGAATCCCTGGTTTGGAATTTTTGCTTAACGCGATATCACCCTGGCGGTGTTGTGATTCTCGAACAGGGTTGCATTTATCATGTGTAATCAATATTATGTCATCGACATCATCACCACTGATGGCAACAATAAATTTTATCCTAAACAAGTGTCTTTGGATAGCTAGTGATCCATATCAAGATAACCAGTAATCGTTGCTGGTCGTTGGTCGTTCATGTTAGCATCAATGGAAATATCATCTTGATGAGTCCTGAAAGATTACCAAATCTGTGTTGCTTCATTGTCCTTAAACTCCTCCTTGGCTTCATGGATACAATTGCTTAATTGCAAATTTGGTATCTATGGAACAGTTTCTGTTATCGATTCATCTGTCAAATTCGAACCTAGGATGAGAAGGCTTGATCATGGCTAATTTTGTAAGCTCCTCATCGGCTTCTGTTATTATATATTTAAGGCAAATATATCTTCTAATTAAAGATCATTCTAGATTAATAAATAATGATCTCATGAGCAAAAAATACCTGCAAATGGATGATGATTGGATCAACAACCCCATGTGGCAAGTTTTACTACTATAATTACTGTTGTTATCATCAAGTTAGTGTTTGATGAGGGAGTTTAGGTCCAAAACCATGAGTGAAATGCGGAATTGGTGTAAGAGGAAAATTTTAACTTTGCAGACATTGCGGTGTCAAAAAAATACAGACCTTTAAAAAATAATGTGATTTAAAAAAATGAGACCACAATAAGGGCTGCTAAGGACTATCTCTGTAGATTCTCTAGTAAGAAAACCAGTGATTAGATTGCACTCTGACCAATCATGATTTTTTTCTTAGTAATATAAAATTATAATTTTGACAAGAGATAATATTTATACAAATGGAGCAAGGAAACTTAGAAGAATTCAGAAGACACACCACCCTTAATAACTTTTAGGCAAATTGCACTGGTGTAATCAGAAACTGTCTGTTAAGAAGACTCCTCCTCAGCTGTGTTAATTCATGTAACTCCGGTTATCTCATGATCACCGCTAGAGGGAAGAGCATTCTGAAGACAAATTAACTCTTGCATAGATTTGTTTAAGAGTACTTTAATGGCTTGATCAAAGATGGTTTTGTTGTTGATCACATTAATGGCAATAAACATGATAATTCTTTATAGAATTTTGAAGCTATTACTCCAAGCCAAAATATCCTTAGAGGAAATACTGGTAAACATAGCAAACATTCAAGGTCAGTTAGATCTGTAAATCCACATAATTTTCATCAATTGGTGCAGCTGGAAAATATTTTAATATTCATCCAAATTCAATGCAGCTTGTCACAGATGATGTAAGTTCAGTGTTTTCACAGCAGTATAATCAAAAAATAAAATTTCAGTGTATATAATTAGACTACTGTGGATAACTATTGATCCGCGATTCCTTGGAATCCTGGGATTCATGTCATTTTTATCTAAGTCCCAGACCAGTACATGTATTAAGGGAGATAAGTCTGCCTCGACTAAAGATCACGACAAAGAACAGCAACTCTGTCTCCAAAAACACCTTAAGCCATGCCCCTAGATATTAATAGCACAAATTAAAAGTAGCATAGTCAGGTTAATGAATGGAAATGTGATAGATGTTTGGTTTCGATATGTCTACATGTGGCTTTTTTCATATATTTCCCTGGAGGAAATATAAAAAAAAGTTGTATTATAAAGATGTGTTTGTGTAAGCACCTGATTTCTGTATCGGCAGAGACAAGGTAATCAGGTGCTAATGTGCAAGCACGTGATCATAATCAACTGTTTTTCATTCCTGACTGGAGACTTTAGTACCTGCGTGCTGGGCTAGAATAATCATGCAACCAATCTGTCTGTCTGCCAGAGATTGATTTCATTGTATAAAAGCTCAGCGTGTACAAATAAATAGTTACTGGGATCTGAAAGGCCCATATTCAGGTATAATACACACATCAAGGTACTGATTCGGTAGGTGGGTTGAATCGAACATGGCATGTGTATTACACCTGTAGAGGAGTAGGGGTATGTTTCATCCTGTTTTCCCAGTTAGTGTGTGGTTTTATATAGGAGTGCCGATATACAGACAAGTAAACATGTGCCATATCGATATGGATAGATCGTCTAACTACCAATCACATTGCTGAAATTAATACATGTTTGAATTTTGGCAAACGAAAGAATTTTTTTTCTTCTATATAGTATGGAGACATTACTGGGCCTGGCTAAGATTTTGAATATAATCTGAAATCCAACTTGGTAATGTATAATCAGTGCTAATTACTTGACTAGAGAATACATCATTCCTGAGAGGTCAAGTTCTCTTAGATCACCCGATGGGCCTGCTAGAATGTTTTTTTTGGCAATCTAGGTGTTCACCGGGGGTGGGGTGTGTGTCTGCACAAAATTAGCACTGACCAGTGCAGAAGCCTATTGGATGTAAAATAATATATGAATACCATCAGCTTACGGCAGCAGTTATGTCTAATAAAGTAAAATATATACTCCCAGGAAATACTATCAATGGGCATCACCTGGGCCTAGTTATATCCTTTTGTGCTAACACAATATTGTTGATTTAAATTAATATTTTTATTATAAAATGAAGAAAATATTAATGTGATTATTTTTGCAATTGAAAAATTACATAATTGGATTGGTAGCGATCCTGATGCAAGCATCTGACTTACTGATCAACTTGATCCTGAAAAAAATCATGGATGATTTCGAAGTGTTGCAACAATTGATATCAGAAAGGTGGATACACACTTGCTGCAGAATGCAGATTCAAATTACTCCAGCAAGCAATGATAATGTCACTTGCTAGTGTTAGTGATGATAAATGTGTTGCTGAATTTGTTCCACTTGCATCAGCAATAGAGACAATTAGATAAGTATCATCTCAAGGTTATGGAGCAGAAAAGGTTGTAGGTGAGCATGTAAGACAGCCAAAGGAATCAGTTGTTTACTGGCTACTATGCCAAATTTCTTATCTGTTCCATAATGCTGTATAAGGGTATTTAGACCATCAATGCTTGTGCAGATAGAGGTATTAAAATAAATATCTTTACTTCTTAATTGCATTTTGTAACCCTTATTTTATTCAATTTATTTAACCCTGATATGGATACATGTATATTGTTTTATAGCATATCATTTGCAGGACAAATTTAATTAATTAAAAAAAATGAAAATTACATTATACTTTTAAATTGTCTGTATTTTAATTAGGTTCAGCATTCTGACCTTTGTACATTTAATTTTAAAATACCACTAAAAGGGTCATTCCATCTATTTTTTTGTCCATCCAGCATATACAACTGACTCATATTTAAAGATCATTTTGGGTTCAGAAACACTGGCATCTCCATTAACACTTTCCCACCTCCAGTATTCTGATATACTTCATAACTTTAAAAATTATTGTCATCATCACTATTATCATCAAGTATTTGATGAATGAAATCATAATGAATGACATTGGGAAGCAGATATTTTGGGTTTACTAAGTAGCCAATATTTTAAACACACATTGTAAAACTTTCTTCATGAATGGTTCAAACTACGCCATAATTTTTATTCCTGGGCACATTGTACTTGAAATATCTAATGACTTTCCCACAAAGTCTATCTGTTGTTCTGCCAATACTTCATATTCGTCACGCAGGGAATAAGGGCATTGATTTCTGATTGTTTAAGCTGGAGCGGAACAAGCATTGATAACCACAGATGAGAGTTCATTGTAACATTTTTCAACGTTACCTTCAAATCGACCAAATGAGTCAAGATACAATTCAAAGTATAAACTTCGCATGGTTATTAAATGATGAGTTCTTCATTAAACACGAAGAATATGTTTGGAATGTATAGTATATTTTGAACATACTTCTGGGTTAAGATTAGCTACGATGTCGTAGCCTCAACTTGATTTTGTTGTCCACGAGGTACGAGCAAGGGTACTAATATTAGTACTAGGTCAAGATAATTAGCATGAAATGAGGGGTTTGTGCAGATTACAAACCATGTCAGATGGTGAGTGGTTATTCTCAAATAATCTATTTCATTTTTACTAATAAACATGAGTGCCTGTGACTGCAAATTCGGTTTCAGATAGATTATAATTTTATAGAATAACAAGGCAACTAATAATAATTATTCCTGACTGCTGAAGACTAAAATAACATGCATGTGGTAAGTATTATTTTGTATCATTTCTCCATCTCTTGTATCGATATGTCTATTTCAGCAATAGTATTGATGCATCTATATAGTGATGAATTGTTTCACCCCCACTGATATCATCGTGGTTGTTCGTGTTGTGTTAGCGACAATTTTTTTTAATAGTGGGATTGTGAAACAATGTCATTATTATTTACACCAATTATAAATGTGGGACGCTTTGTGTCTTACATACATCATAATAAATATTAATTATTTCATAAATTCTTGATCTGAAAGTATACTGTCATTCAACCCCGTTGATTTCATCAACGATAACTGCTCATGTGCATGTGTTGCTTTTGTCAATATCTCAATATGTTCATGTAATTTCTCAGTCCCACATGTTGATAATTTCTTTGCTATAATATTAAAGAATACCAGCAACACCAGCAATTACAGCAACACTGATTCATATTACTGGTGCTGTCACATATGTTACTGATAATGTTCCAGCTGCTATGGTGGATGCCATGTATACAGCAACATCAATAACTATGATGCATCAGCATTTTTTTTTTTTTTTTTTGCTTTCCATGTGCGTGTCTATATTTTTCAGCTATGCCTGCCACATTCAAACTTGGTCATTTCGATCCTTTTAAGAGGAATAGTGATAAAAAAATTTTCAAGATGGACACTAGTGGCCATATTAGATGTCAGATCAGCACAATTTTAATTAAGGACCAACAAGACATTATAAGAAATCTTTTAGTAGAAAGCCCATGCCGATATGATCATTCATTCATGAGTAATAACAAGATTTTCAAGATGTCCACTATTGTGGCCATATTTGACACAGATCAAAACATATTTCATTTAGGACCAACTAGACATACAAAATCTTCTGGTAAATAAAAATCAAGTCAATATGACTTTTCATTCAGGAGGAGTAGCAATAACAAAATGTTCAAGATGGCTGCCATTTTAATCATTAGATCAGCATAATTTTCATTTAGGACCAACTTGACATCATAAACAATCTTAATTAAATGCCCATGTTGATTATAATGACCATATATTCAGGAGGAGCAGCAACAACAAAACTCTCAAGATATCAAATGTAGCAGCTATAATGGATGTGAAGGCAGCACCATTTACGTTTCAGATCAATTAGGCATCATGAAAGGTCATCCCGTGGAAACCCTGCCAATATGACTTTTTGCTTTGAAGGAATAATTATAAGATTTTCAAGATGGTTGCTCTGGTGTCCATACTGGAAACATATTCTGGACCAACAAGACATCATATGAAGTCCTCCAGTGAAAATCTCATATTGGTATGACCATCTACATGTGTTCAGGAGGAGAAGCCATAACAAAACTCTGGCAGTCACATTAGACAACAGATCTGAACAGTCTTCATTTAGGACCAAGTAGTCTTCTGGTGAAAACCCATGTCAATATGACTTTCAGTTCAGGAGGAGTAGCAGTAACAAGATTTTCAACATGACTCTTGGTGGCCATATCAACAGCATTTTCATGTACGACAAATTATAGACTTGATAAGAAGTTGTTTTAGTGAAAACCCCATGTTGACAGGATAAAGCAGACATAAAAAGATGTCTTTTAGTAAAATTCCGTTCTTGATATGACTATTCATTCAGGAGAAGTAGCAATAACAAGATTCTAAAGGGGGACACTGTAGCAGCCATATTTGATTTGTGAGTTGCATCATTTATACTTAGGACCAACAAGACATCATAAAAAACCTTGTAATAAAAGTCCTATGCTGATATGAAAGAATAGTGAGGACAAGATTGGAACTATTTTCATTTAAAATCATTGGATGAAAACGTGTGTACAGTGTATATACAATTCTCCAAGTAGTTTAGGAGGAGCAGCAATAAAAACTTTATAACCAACAGCTTGATGAAAGAACATGATCCCATCAGCTCTTCTCGCCTATGACCAGTAGAGCTAAAAATGACCAAAGTGCAATCCAAAATGGTAGAAATCCACAAATCTAATCAAAATTCACATCCCTGCACTCATTATCAACAGAACCCAAAGCCCATATTCCAAGTCTTCACAGATCAGAATCAGAATCTGATCAGAAATCCACATCTGGCCTCCATAACAGTAACAAGCTGAGCCAACCAGATGCATGGTCACCTCTTTAATATGTATTGATAAACTGTTGCAAAATCTTGATGATATTATAATCCCATAAACAAGTTTAATAAAAATAACATGGCTGCAAAAGTGGTACATGTAACAACACTGTGAAATGATTTGCCTGTGCTTTTTTTTAATGTATCTTTATTAAAACCAATACATGAGGTCAAAAGTATTACAGTCAGAGATATCATCTGTTTTTATTTGTTACATTGTTCTATTTGCTTAGTTTATCCTTTTTCTCATTTATGTCTTATGTGACTTAGGTTTTGCCTTTTGCCTGTACAAAATTTTATTGAGCAAGTGTTATAATAACTAACTTTATAATTTATCAACAGGATGAACAAGTCTTGCCTTATAGTTAACTTCATAACTTATATACCATAATGCCAAATGAATACATGTAAACTTCAAATAAAAATTGTCTTTATCATCAATTTATTTTAGAATTATATTTTCTGTTGCATGAAACACATGTAATATTTCACAAAAACCCTATAAATAAACAATAAAATACATGTGCAGTAATTACACATAATTATCTTTCTTGAATTCTGACCCTGAAAAGTTTGACTGCTTGACAAATCTGTCATGTGCTGAGTGACTTTTTGTTGGCAGAAGGGTTTCAAAACCGACATTACTGAACTGTAAAGTATTATAAACGAAAAGTGCTTTGAAAATTATAAAATGGGTAAAGAATTCCAACAAATTTCAAACTGCTAGATAACTCTGCAAAAAAGAAAAAATTGCACAATGAAACATCCAAATTATTGTTGTGGTTTTGGAAAATGTGAAATACAGCAATAACTACATATTAAATCCAGTTCAAGTCATTTGCATATAAATACATATTAGACAACTGCTAGTGTGGTGTCAGATATATCAAACACATGGGGTCTTAAAAAGGGCACCTGTTGAAAAAATTTCTCTGCCAAAAGAAAGTCTCCCAATGTAACTGTGGCTCCCTTTCTGATTTTTATGTGATCAACTATTTATCACACAGGCAAATTATTCACATAATGCGCTCTTCCTAGCACCCAGTCCTTTTCTAAAAATACTGCATCATCTATCAAGGTACATATAGCCACTTATTTTCACCTGCCGCATCACATGTAATCATATTCATGTCCTTTTCAAACCAACAACATTCTTCATTTAGAGATGCATTTTGGACAGTGCTGTTAAGTTGAGAGAGACTTAATTATGTCAAAATTTTTTCTGGTAGTGAGGAGAAGAAAATGAAGAAGAACTATTGAAATAACCTGAAAATCTAATCAAGTTATCTTGATATAAATTTTTATTGAAATATGTCTACCAAATTTTGATTATCTATCTCATGTTGCTTTTGTTTCAATGCTAACAAAGTATGTGTTGAAACAAGTAAAAGTCCCAGAAGTTTACATGTTAACAAAATTTAAACATTCCTGTATTTCCCTGAAAATCTCACCAGGCCACCTACATGTGAATACAAACTGGCTTATTCAATTTTGATCATCTACATCACCAGGTCTAACAAAATCAAGATGTCACCATCACTGTTTCAAATCCACTGTGTAGTTACTCTGAATCAAATGAAACAGCAAAATGCTATTTCTTTGAATGTAATTAACTTCCTCAAATATTCCAGATGAATGAACTTAATAAAACTTACATTTCACACTGACATCTACATGCTTTTGTTTGGTATGATACTCTTAATGATACAATTAATACTGGTGTTTTTAAACCATTATCTCAGACGTATTAACTTTTTGAGTCTAGCAAGAGAGTTCAAGAAAGATAAATCCAAATGTGTTTTTCCTCACTTTTACTTCTTTCTTTTTATTTTAACAGTATAATTGTCATGATCGTTAAATCTTAAAAAATGTTATTATCAATATTATTGTTGTTATTATTATTTGCCACATAGGAAGTTCTTTGGTTATGTCAGACACATCATTGTTTAACCAATATACATATAAGTTATGTAAGTATGAATATTTATGCAGACGTGTATGTGTTCTGTATGTACATGTGTGAACAGAGATGCATGTATTCCTGTATATAAATGCATATGCATAGTATCTATGCATGTATACATGTATATGCAATGCTCAAAAAAATCTGATAGCCCAACACCAAGGGCTCATCTAAATTCAGATTGGTCCCCTCATGCATTCTAAGTGATGTGCCCATTGGGCTTGTCAAAGAAATCTAATCTGCCTGAGAACAACTTCTATCGCACTAATGAAATGCAAAACGTTATTTTCAAGATGTTGAAATACTAGTAAATTATTATGTTTCCTATTATTATGTGTCCCCATGTTTGCCCATTATCCTTAAGAAGATTGTCTAATTGTATGACACTTCTACAGAAAGCTGTAAACTTTGCATACAAAGCAAAGCATGTGACATTTAAATGGGGAACAGATTGTCTGGGCCGTACTCAAACTAGTACTCACCTGGCTTTAACATAAATGTGATTCTAAATTACGTACTAGAAACCAGTAAGAACAGGTCTGGTGGCTACTGGAACTGTTCCAGCATTCATCGCAACCATTGCATTGATGCATGGCCCCATAATGCCAGGGATTAAGGTTAGCATGTAATTACATGACATTATGCTGTTAATTGATAACTTTATTGTTCTAATATGGAGAACGTAGCCAAATGCAGAATGAGGTATTATGAGTATTAAAGGGACAGAATGCAGTCATCATTACTTTTGCATATCCAATTAAACATTGATTGTCCTTAGGCAGAGTTGACATAAAAAGGAAATATCAACTAAAAATGATTTTGGAAAAAACACTTGAGAAAATATTTTGAATTTTTTCATGATTTTGTTTAAATGTTATTGTGCTAAAGGTGTTTCAAGTTAAAGTCTAATGAATGATAATTCAGCTGTCCCTTACTCATGCTTAAAATAGTGTAATGAAACACTGGCTAAACATATCAACCCCATTGAACAACATCAAAGAGTAAACAGCAACTGTATAAATCAAGACAGGCTTCAGGTGCTAATGAACATAAATACAGATGATACACTGAGTATAAAGGAGATTGTTAGAGCAATTAGACAATGGCTGACTACAGGACCTTTTCATATTTGAAGTGAAGTAATTGCAACATTTCTAATAAATATTATTTTTTTAAAGGGTCAATTTTGGGCAAACGGAAACTGGAATATGGGCTTGTGAATTTGAGTGAGGGCTTGTGATTTTTTTTTAAAAATCATCAGCTCTGGGCCTGTGCCTAATTTTTTCTTTAAGCTCTTGCATGTGCTTGTATATAGCACAGAATATGTAAAAAATTTGTGTTACATCTCACTTTTATAAAATTTCAGTTATTATATTGGGTCCATATTATATAATTATAACACTCCTGATAATGGGCCATTTATTTTTATACAAAAGGAGATCTTTCCTTGTGCATGTCGTGTAAAAAGAAATAATTTTGGAGATCAACAAAAGATATAACGCAAGACACCAGTAAGATCTTTTCTGAACAATTTCAACATCGTCACTGAAAATATCCAAATGATATTGTGATTGTTTAATTACAGAGAATGCAAAGAAGAAATCTTAGTTCCTATGTTTAGATTATAGGCCAGGATATGGAAACTGTAACTATTAATATGCTGTAGATTAACAGAATGACATTTTCGCTTTTTCAAAATAATTGTGAAACACATCAGACAGCCATACAAAAGAATGATCATCAATTTGAGGCAATGAATTTGACAAATTTTTCATGCCTTATTGTGCAGTATTAAAGGTTTAATATGCTAACTTGTGAAGATGGCATTCTGCATCCAGCTATGTCCAAGATTTTCATTCCTTTTTGGTCATTTGAAATGCTCATGGTCTCAGAACATTATCCCCTATCATACAGCAGTGAATACTGGGCCATCTGCAATCACTTTACTGAATCTTAAGTGGGGCTGGTACCTGACATTTGCTTCCAATCACCAGTCTTTACTTCTAGTGTGGGGAGGGTGCTTGTCATCATATGGAAAACTGAAGTTATGATTTTGTTAAATCCTGTATTATATTCCAACTTTATGATGGACAAACAAATAATAATTATCCAAGTTCTAGATTTGTTTTGTCAATTATTCCAGAGATTTGCTTTATCAATTTTCATATCCAAACTTTGTGTCATTCTGTTGGTCTATGAGGAACATAATACTTGTGCAAGAAATTATACAATGAGATACAAGAACGATGCTAGTTTTTCTTGTCCTTGTCTAACATGAAATTTCATCTCAAGCTTTTTCAAGAAACATTATAATGTTACATATTTTAAAAGTCAATTCTGAGTTTGTTGTATATTTGTGTAGGTATTATGACGAATACCTTTTAATACAAAGAGGTTTTGGGTACTGTAAATCATGGAACAACACATCTCGGTTATCTAATATGTAATGAACAGGATGCTGTTATATATAGTGAGTAAACATAAAAGTTACATTTTTCCTCATTATTTTTTAGTAGCCCCAAACCAATGAATACGAATGTCATTTATATTCACAAAATCTGACAAAGAAAAGAAAAAGACACAAAATTAGGAGTGTGTGTGCGTGTTTTGGATTTTTAATATAGCTTTAACAATTTTTCAGTCATACTGCTACGATGTCTGCAGTGTGGCAGTTTAAAGTGATGTCTAGCACTGGGGCATCATGCCGCAGTCATGTAGCATGATGTTCCACCCAGTCACATTATCCTGACACCAGGCCGACCAGTCCTAACACTAATCTCTTAATGCTGAGTGCCTAGCAAGGCAGCTGTAGGTACCATTTTTATGAGTCTTTCGTATGACTCAGCTGGGGTTCAAACCCATGACCTCCCACAGCTGAGGCAGATGCTCTAATCACTAGGCTACCAGAGCAGTCAACAAAATAAGGACATGGTGTATGTATGTCATCACCATCAAATTTGAAATCAGTATGATGGTTTACCCATATGACTAACATGACAGATATCTTCTTTTTTTCTCAAAGAATTACTGCTGAATGTTAATGGCATTTCAAATTCTAATGAATATGTAACAATGGACATGACCATCCAGCATCAACAGCAGCTGGAAAATATATACTGAAAGTCATTTGCAAAACTCAACCATTTTCCAAACAATTTTCAGGCAAAATGCTAAGTAATTTAAATAAATTTTCAGGCAAAATGCTAAGTAATTTAAATACTTCACCAATTTATGACAAAAAAAACCCTATTTTTCCGTCTGTCTTGAGCAATATTTGATACAGAAACAGTTGTTCGTAAGTGTAACAGTGGTAAAAATACATCAACATCCACTCATCTGCTGTTTTTCCAAGCCATGTGTTTTGTATATAATGTGAGGCTATCATAAAAAGGTCATATATAGATGTCATAAAATAACACAGCTTATTTAGGACAAAGTCATCCTTTCCAGTTGCTATCATTAATTTATAAGACTCTGAAATATGATATTCTGACACTAAACCAATTTATGTAAACAGGAAAAATGTTAAGAAAATTCAACTGGTGATTTCTTTCTACAACTTTAACAATGAATTACAACACATTCATGAACTGAGACTGTTCTAGCTGGTGAAATAGTGGCATAAATTTGTCATGATTTTGGCATAAAATAGTAACATGTTACATATTAGACATGGTGATAAATAATCTGTAAGCTGATGACTCTTTTGGTTTGAAGATGTATATATGAACTTAGATATTTTTATGATTTTAAGTACCTTTAATGTAAATGGATGCTTAAAGATTGTCGCTGGGGTGGCAATTAATTATGACACCTTCACCATGGTCATGATAAAGCCTTGAGAATGTCCATAACATTTCACTTGAACATTTCAAGTTTTGAATTCATCTGACTTGTGATCAGTTAAATAGATATCAATTTTATCTCTCTTAAGTTGACTATAAATGAAAAAAGCACCAGTCTAATATTTCTGGAAATATTTAAATTTTTCAGACATAACATTTAATTTATGACATCAAATTCTGTACCACATACATATATATGCAGTTCTATACGTGTGTATATGTCTATATATAACTGTTTGGATGTATGTTTAGAAGTATTCTAAATCATTAAGAAAATATGGTCAGCCAACCATCCCCGTTTCTCATTGCCGACCCTAGTACTTGTATCCCCGATAGTCAAATAAAAAACAATTTAAATATATGTAAGCCTTACAAACAAAAATGACCTCCCAACCCTAATTTTAAAACCGGTGCAATAGGAAACTCACAAATTAAAATTATTCATCCAGGAATATCAAAAAAGTTCACTAAAGAAAAGAATTGTTCACATATTTGTATATATGTATTTATAAATCTGTCACTTGTTCTCATAGGTACCTCACCTTACTTTATTCCTTTCTAAACTTGCACCTCAAACAATGATTGCTTTAGATCATTACTGTCCTTACACTCATTCAAACATCATTATAATTTCCTTTGTTCAAATTCATGAAATATGTGTTTTGTCTTTGTTAAGGGAAAGGCTATTCTGTGTTGGAAGGACTTGTACATAACCCTTTTGTTTTCCAAATATGTGCAATAAAATGTTTAAACCTATGATGCCACTCCTGCAAGCAGTACTGCAGATAAAAATCAATTGGAAAACATGCATGTGATGAGGGTTCAAAGATGTATATGCACACAGTACACATCTAGGAGTTGGTTTTTACATACCGTCCAGTCTCCAAAGGGCTTTCCTTCTTTTCATAACCCGGCTGTACTTTTTCCATCGTATACTCTGGAAAAGGATGGAATACGATGGAAAAACATGGAAAACCCTGGAAAATGATGGAAAAATGAAATATTCTGCAGAATTTAGCATGGAAACCCTGGACATTGTGCATGGAAAATGCTGGACATGCCTGGAAAATGCTGGACATTTTGGACTTTGAAATTTTTCAGCATGGAAAACCCTGGAAAACGATGGACATTTTGGACTTTGATTTTTTTCAGCATGGAAAACGATGGACATTTTGGACTCTGAACTTTTTTCAGCATGGAAAACCCTGGAAAAGCATGGACAGTTTAGACTTAGAATTTTTTGGATAAATTTCAGCATGGAAAACCCTGGAAAAGGATGGACAGTTTGGACTTAGAATTTTTGGGATAAATTTCAGCATGGAAAACCCTGGAAAAGAACTTAGTCAATTTTCAAGATTGGTACAAAGAATTATTTTGAATTACCTAAAGAAAGAGCAATCATGACTAAACTGCGCTGTAACACAGATTTTTGAACTTGAAACTAAACTATTATTTCAAACCTATGATAAATATATACTGAGAAATAGAGGACACAAGTCAAATAAACAAACTAAACCATACACACACACACACTTGACCCCTGCCTTAAAAAAACAAACTACAAGTGTTGAAGTAGTACATCATTTATTGTATGTACCACATATGTAATTAAATGTTCATTATCAAAAGAACATCACTATACAAAAATGTTGGTGTAACACAAACTATACATGTATGAAAAGATATCCTGAAAAATTAGTTAAATCCTGACCAGAAAATATCTGGTGCATATAAAATCATAAATATGTCCAAATCTGTTCACCACTTGAGCTTGACACTACAGTGTATAAGTATGAAATTCTGCTGTGCAATGGTGAGAGCCATTTTAGTCCTTTTCATGATGATTGGGGAGAACAGTACCATAAATGGCATTTCCAATTTCAACAACAATAATAGGTTCTCGAAGACACTTGATCCTATTTTTGATGATGAAAGGTAGTCTTCTTTCTTGTCAGAGCCAACTTAATTCCAAAGAGATGTTTGCTCATAATTATTAGTTATGTACACCTGTACAGCCCCCAGTTTCACATATTTCTTCTTTATCGGAGTACAATTTTTTGCAGATCCCACAATAAAAATTGTATTTGAGATACTCCTTACTGAATTCACATTTTTCCTTCAAATCTTTGACAGCTGTCAATCCTGTGTTTGCTGAAGGAAGATGCAACTGAATTAAGTCCAAAAAGTCACATATTTAGCATCTGACAAATTATGTCTTGTTGGCAAAGCCCCAAGGACAATAACATGTTCAGACTTTGTGATTTCACTACAATATATATCTTGTTATGGGGCTATGACATAAAGTGGGGGATCTGTGACATGAGATGGGTAAGACTGAGTTGCTTCATTCACCTGATGATACTGTTCATTGTCTGAACTTGATTAAAACTCTATACTTTCTTCTGAGTCAGATGAAAAACTCATGTCACTGTCACCATATCTAGTTGGTTCATCTGTTGATATTCTCATTATATTTGAAGATTAGTATTACGTACAGTCACCAATTTCATAATATCCAAGACCAACAGAACTGGAATGACCTAGATCAACAACACTGTAATGAGAAATACAAATTTTAGTGAACATGTATAATTCATATTAAAATCTTAACATTCAAACATTATTGTTTTGTTGTGGGAATTGAATATGTACAGTTAATATTACACTGTTACAGTAGTTTAGTTTGACAAATCCAATGTTAATGCATGCATCATTTAAACATGGGTAATGCAAATATGATACACAATGAATGCATGTAAATGACAAGTAATTGATACACAATAATATACTCAATCATACAAAGTACATGTGATACAACATACACTTCATAAATGTATGTGATGTTTTCAGAAAAACAACTCAAGTTTCATAACATTTTAGGGCACTATAAGAAAAATGAAAGTAAAAATTATATTTAACATTTTAAATAATTAAAAACTTAAGTATGACAATGCATAACAATAAATTATTATATCTTGTTCTGCAAGAATCAATACTGATCAGATATTTCCTGGAATTTCTGTAATTGGCTGATTTGGTTAAATATGGTGTACATTGTGCATATATTGTGTATGGTGTGTTGGATAACCCATACAGAGTGAATGTTCTGTTCAAACACGTACACTGAAAATTCTGTCTGTAAATACTGATTGATTTCACCATATACTCAGAATTTGTTGAACTCTGAAAATTCCACTTAGTGTTGTATAGTGAAATTTGTTTATTCCTTAAATTATTGATATGATAATGAAACTGTGTTTAAGATATGAGCCATGTTAAGCTGTGAATGTACTAGGTAAGAACAAATGTATAAAGAATAATGCTTATCTTCACACAAATAAACATTGTTGTGGGAGACAGCTGCAGACATTATTTAAAATGTAAAAAAACTCTCTATTACTCCTGGAATTACCATTGTTTTCTCTTCCTCCAGTACATGGTGCTTTTAGGAATGGACTTTGTGGAATTAACTTCAAACTGCTTATATATTTTGTCCTGAACACCAGCACCTGTAATACACAAACAGCATTAAAACGTTTACAGACTGTACAGTCAGACTGATTAAAACATTAACATATCGTTCAAAAATCATCTTCATGGTAAAACTTGTGTACATTTTAATCTTGCTAAGATTCATGTGAAATTTTTCAAAATTTCTTTTTCCAGGACTTAAGTTACTTAAGTTATGATTTTACTTATATATGTAGCAGTCTGAAAATTTAGCAGCAACCTAAAGACCTTTTTGGACTAGATCTACAAATACTCAAGAAATTCACAACTTTATCATAATACCAGAGCAGTCCCTGTTTGGGCTTACATGTATCACTGGAGTTAACATTTCCAAGACTGACAATTACAAGGTTATGGCTGTTAAAATAAAATTCCACAAATTAGGTTGCTTTGAAAGTTATATATACATATATATTGAAAAACAAAAATACCTACTCTAATTTTAAAACTGGTGCAAAAGGAAACTTGTTTTTGACCTTGTATATCTTTTCACATTTATTGAAATACTTGCTTACAATTTAATTACCAGTCATACATATACTGTGTTGGGCGGTTAATCATATAGTCAGTTTATACTTGGGCAAACGAGATAAAGTCGAGACTCCGTTTATCTCATACTCACCTATAATATTTGGGTGTCCAATTTGTGTTGTCTTTCCATTTGTGTTCCACACCTCGACACGATATTGCCTCTTGGTCGTAAACTTTGTCTTCTAAAACCACTTTACTGTAAACCAATCATTCCCCAACATATCCAAATCACGGCGTTGGTATCCGATGTATAGATATTAACTCTTTAGATAAATCATAAATCAAAAGAGAACAAAATGTCTGATTTTTCTGTCAAGTATTCGCCTTCGCGTATCGGAGTCACGTTTTTGTCACGCAGAAATAGCCGAGGTTGTTCCGTATGATGATGGCTGATTGAGCTGACTATGATGGGATATAAAATTAAGAACTTATTTTTTTTTAACCAATTACTACATTGAAAAAGCCGGCATATTTCGATTTCATGCGTTAGAACCAAATTTTCTGTAAAAAGAAAAAAAAACAAAAAAAAAAAAAAACGTTTCTGTAAATTTTGGTTCCAAATTTGGCACCGAAAAACGCTTTGGATAACCAGTCTAGAATTTGGGCGCAATTTTCGATTGGAGTGTCTTTGAAATTGTAAAATATAAAATATCCCAGGATTTTAAGATGACCACTGAACCAGAAATATCACTGGTTATATGGGTGAATGATCGTCCCATTCAGGGAGGCATAATCTGTATGGCTGATGTACGCTCGCCACGAAAAGAAATGAAGGAATATCGCACGGGAGAGAAAGTGATGGCGGTTTGTCGTGGATTCAAGGGATACCATGAGTGTATTATTGCGAAAATAGCAGGTAAGTCATTACTTAGTCCAATTGTAGCAAAATTATTTGCACGGCCGCCAAGTACCTTAGCTGCGAAAGACTTCGCTTGACGTAAATTTACGGAAAGCTATTACGAAATATATCCTATGGAACAATTTCTTTTTTTTCATGCTGTTTGAAGACTGATAAATTAAACGTCAAACTTGTAAGGATATTGAAAGGTATGTGTTATGTTTTAAGCTTTGTTTACATAATTGGCAACATTTTTTACTTATCCTAATGCACAATGACCAGTCATCTCGTGTCTGTCGTTCAAAAAAGTTGGTACGTGCCGGCCTTGCGAATATACATTTCCAAATTGTAAATTTCACTTTAAATTTTATTGACCCTTGATATTATTAATGATCTGACTGGTATTTGTATTTTTTACATTTTCGTTATTATTTTCCAGACAGTGTGCTATTTGTAGCAGTAAGTTATATTTGTTTTAATTAATTTTAGACTGTGACTCGGAAATATACCGGTAGATCTCTTTTCCAATTAATCTTCAATTCAGATTATGGCTTGTTTCTGTCTATCCAATTTATATTCAGCCATTTCAGTAATATTTAATAGTAACTTATTGTATAATTAATAAGAATGTACAGTTGTAAACTGTTGGAAATGATTATCATTTTTCCTCACCAAAAATACTTGTTTAGTTTGTGTCCTTTAATTTCAGAAAAAAAGTGGCAAGGCACAGTTATGTAAACAACTTGATGGCGACAGCTTCATTGAAATTCTTAGATCTTTTAATTTGAATTAAGCAAGCGAGAGGTAATACCACATTTGTTTCAAATTCAAATGTCTAGAACATTAGCTGTAACCTGGAGTTGTGTATGTAGATAAGTAAATATATCAGAAACTTAGTGCATATGAATCATCATGGTGAAAATTTGGATTAAATTTTTTTTCACACCCAGCATGAGGCAGAAATATGTCAAATTTTGGATTTTAACAAAGCTGCTAAATAAATATTCAGAATGCTGTACAGCTCTGGTGAATATATTGGGAAGACACTAACTGGGGCAAGAGCCAATAATAAGTACACACAAGGCCACCTCTCCAAGAACAGTCCAGAATTCAAATAATTTATGGTATATTTTAAATTATTAACCATGCGTTTTAAACTTTGTTAACCTATGACAAAATATATGCCAAATTGTAACAAAATTTTTGTATGAACTAAGGCTGGAACATTATTATGAAATATAAACGTATACACAACTACTACTTGAAACATTATAGTGTAGACAGGCAATATTCAAATGGACAATGTAAATCTACTTTCAGTTTAAATGGTATAATCACAACTGCATGTATATGGTAGCCAGTTTGTGTGTGCGTGATTCAGATGTTTAGTAATGTAGCTTTAACAAATGTTTAGTCACATCGCTACAATGTCTGCAGTGTGGCAATTTATAGTGATGTCTAGCACTGGGATATCATGCCACAGACATGTAGCATAATGTCTCCCACCCATTCACATTATCTTGACACCAGGTTGACCAGTCCTAACACTAACCTGTTAACCGTTTACCTTATAGAGCATAATTACAAAGTGCAGCATGCTATAAATAGAGCACCTGTTACCTATTCGACTCCATACGCATAGGCCTGCCTGTTAACTGTTAAGCAATGTAGTGTATTTTATGTTAAACAGCAATTGTAACCATTTTACATTTTTGGTACACATCTATTATGTGTGGAAAAATTTAAGATTAAAAGTCTGATTGTTATAGCTGCGTAATTATTTTTCACAGAAGAATTTTTTACGTGCTTTCAAATCTTGAGAGGACTCATTCACCGTCATGTCAGTGAGGCCGCGTGACCAATCGTAGCTGCCATTTCTCATACTTCAAATTTACAATTTGTCGTCTGCATCTACATCACTAAGTCATCTGAATTTGATAATTTATGAAAACTAATTGCTGCCTGCATCAATATCAGAGCCTTTACCTAAGTTATTGAATCTTTCGTAGTTCTGATTCTAATCGTGAAAACTTCGTAAGTACTGAATGAAATCCGCGACCTCCATTTTGGAGAGTGGAGATTATGACCCAGTTACTTTAAATAGCAGATATCGACCAGGGCATAAACAGTGACCACATGATCTGATGTAATTGTCATTCACAGAAATGAATGTAGTATCTAAATGGGGGTTTTCCCCGAAGGTGGCACTATGAAAACCGGCTTAAAATGGCTGATGTTTACAGTAGGCGTCAAAAGGCGCTTCCATGTGAATGGAGTAGAGGCGTCAAAAGATGCTTGCATGAGGTAAAGAGTTAATGCTGAGAACTAGGCGAGGCAGCTAATAGTACCATTTTTTTAATAAGTCTTTGGTATGACTCGGTTAAGGGTTAAAACCTGTGACCTCTCACACCCGTAGCAGGCGCTCTAACCACTTAGACTTAGGCCACAGGAGCAGTTAGCTAGCCAGTTTAATTTGTGATGGAAACCACAGGTTTTTAAGCCTATCAAGTTAGTCATCAAGCCAAGTGCCTCATTACAATTACCAACCTCAGGGATTGTAAAAGTACTGTAATTGCATGAAATGTTTCAGGCATAACTCTCATTCTCTCACTCCCCTCTCTCTCTGTGCCTCTGTCTCTGTCTGTCTGTCTCTCTCTCTCTCTCTCTCTCTCTATATATATATATATATTTTTTTTTTGGGGGGGGGGATTGAAATAAATTTGAAATCTTGCTTGATTCGATTCATTAATATACAATGATTTGTATTTCAGAAATCATGAAGGAGAAGTATAACATTGGGGAGGTGATGGTGAGACAGAAGCTTTGCGATTTGGTTAAACCATCAAGAGTACCATCACTTCCACAGATTCCAGTGGTGACAACAGAAAAATAAGAAATGTGGTGAACGAACTATGAAACAACACGTGTAAAAAGAAATATTTTAAATTTTTTTAATTAAAATTGAGATAGAAATTAACGTGAATTTCTGTTATTTTGTTGTTAAGATTGCTTCAGAATAAATTCAAACTATAACTAGAGTAAGAGAACATATTTTTAGAAACTCGGATGATGTTAAGGAGCCAGTAATCTGGATTTTATGACACCAGTAGAAGTGTAGCGACATTTATGACAACTTAAGCCATGTTGTCTACTGAATACTAGTGCACAACCTATTAAGCTACCAGTGACATTATAGTTTTTAATTTTTGTTTCCTTGTTTAAAAGTTACTAAACATCACAGTCAATACAATGAGTTGGTTGGGGTAATTTGGATCATGTTCTTCTTGAAATTATCATCAAATAAAAGTTGCATCACTGTTAAAAAATCTCGTTTTCATAAAATATTTCAATAATTTTCAGCTAAAATTTAGTGTTGTCCAGGGTTTTCCAGCCTACCCTGGATAAAGACTGGAATATTAGTCCAAATGCTCCAGCATTTTCCATGCTAGAATTGTCCAGGGTTTTCCATCGTTTTCCATGCTAGAATTGTCCAGGGTTTTCCAGCCTACCATGGACATAGGCTGGAATATTAGTCCAAATACTCCAGCGTTTTCCATGCTAGAATTTTCCAGCGTTTTCCATGCTAGAATTGTCCAGGGTTTTCCAGCCTACCCTGGACAGAGGCTGGAATATTAGTCCAAATACTCCAGCGTTTTCCATGCTAGAATTTTCCAGCGTTTTCCATGCTAGAATTGTCCAGGGTTTTCCAGCCTACCCTGGACAGAGGCTGGAATATTAGTCCAAATACTCCAGCGTTTTCCATGCTAGAATTTTCCAGCGTTTTCCATGCTAGAATTGTCCAGGGTTTTCCAGCCTACCCTGGACATAGCCTGGAATAATAGTCCAAATACTCCAGCGTTTTCCATGCTAGAATTGTCCAGCGTTTTCCATGCAAGAATTGTTCAGGGTTTTCCAGCCTACCCTGGACAGAGGCTGGAATATTAGTCCAAATACTCCAGCGTTTTCCATGCTAGAATTTTCCAGCGTTTTCCAGCGTTTTTCATGGAATATGATGGACATTCTACAGCCGGGAACTGGGAATCCAATTCCCCATTTTTTTTAATAAGTCCTGGGAATACTCCAAAATTTCATATATCTGCCAGTCAGTTGACTTGGTATCACTGCAAATAAATTAATTGTATTGCATAAATTGACAGTTCACCCTCATAATGGTAATGGTCAAACAGTTTAAAATAAGAGGCCCAAGTGGACCTTATTTCATTCAATTGAGTAGTTGTCAACTGAGTAGTTGACATTTGTCAGCTTGTAAATGTAAATTCACACATATATTGACACTGTACAGGTGAATAAAACACACAGTGTTTCCCTTTACCCTCATTTGCGCTTCAGATACCCCCAAATTTTTAATCTATACCCCCAGTTTTGACACCAAGGTGATTTTTGACTCTGTCTTGCACCCCTAGGGGATACACTGAACAGATGTACAACATAGCTGCTACATGCCCAACCAATAATGCACATACATTTAGGGACTGACCAATTCATTATCAGGAGGGGGTCTCTAAGGTTTTCTTAATGGATCAAGGGTAATTTTTTTTCACCTCAAGATATTTCATTTTTGAACTAAAATATTGGATGTAAGTTTGTTTGTAAAAATCTGAGCAAATTTGTTTCCAGCTATTGAAGAGCCAGAACTTAATTCTTTAAAAAAATATCCCAGCCCCCACCACACACCACCAAATTACAGGGTTGGTTCCTTACTTGGCTTTATAAATGGGGAGATAATCAGTGCAATCAGCATACATTCCTAGGTTGGTCTTTATGACCTTGGGCCCCAGCAACAAACTCTTAACTTGTGAACTTTTAGATGCCCACTCAAGAGAAATTGCATTGGCTTTGTGGCTAATGCAATATATTCATGTCCATAAAGTTAAGTGAAAGTTTGATTCCCACCATCTGGTCAGCAAAACAAAACATTTAAAACTTATGACAAATTTGAAAACTACTACAATTGCAAAAGAAATTTAAACAGCTCATGGATATAGTTACATACCAAATTTCATTTGTCTGTTTGAAATGGTTTCTGCTTGATCATGCTAACAAGACAGTCAAGAAAAGTTGAACAAGTTGAAAAATGTGTGAAAAAAAAACTTAAATTAAAATTCACTGAAATGGTCTAAACATCTAATCAGGTCATCTTCAAGTGATTAAAAACATGTGCAAAATTTAACTGGACTGCCTCAAGTGGTTTTTTCTTAATCATGTTAGTTTTCTATAAACAATTTCAAATTTCTACTAAATGTTTGTTTATCATATGATTTGCAGGTTTTTAAATATTTTGAGAAAAATAAATAAATATAAGTAAGGTGTCATACTGACCCTAAGGCACCATCCATGGACACAACTCAGGAAACAAACACAAAATAAGGAGAAAGCATAATCTGGGATCATATGTAGTGAACTAACTAAAACGTTATAACAAACATAAACTTTCAATACCAACCATCAACTGGGGGAGGGGGGCAGGGATTATTCTTTTGAGCCAGGTTACTTTTCCTTTCTTTTACAGTTACATGAAGATAATTTTCTTTTTCAGCAAATATAATGGGTTTAACAGGTTTTTCTAAAATATACTTGAGCAAAGCTATTTTTTAAAACATTTTGAGGGTGGGATTTGTTTTGAAAATTCTCAGCCCAGCAACCCAACCATTCCTCCAAAGATTAAATGGTCAGTCCCTAACCCAAATTTGTACTATATACTAAAACCATAGACTTTATCTGGCTGTAGGTGAAGTCAAATCCAAAAGGTCAGTATGTTATACTGTTATGTTCTAAATATCAAAATGGTTTGGCAATGGAAATGTTAGAAGGTCAGGTGGCATGCCATATTCTCAAAGTAGTGAACAAGCGAATTGCAAATAAAATGCTATTATTTACCTGCTAATTCATGATGCCTTACTTGTTTATTTATTATTTATACCCAGCCAATCCTCTCTCCAGGAAATGCTGTCAATAATGTCAATTTTGCAATAAACATCCAATGGAAGATACCATGTTTACTGGCATATAAAATGAGATTTTTTTTATAAATGATATAATCATCAAAATGTGATATGGATGGATAAAATTTTACCCAAGACCGTTAACTATTACACTGAGAATTGGCAAGTAGGCAAACAGGAAACAGCATTCTACCACTGTGTTAAAACAAAGGGATTGGTTAGTACTTATATTATTATCCAAATTTACAGGCTAGAACCTCATTGCTTGGGATTGGTTTATGATCATCCAGTAAAATTATTTAATTTATTCACTAATTGGTCAGTCCATGCATTCCTGCCTTCTGCTCTTTCCATTGTTTGACATTTTGTTCTTATGCACCGATTCATGTCAAAATTTAAAGGAAAAGATAATTTTGTCCACCTCCTTCCTTTATTTTATCCTATACTGTCTTCATATTAAAATGTATTTATTGTAATAGGCTTGCAGATTTGATCTGCAGTAATGTATCATAAATGTATACTTGTTGGTACAGTGAGGTTTAAGCCAATTTTGATTCATCTTTCATATTTTATATTAGTTTCTACAGATTACTGACCTGGCAATGAAATGAATATACTTATATCTGACTTTGATTTAGTATATATGTTATCATTTCCTTATAAGAACAGACTTTAATATTGATTTTGTTTCCAATACTAACACTAATGGCTACATGTGATATAAACGGACAACCTTACACATATGATCAATGCTTCAACAAGAGTATCAGTCTTTACTTCTACCCTGATCCCCCCAATCAACTGCATTTAAACTAGCAACCCCAACCACCTCTATGAGATAAACATACTGTACCCTCTTTCTTTATTAGTGATCACTATTGCATTTGTGCAACTCATTTAAAAAAATCCATGCATTACTGATGCATCCAAAAAATTTGTTCAAAATGAATTCCTCTCTCAACTATCTCCAAATTAGCTCATTAACATTCTCTAATACAGACCAGAATTACGATTTGTCTATCTGGAACCCCCGTTTTTTTTACTATCCTAAGTAATCACATACAAAACAAAAGAATTAAACAATCAACACAACCAGAATGGAATACTAATGAATCACACAGGCAAAACGTAAATGAACCTACTATCATAAATGGAAAGAGTTTAAATAATATCACTTATGGCAGAACAAAGTCAAATGACTCACTGTAAAATGCAAGTGTTCCTTTTTCAAAGAAGAGATCACCTTGAACTATGATAACAGAGCCATCTGGAATCACATGCAAGAACTAACTTCAATGAAAACAATACTTCTAAGTCCATATGAAATTACATTTAATGGTAATAGTTATACTGATGAGCACAGTATTACAAACCAACTGGACCTCATTTTTACTAATTACCAAAATGCTTGACAGGTCAAATTTTACAGAGCCTAACATAAACAAACTTGCTGCCATTGTGAATGAATGGGTACCCAGTTATGTTAGTTTAAGTATCCCCTAATTAAAATAGCTGATACTATTGATATTATCAAGAAAATAGACACTACCAAATTAGCGGGTCTAGAAAGAATTTATCCAAAATTCTGAAAATGCTGCTTTTATCAATATTGGAGTCACTGAATGATGTTATTTAAACTGTAGTGCAACTTCTTGTATACTTCCAGAGTCACTGAAATTTCCAAAAGTATTCACAATTCATAAGGGAAATAGAAAGAATGGCACATCAACATACTGACCCATCTCTATTAGTAATTTTTAAAAAAAGTGATAGAAATCCATCAGCAAACATCTTTCTGGATATCCTAACAAGTACCAACTCCTCTGTAAATCACATTCAGGTTTCCGACAGAAACATTCATGTCAATCTGCACTGATATAACTTCTTATAAACCAGTGATCAAATCAGGCGAAGTTAATGGCACAATCTTCATTGACTTAAAAAAACATTGGATTGGTTGACCATTTAGTGTTCATTAAAAACTATCAGCCCACAAGTTTCTTTTTTTCAAACTCGGTTACTTAGTACATATTGTATCTCACTAACAGATCCCAGGTTGTTTGCGCCATTAAATATACTCCTGATTCAAGTCATACCACAAGTAGTGTTCCTCAAGAATCTATATTAGGGCCTCTTCTTTTTCTACTATTTATCAATGACTTAGCCTTGTATCAATGCACTCCAACACAGATCTTTCTGCTGAGAACTCTAAACTGCAGTCATGTTGCAACTCTCTTGACTCCATTGAAAATAAACTTTAAATTCACCTAAACAATACATCACTCTGGCATCAACAAAACAGAATGCATATTAATGCCTCTAAAATGAAATGTATGACAATCGGAACAAGACAGCATTATATAACAACATGAATTGACTTTTAACTCAATCTGACTTAGACGTGTCTAGTCTTAGAAATAAAAAACTTCTTGGTATCTACATTAATCAACATCTCAGCTGAAATGCACATATCGATCAACTATGCGCAATGGCAATCAAAAGAGAAACCCTCTTAAAATTACTTTTGAAATTTCTACCTCCCAAGTCATTTGAATGTTAATTTTCTGGATATACGCTATCACTGATAGACCACGGCTGTACCATATCAGGAAACACATCCAATTATATTCTATTCAGAATTTACAAACTCCTGGAAAGGGCTGCCCAAACAATTCTGAAACTTCCTACTCCCTCAAATGTATTGTTTTCATGTCTACAATAGCTACCTAAAAAAAAATGTATTATTTATTTTAAAGGAATCATGACATAAAAGTCTTTAAATGACCTTTTTCTAGGTTATATATCTAACATAACTTAACTAACATCATCTGATACTGAGCATAATGTCTGAAAAACAACTAGATTCTGTGGTTTGAAAACCATTTCAAAAGCTCTTTTACTGTATCAAAACTTATGTTTTTGAATACCTTACACCTGAGAATTCATAATTCAAATTCTCTTGCTTTGTTTACAACCTCATTAAAAAAATTCTTTATGGGCCAGCTGGAACCTCCCAGCAGAAATTTTTATCATGGTCCCCTTAAATAATATGTGCCTATTTTATTCATTGAGTGTATATATGACTTTTGACATGCAGAATTGTGTATACCGGTAGTACATTGTTCATATATGTATCTGTTGACCACCATAGTTAAACATATTAATTTACTTTAAATCTGTGCAAGTACATGTGTGAGTATACAAGAGTGTGTCTAATGGACTTTTTCATAAAAATGTATAACAACCTGTTACAAAAATTTAGGACCATATGGCAGACTGGTCTTTCATGACCAAATGTTCTATGCTTGTTATTATTGTTATTATTATTATTATTATCTGACTAAATTTGAATCTAACTGGAATTAATTCACCTGCTTGGTCAATTAATTTCATTCATAGTAAGGTGGAACAAATCTTATACCTTATTTATTTTATGTAATTGTCTAAATCTAAAATTCAGCCAAAGAATGCATAAGATAAGTTGTTTTTGGTTTGTCTTTGTTGTCGTTCTTAACATGCTTTCCTGAGTTGCCTTACTCTGTTATAACATATTCTGACTTGTTACAATCTCACTTTTGCATATACCGACATTTTAAGTTCAGGACTAATCATATTTAAGCACAATGTCATTATTAACACGTCAAATTGTTGTCCATAGCAAAAGAATTAAAATTACCAATTTTAGAAATATTTGCATATTACAAATGTTTTGAGTCTATAAAATTATATACCCATTTATTCTCTGAAGAGGAAATGCGGACACCTGAAGACAAGTGCTCTCCCCAATGCTTGAACTTTTGAGTATAATGAGTACAGCACATTTTTCCTTATTTACATTAATCAGATGTTTGCAGTTAATATGCTCCTCCTCTATTTTTGACTCTTGCAGACTTTGCTATCAAACACATTACTACTGTTACTACTGTTATTACTGCCTTTGTCAAAATGTACTTACAAACAATACTGTTCTTTATTGAGAGAATAAAAGCTGTTCTATCCCACCTCCACCCCATGCCAACTCACAAGCATCATTAACCATACATAATGCAGCAAAAAAAGAAGATAAAAGGTCCAACCCAACCATCAGTTTGAAAAAATGTATAAGAAATATTTATGATGCATTATTGATGGATACTACAACACACAAAATGATTTCACTCCTCCCCCTAACATGCATGACTAAACTACGCTGGGGGAAAATGAAAAGGTGCTGCTGGAGAAAATATTGTGGTTTTCATATACAAAATATATGAAATGGAGAAACACTCTTCTACTGGCTGCAGATTAGGGAAAAAGCATCATATCACTGGTGCAGGAGTTGTGGAGGTCGGTCATAACAAAAAAAGATCTATTGTGCAAAAAATATTTTAACTTTTCAAATAGAAAGAATAGCATGGTAGCTGATATTTAATGTTTGTGAAGTAATTAATTTAACAAGGAATCTTGGGTTTGAAGCCCAGCCAAGTCATACCAAAGACTTAAAAAAATGGTACTAACACAACTATAATACTTTTTCAGTCATATCGCTATGATGTCTGCAGTGTGGCAGTTTATAGTGATGTCTAGCACAGGGGCATCATGCCACAGACGTAGCATTATGTCCCACCCAGTCACATTATCCTGACACCAGGCCGACCAGCCCTAACACTAACCTCTTAATGCTGAGCGTCTAGCGAGGCTGCTGTTAGTACCATTTTTGTAAGTCTCTGGTATGACTTGGCCAGGCTTTGAACCCAAGACCTCCCGCTTCCGAGGCGGCTGCTCTAACCACTAGGTTACTGGAGCGGTCATGTATGTCTGCTATTCAATAATACCATGTTGATATTATTAAATAACACTACTGCTATTAATGTGTGTGTGTGATTTGGATTTTTAATGTAGCTTTAACAATTTTTCAGTCATATCACTATGATATCCACAGTGTGGCAGTTTATAGTGATGCCTAGCACTGGGACATCATGTCACAGACATGTAGCATGATGTCCCACCCAGTCACATTATCCTGAAACCAGGCTGACCAGTCCTAACACTAACCTCTTAATGCTGAGGGCCAAGTGAGGCAGCTGTTATTACCATTTTTGTAAGTCTTTTGTATGTCTCGGCCAGGGATGGAACCCACGACCTCCCACATCCAAGGCGGACACTCTAACCACTAGGCCACTGGAGCGGTACTGCTATTAATAACAATAATCAGTATTATTTATTATTGTTATTATTATCACTATTATTAAATATTTAGCATATTTTGTTGTCTCATTAGTTTTGATAATTTAAAGATTCATTCTGGCTATCTAGAATTTCCCACATGACATATCTCTCTCTCTCTTCTGTCGTGACGGCCAGACTTAACCACAGCTCCAATCAGAAGCAATGGTCAGTTCCAAGTGATATAGTCTTCATAAGAAGGCTTCAGGGCATTATACTTGCTTTGGGGTGATCCTGCTTTTCACACATACATCAGCAATTTTTTATATAAAAATGTCATTAATTGATGTATACATAGGTGCTCTGTTCTGACTAAGAAAAAGCTAATGTTCTGAAGGATTTAATGCAATGGATCAAAAGAAGAGGGATTTTACTTCTCGCCCTCCTCCTAGTAGAAAAAACAAGCTGACTGAACCTCTTTTTGGAGCAGTTTCCAAAACTTCTGGACTATGGAAATTTGATAGGTGCGACCTTATTATTCTTGGAGATTTCAACTTTCACTTTGGCTGTCTCGGAAACCCAAACACATAAAAACTCCTAGATTCCATTAATGTTTTCAACCTCAAACAGTCAGTTAACCAACCCACCTATTAAACATGGTCACATTTTAGACTGGATACTTCACAGACCTGATGATAACATTCTATGGTCCTCCCTGGTATCCCATGAACTTGCATCAGATCACCTCTGCATTATATGCCATCTTCATGTATCCATCCCTAACCCTCCACCTTTATCTGCTACTAAGAGAAACCTCTGTATGATAAATAGAACCAAACTAATGCATGACATCCAAGAAAACCTAACAACTTGCTTACCTCCTACAGCAGAACAACTAGATAACTGCCTGCATTCATTGCTCGAAAAACATGCCCCAGCTACCAAGTGCAGAGTATCCATTCAGAAGTGTTCTCCATAGTATAGCAGTGTTAGGGACCAGCTTCACACTGCTAAAAGAGACCGCCGTAAAGCTGAAAGGCTTTGGCTGTCCACTAGACTCACTATTCATAAGCAAATCTATGAAGCCACCAAGAAGAATGTCACAAATATAGTCCATGCAGCGAAATCAGCCCACTACACTACAAGATCATGGAAAGTTCCAGCTGCAAAGAGCTCTTTGAGATTACTAACAAGCTAATGTCAAGGAACAAATCTACACCGCTTCCAACTACCTCCTCTCCAGTCAACCTTCTGGACATATTTGCAAATTTCTTCCGTGACAAAGTACAAACCATTAGAGATAAGCTTGACACCATAATTTCAACTGACTCATCGTCACCATACAGTTGGGATACAGAATCTGAGCAGCAACCATTAGCAGCATTTAAACCTGTCTTTATGGATTTCATCCATACAATCCTGATGAAGAGTGCACCAAAGTCATGTGAACTTGATCCAATTCCAATATCACTGCTGCTTGAGTATTTAGATCCAGTATTGCCTTCACTAATTAATACCTCTCTCTCATCTGGGGATTTCCATCTTTTTTCAAAACTGCCATTGTAAAGCCAGCTGCTAAAGAAACCAACACTTGACCATAATGATTTAAAGAACTACTGCCCAGTTTCTAATCTCCCATTCATATAAAAAATCTTAGAAATGGTTGTTCTATCCCACCTTGCATCTCATCTGAATTCAAACAGTTTATTTAGCAATGTACAATCTGCATATCGCCCTTGCCACATTACTGAAACTACTCTTCTAAAAGTAGTTAATGACATTCTCTCTGCTTTGGATAGCGGAAAGATTACAGTCCTACCCTCCTTGATCTGTCTGCAGCATTTAACACAACAGACCATGATATATTACTTCACCGTCTCCAGCATGTATTTGGCATTCATGATACAGCCTTACTGTGGTTCAAGTCCTACTTTGTCAACAGGACACAAATTGTATCTGCAAATGGAATACACTCCAGCCCAGTTAATCTAAGTTGTGGTGTTCCACAGGGGTTTGTTCTTGGACCTGTTCTCTTTATTCTATACACTCAGCCACTTTCAAGTGTCATAGATCATCATCCAGTGTCTCACCAATTGTACGCTGATGACACCCAAATATACAAATCTAGCCACCCAAATGAAGTTGATGCTACCATCCAAGGTGTAGAGAGGTACATATCTGATGTGAAATCATGGATGACAAGTAACAAGCTGCAGATGAATGATGATAAAACTGAGGCCATTCTGATTACAACACAGACTTTCTCATTCATATCCTTTACCTCAAACAATAAATATCAGCAACACCAACATTAAATTTACACAATCAGTACAAAACCTAGGTGTTACTCTGGACAGTACTCTCACATTGCACCAACATGTCATGAATATATGCAAGGCTGCATATCTTGAGCTGAGATGCATCAGCTCAATTTGCAAATACCTTTCAGTTGATGCCACTAAATCAATTGTGTGTTCATTAGTACTTTCAAGACTGGACTATTGTAACTCAATTCTGTCTGATTCATCTCAATATCTACTCCAAACAGTTCAAAACACAGCTGCTTAGATCATACTTAGAGTACCCTGATCAGAGCACACCTCCCCGCTGCTCTGTACCATAAACTGGCTATACATTTGATCCAGAATCAAACACAAAATTTGTTCTCTGTGCTACGTTTCACTGACGGACTCTAGTCGAACATACCTATCCGCCCTCACCCATGTGTACACACCAGCAAGTTATGTACGCTCCTCTTCTGACAATCGTATACTCATTATTCCCACTATGAAAACAAAGTCATATAGACAGCGTTCTTTTGCATACCAGGGCCCAGCAATGTGGAATGAATTGCCCACTGAACTTCGACACAAAGACACAGTGATCACATTCAAGAGTGCTCTGAAAACTCGACACTTAGTTCGACTGCAAGAACAAATTTAAAGTCATAATAATGTTTCCTACCTTAAATATTCTCAGCATGTTTTTTCTGTGTTTTCTTATTTCATGGTGTTTGTGTTTGTAATCATATAATTATATATGTTTTTTTTATCTTATATGTGTTGTCTAATGTTGTAAGGCGCTTAGAGTTCTAAAGATTAGGCGCTATACAAAGTCCTCATTATTATTATTATTATTAATTATTATTATTATTATTATTATTATTATTATTATTATCTGCATACAACGGTCCGTCGAAATAAATTTATTAATTACTAGCGTCAGAGTCAGAAATGATCGAAGGGTGAAACTTCAGCATGGAATAAGGCTCGATAATGCTAACTGTTTTGTCATGATATTACATCAAATAAAAATCTCAGATATGCATCGGCATGTATTATGCATTACATTACTTCGGTAAAGTCGCAAGGTTCAACAGTGCAGGTAAACAACTGAACAGTATATTAGCGATGATCAGGAGTGTAGCTGCCAACAAGGCAGCTGCCTACACAAAATTTTGACGATTATTTTTCAATGGTTTAAGTTTCACTCACGAAACCGATATGAAATCTATATTTATATAATACAATACATACGGAAAAGAGGATTCATTAGAAGCAAAAACACGAACAAAGTAGTAGCAAACTCGATTTTATTGAGTCTGTTCATAAGAATTTGATGTTTTCTCTTTATTTTTACAGTATTAAAACAGTACCAAGGTTCAGAAAGTCTCTACAAGATGCATGAAATGCTATCTCAGAGCCTGTAGATTGTTAACAATATTGCCCCGTACCCACACACACCCCGCTCCTCTAGCAGTTCGAGGCTTCGCCGTTCAACATGCCTAATCATCAATCATATACTAGATACGTCCCTGAGGATAATTATAACAGTAAACAAGAACCCATGAATAATGAATAAACCATCTACAGTCGGTTTAAAGATGCATACTAATGAACGACTTTGTCTATTTGTTACTGTAGGTAAATCGGGTAAAATTAGGATTTTATTAAATGAAAATGCAGGTTATATATATATATATATATATATATATATATATATATATATATATATATATATATATATATAAGAATTAACGTTCAGCGGTTCAGCGTATTATTTAAGAAAACTATATATATATATATATATATATATATATATATATATATATATATATATATATATGTATACACATACATACATACATACATACATACATACATACATATGTTTAGTATGTGTATAAGCGTTCGAATCCCAGTGAGGGCACTCTTTTATTAATTTATTTCAAATCGAATTTTGAAGTATTGATATGCAATTTGTTCTAACGTTTTCTAGTTTATAATGTATTTTTGAAATTATTTTTGGGAAATGCATATTATTTTATTTTCATAAACATTCTGCATTTTAAATTACAAAATAATATTCAAGCGATACGACAAAAAAGGCGTGGCGATGTAACTCTTGTTAGACCTAATAGGCCGTGTATGTTTCTGAAGTGACCGCGCCTTCGCTTGCGGTTTACATATACGTGCATTTAAGACATTTTGATACGATCTTAAAATTGCACACCGGTACTCTTAAAATCGATAATGCTAACTGCTTTGTCATGATATTACATCAAATAAAAATCTCAGATATGCATCGGCATGTATTATGCATTACATATTTTTTTTTAAAATCATATCGATTGGGAATAGAACCATTGACCCTTTCTTGATAGACAAGATTTTAAAAAGCTTACAATGGCATGCATTTTAATGCGAATCATTTCAACTGTTATCAATATACATGGGTATAACTTAGTACTAATATTAGTACCCTTACTCGTTCCTCGTTCCTCAAGTTGAGGCTACGACATCGTAGCTAGGGTATAACTTATCTCCCTATAAATACACCAATGTTTATAACGGTTATCATGTAACTATCGGCCGAAAATACAGAGAAGCAGAGATCAATTGACAATGTTTACGTTTAGACCAAATGTAAACAATATATATATTTAAATTTTAAAAATACATTTCTTAATTTTATTACAAGAAAAACGTAAAACCCGCGGCCGTAAAATATCGCTAATTTAGCACGATTTACCCGTATTAAAAGATTTCCAACATGGCTTCCTTCACTTGGAATTAAATTATATTGTGCTTGGGTAGCGAACATTCCATTATTCTTTTAAATTCTGACGAATACAATTGAATAGTTGGGAGCAATCAAGTTTCCAAAAAGCAAGCAAAATCTCGTAAGTTTTTACTACATTTAAACTAGTATTATGTGTTATTGGTTCAAAATCCCTCAAGATGTAAGGGTTATATGGAGCGGAAACCAAATATATAGTCTACTGGACCTTTGATCACAAAATATCACATTTAGCATGAACCGACAAGACTGGAATCAGCTCTCTGAGCATAATCTCAATATTGTGCAAATTTGTCCCATCTACTACAGTCAACTGGGATAATTACTGGAGCAGAAGATGTGTTTGTGGAGAAAGACCTGGAAGGTGCCATCACTAACAGGTGTATGTGGAGTTCCAAAAAACAGCACTTTTCAGGGCTAACCAAAAACTCTAGAAAAGAAACACTATTCAATTTGCCAATGTGAGAATGTAGAAAAGTGTTTATATATACACTCCCTCCTTTCCTGGTGTAATTGTGTGTGTGTGTGCGTGTGTTTATGTGTTTGTAAGCGCTCACGTACGTTTGTGTGGATGATAGATTATTGGGTTTTGTAAGCGCTGAAGTACGTTTGTGTAGATAGTAGAGAGTATGTTTTTTTAAACCTTCACGTGTATGGATAGTATATTATGGTTATCTTTCTGCTTTTCCGTGTGTGGATAGTAGATTGTGATTATGTTTTTAGCTTCTATCGTGTGTGGATGGTAGATTTTGGGGTTTGATTTGGCATCTCTGCGTGTGTGGGTAGTAAATGGTGGGTTTGTTTCTGCTTCTTGACGTGTGTAAATGGTAAATTTTGGGTTTGATTTGGCTTCTTCTCGTGTGTGGATAGTAGATTGTGGTTATGTTTTGGCTTCTCAGCGTGTGTGGATAGTATATTATGGTTATGTCTCTACTTCTCCGTGTGTGGATAGTAGATTGTGGTTATGTTTTTAGCTTCTCCCGTGTGTGGATGGTAGATTTTGGGGTTTGATTTGGCATCTCTGCGTGTGTGGGTAGTAAATGGTGGGTTTGTTTCTGCTTCTTGGCGTGTGTGGATGGTAGATTGTATGGTTTGATTTGACATCTCTGCGTGTGTGGATAGTAAATGGTGGGTTTGTTTCTGCTTCTTGACGTGTGTGAATGGTAAATTTTGGGTTTGATTTGCCTTCTTCTCGTGTGTGGATAGTAGACTGTGGTTATGTTTTGGCTTGTCAGCGTGTGGATAGTATATTATGGTTATGTTTCTGTTTCTCCGTGTGTGGATAGTAGATTATTGGGGTTTGTAAGCGCTCACGTAGGTTTGTGTGGATAGTAGAGTGTATGGTTGTTTAACTTTCCTTTTGTGTTAATAGTATAATTCGGTTTTGTTTTTGCTTCCCGGTGTGTGTGAATAGTATAGTTAGGGTTTAATTTGGCTTCTTCCCGTGTGTGGATAGTATAGTTTGGGTTTGATTTGACTTCTCCGCGTGTGTGGAAAGAAGATTTTGTGTTGAATTTGGTATCTGTGTGTGTGTGGATAGTAAATGGTGTGTTTGTTTCTGCTTCTTGACGTGTGTGAATGGTAAATTTTGGGTTTGATTTGGCTTCTCAGCGTGTGTGGACAGCATATTATGGTTTTGTTTCTGCCTTTCAGCGTGTGTGCATGGTAGATTGTGGTTATGTTGTTGCTTCTCCCGTGTCAGGATGGTAAATTTTGGGGTTTGATTTGGCATCTCTGCGTGTGTGGATAGTAAATGGTGGGTTTGTTTCTGCTTCTTGGCGTGTGTGGATGGTAGATTTTGGGGTTTGATTTGGCATCTCTGCATGTGTGGATAGTATAAAATGTGGTTAGTTTTTTGTCTCATTACCTTTGTGTGAATAGTAGATAATATGAGAAGACAAAAGTAGGGGATGTTTTCCTTTACGTCCGTGCTTTAGATATAAATGTAAAAAGGGCCGGTCATTCGCGCCATTCTACGGATAAGCGAAAAGAAGATGGTAGCAGTATCTGACTTGTTTAACCAGTTGAAGGAGAGTTGGTATTGGATGATAGATCCGGAGTATGTAGTGGAAAGACTTGAAAGAGAATGGAAGTTCCCAGGCAGCTTGGACTTTGCAAACAATCTGAAAATAGCCAGGGAGAACACTGAAGGGATGATAGAAGAAGAGGTAAAGAAGTTGAGAGGTTTCATCTCGCCTGAATATGTAAGAGTCGGAACATTGAAGCAGTCTCGTGAAATTGTTATCAAAGTCAGGTGGGGTTTTTTTTGGATGATATCTTCAATTTGACAGAGTGGGCTTTTGTCAAAAGGGGACTAGACCAAGTCCATAAAGCAGAAGAAATTATGAAAAGGGTCTTGGAAGAAGAAGTCAAGAACGTTAAGGACACATGGGCAAAAGATAGGAAAGAACAAGAGAGCAGAAAGAAAAAAGAAGCATTTGAGAGAATGAACAAAAACTGAATGAATGTCCAGAAGAAATGCAGAGCGATTGGTTATCCAGACTCGATTCCTGAGTCGGAACACAAGAAGAAAGGAATATTGGGAAAATTTAGGAGATGGATAAAGAAATGGAGAAAGTAGAAGAAGAAAAAGCAGAAGAACCGAATGACTTTCATGCCTAACCCTCCCACAAAAAATTATTTTTTAAATGTGGTATCAGTGTTTATAATCCACGATATATTCCCATGTTTATTTCCCCTTGACGCTAGGCAGGCCCATGATATATTCCTATGTTAATTTTCCCTTGACGCTATACAGGCCCAGGTTGTACTTCAAAGTACTTGTCGCTATATCGTCCCACGGGACCTTGTAATGGTAATTCCCATTGTCGCTATAACTCTTGTCGCCATATCGTCCCAGGGTGGTTTGTAATGCTAATTCCCATTATCTCCCTATCGTCCCACTATACTACTCTGATGTCCTTCTTTAAATGTTGGTCTACATCTGAAAGTGCTCTACAGGCGTAGGCAATAATCTTTCCATTATTAGTTAATGATGTGCCTAGACCGACAGGAATTGCATGTACAAGTAATTGCATTTCCTTATTAGGATCGAATTACTCTATTATGTTTGAGATTTTCAAACGCTTTATCGTTTTTCACTCCATTCCCATGGTTGATTTTGTTTGGTTAAGGCTCGAAGAGGGTCATTAATTGTTTGATGGAACGCAGCAGGCGAAGTACAAACAAAATTACATTATATCCATTTCAAATATGGAAGATAACTATATTCATAATTTCATTACTACATGTACTGCATTACATTGCTTTTGTTGATTTTATACATACTAAGCATTTCCTTCTTGACGATTCATAAACCCATGTATGCATAACTTAAAACAATATCCGTTAAAAAAATGACCCGGAAATCTGATCAAAATTCAACGCTGCGATCAGCTTTCAACGACTGTGAAAATCAAAATTCAGCGTTAAGAACTGACCCTGGGTCAACTTTCAACGTTAAAAGCAGACCCAGAGGGTCAGAATTCAACGAGGGTCAAACTTTAACACTACACCACCAGTCAAAAACCAAAAGGTGGAGAACAACTTGTTGGTCTAGATCAGGTATATGTCCAGCGGTACCGTGGGAAAATGATTTGGCATTCCTTAAATGTATGATATTCAGTCAAACTTTTGATAGAGATACACAGTCGAATGCCTGAGCTAAACATCGGTACCAAATTTATTACGCTACGCGATATGTGGCTAGAAATAACAGCGTTTATTCTTAAATAGGTCACGCGAGAAAGGAGAGAAGTTTCCTCTCTTGTGTTATTATAAATAGTACATGTATGACAGGTCAATTTTAAGCAACGATACGAGCC
Source organism: Sinohyriopsis cumingii (assembly GCA_028554795.2). Lineage (NCBI taxonomy): Eukaryota > Metazoa > Mollusca > Bivalvia > Unionida > Unionidae > Sinohyriopsis > Sinohyriopsis cumingii. Next base: position 70,865,686 of record CM068841.1, on the reverse strand, counting down.
CCAGTGCTTGTTGGCCTGTCTGAGTGCTGTATTACATAGCTCTCATATTCTTCTTTTTAAACTTGTAAAGCAGTGTTGATTTTGTCCAATTTATGAGTAACATGTTTTTAAGTTTAAAAAGACCCACATGTTCGAATAATTTTCGTCCACAAGACACCGCCATGTTCCGCTTCGTTGAACATTTGGCACATTTACATTTTAAAAAAAATACAGACTGGTCCGCTACCTTTGATTATCCATATACTGTGTCTGCCACCTAATTGTTTCAAAGTTAAGATACCTGTCTGTTTCCTTGGAAATGGGTCATATTGCATTGCTATAAATAGAAAACAATGACGGAACAGGTAGAGTTGAATGGACAAATTTAATCTTATGCTATTCTTGCGCAGCAGTTTTTCTTTTATGAATATTCTCATTTATATGATGAGTGGGATTAAGGAGATGATAATACAAATGACAAACAAATATTGTATTGCTTTATCCATATAAATGCGAGCGTAAGACAATTTAGGTGAAAAGACGACCCTGCTTAGTACTAATATTAGTCTGACTCTACATCCCCGTTTGTTTGTACCCCCTACCGATTTAAAAAAAGAGAACGTTTAATGTGATAAAAAGTGCACAGAACTAAGTCAATTGAATCATTGATTTATAATTTCGAACCTGAATGTGACCAGGTTGGCAATAATGATGGCATCCTCTGCACCATTTCATGCTTAACGGACTTTCCATACTAACACGGCGCCATATTGCGCACACTATAAGCTAGTTTATTTCCATCAAACAACATAATGACGTAGTTCATCCTGTTCGACAAATGCTGAATAATTGCGCAAATTACATAACGTTGAGAGTTTGGAATTATATCCCTCTGCATACATGAACGTAGAAATTAAACCGCTTGTTAAATCCACATGAAAAGCAAATTTGTAGTTGTCATTATTTTCCTTTGCTTGATTCGACATTGTAAATATCGGAAGCAGACGACTTATGTATGTACATCTGTAGTCGTGATACATCCCATTGCTGAAAATGGACTTGTCCAGAAACAGGAAATGGATCCGAGCAATTCCGTCTATTACTCTGAAAACTTCCATTAAGCATGAAACGCGCATAAGATATCGGTGTTAGGGCCACTCTGCTCAGAGTCAGTTAGAAACTATGAATCAATGAATGAATTGTCTAAGTTCCTTGCACCTTTTATCACATTGAAGTTTCCATTATTTAAATCGGTAGGGGGTACAAACAAAGGGCTTTGTATTATCAAACTATAGTACCCCTACCTACTTCGTGGACTAACGTGAACCTAACAGAGTGATCATTAGATTAAGGTGAATCTCTACAGTTTCGTACTTTGTAAGGGTTAGATTTTTAAAGAAACAGAATATTCTCGGTTTTCTTCACTGGTTATTCTGGCAATTTAAAAAGACCTTGTATATCTTAGGTATTGTTCAAAGAGCTTTTGATTCCCTTTATTTATTTATTTTTTGTGTATGATTGATGTGTGTAATATGGGTTATGGAGTATACAATTTGGCCTTACGTAAGATGTACAGTTTAAAAAAATAAAAAAAAGAACTGCCAGCTCCGCTTTGTCATTTTCGCTTCCAGGAGTTCAGAGGCAAATTGTACAAGAAAGAGCGGATAATTTTTTTTAACATTCTGTATATTTGGTAATTCATTCACTGCACTTTCAGAAGCTGGTATTGTCTAGTCTTGCAAAGTTCGTGTCCTCATTTTAATAACTGCTAAAGAGGGTTTAGACTAATTCAGGTTGATTTTTAGCTGTGTGCTTAGATCATGTACAATTACCACATATACAAAATCCACCACCACCACCCACCCCACCCAAAAAAAATCAGCCACTTAAGTACATGAAAGAAAGAGGGTGAACAGATCACTTGCTTGAAAGTCCATTTTCGAAAAATAAAACTTCATACGAAAAAAATGAAAAATATAAGCGAAGTAACGTCAAACCGAAGCCTCTAACCAAAACCAAGAGTGTCTCTACTTGGGTTAGTTTATTTTGTTACTCTATCTTTGTCGTTCGTGTTTTTCCAAATTTGTATATGTTTTGTTTACCCACCATGACACTCATTTGTGTTCGTACCCTCTCTGCTGTTGTAATGTGAATGTATGAGTAATGAAATCATTATTATATCAATAATGGAATCTCGCACAGCTAGATTAGCTCGAGAGCGATTAGAGGCAATTAAAAAATATATTCCAGTCCGTGATTCTGTCAAGCAGCAACTACAAGCGCGACAGGAGTATCAGGTGGAATTTGCAGAAGGTATAGAACAGTTATTTAAACCAATTGTAGAACCAACCAAGAAAACTGTTATCTCAACTGAGGCGGCTCTAAAAGCACTTGCGACATTGCCTGTTGATATTGCTGGCCGTCTTCAAGCATCTCAACCATCACCCCAGCAACCTCCTGAACCACACCCTGAAGTTCAACCACAGCCTCTGCTAAGAGTCAGAATAAACATCATAGATAAACTCACGCCCGAAGGTATTGCTGCTATCAAAGACCCAGACCAATTATTTAATATTTCTGCGTTTGGATACCATAATAGAGATAAGTATGTAAAACTTGAATATGTTGTTTCAAGGTCTAACACTCACTGACCTGACATGCTTAAATTACCAGTCATTTTCCCACCTCTTAACGATTACTTACTATTACTGACCGCGCTAAGTTGTGCAAGGCTTACTGCTTGTGAGTTATCGGCGTTGATAGGTCAATATGTTGTTTCAAGGTCTAGCACTCGCTGACCTGATATACTTAAGTTGATCCTTCTATGTTTACTGTGATTGTATTGGATTAAAATTTCTGGCATAAAATCTAAGTACCGGTTGGTATTATCCCTGGTAAATCTCTTCCACATGAGGTTTTTCAAAGACCTGTTAAACCGCTCCACGACAGCGGATTTGGCCTGATTTTAGGCGCTATACAAGTCCACATTAATTTTTTGTATGAATCCGAGACGGCTTTGTTGTAAAATTCACTGCCATGATCAACTCACAATCTTGTTTTGGCCTGCGTTCACCACGGTCTTCAGCGCCTCAACAACAGAGGTTCCGATTTTGTTTTTCAGAGGAACCACCCATGCGTATTTCCTAACACATCCATGACAGTCAAAAGATATTTGAAATCATCGTTGTGAGAGCTGTAATCTTTCATGTCCACGAGATCCGCCGACCAGATATCATCAACCGTTACAGTAATGACCTTAGGACGTGGAAACGGTGACGAACATGTTTGTGCAGCTCACCAGCGAGCACCTTCGACGCCATCGCTTTCATGCCTGGTATCAGTGTGCCTTACACACCATGTACACCCACGTTGTTGTTGACGCCGACTCCTGACGTCATACTGGGCGCTTTCGCACCGATTGTACTACGTACACCAACACCAAGCTTATATTTGGTTCCTATGATGCCACGCATTAGTGCACAGGCAACATGTTCCCAAAAAATTTTGGTTTGAGTATCTTCAGATTCCACAGCATAACTTTATTGCATCCAGCTTTGTCGTCGGGGTGATCCCGTTAACAAATATCGTGTTTCAGCGCCATGGCATTCACGCCGTTAGAAGGCTCCTGGCCTGGCAGAGGCTGATCGTTTTCGTCCAGCTGTTGTTTCGGGCAATTTCCCTCCCACGTTTAGTTCCAGGAAGCTGAATTCCTCTTTCAGTGTCTAAGAAAGAGCGAAGTAACGTCCCAGTGATGCCTGCCAACAATAGAGATATATAAATCCTCCATGATTAGCCAACTGAGAGGCAGATAATTTTCAGCACGACATCTTTTCTGGCCTCAGCATGTTTAGCGATCTAAGGAACTTGACGATGGGTGAACGTGAGCTGATCAGGCCCTAATATTACAGTCAAGCTCAGCTTAACCGATACGGATTTTCTCGATCGCGCCACGTTTTTCTGTTTCTGGGACGACTGTTTTAATCCTACTTGCGTGTAAGACATTGCTTTTTATATTGCAACATGTGCTATTATTTTGTCTTGTTACGTTTTCTGTTACGATGACCATTAAAGGAGGTCAGAATGGCGTCTTCCTGGCGGGAAACACTGTTTCGGGTGACACTTCTGTGGACCAATTCATTGTCCACCACCGCCTTGTAAGCCACTCCAGAGACTGTTCCTGACGCTGATGAGAGACCACTGGGAAGTAATACACTGCTCAGCAATTTTGGAGTAAACTCTTTGACAAAGGGAACTATCGCGCTGGCAATATGACCACCATGTGTGGTTGTAGCTCTGTTGCCTCGTCTTTTGCTTTTCCTGTGTATGCTGTATAAAAATGGTTTATTCATTTTTCTTTTCAGACATACCACATGCGTCTTTCTGAACAACTTCGTTGATACACGACCGGTGATCTCTTTGAATAGCTACGCTATTACACCAAAAGAAAGTCTATTAGACCACCAAGTTCATCTTTCCGTTGAGTACGTCCAGAGTCATGAATCGGTCTGACGTTACCAGAGCATAACACACGTAATCCCCACCTAGACTGGCAATAGTCCACATGATCTCGATACCGGCTGAAGAATCTTTGAGGCGTTCTGAATACTTGGACACATCGAAATGGAAAATAAGATACAGCCCTATGAAATCCTCCAATGACAGCTGTTTGCCCATGTCCATGTTCTGGTACTTATGCACGGCCTCATGAGCTCATATAAGCGCGTGTCTAATTTCTTGTGGCGGAGCAAAATTACACTCGAGCTCTTTGTTCTGGATACTGCCTGCAATTGACGTGCACGTAAATTGGAGATAAATTAAGATGATCAAACACTTTTTGGTTTATCTCCTGGTTTTCACGCCGTGTCGCTAGTTGAAATGCCACGAACACGTGCCTCGGAGTCTCGCTGCCCGGATTAGTAGCCAGTCTCCACAACTTGGTCAACTGCGAAGCTGAAAACTGCTGAATGTAAATCAGGTTTTGCTCGAAGTAAATTGTTTGGTGAATCTTCCAGAGTGGTCTCTAACTCGAGCGCCTGGTACGTCGAGTGGGTGATTTTGGCATCCACAACGCGAGCCATATCATAATAAACTGACGATCGGCCACTTCAGCCATTTTGTGTATGTACTGCGTGGAAGAATCTCTTTCCAGGATCAGAGTGTGTTTGACACCTCTGAATACTGTGCGGATAGTGCGGCACACTCCAAAAATACTGCGCAGAGGAAGCAGCATTTCCATACAAGAATCGATGATGCTTCTCCGCGCGTAACAACAAACCCTTATTGAAATTAGTTTCTTTAGCAAAGAAAAAATTATTCCTCAATATAGCCCCAGTCATATTAGCATTGTTTCCCAAAGTGTCATGTGGTATGATCTCCTCAGCAGTTCTAAAATCGTTACTCACTGCAGCCCCAGTGCCAGTATCTCTGTTCCACCACATGCTGGTGACATACGATCTCATGTAGTCATCGCTCAACATGAACAGATTCAGGATCGTGCTTTCTTGTAGTAAGTATTCAGTTATCTCTTCGACGGCCTGATTGTGTAAATGATACTATGCATACCTGAATAGTGACCATCCGTTGTTCTGCACCGTAATCTGAGTTTTGGACGCATCATCTGCTGCAGGGTTTGCAATAGTCTGGACGGACCTTCATTTATGGATTGTATGGAAGCCAGTACACATCCTGGTCGCGATGTCGATGGGTAATTGCGTTGAGGTTAGTGATGTTCTTGTCCTGGTGTTCGACATACTCGTATTGGATCTTCAAGTAGTCGATGGTTCTGTCATCGTTCAGCCTCAGCCAATCGGGCGTAAATGTAAAAAAAAATGATTTTTATACTATGGCAGTATAATTAAAACACACCGGTGATTAAATAGCACAGTGATAACAAAATAACACCGGAGTTAAAAATGCTTTGTATTTTTCGAAATGACATCGGGGTTAATAATTATCACATCGTGGTAAAAAATGTAAGACATTTTTTTACCAGAATCTTTTCAGGTCATATCTAAGTATGACGCGACCGGCTCCTGGCACATAAACGTTGGAAACTTTCCTATCGAGGTCAAACAAAATCTGTTCTGACTGAGCACTCATTGACAGTTTTTTCGCGTTTGTTTTTCGATTGCGTGCTGGGTTTGTGGCTACAAAGACACTATTGACGACTTCATCGCCGGAGAGGTCCTCCGCGAAGCTGGTGCTGCCTGTGCCACAGTCGCAAGTGCTGTTAGCGATTCGGGAGTCACAGAAGCCTGAACCGTTATCTTTCATACAATTATCTCTACCACAGTTGTTTTAGCCGCTACTGCAGCTCCGGTCTCTCCAGCTTCGGCAGATTTGAAAGCAGTGGAAGCAACTTTCGCAGCGATTCCAGGTAAAACCGATCTAATCAAAGCAAACAACGTGGATAAAAATCCACCCACGATTTTGCGTCGTGCTCTATTTCGTCTTATGTTTTATACTTTAATTCAGCACTGTTCTGGCAATTCCGTTGCCCGCCCGCGTCTTCCGCCTCATATGCAGATAATACGCATTCTCTCGTTGTTGTTGGCCACGGTGTTTCCGGACTGATCTGTGAGCCATATGGTAATTTCCGAGATTGCGCATATGTTCACGATCAGATAATAAATGAAAGGATTCGGCCAACATCAACGATCCCAGGGCCACGTTAATCTCCATGGAATAAATTATGTTGGAAGCTGAACCGAACGAAGAGAGTGACCCTTGGGCGATCGAGCAGTTGATGAGGTTACTGGTCACGTTCGTGATGTTCACTGGCAAATTTATCTCGTACACACCGCTGGCAACTCCGTTGCTCGACTATAATACAGTGTCAACGCTCAAACACAGGATGGCTCCGATTGAGTTGGAGATTTCAAATCCCTCACGATAACCGCCAGATAGGTGATTCTGTTGCGCAGCGTGGAGTAATTAGGCTCGATTTTGGTTTTTGCGACGATGTGCCCGTTCGCAGTGATTAACCTGGAAATTTTCGCAGCGATTAATCGTTTGACGTGGCGATGTTGAGGTTATCCAGTATGAAAACTGTTTAGTGTTCGCGGTGACGATAAAAAAAGCTGTTCCGTATCTCAGCGGAGATCAGCGAAATTGTGTGAGACGCATTCGGGTCTAATTCCAGAGGAGGGTTGTACTGCAGAGTCGAACTTATGATCGAGAATCGAACAAAAACGTGGTATCGTCGAGAGGCATCATATTCTAGTAAGGTGATTCATCAACAATGGCAGAAGTGTAAGACACATGCATTTCCATTGTAAATTACTGCCCGATCAGATTATTGTACAACATCTTGTAATGATCGCGCTTGAGCAGATCACTTGGCAGTAAATGATTTAAAATATCTACTATTTCGTTATCGATTTCCACACGGACATTACCTGCCTGTTTAGAAGCAACAAAAGCTTTAACCGAGCCACCAATTTGTTCAATAATATCCTCAGTAATTTTCTGTTGTCCTTCTTCGACTAGTCTTTGCAAATCTTTTTTCTTTTAGTTTTTCTAGATCTTCTGGTGATACTTTATCAACATCTGGTTTCTTGCCAAGTACAGGTTCGGTGATAGGATTAAACAGGCTAACAATTTCTTTTGCGGTTTGTTGTTGTTCAGCACGTTCTTGCTCAACTTCTTTGGTACACGCAGCTCATGTTGCCACATATTTCTTTAGAAGATTTATCCGCGCCATGTCCATTATTGTGAATAACACATTAATTTTATACTTCTTTACAGTCCAAGAACTTGTAAATTCCTCGTCGAAACATGTGCTTGGTATGATTTACCTGCGCTGCCTCATAATAAAGCTCAACAAATTTAATAAAGCTCAACAAATTTATCTCTGGAAACATCACCACATTGTTCTCGTGATATGCTTTGCATGTCAATATTGTCCAGTCCGTTAAACAGTATAAACCAACCCGTATTTCTTCTGATAAAACGATCAACGTCATCAAAGCACTGGGCAAGATAAATTGCATTACATCTTCGGTTTCTTGACAATGAAAAATAAGATTTGATCTTGTCCATTTAAGCATTGCTTAACGGGATGTCATCAAATACATTTATCTTATGTTCGTCCGAGTCTAGCTCGGCAACATGAACAAGTACTTCAGGTGATCTTATAGCAAATAAATTTTCACCAACACCAAGTTCATTCTTTAGTTTTTCTTTGTACTCGTTCAACTACGCATAATTGCAATGCCAGTAGCTGGTACAGAAAAGTAACATTTCCATTGGTCAGAATTTTACCACGTGATCAAAACGAAGTGCGTTCATTTCTGTATGAACTGTAAGGAGAACTACTTTTCCACTTCTATAAATAGAGTCACGTGTACAGCATACGATAAACACCGCCAGTTAAGGCAGACCTGAAGCAAGCATTAAAAAAAAAAAAAAATTCTAACAAACAAACAAAAAATAATTGAAAAAAATTGGCTTCCATTGGTTGAAGGACTGGTATTATGATGACCTTATTGCGATCAAGCTGGACATCCCAAGTGCTATAAATAGCTACGTAACAGAAAAACCACAAACATGTATCACTACGCTCAATTAAGATTTCTGTTTTTTTTAATGATGCAAACAAAATAACATAACAAATAATTAAAATTTCAATTATAAGAGTTTAACGTTGTTTTTTTGAGTTCATCGTGGTATAAACTGTCAGTTGCCGACTCACACAGCTTACATAACGCCCTTCGGGCGTTATTTGCCGTGTGAGTCGGCAACTGGCAGTTTATACTACGATAAACTCAGAAAAACATTAAACTCTTACATATTTGTCGTGCTGGGCATTGATCGTATAAATGTACACTCGATCGTAGCTGAATATGTCGTTGAGTAACATATTCATTAGCAAGTTTGTTTTGCCAGATCCAGTACGTCCAACTATCAGGCAATGACAATCCGGTAGCTAAAGATTGTGTTTATTTTTTATTACTCGTTCCGTGTCAAAGTGTATTATGCTCGTCATATAACATATGCACAAAATTTTGTCAGCAGCAATTACAATAACTTGAGCTACTACACACAATTTGGTATGTCAGTAAGTGGTTCATCTGCTGAAACAACTGCAACAAAAACAGATGTTGATCAAACATATTATCTCAAGAGATCCGGTTACATAATGACCGGCAACCATACCTTGTCAGGACAACGAGTGTTAGATATAGAAACAACATATCCTCCTGTGAACGTCAATAACACACAAGCAGTTAATTATAATCAACTAACCACAGCTATATCTGAAAAAACTTTCACTTTCCGGCGAAACAATGACCGACAGCATCAACATGAGCAATAATAAAATAACAAACGTTAGCACATCATATCCGCTAAACGACGCTGATATCACACAAGCGGTAAGCTATAATTAACTAAATACGGTGGCAAATTTAAAAATAAACAATTCTGGTGATTTTGTACCAGGTACTATTTCATTTATTAACGGTGGTAAGATAACAGGACTACCAACAGACGTTCCTCCGAGTGAAGAATAATATGCACTATCTTATGATTAGCCGAGAAGATCATTGACAGAGTACCTGAAACTCGCCGGAGGATCAATGACAGGTACGTTAGAGATGGGCGTCAATAAGATAACATCTACTGCGTTTCCAACAACAACATCAGATCTAACAAACAAGAATTATATCGATCATATGATAACCAGTTATACTGCACTACGAGTAGCAAAATCCGGAGACACAATGACAGGCACGCTAAACATGGGGTCCAACAAGATAACAACGACTTATAATCCAATAGCTGCATTTGATTTGACAAATAAGCTGTACGTTTACGCGGTAGCAAATAGTTCTCTTGCTATCGCATTTACATCAGCTGATAATCTTTACGTTAAATAAACCGGAGGTACAATCACAGGAGCCATCGACATGGTAGCAAATAAAACAACGTCAACATACGTATACGTTCCTTTTGCTGTATCTGATCTTGAAAATAAACTTAATGTTGATAGTGTTGTTGGCAGCACAAAACGAGGTCGCAGTAACGTCGGTTATATTCCACACCTTGTTGATTCAACAGATAATCGTTGGGGTTTTGCTGCAACGGTGTTAAACCAATATCCTGGAAATAATCCGAATTTTGATTTTTCATTTAACAGCGTCATATATATGGAGGTCCCGAGTGGACAACAAATCGAGAAACAAGTAATGTTTGGATCAAAATTCGTTGCCCTGCGTTGCAAATTGGAAGTTTCATTTAGAAGGACGATCAAATGCTGGTGTCGGCCACATGTACAACTGGAGATTATAGGGACCGACATGGACAGTATTGCAGAGCGCAACGGGTGTTTATAGCTCATTGAGTCAAAAGTTTACTATCGCTGATGCCAACACGGGTAACAAGTATATTTACTTTCGGATATATGTTGTCAACGCAGAAAGTTCTTTTCCTAGTTTAACAATGTTTCAGTTGTGCTCGACGACCAAGCGTTGCGATTTAGTGTAGGTTTAGTGTGCTAACATAGATCGCCATGCGATCCACTTTAATGTGATCTGATTTGTAAATGTCATTTCATCCTCCGTCGATCAGAGTCGCAAAAGAGTTCAACAACACCATATTTGATCCTGAAACAAACAAACAAAAAAAAGAAATAGCTGACGCTGATCAGCTAGACCCCGAAAGCACTAGAGAAGCTCAAGCAGTTAATGAAATCGCTAGAATGAAAGGTTTAACACTCAGATCACCTGATCTACAAGAAAACGAAGACAATTTTGTCAGAGTTGCTGGAATTCGAGGTCCACAGCTAAAGAAATGCTCTCAGAGACTTTGATATCATTAGCAAGTATTGTCATCCAAACTATTGCGAGGAACATCGATTACGAGTTGAGTATATGTTGACAAATGCATTGCTTGAGATTAACAAGGAAAATTATATGACTGTCAACAGATCTGACCTTATAAAAGCGAAATCTCATGATGGTAGGAAACAAGAACAAGAATGAATTAAAAAAAAAAACGTTCATGAAGAACTTGACGAATTAGCAGAAATAAAATCATCGACTGACAAAAAATCGTAGGATGAGAGATAGTTTTGCTAAACGTAGAATATTTCGTGAGTTGGATATGGACTATCCTGATATAAAAACGTTGTTCGAGATAGCAGATAATCATGATGACGCCAATCGGTTAGCGACATCATATCTCATATTAGTAGATTCTCTGACAAACAGCGACCACAAAAAATATTCTTCTGAGCAAATAAATGCGGCACTGATATCAGTAAATATAATCGAGTCAAAAGATTGAGTCTTATAGCGATGCTGAACGAGATCATTTTATGAAACTCTCGATGACATATCAAGTATTGCTAATATTATTAAACCTGTTAATTATGATATATTTGATCGTGATCTTGACAAATAAATTCATTAAAAGACTATAAAAAGCAATCTAGAAAGCCTCTGACAGAAAGAAAACATAAAACAATAAAGGTTTTTGATTGTTTGATATCTAAACTTACCCGCAGAAGACATCAACTTGGACAATAAACATGGACTTTTGTCTTTTGCAACTGCATTAGCAATTATTGCACAACATATGGCACGTAATAATATCAAATTTAAAGATCTAACAGAAGTATTGGGTTATATTAATTATGTAAAAGACCTTTACAAAACTAATGTGAATGATGTCACCAAAATACCAACGATTTTTGATCCTCCACTTACTGTGATCCATAGAAATTTTTGGATGATGTTAGGTATAAAGATACATCATCTGAGATATATGACGAATGTACAAATTTTCTTTATGATCCTGTTAATAGAAAAATTTCGAGATCTGGTTAATAAAGCTGCTGATGAGAAAACGTTTACTTTTGGGAGTTAAAATTTGTTAGCAAAGATTCATAATGACAAAAAAAAGAAGAACTAATAGACTTCAATCACATATCATCTAATCTCTCAGACAATGATAGAGACCAGCTAATCAGATACTACAGGTACTATCCTAAAAAACTTTACTGTATCAGACGTGCCAGAAAATATAACAGCAGAATAATAAACGCGATGAATTATATTCCAGTATTACTAACAACTGCTGGAATTACTACAGCCGGCGGAACCGCAAACCCATTTCTCTTAATAGTGTCAGGAATAGGTATTGCATTATCAACAATACATAAAAAGATCCAGCCAAAATATGAGAATAAAAATACTTCATGTAAAATAGCAATAGCGACTTATAATAAAATTCCTTATCAACTTCGAGCTTATCTCAGAAGGAATGCGAGTCGAAGACAATTTGCTCGTAGATATGATTTCGAACAGAGTTGCGTAATACGAAAGATAGTACTCAGTAACTTTTATGGTTAGCAAAACTAAGGATAGTAAAATGTTGTGTGAATGTTAGGTATAGTAAACATTTTGTGTGAAATATAAATCACAGTACGAGCCACCAGACTGTAACACAATACGGCAAAAAGGGAGTACCTGAAGAGCAGTTTGAATGACGTTAAATATTTCTCATCTTGGGTAATTATTATATTTGTTTTTCCATTGGGCGTAAACATACCCCCTGGTAAATCGCTAAATTTTAGAGATTCTGAGGGCTGTCCAGGCTGATTTTCAATTTTGAAAAATCAGCTGAATCGCTAAGAGAACTCCGAGCGCTTTGAGGTTCGGAGGTGCCAGGCGTGTTGCACCTGGAAATTAGTTTGATACATAATTTTAGAATTACCGTTTAAGTAAATCACGTCTTTTCAATGCTCGCATGCGCTCCCCCAATTATAATAGCTTTTGTCGCAGAAGGCAAGACAATATGTCTATCGCATTTTTCTGGGTACGACCACATGAAGTAGTGTCTACTAGTCGATTCCAACGTTTTTCCGTACACCTTAACCACACAGCTACCGAGCTCTTACAGATATATAGATGAAATTTAGATATATAACTATATGAAGCAGAAACTAATCCCCTTAGAGTGTGTGTGTAAATAGATTTTTTTAAATAAAATCTCATCGAGTTATTAATAGCGCATTCAATTTATCAGAAGTTTGACCTGCATGCCACGGTGAGTTATTAATAGCGGACTGGAATTTTGTGTGAATGTTAGAGTAATTTTGGGTGAAATATCTGATATAAAGATTACTAGCAGTCTCTAGCAATTTTGTCTGAAATATATGAGTAGTCTTATATAAGGGGTGTTTTATATCAAACCCTATTTTGTTTGACGACGGCGACGATTCAAAGGCATGTCCTGGACGAGTAAACTATTATGAAATAGATGCTGTTGCCTCAACAAAGTTGTTTTCGTAGTTATTTAGACTAACTTGAGGGGGCCATGGAGGGGTAGAAGTATGTTGTCGTCAAGTTCAAAAAAGTTTTTTTTTGCCAGAACAACCCCATAAGACTACTTGAGCATCGTTAGCTGATTTCTGTACCTCCCCGGCATCGCTAATAGCTTTGGTGAATGAATCTTGACCTATTATGTCTTGACGCTGAACTGCCGTTCGGTGCAATGACTGTTTTGAACAACTCCTGAGCGACATCACCCTGAAACATCTGTTTACTGAGCTTATCATCGATGACCCCTGCCGCAACGCCGTCCGCTGGTCGACAAATGTTTTGAGTACGTACTCGCGCTGTGGTTTACTGGTTATTTGTTCAAATGACATGTTGTTATACGGACGGAGGCGATACAAAAATGTAAAATTGATTTAGATATCATTACACTTCAGCTAAAAATAAAATTCGTCAAATCCTTTACGGTTTCATTCAGGGACCGTTTCCGCGTCGTAATGAAACGCCATGAAACCGTGCTTGAACCCTCTCACGATGATGTCATTGCAGTGGTTACGCACGTTCTAGTCGATGTCCCGGTTGTCCAGTCTGAAAAACAACACAGAACATCCCATGTTGCGTCAGAAGTACTTGGGCACATTGTAGTACGACTGGGTCAGGTAAAGCTCTTGAAGTTCTTGTTTCGCGACAATAAATAATACTCGCAGATCTTCGACATGTTCTCGTGGTTGATCTTAATATCGTTAGACACCATGATCTTGTCCGTGTCCGAATCCAGTTCCTCCACCGGCTGGATCTCGTCTGGCTCAGTGACTGTAAAAACGTTACCACGTTGTGGCTCGTCGCTGATCACTCGACCACATTGTGGCTTCCCGTATGTTTTCATCCACTCGTCGAACTCGGACAGCATTCTGTATTGTCTTGGTGCGGATTTAACGTGTAATTGACCACGTGATCGTAATTGAGCATAGTCCCCACCATCCCACCTCACCCCCGATAATGTAATGGCAATCTGTCAGCAAAATATGGCGTTGGTGCTTTTCTGTCTTCGTCGCGGTGTGTATATTAATAACGTTTATTTTTTATATCAATCATGTTCTACACTTCCTTTGATACGCTCATCGGGTCCGGCAGCTCCTATGCTGCCTCAGATAAGGAACTGGATTGGAAAAATGTCAATCGTGTCGAAGATTACTTGCAGGGTAATCTAAACATGAAAAACGAATCTCGAAGACTTGAGTTATCTTCTGCCTGACGCTAACGCCGCTCGGGCGTCGCACGTGTCTAGGCTAACGCAGACAAAAATTATCGCTCACCACAGGAGAGATGACAGGAAATATTTACATGGGAGGTAAAATTATGTACCGTCCTCCAGTTCCCACAGAACAAGCTCTGGTGTTTCTCAGGCCGTGTTGGCGACGGATCTCGAGGTGACCCTCGCTGTAAAATAGAAAGAAAAGAAAGTGGGGTGATATCTGAAACCTATCCGCACCTGTACAGGTCACGTGCGATCTCTCTATGACGTAGCCACTATCCGGAACCACATCACATAATTCGAGACCCATTGTAGTATACACCAGACTCAACACGAGTGAGAGCATGATTTACCGCTTTGGCACCTGGATCTTTCCCTGATCGTCAACATGGAGGCCAGAGGAAATTACCCACCGATCGTCGTTCAGACTGTGGAGGGATTTCGAATCAACAACGCCGATTATGCGTGGCTGGTAGACGTCAATAATACAAAGATAAGCCTGTACAAATTGACATCGATGGAGGAACAAAAGTTATACGGACTCCCCACGACGTGGCCGATCACGGACAACAACCAAGCAATCTCGTATTCGCAGTTTGGAGGGACTAAATAACCCTCGCAGGAAACCGATATGGCGTCCGGAGCTAATATCTTCGTGACGGATTATCCACCAATGTCAGTGAATGAAGTGGCTACGAAAATGTACACTGACACGCGCTGCATGATGCAGTGCATCAGAAACAACTCCGGGCACATTCCTTTACTCACTGCAAATATCGATAGCCGATCTGGAATAACCATCTCAACGTTGTCGGAGTACACTGCGTCTTTCGGAGCCTATTTTGTGTTTTCTAATCATCTCGTGGATGGCACTGGAGCTGCTTGTATTTTTTGGATCCAGGTGCAGTTGCCCATGGCGATGTCCATCTGGAAATTTCAGGTGTGCGGGCGAAACAGTGGAGGAGAGCGTATTCTCATCGTGAAAACCGGTTTCATCAAATGGTGTCATTTTGGCAAAAAGACGATGACTACGCCCACAAAAAAGACCACGACTACATGGATAAAGTCCTGGCAAAAAAAAACTATTTTAAGGAAACCGAAAATTACCGGCCTTAGTGGACAAGAGAAAATATTTTCAGCAGGTCGGGTTAGAGTTTGAGAACATGGATATCATCCTGGAAGTGAAGACATTAGACCAGTATTGCACTGATTAATGATATCCATGCACACTAATGATATGAGGCTGCACCTGATTCGCTGATATAGTAACACTCTGGAATGAGCCAAAATCCTATTCAGCTTTTAATCAGACTTGAATATGGGCATCTATCTTCAAGATGTTGGATGTGTTCGATACAAAGCAAGATCCTCGCATATTAATGGCATGATTTTGCATATAATTGGGCGAGGTTGCTACCACTCTCCAACTCACATTTTGATATGATTTTGATCAAGCTTCGAATATATGCTTGAATGATCAAGACATTTTAATGAGGATCCAGTCTGAAAAGATGTTGGGATTGAAACCCGCAAGTGTCTGTTAATATGTCCAGCTCGTTAACCACTAATTCACCACAACTCCTTTTTGGTGAAGATCCTAATAGTTTCCATGTTAAGACAAAACAGGAGTATGGGAAGACCCAGGAATCTACGCTGACTGTACAGATGAACTCTTGTATCAAATAAGTGCGTGTGCTTCTACGTAGGGCTACGAACAGTTTCTAAGTTATGGATCGGGGCTAATTTCCTGGGCAGGGAGAAATCTGTGAAAGTGCCTGCTGTATTGTTGCACCTTCGCTGACTTACGTTGGTCCCCTATAATGGCCAATATATGGATTTTTTAAATTTAGGTGGACACTGTGAGTCTGGGGTGGGAAAAGGTCACATCGACTCGCCCAAGATGGAACACCGGTCGCATCAAATTTGTCACCTCTGTGATAATATTCCTTCTCCATATGGTATGTGCTCTTTTTTGCATCTACGTTTATATATTTCTGTTAGATGTTAGTGAATATTTATTCGATTATCGGCAATCGGCATTGAGAGGATATTTCTCAAATCGAATAATTACCAGGTCATAGGTAAAGGTATCATTCATATTGAACTGTATTCATGTGACTTCTTTGTGGCATCTATTGTTTTCCTGAAATGTCCTCTGAAATTTCTTATCCACAGAATACTTCATTTTCGAGTAGCAACTTGGGGTGGGAGTAGGATTTGTTTAAAAATGTCAACCCCCCATATATGTTGTAAAAATAGTCCTGCTCTTATCTGTGGAAATAAAAGGAACTAATTCAATCCATTACATTAGGTGAAAAGAAATTAATTATCTTGAGGTAAAAGAAAATTAATCATCCTGGTTCAAAAGAAACACCAATTCACCCTAATCCATTTAATGGTCAGTCCTTTAATATAATAAATTCTTCGAATAACTTTTTGTATAAGTGTTTGGCAGTACGTGGTAGGAATAATTCGCTTAGAATTTCATTCTTAAATCATAAAGATGAAAAGCAAGAAAAACCACTCATGATCGAAATTAGAGTCCCGTAATAATAATAATAATAATAATTTATTTCAAGAGGATTACACAGCTTGCATTACAAACGCTAATCTCCCCTGCAGTCCTTAAGAAAGCCCCTTCCCCTACCACCAGCATCACCATATAGACCAATTACAGCAACAAATAAATAAATGTTGATCTCGTACATTCATTAAAAAATAACCACATAATTTTACTCTTTGAAATTTCAGACCAGCAGATAGCTTAAAAATATTCTCGCTCTGATTGCTGAAAACAAGAAAAAATATCTTGAGGTGATATATATATATATATATATATATATATATATATATATATATATATATATATATATATATATATATATATATATATATAGTAGAATTAAAAATTTTGCCACCCCCACCCACCCTAGACCGCTCCGGTGACCTAGTGGTTAGAGCGTCCGCCTCGGAAGCAGGAGGTCGTGGGTTCGAACCCCGGTCGAGTCAAACCAAAGACTTACAAAATGGTATTAACAGCTACCTCGCTTGGCGCTCAGCGAGGTTAGTGTTAGGACTGGTCGGCATGGTGTCAGGGTAATGTGACTGGGTGGGACATCATGCTACGTGTCTGCGGCATGATGCCCCAGTGCTAGACATCGCTATAAACTGCCACACTGCAGACATCGTAGCGATATGACTGAAAAATTGTTAAAGCTACGTTAAAAATCCTAATCACACACACACGCGCGCGAGCGCCACCCCACCTCCCTGCGGAATAATTAAACGTTGATATCCTTGAGGACCTTAAATAGATTTCTGTTCAAGGAGGACCTTGTTGCAACAGTTTTTGAACCTTTCAATTTCGCTTTTACTTTGTGAATTAGTGACAAACTATTTCATTTTCGGTGATGGGGGTATGATATTTCTTCATTTCAGATAATTTGTTTTCAGCTAATATGAGGGACAGAATACGCAAGTATAGAAGGATGAAGGAATTCCCTTCGACGGGAGGGAGGGTGTTATGTATATTCAGTATAAACACTAGTAATGAAATCATGGAGTAACTAATGGATTCAGTCTGTTTTTGTGTGTGGCAATACCAGCTTTTCATCTTTAGGTGCAGTGTCTGCCTAGGTCCAGTTGAAAGCGCATTGCACAATGACCATTGGCAACTATCCTTGTTGGGGACACAGCTTTTCCGTATAATGTAGGGTCATAACTAGAAAACAGTGTTTCATATATATATATATATATATATATATATATATATATATATATATATATATATATATATATATATATATATATATATATATATATATATATGTGTGTGTGTGTGTGTGTGTGTGTATTGTCATGTGTTATAATGTTAAATTATACTATCAAGTTGGAAGGGAAGGGGAGAGGTGATACCGTTTTCTAGTAGTGACGACACCAGCTCTTTTGTTTCATTAATACAATATCCACACTACCACTGTCGTTTGTGGCCTGTATGAAGTGGGCATGCCCGTATAAAAGTGGGATACTGTATCATTTGAAAGAACGTTTATGTAGAAATGTCGAAACTGTCTTCTTGATACAGAGAAAACAGGTTGAACAGTTCATAGAAATATCAAAACTGTCTTCTTGATACAGAGAAAACAGGTTAGATAGTTCATAGAAATATCAAAACTGTCTTCTTGATACAGAGAAAGCAGGTTGGATAGTTCATAGAAATATCAAAACTGTCTTCTTGATACAGAGAAAGCAGGTTAGATAGTTCATAGAAATATCAAAACTGTCTTCTTGATATAGAGAAAGCAGGTTAGATAGTTCATAGAAATATCAAAACTGTCTTCTTGATACAGAGAAAACATGTTAGATAGTTCATAGAAATATCAAAACTGTCTTCTCTGTACTGGGAAAGCATGTGAACCAAACATTGCAGCCTTGTTAAACTCCTTAAAAAGAACACAAGTTTCCTCATCCAGTTCTGGTCTTAATTTCACTGAATATCACAAGTGCTCTTCCTCAAAATGAGATTTTTTCAACAATTTTCCTTTTACTTGATTTGGAAAAGATAGTTTTTCCTCCACTGAACTAGTGTTACAGGAACAATTGGATTAAAAAGTATACAATTTTGAAACTAAAGTGATATTTTTCATTATATATACGTCTAACAAAATCCAAGCATTGTCGGAAATATCCAAAAGGAAGATAATGCAAAATCTCATTCTGAGCAAAAAATTTGAGAAATTTTGTGTAACTGTTATTAACTTTCCATATTTTTAATTTAGTACACTATACTAAAACGCACGCCCAATTCGTTTTTGTGTCGCCAGATAGTACCGGAAATTGTAGTTCCATTTCCAGCAAAAATTTAAAAATCAATCAGTCTGCGTAACCCTCTCCAGGTTTAATAATAAACTGTAAAAAAAAAAAAAACTCATTTAAACTTTTAGAACGCTTAAGGTTCGACTGTAGTCGGGCATTCCTTATGTGGCATTTATACAAGCTCTATAGCTCTCTGTGGTTGAACAGGATTCGTTACTAACTTCCTTGGCCTAGATCCGTAAGTAACTTTAATTATTTTGTTTCAGTAACTGTATTCAATGAATACAACATACATTCTGTCTACGTAGAACCCTATTTGAATGAAACTTTCATTTCCCCCACCCTTAAATTAAACAAAAATACATGTACAAAATCTAAAGTTTGCACGCAGTTTTAAAATTATAAAATCAGTTCATTTAAATATAACGTACAAGTCGATACCATAGATAAGTAAACATACCTGTGCTGAAACGCTGTGATGATAGCTAACAACCACTTTTCACAGTGTAGCGCCGTATGAACCAAAAAACTCAGAGAAAGTGTTATGCATTTGACACAGGAATATATCGATTTCAGTTCCGTAGTGCAAATATATATATATACCGTTTGTACTCGCTTATAAGTCGAGTCAAACTGCAAACAATAAAGATTGTGATCTATAGCGTAACGCAAATGCAGATCGTGGTCTATGTTGTTTGTTCTACTGATAGTCCTAACAAGCTCACAGATCCAGATCTGCCGGAACATTATGCCGCAGATCTGGGTCTGAACGTTTTGCATTTGGATTCGTCTTATAAGCGAGTGTATACGATATATTGTAGGTCGAACATCGATCGAAGTATTTCATTTTAGGGTATAAGATTACTCAGTAAACGATAAGGTACACTGGGTCAGTATGTTGAAAATATGAGATACAGATTTGGTTAGTTCCGTTATGTACAGAAACAATCTGAAGACTATGTTTACTAATTCATAAAGAAGTTTAATATCACTAGAGGAGAAAAAAAAAGAATTCATTGTTTAAGATCATATTGCAAAATACGTCTAGAGTGTAATGTGAGTAAGCTCACATATATTATCTACTTTGTCCCAGTTCACCGTTGCGAGGAGTGATAGCATATGGAAGTAATGTGCTTCAAATGCGTTCATTCAAACAGAGCATAAATGGCTGATTGAAGTGAAAATATATCCGACGTGGGAAAACAATGCAGTTAGTTCGTTATTTGAAAATTATGTTCATGTACACATAAACGTGTTATGGTGTAAAAGAAACGAATAGCCTTATATAGCTCACTTTAGTTTAGCTATATTAATTGTTAGGAATTAGATACCCTATCGTCTAAAAGATACACTGATATTTCATATATACATCTATAAACTACAAACTGCCACACTGCAGACATCGTAGCGATGACTGATTTTTTTAAAAAGCTACAATAAAAATCCCCCCCCCACATACACAAACACACACACACACACACACACACCTCTTGCGGCGTATGTAAAGAAAATGGATTTGAAAAGATTATATTTGAAACTGATTTAACTTTTTGTAAGCTTACATGTTGGAAAGGTGAAACAACTGAAAATGGAAAGATATATAAACATGGGTGAATAAAAAAATTCATATCACTTTCATTTTAGATAAAACCAATATCACTGTACAGAAAGTGTAGTTGAGTTTATTGGAAGAGCTACTATAGTGTTATATAAACAAAACAATGCCTAAATAGTATAACAAGATGTTACTTCAAGAATAGAATTGGAATTTCCACGATACTTTCCAAGTTCTACCAATCTACTCTGAAAATAGAATAGGGACAAAATGCTGTACATACGAATCTTTATATTTCCCCAAATGCAATTTGCATGGTTCATCATAAAGCATGAAAAGATGGGTGATTATTCTCAATACTGAAATATACACATGTCTCATAAAGTCAAGATGCACTCTTTCTATAATAAGTGAACTTTATGAATTAATAAATAGGTACATTAAAAGTCTGATTCGCTGCTCCTTTGGTAATACGGTTTTTAAATTATTCAGTGTAAATCAAATAACCGTTAGTACATATTTTTATATACATGTAGTTCTTTGTCACAACAGTGAAGATGAACAAACGAATTTTAAGAATTAATATTTACTTGATTGTTTGTCGCACGTAATAAGTTCTCGATAAGTGAATTTGGAACACAGATCAGAACCAAAGCTTGAAACAAGTAGCATCGGGGTGCTACCAACTTTTCTATATCGAATCTAAATTTATTTGTACATGATTTTAATCACCATGTAGGAATATGAGCGTACATCATGTATTTACGGTGTTGGAGTTTGAAAATACGTCCCAGCATCAAAACACTGTAGAGTGATTTGACAATAGTTTCAGTTATATATAGTACATTTAGTTTTAATAAAACGCAACAAAATAAAAAAATAAATAAATAAACAGTTAAATAAACAAATAAATAAATAAAGCACTTCAAACATTAAAACCCTCTAAAGTGTTTTGAAAATAGTTTCAACTCAAAATAATACATTCAGTTTAATCTTTTTAATATCCTTACTTTTCATATTTGCTAGTGAGTCAGAAAAAACTTAGTTGGCTAAGAGGGTCACACGAAAGTGTTGATTAAAACAAAAATGGAATTTTGGGCGTCCTGCTCGTCTCTCCTGACATTGTAAACTTTTCTGTAAAATATGTTCTTTGGGATACATCCATCTTGGATCATGTGCACGTGTCTAAGCCATCACAGCCGTCTATGTTTAACGAGTACACATGGTGTTAGGGAGATTGGTTTGAGCAAGGACGTAAGCGTTGATGATCTTGCCCTTCCTAGAAATATCGAAGTTGCGATGCATGCTGAGATGAAAACGGATACGTTTGTTCCCTTGACAACTTTTGGTATTTCATGCGTCGCTGCCATATAGCAGGAGCATGATGACGCAGACCTTTTAGTCTTAATGTTATGTTATCCCATGCACGTTTTGTGAGTTTGCCTAAGGTGGTGGCATCGTAACGGGCGTTGATCGCTTCGTCAAGATATAGGTTGTCGGTGACTGTAGAGCATGGGTAGCAGAACTTGCTGACCATCTCAACTGAATGATATCGAACGTGATCGGCGGCTGCAATGCGACGCCTTGTGCCATGATGACCTTTTTTTTAAATGCTGACGTTCAAGGAGAACATGATTTATCCATAAGAAAGACAGTCCATATGGTTCTGGAAATGACTAGAGCGTTATCGTCTGCGAACAGAAGTTCTCTGAACAGGATTGTGCCGTCGATTGATCCTGGCTTTCTGAATGGTGAATTTGTGCAACTTTCCTTCGGACCTTGTGTATAGGCACACTCCATCTAGAGCAGGAATACCGCGGTATTTCTGAAGATAGCGCGATACAATTCACGCTATAGAGCCATTATATGGACATAGAACACAATTAATTTTACTATATGTTCTCTACATTTGTTTCCCAGTACTGACCTTTCCACTGTGTGACAATCAATGCAAATCATATGTTAATCTAAAATACCTTAAAAGATGACTTCACGGTGAAGTTCTTGTCAAATGTTGACCTGCTCTTTTTTGAGATGCTGGACTGTCAACATAGCAGCATGTAAACAGAACACAGATTTCACTTCCGGATCATCACCAAGGCCTTATTACTCACTGTGCACTGTCGCCGAAATACACAGAGACAACAATACCCTGAGCTCATATTATCAAGAATAAACAGTTACCTTTAAATCCCTACCAAAAATGCATAAATAAAACTCTCCTATCACCACCAAAATGAGAGAGGAAAAAATGTTCTAAAAATAGACTAGAACTACATTCGTGGGTACTGAACTGGAAGTATTAATTGTGACGTAATTCCATATTAGGGACCAACAAGTTAATGTTCTGAGGCTGAGGCTGCTACTCTTAATTCTAAAATGCGTCCGTCTGTCAATGGCTGCAAAAATACCAAGCTATGATTTATAGCCAAATAGCACTATATTATAACCATTACATTACTGGAAAAAATTAATTTTCTTGAGATAGATGGAAATAAAATATCTCAGCTCAAAAGAAAATCGCAGCCTCCCCCTCACTTAACGAAAATGAAATTGTCAGTTCTTTATAACAGCTGTTTTTGCAATGTGTATGTTCATTGATGTATAAATTATAATCGACAAATTGTAACTACAATGGGATGATTAAGCTTAAGTTAGAGCTGATACGCTTGTGATAGACATCGTGCTGACATTAGAGAATATACTGACAAAAATAGGAAGTGTTGACACTGAAGCCTACATTTGACCACCTACA
Source organism: Sinohyriopsis cumingii (assembly GCA_028554795.2). Taxonomy (NCBI): domain Eukaryota; kingdom Metazoa; phylum Mollusca; class Bivalvia; order Unionida; family Unionidae; genus Sinohyriopsis; species Sinohyriopsis cumingii. Next base: position 70,842,047 of record CM068841.1, on the reverse strand, counting down.
AAATTGATATTATAGACATGGAAACTTTGATTGGGATGCGAACACCATAACAATATATTTATCAGACAGGGCCAATAGACATGAAAACATAAAACACTCTTACTCAACAAACGAGAACATATTTAGTGGAATTGAGAAATTAAAATTCAAGGAGAAAGCAATTGCTCCCCTCAAAATCTTCGAATCAGTTGCAGTCTTACAAGTGAATACATGTACTTAACACATCAGCCCACGCTATCAAATAAAGAAAAAAAATGAAATTTAAAAATATTAATCCGAATTTTTGTTAAAAAAGTTGGATTTGGCCCAAATATTTTTCATAACTTCGAATTTTTCTATCACGTTGTCATAAGTGGCACGTGTCAAAATGTGATGAAAAGATCATAACAGTAATTATATTGGTAATATTCAAAATTAATTTGTGACAAATACAAATGTTTTCTAAAAACGAGGTAAAACTACTTTTACTTCTTTTGAAATGAAAAATAAAAACATATTGTTAACATAAAATAACATTTGTAAAAAGATTACTCAGGAAGTTCCGTACATTCCTTACTGATGGAAATTACTTAAGAAGCGGTACAGCGAAAAAGTACTCTGGTATGAACGACAGAAACAAATACCATGGTGAACCAATTTACTTTACTGGAAATACCACGCACCTCTCATTCGATTTACGTATCGAAGGCATAGTTAAGAAATATTGAGAAGAAGCCGTAGTGTTGGACCTAAGATGCAACCCTGTTTTGCTCCATACTGATCTCGATGCTGTCAAAGTTTATCGTGCCCCACGTGTTGTCGTGAAATGAACGGACAAGGATGATGCAGTCGGAGGGATAAACTTCACGAAAGTTGGAAAACGCTGGTCATTTATAACAACGGGGAAAAACAATCGCATCGCCTATACATTACTTCAAGGCAAATAAGTACTATAATAGGTGCGTATTGGACTCACGGTAAATCAAACCTCCAAATATGTGTTAATACTGATAGACAATATATGGGTTTGATGTCAGCTTTTTTTAAATGTGCACATTTTGCTGCATACACATATTTCCTGAACACACCTTCGTCCGGTTTAGACCCTTACCGGTATTTGGTAGCAGCCATATATAGCGCGATATTGAAAATGGCAACAGGACAGAGGGTTATGCTGTTCCACGTGGATTTACAAGTCGCCAAACATATAATTTTATTCGGAAATTGTATATACATATCTCCAAAAGAATCCTTAAGCCGAATGTAGCTCAATAGCTGCGAGAAATACTAGTAAGTGTATAAAATGTACACCGATGTCGATTTGTGTAAATCATAATGAATAGGAGATATTAGTCCGTAAATCACCAGTCATTATCAATACGGTAGTGGGGCTGATTACTCGACCCCAGTCTCACTGTACCAATGATATGGATGAATGGGAACCAGTCTATAAATAGAGAGTATATATATATATATATATATATATATATATATATATATATATATATATATATATATATATATAGGTTTGGCTGGCCAGGACTGGTTGATAATGAAAGCTAGATTTGAGTTAAAAGAGTCTTTGGGAGCTAATCTTAGTTGTAAGTGAAATAAAAACAGAGACATTGTTTTATTGATAGAATTTCAGTCCCTATATAGACCTGAGTTTGGAAAATTCATTACTGAAATCAGCACCTGACTCTTGTTGTGCCATTAAAAGCACATGCTTCAATAACAGGTGTTTGCCTAGGTTTACTCTGGGAACTGAATTAGTACCGTGAGTCCTATATTGACCTGAGAGAGGTTTCATATGTATATGTATGCGGTAACCCAGGGAAGATAACTGCACAAATTCGTTGTTACATGTTTTAATGAGTCAACTACGCCTACTTCTCAACAGATACATGTTATCTACTAATTTATGAGAAACGGTTCATCCAAGCAAGCACGGAACTTGATCATATGGATCCCTATAAGAAACACCACTCATTAAAAAATAAATAGGCACAGATCAATGAATAAAGGATTATTGATCGTAACCATGTAAGGCCCTAAAATATAGTTCACGCTTCCGTGACTTGGACTAGTTTACATGTTGAATTATCGGCTTTTAGCATCTCTTCTGATAGAATATTCAAATTCTCCTTTATTATGATATTTCGTCGCAAGCCGGATGCCATTCAAATATTATTAATCACGTACACAAACCTACCGCGTTTCAATAGTTTAGATTATATCAAGGTTACGTATACAAAACTACTCTATACAAGACATTGGCTTACAAAATGTGATATTAGGTCATGCAGATTAAGTATATGTCTTTTCAGTTACACGCGTTTTTATAGTATTATGATAATATTTACGTTTGTCGCCGGTTTATCATAAAGGTGATGCTTTCAGCATGAGTCTCATCAAGTTTTGCCGATAACTCCTTAGATCAAAACAAGGAAATGCCGTGATTGAATAAAGTTCTGTCAGTTGGGAAAAGGGTTTATAGCCAGTAACGGTCTTAGCAAACGCGCGGGGCCTCCTGTAAGCACGGTATTTGGAAAAAAAACTTTTAAACAAGTTTTATATAATATTGAAATTTTCTTCCATCGCTTTAAAATTACTTTCTCTTGATAGATATATTTTTCAATGTTACGAACGCGCGCGGCCCCTGTGAGCGCGGGGCCCTAATTAGGCCAAATCGGTCCAATCGGCTTGAGGCCGGCCCTGTTTATGTTCACATTCTTCTGAAAACAGAGTTGATTCTCAGACTTCAAATATGGCTTTTATCAATATGCATCCCGTATCATTCCTGATCAGTAGGAAATTATCAGGACTAGATTGGTGGCAAAATGTCAGACACCCCCCCCCCCCCGACAAAAAGCCAATAGTTTTGCAAATAATCCTTTTTTATTCCTATTTAATTCTTAGTTTTCAATTTATGTGCAGCAGGATTTGGTCGGACCTTGATGATTGTATTTGGATGATTTCCACAGAAGCTTTAACCAGAGTTGTGTCGAGAAGTCGGTGGTATTCCTTGGCTTTGCGGGTCTAAATATTAGTGACGAGGAGTGGTAACCGGATTTCTGTTGGCTCCCACCTCCGTTTGCGTTCTCGGAGTCAAAGGATTTCCTCGACCACCAATGTCTGCTGCCTGATGAGGTCTAATCGGATTCCAGTGGAGGCTGGGGGCTGTGTTTGAACGGCATAAAGAAAATGAGTTTGGATTCGAAATATGCTTGTCAGCGAACAGTCTCGAAGGATCAAAATGCAGAGTATGAAGCACTCTTTTGTCGAAGCTGTCCGAACAATACCGGATTTCGCCACGTAGAGCTGCTCCCATTTGGTTATTGATCTGGAACGTAAACTCCATGCATTTGGTGTCTAGATATGGCTGAAAGACAACAAACAGTCCAAAATATTTTCGAGCCTGCGGTCTTTGAATTCGACCTCTCAAATCAATTCGTATCCGCTGACCTTTACGGAGGGTAATCACTTCAGACCCTTCGTCTAAACTTCGAAAACCGTGCTTCCACATCGTTTCTTTTACCTTTCCTTTAGCTTCTATTTCAATTATTTCGGTTCTTATCAGACACTTTGGTCTATTCATAAAAGTCAATAGTATGCATCATTTTGCCTCTCCTACCACATACAGAAATTCGTCCTGAAGCGCATTCATTGATGATTTGTCGTCCCTGACCGGTTGCTTAGTTTGCACAATGCTGCAACTAAGCGAAATAAGCATCTTAAATACTGCTGCTGCTGTTGCTAATAATAATAATAATAATCAGGGAGATATTTTATTGTGAAAGTTCTATACTAAATCTCTACAATTGCGTTCACTCTTTCTGTAAACTAATATAGGTGAATTTGCATTAATATATAATCCTTTCAATTTCGCAATGTATAAACAGAAGACATTCAAATTACATTTCACTTCTATTTCGAGAGAGAGAGAGAGAGATAGAGAGAGAGAATATTAATTTGAATTTTTGTATTGCAGAACAGGAATTACCCTTAACACTTAAATCAGGCCACGGTCCCAGAGGAATAGCAACAGAAAATTATTAACCGAGAACGAAAAGGAAAGTATTTACTTGGAATACAATCAGACAACGAACTGCTTAAAATCCCCCGGCAAAAAAAAACAAACAAAAAACCCACAAACGACATACAAATGTACAAAGACGTTTGATGGTCATTATTAACATTTAAAACAAAAGTTAAACAATAACTCTTTGTTTTGCTTTGTGTTTGGTACATCAGTCATACAAAAGTACGAAATGTTTCTGTTGTCCTTTTCTAAACATGTAAAAATATAGTTTTATAAATATTTAAGATTATATTACGTTACACTGATTCACTTATGCAGCTACCTTGATATGCAGGATAAAGTAATGCCTAAATCTAATTTATCGTTGTTCTAGTTTTCATTTGATATAACCATGTTATGACGCTAATGTTCTATGCGATAGAAAAATCACTAAAACTGAACTCTGACTGGTTCGTTACAAATATATTTCTGGTTTTTGGGGCTATTAATTTTGTCCAATTGACTTGTCAGAATTTTGTCTATAATTATTTTCTTGTTAGTCCTCATACGCCTTCTTTCAATCGAAATTATAGTACTGTTATATTAGCTATTTAATTAATTAGTCCACCTTGTCGCGTACAATTTCTTTGTGTCAAACATGATCAAAATTAAACGAATACAATACATCTAATCTTTTCATTTGAATTAAGAATACGAAAAGTTTTACTTAATGTTCAGTTTTATTTCTCAAATGTTTACTTTCCGAAACAGCAGCTTTATGTTAGAATTATTTTGAATCTCTTCAAGACAATCAATATAGCCGATGAAATGAGCCTTAGTCAAGAAGGACTGTCATTAATCTAGCATCAGGAGGGGGTGGGCAGACCAAAATAAGTGTGGCGACGACCTTTTTGGTGTACCCGCCCCTCTTGCTGTTAATCTAATTTTCTAGAACTGTCCATACCTAAAATATATGTTGTAATTATGAGTAAAATTCATATGATTGTAAATATATTTCCTCTTAAAAAATTCGGATAAAAATACTCATCGATTTTAAGCAAGCAGAGAGTTGTGAGTGAGAATGAGTGTGAATGACGTCGGATAATGGGTATAGCAGATTTGATGAACATGCATTTTGAATGAATAGAAAGGCGATTATTTTACATAAATAGATGTATTGTATGCTTATGTGCTCCTCTGGTATCTAGTATCATGTCTGAATCAATTAGACACACTAACTTGATATTGATTGAAATTAGTTAGACACACGTTGATATCAATTCCTTACGTGCTGATACTGTTCACTTCACACGAGTGTGTTCCGTTTTTCAGTTTCACACTGAATACAACAGCTTGGTCATCATGATTTAGTCTCACCATTAGAGACTGGCTGTTTCCGGATGGAACCAGTGGATTAAATGGCAGCTGTACCTTAACTGGCTTGTTAAAATGTGTGTTGTCTGGATTACCCACAACCAGGCATAGGGATATATACTCTATGATTGGGTTCTTGAAGGCAACCTTCAGTTTCTCAAGCTGTTTTTTCATCACCAGCAATAGCTAAAACGTTCATAATTTTTTTTTTTGTGAGAAACAATGTGTAGTCGATGATCATGTTTTGTTTAAATTTTGATAAACTTCAGGAAGTCATTACTTTCACTTTCATTTCAGCCATGGACATGAGACATAAATAAATGTTAAAAATGATTTGAACAAACTGAACCATATAGGCTTGAGTGCATGGGAACAAATTATACTGAAAAACCGAAGTACACTGAAAAACCGAAATACACCAAACTACACGTGTATTTAAATGTTCTCGGTGTATATATCGTTGTACATATAGGAATTATGATTTGTTTCTGTTTGAATAATAATAGTTACGTTGTGTAAAACCGTGATTTTAAATCTTTTTTGTTTTTTGCAATTGAAAGGAGTAAAGCAAACTGAATTAAATCCGCTGAAAAAGAAAGCAATTTTCCAAATGAAAGAAATAAGTGAGCATAGCGCGGTACTAGCAGAGAACGAGAATAACTACTGTAATATGAATCCACGCTGAACAAGGAAAACAAAATCTAGTTGTAGCATCCAAATAAAAGGATGCTTTACTGTTGTTGTTTTTTACTATGAAGGAGGGTGCAAATTTAAAGTAGTTTATTATCGGGAGTATTTTCTATTGGTCTGATAAAGATTTATTCCTGTGAGGCTACCGCACACTCAAGTCTGTATTCAGTGACTAACTTAAAAAAAAACCCAGCAGAACTGAGATGGCCGCTATCGCTTAACCGGCTTGAAGCAGCTGTTCCGTTTTTGTGTGCCGTTTTATGATATTTTTGCTTGTTGCCTGTCTTCGTCTACGTTATTGTGTTCATTATGTAATGGCTCTCCAGTTCGTATGTGTTTTTTCATCTCCTTGTTTTGAAAACGAGAACAGTTAGACTTTTTCTCAGCTGTCTTGCTCCACTGCTACAACTTCGTTTGTTTTTGAACAAACCGCCATCACGTGATACTCGCCAGTCAACCCGTTTATGCTATGATGGACCCTCAATAATTGCTTTAAATGACCACTCCTTGGCTCCCCACACTACATTGTGCTCTAGACTAAACGAACTGGGACTACATACATTATTACCTAAATGTAAACAGAAGCGAAAAAATAAACGTTGTTTCAAAGCTGACAGTAGAACAGGAAGAAAATTACCAGTTATCTCCATTATGCTCTTTCCGGCTCAACAATTTAAAAATTCGACCGTTAGTTTAGATAACAAAATTCAAATCCCTATTAATTCGTCAACCTTTGTGTCAACTATCCAAGAGATACCTGTGCGTATTGCATTATTCAAATAGGAGTAGGACCACAGGAAAAGCGTACAGAAGTAGTTAATTTTATCAACGACCAGAATACTGACGTCTTTTTCCTGACAGAAACATAACTAAAAACATCAGGCGATGAGCCGAAGTGTGCGGATCTAACACCCACTAGTTACTCCATCAAGTCGTTCTCCCGTAACTCGCGTGGAGGTGGAATTGCTGTCATCACAAAGAACTCCATAATCAAACGTCTTAACCACACCACAACATTCAGTTTCGACCACACATCGTTTGAACTAGTGCAAACCACACTCACACTGGAGCAAAGGTCAGTCCATTTTTTTCTGCCTATACCGCCTTCCTCCTAGTAGAAAAAACAAGCTGACTGAATCTCTCTTTCTGGAGCAGTTTCCGAATCTCCTGGAATATGGAAATTCGATAGGTTGCAACCTGATTACTCTTGGAGATTTCAGCTTTCACTTTGACTGTCCTGGAAACCCGAACACATCAAAACTCCTAGATTCCATTAATGTTTTCAACCTCAAACAGTCAGTTAACCAACCCACCCATAAACATGGTCACATTTTAGACTGGATTCTTCATAGATCTGATGATAACATTCTACGGTCTTCCTTGGTATCCCATGAACTTGCATCAGATCACCTCTGCATTATATGCCATCTTGACGTATCAGTCCCTAACCCTCCACCTTTATCTGCTACTAAGAGAAACCTCCATATGATAAATAGAACTAAACTAATGCATGACATCCAAGCAAACCTAACAACTTGCTTACCTCCTACGGCAGAACAACTTGATAACTGCCTGCGTTTATTGCTCGACAAACATGTCCCAGCTACCAAGTGCAGAGTATCAATTCAAAAGTGTTCTCCATGGTATAGCAGTGTTAGGGACCAGCTTCGCACTACTAAAAGAGACCACCGTAAAGCTGAGAGGCTTTGGCTTTCCAACAGACTCACTATTCATAAGCAAATCTATGAAACCGCTAAGAATAATGTCACAGATGTAGTCCATGCAGCGAAATCAGCCCACTACAGTACTAAGATCATGGAAAGTTCCAGCTGCAAAGAGCTCTTCGAGATTACTAACAAGCTAATATCAAGGAACAAATCTACACCACTTCCAACTACCTTCTCTCCAGTCGACCTTCCGGACATGTTTGCAAATTTCTTCCGTGACAAAGTACAAACCATTAGAGATAGGCTTGACACCACAATTTCAAATGACTCGTCGTCACCATACAGTTGGGATACAGAATTTGAGTGGCAACCATTAGCAGCATTTGAACCTGTCTCTATGAATTTCGTACGTACAATCCTGACGAAGAGTGCACCAAAGTCATGTGAACTTAATCCAATTCCAACATCACTGCTGCTTGAGTGCTTAGATCCAGTATTGCCTTCACTAACTGATGTTATTAATACCTCTCTCTCATCAGTGGAATTCCCATCATTTTTCATAACTGCCATTGTAAAGCCTCTGCTGAAGAAACCAACACTAGACCATAACGATTTAAAGAACTACCGCCCAGTTTCTAATATCCCATTCATATAAAAAATCTTAGAAAAGGTTGTTCTATCCCAGCTTGTATCTCATCTGAATTAAAACAGTCTTTTTAGCAATGTACAATCTGCATATCGCCCTTGCCACAGTACTGAAACTACTCTTCTAAAAGTAGTTAATGACATTCTATCTGCGTTGGATAACGGAAAGATTACAGTCCTCATCCTCCTTGATATGTCTGCAGCATTTGACACAATAGACCATGATATATTACTTCACCGTCTCCAGCATGTATTTGGCATGCATGATACAGCCTTACTTTAGTTCAAGTCCTACTTGGTCAACAGGACACAAATTGTTTCTGCAAATGGAATACACTCCAGCCCATTGTATCTATGTTGTGGTGTTCCAGATGGCTCTGTTCTTGGACCTGTTCTCTTCATTCTATACACTCAGCCGCTCTCAAGTGTCATAGATCTTGATCCAGTGTCTCACCAATTGTACGCTGATGACACCCAAATATACAAATGTAGCCACCCAGCTGAAGCTGATGCTACCATCCAAGGTGTAGAGAGGTGCATTTCTGATGTGAAATCATGGATGATATGTAGCAAGCTGCAGATGAATGATGATAGAACTGAGGCCATTCTGATCACAACACAAAGACTTTCTCATTCACATCCTTTACCTGAAACAATAAATATCAGCAACACCAACATTAAATTCACACAATCAGTACGAAACGTAGGTATTACTCTGGACAGTATTCTTACATTGCACCAACATGTCATGAACATATGCAAAGCTGCATATCTTGAGCTGAGACGCATCAGCTCCATTCGCAAATATATTTCAGTTGATGCCACTAAAACACTTGTGTGTTAATTAGTACTTTAGTTAGATTGGACTATTGTAACTCAATTATGTCTGGTTCATCTCTATATCTACTCCAGAAACTTCAAAAAGTTTGAAACACAGCTGCTCGGATCATACTTAGAGTACCACGATCAGAGCACACCTCCCCGCTGCTCTGTACCCTACACTGGCTATCCATTCGATCCAGAATCAAAGACAAAATTTGTTCTCTGTGCTTACGTTTCATTGACGGACTTTACTCTAACATGCCTATCCGACCTCACCCAAATGTACACACCAGCAAGATACTTACGCTCCTCTTCTGACAATCGTATACTCATTATTCCCACTATGAAAACAAAGTCATATAGACAGCGTTCTTTTGCATACCAGGGCACAGCAACGTGGAATGAATTGCCCACTGAACTTAGACACAAAGACAGTGATCCCATTCAAGAGTGCTCTCAAAACTCACTTATTTTGACTGCAAGAACAAACTTAAAGACCTAATAATGTTTCCTACCTTAAATATTTTCAGCATGTTTTTTATGTTTTCTAATTTCATGGTGTTTGTTTTTGTAATCATATCATTATATGTTTTTTATCTTATAGGTGTTGTCTAATGTTGTAAAGCGTGTAGAGCTTCTAAAGATTAGGCGCTATACAAAGTTCTCATTTTTATTATTGTTATTATTATTATTATTATTATATAACGAATAACAGCATTCTTTGCAAATGAGTCGAACATTTTGTTTAGGTTGATCAAAGCTACATGTATATGCATTCAAATATATCTGTACAGTAGAACCTGATTCGAGCAGTTACCTTTTAGAAGTGAAATAATAAAATAAAATAGAGACAGTCATATATATGATTATATTGTTATAAATGATATACAGTTTATCAATTTTTTTTTTAAATAATATTTTAGAAGTGTGAAATTTCGTCCCTGAATACACCTGCTTGCTTCATAAAGATTCATTTCTTCAAAACTTTAATGGGATGTTATAGAACTATTCTTTGAAACAGACGTTTGCAGAACATACGAGGGTTGATTAAGGATTCGTAGACTTCGCGTATTAAATTCCAAGTAATCTATTTAACATCGATGACACTGTTTTGCAATTCTGAGATGATTTTTCCAACTGTACTAAACTATGTTGCCTCTTCTTGAATCTTTTTAGATCGCTCCACATCAAAGTCCAAATTTTTGCAGTTTTGCATCCTAAATTATGCTAGGTTTAACTTGGAAAGTGGCATTTAAACAAACCAAGAAGCCAAGCGGCATAGTCTGTATTCAATTTCACTAAGACTATTATAGTTTCACAAAGCCTTTTCTGGTCTCATCAGTGTCTTCTTTTAAATTCCCAGCTTTTGTAAATATCACCAAGTGATGGGTTTCCTCCCAGATCTCTTGCGTCACATCTGCAACTCTGTGAAACATCATGAAACACTCTTCTGGAAGTACTTTACTCATCTCTTTTGATTTTATTTTCGCTTTACCAAGGTAATGAAACGATACACCGTTTTTCTTCCGATGTCATTCCTATAATACAGTACAGTCTGGCTGGGATATTCGTCATTTATTCATACTTAGAAATAAGCCAATGCGAAACTGGATACGTTTACTTTAAACCGCTCAGAGTCAGCCTATGTTACCTAAAAAGGTGTGTCATATTTATAAAACAAGATGAAGCATGTTGGCAACATTTTGTTTGATATTTCATATGGAGAAGTTTGAACTTTGCAGTTTGTTTAATTTTGCATTTATTCATAGTGTCATCGAATTTTTCAATCAACCCTCGTACGTGACACTTGCGGCAGGTTTGACTGTATTGTGTTATATGTCTGTCTGTTTTTGTGTACATATGTCCGTGTCGGTTTCCCTCCATGTATGTATGTATGTATGTATGTATGTATGTATGTATGTATGTATGTATGTATGTATGTATGTATTGTAATAGCATACCGTGATGGATATCTGCGTAGTGTTCAGCTCAGATCCCTTCCGCGTTTATCATTGGGTCAGATTCGTGAATATAATTAACGTTAGAATCATTGCATATCTCCAACGCCATTGTTTTGAGAAAATACATTATGAAAAAGTATCCAATTTTCTTGATTTTGAAAATAACTCCATTGCCCTTAAAACAAAGTGTATATATATATATATATATATATATATATATATATATATATATATATATAAGGAACGGAAAGTGCATATACCAAAATGGAAAGTGCTATTCACGGATTATAAAGGAGAATACTCGATAATACTAACATAATTTGTATAAATACAAATAAATATTATTATGATACAGGTTAAAAGCTTTGTAAGTCATACCCCACGGAGATTCGAACCCAGGTCTTTGGGTAAACGGTAACCATTCATGATTGCATGTCGACCTAATAATCAATTATCATCTAGTAATCAGTTATCACCTAAGTGTTTAGTCATTCAGGATTCCTCAAGCAGAAAGCAAGGTAAATAAAATCGATTATAGAGATTACAAATATACACCAAATAAAACGAAAAGGGCCGAGTGCTAAACCTGGATTCTAAAAGAGAATACTTGAAATACTGTTTAGTCATCCGTATATATTTATCTTGTGGTGGCTTTAGCCCCGTCTCCTATTGATAAACATAACTTCCACGTCTTAATGTAATTCGAAAGGGAGCAAATCTTCACTATGATTGCCAATTCGGTAAAGTAAATACTGCAGGAAACAAATCAACATGTAAGTCATTTCTCCCATGAAAATGAATGCTTCCAGGAACAAAAGCGGTGCCTACAAAGGACATGGTCGAAGCATGTTGGAGTTTTACCTGCAAGTTGTTAATGATCTGAGAGGACTGGACAATCTACGTCATTTTCTGTACTAACCCTTCAATGTATCAGTATTTTCATGGTTTGTACAGTTATGTAGACTTCTGAAATACTTCGAACAGATCTCGTGCAGCATTCTTTCCATACGGAAATTAATTTGTCTAAATGTATTGCTCTCTTTTTCAGATTATTCATAGATACAAATACAAAAGGATGAAACATAAATTACCATGTAACTATAACATTAGAACCTATCCCCTTTTAACTACTACTCATGTTATCTATCATTGGATTTAACTAATTTCGTTCCATTTTCTTTACATCTTTCTTTATTGCTTTATTTCGGAGGCAAGGATATAAATAAGCTAATTGTATGAATGCAAAAAGCTAGATGTATTTTATTAATAATTTAACTTCACGTTTTGACTCAAATTCAGTCAAGTGCTACTGGACGAAAGCCAAGAAATGTTTAAACAAAGTCAAAGACTTCTATTGGACGAAACCAGCTTTTCCAAAATTTCCAACAACCGTCTTAATGCAAAGATTTTTAAAGTTGTGCAAAACATAGTGCGTTGCTATTTAATATAATGTTCTACCCTCGAACCACAACAGAAGTCCAAAAGTTTTCAATGAAGTTTCTGAAGTTCTGGAGCTAATTTAGAGTGCAAAGGGGTTATATAAGTACCAATTAATGAGGTCAAATGTCAAAGTGCACGTGTCTCCTGTGTACATCCAGTTATGCATAGAATTGCAATACTTATCTTGATGCGTGCAACATATGATTATAAACAAAGCTTCGATCTGTGAACTGCCTAGTTTTGCCCAGCTTGTTCAATATGAGCTACACGCTGGAAAATTGTTTATGGATTTAAACATTGCAAAATCTAAACATTGTTGACATATAATACTCATTTTCATATCAGATGGTACGGAACGTTTCCAAATCAAACTCTGCTGCAATTGCAATAAAAACATATTCGAAGATTGTGCCTTTCCCAATGTTATAAATCCACAGGTGGAATAGCTGTGAATCAAAAGATGGAGTTCAGTAAGAACAGTACAAACCCCGTAACTCCATGCTGAATCATATTTGTTTGCAGAGTAAGCGGGCCTTTGAAGACTGCAGCTTCTATGTGTTTTCAAAGATTTTCTGAATGTGAAATAACTCGTTTACTTGATGGTCAAGGTAAGGGAAATCTAATCTTGAATTTATTTTGCACCGAGGTGCAGAACATTCTAAGCTATGTCTGAACTGTTAAATTCTGATAAGAGTAGGTACTCTGCTTCAAAAGGAAAGGGATACAGTATTATTTGCCTTATGTTCTGCAGGAATTTTAATCCAAGTCGTATCCTTGACCACGGCACAGAAGTCTAAATACTGGCTTGATACATATCCATGAAATTTCACCATGACCTTCATCTCTTCCTCAGAATTAAGGCTTCCTTTAATTTGAAATATTTCAGACCTGTCACTGGTTCCTAAGCGCCCACTCTTTTTTTTAAATCAGATTTGGCAAAGATAAAATTTGCTTATTCTTCTTTTCATTCGACAAAGGTTTAGGCCTTCAAGCCATCAATGTAGTTTAGGGGTACCTGCACATTTATCTCTGGATTGTCATACAGCGTTAAGTACCCTGCATTGAATAGCAAATGTTTGTTGCTTTTGTTGTCTGCTAAATGAAATAATTTACGATGTGTTAATTTTCTACGCATAATTTTCCAATCAAAGAAATGATTCAATACGTTGCTATGAAGAAATCCTTAAATGTCTTGAGAGGTTATGTCCCTTTGATTGGTCATCAGCTAACTCCATTATATGGAATACCATTACGTTTTTGTTCGTATTGATATGTGTAGCACGGTAGAGCATTATATTATTGCTCACATAGGTATTGGCAGATATAACATATTATGTGCAGTCATTAAAAAATTCCTTCATTAGCAATTCTACGGTGAACGCGTGACTGTAATTTATGTAAGCATTTTCGCATTCATTTAATTGTTAAAATATATATGTACGGTCAGCATTTTTGAGAGAGAGAGAGAGAGAGAGAGAGAGAACAGAACAGTCAAATAATGTTAAACATGAATAGTACACAAAATTCAGATATTAAATTTTCTAGTATCATATTTTTTTTAAAATAAAAAATGTAATTATTGCCATAGAAGTTCCAAATTCACATGAAACTATTTTAATTTAAACGCATGGTAATAAAACATCATGATATATCCTTCTGATAGCCATTTCATCTTTACGCTTTTAGAACAGTTTTAGTTTAGTTGGATATAGTCTTTGTCTCTGCAGTCAGTTCCAACACGTCTCTTCAATATCTTCCCTTTTATGATGCACCCTTTGTTTTAAAAATTACACAACTGTATTAGTTAATAGTATTTAACCCTATCACGAAGACACTGAGTCTTTAGTTGGAACAAGAGAGACAGAAAGCAAGAAGTAGTGCAATTGAATCCACGCCGAACAAAAAGGAAAGGCAGGCATTTTATTTTACTGTTTGAAACTATTTAAAACTGAATTTCTTTGTATACCTTTGACACACATGCAATTGCATCATTTCGTTTAGTTAAATATATAGTGAAACTCATCAAAACCGAACTTACTGTATGCTACTACCTGGATCCCTTAAAGATCAGACATTCTTGGAGGGGTCCCAAAACTGTTCCTTCTTTAATATAATCCTACTCCCACCCCAATTAATCTAATCCTCTCTACTATTAAAACAAAAACATCTTTCAATTCTAAATTACAATTGTATCCCTATTTTGTTCCTATTATTATATTTTTTTAATTAAATGCCCAGGATTTATTAATCGTGAATGTTGATTTTAATAAAAAGATAAAAAAGACAAATCTTTCATTATACCCTTTTGTGCAAAAAAATGCATCAAGCACACTTGTATAATAAGCTGATAAACCCACACTTTAATAGTTTATCTACTAGCTTTAATTATTACACACTCATTTTGAAAGCTCTCTCTCTCTCTCTCTCTCTCTCTCTCTGATGAATGACTTCAAATTAGCTCTTAGTCGGCGCTGATCCGTCAAGTGTTGTTCTAACCACGCGTGCCCTTGGCAGATCTTATCACTGATACGCTTACTAAAGTAATTCCTAACTGTAAACAATCTAGACCAGCACGTGTCACGCGTTTAGCAGCTAAGTACGTTTCCTTCTTTGGAATGAGTTTCGGTTTTATGGAATTTTATTTAGTGTAAAATTTTAATTTATGATTGAGATTTATTTCGGTTGTGGAGTAGAGAGGTTTCAGTTTACTTGACAAAAATAACGCTATAAAGTTTAATCTGCGCTGGTTGTGAATTTATAAAGGCTATAAGTGTCTGCTTTTTTGCTTTCTGTTTAATGCTAAAACTTATTACGAGCGAATGACGAGAGAAAAAGGCACCCCCCTCGCCCATGTAAATTTTGAATAACGTCTAAAATCACCATTCTTTATTACGACGTGGAACGAAAATGCCTTGTAGACAAATTAAAGTATGTAACATGATGTGTTTGTCCTTATTGGATTCTTTTATGTTTGCCCTAGCAATCTTTTCTCTGTTTCTATATGATATATCGAGCAATAATGTTTCCTAACCGAGTCTTTTTCGATTTACTGTTCCATTTCGCTTTTTATTTTCTCTTGTCCATTTCTTGCTTTCTTTATTCTGTCTTTCTGTACTTGATTAAAACAGCGTCAGCTACCACTGACACCAGTGAATAGCTTTAGCAGTTAAGTAGGGCACCGAATAGCCAATTTTTCATCATAGTTTACTCAACACCAACGATCTTACAAGTGATTACAAACTAGAATAAACCGAAAGCTCGAAGTGTAGTTCAATTCCGTGGCACTTCTAATTTTAAAAGACTGCGTATAAATTGAAAGTAATTTAATACTAAGGTATTTACAACGCAGATGATGAAATATCGATAAGCGTCTGTATGATATGCCAACAAAAATGAGTGAGGTTCTACATGACAGTCTTCTTGTCAATAAGTACCTTAGGAATGACACAAGTCTTTATAAAATATCACTGATGATCTGTATAAAATATAGTTTTCCCTGGTAATAAATTGCAAACGTATTGTAAATGTGAAATCGTGTAAATATAGCAGTTGCAGATCTTGCAGCTTTAAATGTTTCAGTCTACCCTAGTATTTTGCAATACAACGTTTTAATATAATTTACCTTCAGATACGTCATAAGCAATGGCTTAAGTATTCGGATATTGTACGGTTAAAACACTGATTTCACTTTCCAAAGCATTTATTGCGTTTTTTCTTCATCCTGTCGGAACTGAGCCATGGTTAAAACACGAAGACAGGAATGTGAAAGGCCCGTTTTGGTGAGTTTCGTTTATTATGCATCCGTTTACACGGAGATTGCTTCGCAATAAAAAACAGAAAACTAACTTTAGTGCAAAAGTCTGAGACTTTGCAAAAACACTGCTAGAATTTCAGAACATTATTGTCGTCAAGTTTTGCGAAATTGCATAACTTATTATGTGAGTAATTCAAAATCTGCATACGAATTTTCAGGCCTTTGGGTCGGGTAGAAATGTACTTAAGAAATAACTTTCAAGACCGAATAGTATTATGCTCAAAATGGTTTATGACATGAAGGTTGTTTTCAAAAGGACAGAAAGAAAAATCACTTGTGATCAGAGATTTATCGAATTTTGATTGTAGAACTTCATGACCTGCAAACGCAGATACTGCAAAGGCCTAAACAATTTCTTTAAGTCCATGAAACAAACTTTAGGCCTTTGTTTCGTTTGAACTTAAAGCTTTCATAAGAGATCAATCCCAAATTTTTGACAGTATATAATTCTAGCTTTTAAAGTGTGTTAATTACCACAACAATTTTATTTTCCTGAAAAAAATATACAGTTTGGTGTAATTTTAAATAAATGACAGTAGATAAGATATGAGAGAGCTGAAACATTATCTAAATCAAAAAGACTTCGATCCTTTTGGCGCGTTGTCTGATGTGCACGCACCACATACAAAGTAGATGGAACAAATCTGATGCACCAATAGTTATGAAATGCTACAAATTTTACAGAGAAAGTTGGTGGATTAAATAGAAAAACAAAATACAGTTTATTAGAGATGAAGAAAGTGCATAAGACGCACTTGAGTACTAAGGTACAACAAAGATGGAAATGAAAAGACTGATATCAAAATCAACAGTGAAGTATGTGTAATTGTGTATAATCAGTAATATAGGATGGATACAAAATAATCACGCTTATCAAACAATGAAGTTAAGTTCAAGAAAAGCTTATCAGCACAATAATTTGCCCATTACTGTCTAATACTCCAGTGAACCATATTATTTTCTAAATATTTAACGATACAACTTTTCTTCACTGTTTCATCTTTTGAAAACTGCTTGTTGCTGTATTTGCCACTGCTATCTGATAGGTAACGATACAAGTTTGAATCGAATAATAATAACATATATTTGACACAATTTAGTTTTCAAATCAGGTTAATTGTTGGATTGTTTTATTTTGTCTTGACCTTTCTTCTCGTTTTTTGTTGTTGTTTATCTCCTCTACTCTACAATGTAACACTTTTTTCGTCACATTTATCTCGCCTCAAAACCTGGCATTTTACCGTCAAAAAAGAAAAATAGTACAAAACCCGCTAGCCCCCCCCCCCCCCTTTCAAGAATTTGTTCTTCCAAAATGACTTTGGCGATTTTCATATCATGAGTGAACTGAATATTATCTGTGCCAAATTTATGTATTATTCGTATATTAAATTAATATGTGTTTGTGTTAGTTTCATACCATATTTGGACATAAAAAAGACATGCCATCCTAGTTGTTCAGATACATTTGTGTACGGTACGACTAAGTCAATTATAAACACACAATATTTTTTCTCGTCAGAAATGGCGGAACGGTCAGCGCGTGTATTCAAAATGGAAGGACTGTAAGACGTGTCCTGGGTAAGTCAAAGCTGTAAACCATGATGACGATACCCTCATGATTGAGTTAGATGGCGGAATTATTTACAGAGTGAATGCTGCACTAGGTTAGTTATTAAATTAACTGGAAATATGGAGCGAATTACAATTTTAGCTGTACTTACCTTTAAGCTTAAGTAATTGTTTACTATTTTCGTCTGTCAGTTCATCCTTACTTATAGTACAAGTCAAATGGGTCATGTACGCGCATTTACTCATTTCAAAATAAATATAAATTATTCTCTTAAAATTTAACACTAATTTTCTTTAACCAAAGTCTATTCAATCTTGACTGTTAAATGCTCTACGCGTTAACTGTCACCAAGAAACTTCCAGACGAAAATTATTTATCGCTAAGGGCGTTTACAATGGTGGCCATGTACTAAACTTGGGTTAAAATACGAGCACAGTCGAGGGTAGTACGAATTTGTTTATCAATATGCGTAGCTTTCATTGTGACATCACAACGAACGACATTTAATCCGGATTGTACTGTATCCCATCTTTAGGTTAAAAAATGTCTATGTATTTTAACATCGATTTTGCCGTATGCACGTCTCAAAGCATTTAAATAATGACCTTCCAAAGGAATATGGATGTATATGAATCCAAATGAAGTGAATATTTGCCACTTAAAGGTATGAAGAATCATATTTTATAAAATGATTCCTATTATTGAAATAGTCGGTGTTGAATGCCTACATGGCCCGTGTGGCTTATACTATAATCGTTTACAGTTTCTTGCTTCCATCATAACTTGAACAAGTATTACACGATTTTTTTCATTTGTCTTGAGTTTGTCTAGAGCATTAAATTAAATGACTGGCACAATGTGTTTGGAACAATCACGCTTTATAACATAGAACTGGCTTAACTGGTTTAGAAAGATCATGGTTGCATAAATCCAAAAAAGGATTTCTAACAAATTTCATAGTGTGCCCGTAGAACAAAATCTTTGACGAGTTGGAAAATGGGCAAAGTTTACGTATCTGTATTTATCTTATTTACTACTACTACTTCTACTACTACTAATAATAATACTAATACTAATAACAACTTACAGACTTAAGTTTATAAGCTAAACCCAGCAGTTTCACAGAAGATATGACAAAATAATGAATACCACAATTTGCTCCAGCGATCAGTTCTTGATAAATTACGGCAGCATGAAAAGTGAAAGACTTATTCAAGATTGTGTGATTACTACTAGCGATTTTAATTTAAAATCAACGCGCTCTCTTTCTAAGCAAAATGCAAAGGCTCTTGACATTGAGTAGTATCAAAATAGGGTTTTGCCTTTTCTATTCCTTATTTGCTTCACAGACTCTATTCCCAATGACTTTTGCCCACTTTAGCAAGTAAGCTGCACATATTCTGTAACCAGTTTATTAGTGGCATTAATAATCCATGAAAGTGAAGTGGCCTAAGCAAGATTCATACAGTGACGCAGAGCAGTGACCAGCAAGGCCGCCATTGTCACCCACGTTCTTAATCGTAAGCCACTTTCCATTGCCAGATTTTAAATCACTGACTCTGACGTCGTTGTTGAGCGACTTCATTAATGGTTTTACCAGTCGCAGCCGGCATTGTTACTGTTTATGGTAGTGAAACAGCTTTTGTTGGTGCTCGAGTCACTCATGGCCGTAGTCGATCTCGAACCCTGACAGGCTATGCCTGTTGTTGCAGACTTGCTTTCGTAGCTTCCTCTGATGGCGTCACAAGTTATACTGATCTGCGTCGTCGAGGTATTCCTATGTCAGGTGCGATTTGATGTGCAGTCCCTTCGATTCTGCAAGAAAACTTCCCAGTGAATT
Source organism: Sinohyriopsis cumingii (assembly GCA_028554795.2). Lineage (NCBI taxonomy): Eukaryota > Metazoa > Mollusca > Bivalvia > Unionida > Unionidae > Sinohyriopsis > Sinohyriopsis cumingii. The sequence goes on along the minus strand of CM068841.1, from coordinate 70,822,224 downwards.
TTGGTTTCGTTGATGAGATTGTGAGCACTGAGGTAACGCTTTGGGTTGTACAAAAACAACAAGTTGTATCGTATCATTGATTTGTGCGCAAAGTAGCCTCAGAACTTATCACTGGTGTCGAAAATATACATCAGTGATATCTTCAACAATTGCATACATCAACACGCGATATGTTTCTCGTTATGGTCATATAGTCCACCGAGACCTTTTCCTTGTTTCGGTAGTTGCTGGCAGCACTTTATTTTTGGTCCTTTTATCTATTCGGATTGTTCTTCCTTTGTGCTAAACTGAGTTTCAGGTTGTTGCGCTATTCACTTTCGAAACTGTTGATCTGTACCAAATTGTCGTTCTTCAAGGGTTTTCGCAGTTGGTAATACACGTTTATGGCTGGTTTAAAATTGAACGTGTTCCTTCAATTTGCTGCTATTCGTTTTGGGGTACATGTGCTACTCGATTTTGTTGTTCCAGATAAGTATATGATTGTTTCTCCAGAGCCTCGGCCAATTCTTTGTGTGCACATGCTGCGCGTCGTAGATTTATTGTTGCTGTGCTTGCTGTCTTGACAATTCTTGTTGTAATCGCATTGCTGGTTGAAGTACAAAAGAGTGTCATATATTCTCTCAATGAATTGTTACCTTACGTTCCGATCGCAAATACATTATACATTCTTACAAAGTGATTACGACTTTCACCGGTAGCTTGTTTCTTTCCAGTAAACTCCCTAAATACCATTTTAGGCCATTCTGTGCTCACGTATTTATCATGTGTCTTTGATGGTAATTTTATAATGTAATCTTTCCAGTTGGGAGGTCTACGAAGAGCGGCACGTATAGGATTTTCAAAAAATCACATCACGAGCTAGACAGTTCTGGTGGTCTAAATGGTTAAGCATCAACCTCGAATGCCAGAGGTCACGGGTTCGAACCCCAGCGGGGTCATACCAAAGACTTATAAAAATGGTACTAATAGCTGCCTCGCTTGGCGCTCAGCATTAAGAGGTTAGTGTTAGGACTGTTCGGCCTGGTGTCAGGATAATGTGACTGGGTGGGACATAATGCTACATGTCTGCGGCATGATACCCCATTGCTTGACACCACTATAAACTGGCTACATGTCTGCGGCACGATGTCTCAGTGCTCGACACCACTATAAACTGCCACACTGCAGACATAGTAGCGATAAGACTGAAAAGGTGTTAAAGCTACATTAAAAAAACCAAATCTCACACACACACACACACACACACATCCCCCTCAAGATTTACGTTGTTAAACTAATAAACCGATGTTTGCATCTGCGGCTTGTTTTTGGGTGGTACGTTTTGGTATTTTGGCAACTGTATCGCTAAGGCCTTCATCATAAATACGGTTACCTTTTTGCGAGAATACAAATAGCTTCTCCAATTTCACCGTCTTCTTTGACTTCACTCATCGCCGCTGGCAAGTTTATAATTGTCTCTGCAGTTGCTATTGTTGTTTTTTGATATTCTTTATGTGTTAATCTTTCTTACGAATTTTACCTGGTTGTATTTTTGGTCCAGTTAGCGCAGCCAACAGCTCCACGGTTGCTCTTGTGTCCTTCTTAATATCGTCGACACATTCGACGATTTCCTTTGTAGTTTGAATCAGCGGTGCAAATGCTTGAGCATTGATACCGCAAACGACGACCCAATTGATGTAACCAGGACTGACACGGACTTGGACACCTAGAAGAAAATACCACAATGCTTACTATGGCTCGAAACGACACGGAGAACGCGAACGTTAAAAAAATAACTATGTAGTTTCCACTGGGGAGATCACTGTATCATCCTCTGATAAAGAAGATTTAGATCTGTATTACAGCTCTGAAAGTGAGTACAAGCCATCAAAAGAAAGCGAGGCATCCGATGAGTCTGATTTAGAACGAAATGAATCACATTTTGAGGGTTCACAGAATGACAACTTCAATGATAAGGAAACAGATGCAGAAATTGGTATAAGTCTGCACTATTCATATGTTGCATTGCCCCAAACGAATGCGAACTCCCCCAAAACAGCGCACTGCCACTGAAATATAAGATTCACAGGCAAATAAAAAAAACATGCTGAATTTGCGAGCTGCAAAAGTCTCTCGTCAATTCATGTGATGACAACTTCAAAGTGAAGTAGGAGCTCGGAAATGGGACAAAAATGCTTACTGCTTGTACTGCGAGAAAGCGTATTCCAAATTAACTGTTTTATGATTCAAAGATAAAAGACCGATTCCTATTTTTTACTTAAAACATCCTCATACAAGAGAATGTGAATGTCACGGTTTTTCTCCCATTTATGATTTTATAACAATGTTATATCTAGTATTTCAACAACTTGTGCATTTTACAACAGGTAACATTATTGGTTGTTTACATATTACGGTTAATCACATCTGTAAAGTTTACGAAACCAGTTTAATTAATCAATTAGTGATCGTAAGTCAATTTTATAATTCAAATTTATTTGTTTAATAATAATATTTGTTACGAATCCACACAAGATCAAAAGTCAAGGATAGTAAAAAATAATGTTTTTGAAGAAAATGTTTTTAGTATTATTTTGCAACAGCGTGTTCCATAAAATAACTAGATTTTATTAAAAAGCTCTTAATAAAAAACTATTTTTAAAAATACAAACCTAGTTCGTAATCAAGACTAATGATTTTATAAATAATTCTGCATGGACTAACTGTGCGGTTGACCGATATTGCTATGGATTGACTCCCATATAGGCCTATATTGAGTATGCAATGGGCCGACAAGTCACCCTTGAAACATGATCAGATGCAATGATTGTTAGATGACCATACCATCAAATCACGTTCAAATTACACAGGACACCAAAGTTGTCTAAATTATAATATCACATTCCTATAAGGTCCCTAGTGAAGTCCGTAAGACTAAAATACCCCATTGGCCCGAAAATGTCCTATCCAAGTATAGTGCCCAGAAAGTCCCATAATACATCAATTATGTTGATAATGTATTTTCCATAGGGTCTCACAAGCCTGATATTAGTTTACTTTACTTTGGTTCTTCATTCTGTTTAGTTCTACATTCAAGCACGAATTGTTGGCCTTGGCAAGCTTGCAGTAAAATTTGATAACAGTCGCAAAAACAAAATTTTGAGTATTACTTATGTCCGATTTCTCTGTCATTTTCAAACACTGTTATTCTTGTGACGATAAATCACTGCTTAAATTACTACTGTAGTTATATTAAGCAATATATTTTCCTCACAAAGTGTTCACATGTGCCTTAGTATAAACAAGTATATATTCGATTATGGATGACGGAATACCGGATAGCAACAGTTCATGCCAGTTCAGTCACTCATAATGTGCATGAATGGGGTGGAAAACTAAACAAATAATACTAAATGCCTGACATTTTTGTCTGGAGCTTTTTTTTCGGCATTTGTTATGGCTTCTCCAAATTGATCACATAAATGGATACTAAGACTGTCGGCTGTCTTGACACATTTGAAAATCCGTTCATCCCAATTTGGGAGAAGGGGAGGAGAGGCAAAGAGAGGAAATACCAGAAAAATAAAAAATGATGTGATATTGCCATGGTGGCATATAATTTTTCTCCCACTTATATTTTAGTATCTCAGTATGAAATCTGAAAGGAAAGAACTTATTAGAGCAAGAGTAAATATTTCATTGTCAAGACCGATAGTACAAAATTACAAATTGCTTTTACTTAACAAGCGAAGCATTGCCTTGTTTTCAGTAATAAATATTGGATTTAAAAATCGATCGACTTGTATAGATTCTTCCACCACCCAAAATATACGCCAAAGTAGTCAACAGTTGCAATAGTACATCAAGAAAAAGAAGTTCTTAAAGTTTTACAATTTAGGACCGTGACATTTTACAAATTCATCTAAATAAAATACTTGAAATTGTGTATTTTGCAAAGTTAGTGACTATTTACATCCTGAGAAAGGAAACAAACTTTGCTTAGCGTATTTTTGTGTGGATTAATGGAGTGAACATTGACAAAGGGATAATATTAAATTTTCAGAAGTTCCATGCTGTCCAACTTAACTATTGAGAATAGATGTGTAATTGATTTGCATTTACTGCATTCGTGAATTGTAACCTTGGCAAATCTGCATCACGTTTGGCACGAGATGGTCCTACCAAATTGTGAAAGTCACTTAATTTCAGCTTTCATTGAATTCTATCTCATGGAAATCGAACATTAAAGCAAATACTGGATGGCAAAGATTTTACATATCTTTAAAATAACTGTGTAGGGGATGGTATGAAGTTCTTATATCAGTTTTGGGAATACTATGAGCCTTATGGTAGCATTTGGCAAATACAGTATCAGGAAGAAGGGACATTTTGGGTCCAGTGGGAATTTTAACATTATAGAGATCTAATATTATCATATGGGAGACCTTGGCATGGTTGGACAATCTAGTCCTCTATGGGAATGGTAAACGTGGGAGACCTTGGCATGATCAGACAATATAGTCCTCTATGGGAATGGTAAACGTGGGAGACCTTGGCATGGTCGGACAATATAGTCCTCTATGGGAATGGTAAATGTGGGAGACCTTGGCATGATCAGACAATATAGTCCTCTATGGGAATGGTAAATGTGGGAGACCTTGGCATGATCAGACAATATAGTCCTCTATGGGAATGGTAAACGTGGGAGACCTTGGCATGGTTGGACAATCTAGTCCTCTATGGGAATGGTAAACGTGGGAGACCTTGGCATGATCAGACAATATAGTCCTCTATGGGAATGGTAAACGTGGGAGACCTTGGCATGGTCGGACAATATAGTCCTCTATGGGAATGGTAAACGTGGGAGACCTTGGCATGATCGGACAATAGAGTCCTCTATGGGAATGGTAAACGTGGGAGACCTTGGCATGATCGGACAATAGAGTCCTCTATGGGAATGGTAAACGTGGGAGATCTTGGCATGGTCGGACAATATAGTCCTCTATGGGAATGGTAAACGTGGGAGACCTTGGCATGATCGGACAATAGAGTCCTCTATGGGAATGGTAAACGTGGGAGACCTTGGCATGATCGGACAATAGAGTCCTCTATGGGAATGGTAAACGTGGGAGATCTTGGCATGATCGGATAATATAGTCCTCTATGGGAATGGTAAACGTTGGAAAGACAAACAAAACCCCACAATGACAAGCACACTTGTCAGAACTTGGCAAAACAGTCGAAAATCATGAGGTATGATATCATGTTTACAGTATATTTTTAAGACTTTGGTATGTGACTTGTAAAATCAGACTATATTTTATAATTGATCTATAGGAAAGATGACCATGCCCAATGAATCCATGTGAGAAACAGACAACATATGAAAAGTCTTCAAAGATGTTTCCTGAACATAAAAAAGGATGAACGGAAATCAAAGTCCAAAATAAAAAATAAGACTTATTTACAAAGAAAATCTTTACTTCCAATTATACAAATCTGATTGCATATATGTATGTATGTATGTATGTATGTATGTATGTATGTATGTATGTATGTATGGACAATACAAATAAAAGTAACTGACAATACTTTATCATCAACACTTTTATTTTTGATATAAATGTTAATACTGGAACACTGACTTGCAACTACATTCATTCTTTAATCTTAAGTTTTCAAATCATATTCTTTTCATTTAGCATTTGTTACATTTTAATTCTTTCCTAATTTCAGACATTTTTATAATCAAGGAATTAAGAATACTGAAGGCATAGATGATTCTGGTAATATGGTTCATTAAACACGATTCATTAGATGAATAAAATTAGTGAGATAATCATGGTATTTTTATTACCATATGCATATATCAATATCCTCATAAGTCTTTTATTGCCTTTACCTCTCAACAGAAAACGGCTTTAAAAATTCATACAAAATTTTGGCATAAAATATGGAAACAATTACCTTTATGGCATTTTCTGTGTAAACGATGCATTGTTTTAAGTACTGCACTGAACTATGATCAACGACAGTAACCAGAAAGTCTAACAATTGTCATCTACGATTAGATTTAGAGTTTTGTCTTAACTTAACATGGCATGCCTAAACTTTACAACTGTAAAATGTGTACTGTCACAAACACAAAATACTGAGGCAGAGAACGTATATAGTATGACATAGGTTTGGATTCATTCCTAACGTTTCAAATATCAAATGTATATTATTACAATAAGATACTAATGAAGTAATTACTAGTAGATGGTATGTCAGAGGTTTGGAAGAATATCTCACATCTTCTCTTCATTTAACTGTAATTAATATGCCATTTTGTTTATCATCAAGGCTGCATATGGAATTTCTTGTTATAGCTTTCTGCGATTCTAATTGAACAAAATAGTAAATGTTCAACAACATTCAGGGATTCTTTGCAGAGTAGAACATACAAAACCTATCAAGCATTCCGAACATATGACATCAAAATCTAAAGTACTTTGCAAAATTAGTCAAAATTATGCATCCAATAATTGAAATTTGGTACAATATACAATTCTGAGCAACAAGAAGTCAAATTTAGAACATACAATAACTATGAGGAGCTGATAGGGAATTAGAAATATATATTTAACAAATGTGTGGAATATGCATTTTTTAATACACTGAAATAAATGCAATCATGTTCACACCTAAATGATAAACCTGAATTTATTTGCACAAGCTGTTCACCACAGACAATAGTACCTCATCTCAATATCTAAAAGCTCAAATGGCCAACTCAAGAGATTCTGACCTATAAACTTACCATTTAAGGAGAATGTTTCACCCTCAATTTAAATTTATTTCTTACCCTTTCAGAATATGGAGACTTCTCCATCCACAATGTAAGATTATTATTTCTTACCCTTTCAGATTTATGGTGAACTGTCAGCTTTGAAAAAAATATCTTATTCTTGTTCCTTCCTTGAAAACAAAATGTACAGATGTCTCCATTTTCAGTCTTTTATTTCACCTCAGGCAGTGTTTCAACTGAAATTCTGGTTCTTTTTGCATTGTGAAATCTCCGTAATAATATTATCAGCTATGAAGGCTCATAATATTGCTTCTGTGTCACTTCATTATTTGCTTGTCCATCACTTGCCTTAATTCATCGTTATCAAACACAGAAATGTAAATAACAAAACTTAACAATAATTAATGCTGATTTATAGTTATCAACTTCCACCTGCATGTGTTGGTTTGATATACCTCATGGAGCAACATTTTCATGTGCACCGTATCTATAAAAATAATAAATCAAACGCAAAGAAGCCTCAGAAAGTTAATGCATAACATGTAAAAAATTTCAAAAAGGGGCTCCTCATCTCGAATATAATATGTCCATTGTGTTAATGTTGGCATGCAGTAAATTAATATACCTTTTTGCCATCATAAAAACACAAAAACTGCAATAATAATAACAATAATGATCTCAAAAATAATATCGCAAATTTTGGTCAAGGATTACAAACTGTCAATTATATATATATATATATATATATATATATATATATATATATATATATATATATATATATATATATATATATATATAAATATATAATAGCATAAACAATTTCCCTATTGCACGTATCTACATACAAGAAGACAGCTCCCTTTGTCAATGTTGGAAGCTCTCCTATTTTGAGGTGCACTGTCTGTGAAATATGTTTACATATATTAGGCATGTTTTTGAAGCAAAATTAGCCCACATAGTTAATTGGAAAGGAAACACAAAAGAAGCATAATGGTACAACAGCTGTGATAGAAAAATCTGCTCTCAGCAAGAGATACATGTATTTCTTAAATGTGTAGACCAAAATGAGGTGTGGGTGTTTATAAAGGTATGTACAGGTATTATGTCTAATATGACATTTACATAAATGACAACTTTGAAACTTGTATAACAAGTTAATTCTATCAACAAACTGACAATGTATAATTCAAAGCTCAATATTAGGCTAAATCTACCAAATTGGAATCAAATAATGATGGGCTCAAACCCAATGCACGAAAACAAAATCAACTTGATAAAATATATATCCTCAGTAAATACGATGGATGTGAATATTTTTTTTCAGGCTGGTATATGAAGGCAAAGTTACCTAAAATTATCCCAAACATAAAAAGAATCTTGAAAAAAAAATATGAAAAAGAAAATAATTTAATATATATCCATATTCCAAATTTATAATAACATGTAAACTTGTAATTGCTTGTTCTTGCATGCATGAACTGCAAATCTTTTAGAACATACTTGTGTGATTCCTGACACTATTTCATGTGAAACCTGGCAAAAAAATTGGGTCTTCTAGATATTATTTATAAACAGTCATGATGGGCTCAAACGTATAAATGTTCTCCTCTACCCTTTCAGTGCGAACCTTACATCAAATATGGCTGATCAAGAATCATAATCAAATAAGAAACTAGAATGAGAAGTCTTCTGGCAAAGGTTTATGTCAATTCAACTTTTAGTTCAGAATGGAAAGGTATAAGAATGCTTCTAAGATTTAAGATTGGCACCATCTTTGTTCAGGACCAACCAGACATCATCCAAAGTCTTACAGTGAAAACTTCATGTAGACATAAATGTTTAAGTAGGATGGGAGGCTATAACTTAAATTTCAAGATGGTAACTGTTACCATCATGGCCATATTGTTATTTGAGCAGCACCATTTCATTTAGGACAAACAACACTGCGGGATGAATGTGTGTACAAAGATTTATGTCACTCCTTGAAATAGTTTCAGAGGGGTCGCCATAAGAATTTTGTGCAAAGAGACAGATGACAGACAGTAGGCCATCCCATTCTGATTTACAACTAAAGAGCTAACCAAAATTTTAAACATAAATGGTATGTCCTGAACAATGATTCAACAAAAACTATAACAGATGTCTTAACATTATATAAGAGTAGAGAAGAGTAGATATTTTCAAGGAACCTATAAAGGGAATCTGTATTACAATGTATTATCTACAGAGACAAACAAGAATACATTCACTAGTTAATTATGGTTGGTTATTTTTGGTTTCTTACATCAAATCTGTAAGACTTGTGTCAAGATTGACAACAGTTTCAAGGATTTAAGATGTAAATCCATTCTATAAGAGGAATAGTCAAAACATGAAAGTTTGTATTCCAAATGTTTACTTCCATAATAAAAATGACCTAATACTGATATCCCATTCATTCTAAAAATTATCCAGTTACAAGAATGCTATATGATTCCATAGAAGAGTGAAAGTACTGAAGGAACCAGTAGTAAAAGGATGAATAATGAAACCATCAATATTTGGCAAAAGCAGTTTCTTTAATGGCGCTTTTTCTTCTTAATAAAGGTTATGCAAATTGCACTAAATTTTAAGCTGTAATTAAAAACAAAATTGTGATGACAGCAAGCTGGTCACCAGCTCTACTGTAGCACTCAGGGACAGAATGTGCTCAATGTGGACACAGTCACAGTCACAGTGCCTATTTTAAATTACAGAAGTATGCACAAAGATGTTTTAAACAAAATTCATTTAAAGGGAAGGACTATTCTGGCAAAGAATAGCTAGAAATCTGATTAACCAATAAAAGAAACATCTCATGTACAGAAATGGATGGGCATTTTCTGGAATAACAACACCAGAAAATGTTCAATTGTCAGAAAAGAAACAACATGCACATATCTGAATATAATCTGTTTTACTGTACCAGCAATTACAGTTTATACAATATACACAATTATAGAACTTAACTTGTAAGACAAATTTCCACAAAGATTTGGAAAATGACACCAAAATATATGTTTCAAAATAAACCCAAATGTTAAGCATCTATTCCAGGAAATATAAAGTCTCTTCTTTTAGTGATAAATCAAAATTATAAAAATTGTGATAAAATTCATCATAAATATGGATGAAAACACATGTATGCAATACTCATCATGTACTCATTGTCCAAATGAGTCTTCACAACACAAGTAATCACATCTTAATACAATACCACTCGTATTCGTAGAGACCAAACACATTCATGTTGTTTATGTTTATTCTGGTGTAAAGAAGACATAAAAAAATACAAAGAAGCAGAAAAGAAATTTTAAATACAATAAATGTTTCATGTAAAGGATTAGTAAACTGTAATGGCATTATGTAAGGAAATACAAATATCATTAATCAATCATTAATCAACGATAAATTCAAAATGTATCTGACCAGTTTTCTCATTGGCATCGTGATAAATATTTCTGGCATAGATTTTGCAGGTGACCATAATGATAACACCAGTTACCGGTTCATCGAATCTGACAAAGACGAGAGGTGAACGGTAGCCTTGCTGGTTACGGAAGGGGAAGTACTTGACATGGAAACCATACGGTGGGTAGTATGCGATCGGTCCAATATTGTCCTTGTCTGCAGGATTCTAGAGTAAATACAAGAACAGATCAACTTAACATAGAAATAAATACAAGAATCCCAAGCTGGCACAAGATCACTCACATGGCTGACACCTGCCTAACAGCGAAATGAAGAAAGCAGTTGGCAAAGAAATCCGTGTGGTAATCAGGATGCTTTCCATAGACATCTCTTCTGATATTATTATGCTGTGTTAAGAAAAGAACCATTTCAAGTTTTATTTCTGTTTTTCCCATCTCTACACCAATTTTAGTGTCCTATACAGCTAAATTTTTGTGATAGGACTGTTACAACTGTAGGTCTTAAACTAAGTAACAGAAAAAGTGAAACCAAGAATTTAAGTAAAATCAAGCCATTTACTTTTCAAATTTATAAAATGCAAAGTTAAGGAACATAGTTTTATAAATTTAATCCCAAATAATCCTAGATGTCCTATTAAAGTCCAAAAGTATAGAATATTCTGATTTAACTCCAATAGTTTTTAATGTCCTAGTGGATCGCAATGATCTAATCAAAGATGTTGTTAAATGATTTCTCAATAACCCCAAAATAATGTCTTAATCCAGTCAAAGAGTACTTTAGTGATTCAAATGAATGAAATAAGTAATTTCTCTCAAACTAATATTCTTATCACAAATGCAAACTCTGATCATAGGATCATAGATTCCCAAGGACTGATATGAAACATGAATGTATTAATTTATTTCCAAAGTCTATTTATTCATAGGCAATAGAATGTTCTGGAATTCCCTAGATGAGAATCATTTTTAATTTGAAAATTCCATTAAACTGTAAACAATTTAATTTCTAGAATATTCGGAACCCAAATCCTACATAAACATGTTTACAAATTACCATTATCTTAAAGTACAATTTAAAATCGCGGAAAAACTTTAAGCACAAAATATAGATATACATAAAATGAGGTTTGTTGTCAAAGTGAATATGTTTGATGAGCACAAAAAGTTGTTTAAATGTTTTTCTGACTTAAGATATTGTGGCTTTATTTCATAGCAGATAGACATCGTCTGTGCAAAATTACAAGCCCCTCATGTCATGATGTTTGGTCAAATTCTTTGGACTGGTTTTCTAGAAGATGTTGGTAAAAAGCTTTTCTTTTCTTTGTAATTGTGACCTTATTTTATGAAAGTCCTACTTCACAGACACAACCTAAAGAGGTTCATACAAGAATGCTTGTTAAATTTGATCAAATTCCAAAACGTGGTTTCTTTAGAAGATGTACTTTCAAACTTGTCTATTTTAATAGTGACAGTGACATTGATAGCAAATTAGTGTCCATGGTAAAACAAGAGTCTTTTTAAGGGATGGATGCTCTACTTTCTGGAACTGAATTCCTGAAATTGAAGATAAAAATTGTAGCTATTACAATGGATGCAAGATTGGCCCCATTTTAATTTAGGGCAAATTTGACACAATCTGAAGACTTTTGGAGAAATTCCATGTTAATATGGCTATCCATTCAGCTGAATTAAGGAAGAGACTTTCACTAAGTTCATTGTGATGGCCATATCTGAGGTACAAGCAACAGAATTATTATTCCCAAATAACTATGAATCACAATTATTCTTCTGGCGAAACTCCATGCTGATATGACTTTTCATTTAGAAGAAGCAACAGTAACAAGAGTTTCAAGATGGCTGCAAAGGCTGCCATATTGTCTGTTAGATTGGCACCAATTACATTTATGACCAATTAGCATAAAATGTCCTCTGGTGGAAACCCAATGTTGCTATTGCTTTCCATATAGGAAGCACAATGATAAGATTTTAAAGAGTGGCAGTTTTTATTTAACAACTGCTGAGCTAAACACCATAAGATATGACTTTCCATTCAGGAGGAACAACAACATAAAGTTTTTCAATATATGTACAGTCAAACCTGGTTATCTCGACTATGTCGAGGATGTCAAAATCATTGTCATAACCGGGTCCCGAGATATCAGGGTTTAGTTGACATATCTACTGCAGAACAATGATTATGCATCAGAAGCATAAAAAAATGAAGAGTTTTGTTTCTAAAAACAAATGACATTTCTAATGCACAATAAAAATAATAAGTCAGTCATGCCTGGTTGCACAAAAAAGAAGACTGGAGGTCTTTTAAATAAGATTAAGTAACAAGTCACACATTTTTACAACACTTAAGTTACTGCAACAATGTCAATGGTTTAAAGTTGTTTTTATTTCCCTGTGAATAGCCTCATCCCTTTGGTAGCCTGATTTTCTCATGCTGTCCAAAATCTAGGCCAACTTAAGTACATGTACGTGTAGGACTATACTTTTTTTTTAAGTATTGTCTTTTCTTAGAGTTGACTAGCAGCAAAATGTAACTGACCAATATTGTGCATGACAATCATTCAATTTTGTTGATCATCAGTGGTTTCTTTACCCCTGTATAAACCGGTTTTCACTGATAAAATTTGCCTCTGTACCGGAAAAAGATGAGGCTGTCGGTATTCATATACCAACAAACTGTAAAATGTGTTTCAAGTCTTTAAAGTTATCTGTCTCAATATCAAATTCTGTATGAAGACAACTTATTCGATTCATACAGTTAGAAGCCAACTTATTCCATTTATACAGCTGTAGCCCCAAAGGAGAGTCGGCTAATATCTTTGATGGTCAGCAAGACTTTGATATTCAAGATAAAAACGATACAAATGAAAGCACTCCTCTTTCTGTTTCATAGAGGTTAATTACATCAGTCGTTTTCTGCTTTATTCCGTTTGTGTTGAAGAATACAATCCTGACACAGTGTTCAACAATTTCATTAAAAAATATACTCATTACTGGGCGCTGTGGAATTTTGTAAAAAAAATACCCTTGGTGTTTTTATTTACTCTTGTTCAAAACAAATTAATAACAAAATGTTGGGGGCTTAAAGGGGGGGGGGGACCAGCTTAGTTTGGAATTTTGCAGGTTTCTATTTGTAGATTAATGTGAGTCACGTGACCTAGCTATGATGAAGGTGAAGGCTTAAATTCGCACCAAGCATGGAAACACTTTAACTAATACCAAATTTGTTTTAAATATACTGTGTAAAACAAATTTGGTATTTATAGCTACATTTAATGATGTTAACCTGATAATTTTCCTAGTTACAGATAAGATCACATTCACAATGCTGTTTGGAACGAACTATATTGTGGTGTTGACATGTGATAATGTCTATTTTGAAGGCAGCTTATATATAGGCCAGAAACACATTCATTCAGTTTCCTTAAAGTATTGTTTACAAGATAATTTTCTCCACTCTATGCAAGAAGTGATAAACCCTGCATTAATGAGATTGGTAGATTAGCATTTGTACCAGTAAAATTTGGTTTTGTACCGACTTTTTCCATCACTGCCATTACGAGGTACTGATAATAGATGCATTTTGTTGAATTAGGGGGGCCACATGTTATTTCTGACCAAAACTTATCCCCAACATAACGAGGTTATCGACTAAACAGGGATCAAGATAAGTGTTAAATACTTAGCATAACAAAGAAGGCTTTTTTTTCTGGACCGAACCAAAACACTCATACATGGATTCTCGAGATAACCGAGGTCGAGATAAGTGGTTTGACTGAAGTTGCTGTTTTGGCCATACTGTATGTGATATCTGTACCATATTTGTTATGATAAACTAGATATGAGAAGTATTGTAGCGAAAACCCGATGTTGAAATGTCCATCCATATCAGGTGGAATAACATAAAGGTTATCAATGTGGGTGATTTGTCCTCCTCATTGGATGTCTTGGTTACACCACTTCATTTAGTAGCAAGCAGACATTCATAAAACGCCTTCTGGTCAAAACCCCATGCTGGCTAGACTTCCTGTACTGGGGGACTAGCATGATTCTTTTTTGAGGGCAAAATGTTAAAATGTAGCTGTGATTCAGTTAAGGAAGCAAACAAAGTCCTGCAAAACTAAATTTCTGAAATTCTGTTTGACACAGTCTGACTTTGTGAAGCACAGATGCAATGAGGCAGATATTTTTTCTTTACACATGCTGCAAACAGCATACCAGCATTAAGTCATTGTTGACATCCATCGACATAACACCATGTGTATTTCTGATACTTTACAAAGCTAAGTCTACAAAAAAAATTTGTTTTGTAAATGTATTAAATGCTCCAAAGAAACTGAAATTTTATATTCTCAAATGTACTATGTTGCTTTCTTGGGTTACATTTACTGACCTCCTTTTTCTAACTCAAAACAAACTTTCAAATCTCAATAAAGGCCCAATTCTGTCTGGGAGGTTGAGAGGTATGAGGAATGTTCCTCTCTGTTGTGTGATGTGTCATCAGACTTGGTCTCAGGACCCATGACAGTTGGAACAGTGACTTTTTTACTATTTGATGGTATTCCTTTATTACCAGGTAATGACCTAGCGGGAGATATCATTGCAGTTAATCAACTTGTAACTGACAAGCCTTGTTTGGATCCAAAAGTTGATCCTACTGAAAATGAAATCCCTGATTTATATCCTGTTTGTGCAGTTACCAACTAAAGAGCTCTTGAGAATGATATTGTTCAAGAAATTATTCCTTTGCCTGATGTACTTACTGGGCAGTATTTTGATGAGGTCACTTTTGCTCCTGGTATTGGTCAATCAAGAGGTATTAATCACAGTGATACCATTTACCATTTGTTGTCTTTATTCTAATAAGGAAAAAAACAGACAATCATTCATTATCAAACAGGAATGAGGTCCCAAGACCTCCTGTTTGTTTCAGAGAACTAATATCAAAAACTGAAGCAACACAAATGCCCGTCAGTCTTTTGGGAAAAAATGCATCCTTATGAAAACATATAGACAATGTACTCGCTGGTCACGATTGGTCAGTGAGCTTTCAGACTGTTGTTCATAAGTTGTATAGACAGGAAATTCTTGGTTTTCTCATGAACCTCTCTTGACTGGTTGTGTAGGAGTCAACAAGACTTATCGCAAGATCTTGAATCATTTGTATTGGCTGAAAATTAAAAGTGACGTGTTTCAATACTGTAGATCTTGTCATGGAAAAACTAAACCAGACAATACCTCAGCCTTTTCTGCAACATATTCCTGTATCTGACAACCCATTTAGCACAATAATCATCAACTGTGTATGTTTCTCACCTATGGCTAAGTCAGGAAACCAATGTTAGTTGACCATAATGTGTGTATCCACAAGAGTTCCAGAGGCAATTCCTATGAGGAATATTAAAACTAAAACCAAAGTAAAGGCTTTGAATTTTTTTAAGATTTTTTGGCTTTCCTGAATCAGTTCAGTTTGATCAAGGATCAAAGTTTGCCTGGAATTTTCCAATAAATGTTGGATGAATTAGGCATCCAACAACTTAATTCATCTGACTATCAACTGGAAAGTTAAGGGGCTAATGAAAGGTTTCATCAGACCAGCATAATATGATTGCATCCATATAGCTCTGATACAGGAAAAGACTGGGATGAATTTGCTGTTGTTTGCTGTTAGTGAATCATGGCACAGTGATCAACAATGTCATTAAAAAAATACTCATTACTTATTAATCTTTTGAACTAGTTTTTGGACATACTGTCCGGGAACATTAAAATTATTACATGAGAAAAGTCTTTCAACCAAAGATTCAGAGATTATTCTTCTTGATTATATCTCTGATTTTATCAAAGCTTGTAAAATAGCAAGAACTAATCTTTCGTCTACTCAGTCAAAACTTAAATTAAGGTATGACAGAAGTACAATATGAAAGCAGTTTTCAGCTCTCTTGCCTATACCTCATAAATCCTCTTCAGGTTAAGTATTATGGTCATTATTCAATGGGAATGAAAGGAAGTGGCTTTAATTATATCATTAATGATCCTGGGAGGGGATATAAGGGAAACAACTCTGCCATATAAATATGTCAAAGGAGAATGTTGATAGATATAGGTCTGTTAATCATTCTATCAATTTAGATGTACCTGTCCCACACAGTGATGATTTTAATGATTGCATGCAATCTATATCAATTTAGATGTGCCTGTCCCACACAGTGATGATTTTAATGATGGCATGCAATCTATATCAATTTAGATGTACCTGTCCCACCCAGTGATGATTTTAATGATGGCATGCAATCTATATCAATTTAGATGTACCTGTCCCACACAGTGATGATTTTAATGATGGCATGCAATCTATATCAATTTAGATGTACCTCTCCCCCACAGTGATAGTGATGGTTTTAATGATGGCATGCAATGGCATGCAATCATACTGCAGTGATTTTGGATTAACCAATCTTCGGAATTCATAAATACAGAACAATCTGGCTGCATCCACTACCTTCTCTCCAGTCGACCTTCCGGACATGTTTGCAAATTTCTTCCGTGACAAAGTACAAACCATTAGAGATAAGCTTGACACCACAATTTCAATTGACTTGTCGTCACCATACAGTTGGGATACAGAATTTCAGCGGCAACCATTAGCAGCATTTGAACCTGTCTCAGTCTATGGATTTCGTACTTACAATCGTGATGAAGAGTGCATCAAAGTCATGTGAACATGATCCAATTCCAACATCACTGCTGCTTGAGTGCTTAGATCCAGTATTGCCTTCACTAACTGATGTTATTAATATCTCTCTCTCATCAGCGGAATTCCCATAATTTTTCAAAACTGCCATTGTAAAGCCTCTGCTGAAGAAACCAACACTAGACCATAACGATTTAAAGAACTACCGCCCAGTTTCTAATCTTCCATTCATATCAAAAATCCTAGAAAAGGTTGTTCTATCCCAGCATGTATCTCACCTAAATTCAAACAGTCTTTTTAGCAAGAAACCAACACTAGACCATAACGATTTAAAGAACTACTGCCCAGTTTCTAATCTTCCATTCATATCAGAAATCCTAGAAAAGGTTGTTCTATCCCAGCATGTATCTCACCTAAATTCAAACAGTCTTTTTAGCAATGTACAATCTGCATATCGCCCTTGCCACAGTACTGAAACTACTCTTCTAAAAGTAGTTAATGATATTCTCTCTGCATTGGATAGTGGAAAGATTACAGTCCTCACCCTCCTTGATTTGTCCACAGCATTTGACACAATAGACCATGATATATTACTTCACCATCTCCAGCATGTATTTGGCATTCATGATACAGCCTTACTTTGGTTCAAGTCCTACTTGGTCAACAGGACACAAATTGTATCTGCAAATGGAATACACTCCAGCCCAGTTGATCTATGTTGTGGTGTTCCACTGGGGTCTGTTCTTGGACCTGTTCTCTTCATTCTGTACACTCAGTCGCTTTCAAGTGTCATAGATCATCATCCAGTGTCTCACCAATTGTACGCTGATGACACACAAATTATAATCTAGCCACCCAACTGAAGCTGATGCTACCATCCAAGGTGTAGAGAGGTGCATTTCTGATGTGAAATCATGGATGACATGTAACAAGCTGCATATGAATGATGATAAAACTGAGGCCACTCTGATCACAACAAAAAGACTTTCTCATTCACATCCTTTATCTCAAACAATAAATATCAGCAACGCCAACATTAAATTCACACAATCAGTATGAAACCTAGGTGTTACTCTGGACAGTACTCTCACATTGCACCAACATGTCATGAACATATGCAAGGCTGCATATCTTGAGCTGAGACGTATCAGCTCAGTTCACAAATATCTTTCAGTTGATGCCACTAAAAAACTTGTGTGTTCATCAGTACTTTCAAGACTGGACTATTGTAACTCAGTTCTGTCTGGTTCATCTCATTATCTGCTCCAGAAACTTCAAAAAGTTCAAAACACAGCTGCTCGGATCATACTTAGAGTACCCCAATCAGAATACACCTCCCTGCTGCTCTGTACCCTATACTGGCTATCCATTTGATCCAGAATCAAACACAAAATTTGTTCTCTGTGCTACGTTTCACTGTCGGACTCTAGTCCAACATACCTATCTGACCTCACCCATGTGTACACACCAGCAAGATACTTACGCTCCTCTTCTGACAATTGTATACTCATTATTCCCACTATGAAAACAAAGTCATATGGGCAGCGTTCTTTTGCATACAAGGGCCCAGCAACACGGAATGAATTGCCCATTGAACTGAGACACAAAGACACAGTGATCACATTTAAGAGGGCTCTCAAAACTCACTTATTTCAACTGCAAGAACAAACTTAAAGACCTAATAATGTTTCCTACCTGAAATATTCTCAACATGTTTTTTATTTTTTTAAAATGTTTTTCTAATTTCAAGGTGTTTGTTTTTGTAATAATATTATTATATGTTTTTTATCTTATAGGTGTTGTCTAATGTTGTAAAGCGCTTAGAGCTTCTAAAGATTAGGCGCCATACAAAGTCCTCATTATTATCATTATTATAAAAGATTCTTGCAAGAATTCTTAATCAATTAAATTAAGTACATTGCTCATCATCAAAGTCAACTGCCAAGCTAAACTTGTTCAAATTAGGGGGCAACGATTTATAAAACATCAAAGAAACAAAAGCCGCCAACATGTGCGCGTGGCTTGGCGGTGTTGTTTTATGCAAGCTGTTGACTAGTAAATAATGTCGTCCATTTCCTACAAATATACCCCCATTGTTTAATGACAGTTATTCTAATTTTGCTGTAGTCTTTCAAACCAGTAGGAGTAAAAGTGTTAATTAGTATACATTTTGAATGGAAAATGGGAAACGGAAATGTAAAGCTTTTACTGTTAAAGAAAAGATTGAAGCATTGGACAGGATTAAGTCTGGTGTTAAACAATCACAAGTAGCTAAAGATTTAGGTGTGAATGAATGAATCAACAGTTCGAGGATGGAAGAAGGGAAGAAGCAAAATTAAGAGAGATGGTTGTGGATATGCATGAAAGTGAGAGAATGATGAGGAAAAAAGCAAGACTAGCAGGAGACACCCATCTTGATGCAGCCCTGTATCAGTGGTTTGTCCAGACTAGAGCTGAAGGAGTGCCTATTTCAGGACCAATTTTAAAGGCACAAGCCGAAAAATTACACACCGACTTACATGGGCAAGCAAGATTCCAGTTTCAAAGCAAGCAATGGATGGCTAAACTGTTTTAAGAAACGACATTGGATTAGTCACATGGAGAAATTCGCTCTTCAGATTCTGATGCAGATGAATTGAGGGAAATAACAGAGGAAGGTGGATATTCCCCAGAGCAGATTTACAATTGTAATGAAACTGGATTGTGCTACAAAATGATGCCTGACACCATCCTAGCTGTGAAAAACATGAAGGGTTTAAGAAAATAAAGGAGCAATTAACGTTGCTGTTTTGTGTCAATAAAATGGGATGACACAAACTTAAACCACTATGTATTGGAAAATTCAAATCTCCTATGTGCATCCATCATTTGAATGTGAAGACCCTACCATTTTCGTATGATGCCACAAAAAACGCATGAATGACAGCTGCTTTGTTTGAAAAATGGTTTCAAAATGAAATAATACCAGCAGTTTGATCCCACCTTAGAAATCTGAAGATGGAGCCAAAGGCATTGTTATTATTGGACAACTGCCCCGCACACCCACCTGCAGACATCCTGGTTAGTAAGGACAGGAAAATAAAAGCTAGCTTCCTCCCAAAGAATACAACTTCCAGGATTCAGCCTCTGGACTAGGGCATAATATGTTTTTGAAATGAATTATTGAAGAGA
Source organism: Sinohyriopsis cumingii (assembly GCA_028554795.2). Classification (NCBI taxonomy): domain Eukaryota; kingdom Metazoa; phylum Mollusca; class Bivalvia; order Unionida; family Unionidae; genus Sinohyriopsis; species Sinohyriopsis cumingii. The sequence goes on along the minus strand of CM068841.1, from coordinate 70,802,123 downwards.
ACTTGTGAAAAAGATTGTTTGCAATGAAACCTCAGTCCAGGCAACACTAAAAAGTTTAAATCTAAACGAAGTAATGTACCTTGGTGGCAAATCTTGGGATGCCATTACGCCAAGCTGCATTGAGAACAGCTGGGAGAAAGGACTTGGGGTAGCATTTACTATTACACAGGAAAACAGAGGCAACATCAGTGATGATGACAATAGTGTATTTGATGGATTTTCTGAGAATGATGTCTTCAAGGCTGAGAGGGCATTTGGGGAGCTGATGTAGTCACGTGAAAGTGTTGATGAATGGCTCAATTTTGATAATAACTGCCCAGTTGCAGACCACGTTTCGGATGTGGAAATTATTAAAAATATTAAGTTCAATAACACCAATTGTGATGCTGACGATGGTGATGCTTCTGATGATGACAGCGAGGACACCACACCTGAGGATGATCCACCATTAGCAACAGAAGCAGTCAAAGGTTTAGAGTGTGCTTTGAGATGGATGGAGACGCAAGATATCAACTATGTTTGAATTCTTCAGCTGAGAAATATAATTGACTTTTTCAAACAATAATAACGTATTACAATTGACAGATGAGAAATTTAGTGGTATGAAATTTATATAGACACCGTTAATTAACCTTCGGACGTACTGTTTCATCATTCTTTACGTACACCCGTTATGTAATTTTTGTCATTTTTTTCCATTTAATTCAGTCACATAATGATCTGTGACAAAATTATTGAATATTTTACATCTGTGTGTGGATATTTTTTATGGAAATACTTGTATTGTGGATTCAATGTATGTTATGATATTTGCTGGTGAGTACGCGGTGTTGATACTCTATTCATGCTATAGATTAGGCATGCATATATAAACTATACACGTGTATGTACCGATGCATGATTCTCTGAATAAAGTAATATATTATATATGCAATTTCTGTTATCAGTGCAAATGTTTTTCTCATTTAATATACACTGATCTAAAATGGTAATTGTGCCAATGAAGCATGCTTTTTCGCACCCGCTTGTATTACCCCCCCCCCACCGTATATATCGTTAAAACATGAATTTGGATATAACACGGTCATGGTGTGGCTCCCAAAATTTCATGTACATGTATTTTTCTTGTACATAAAAAAAATTCTTTCTTAAAAGTACAAAACTAACGTAAAAAGTTTATTATCATTTTGGGGAAGAGAACGCATAAGATAAATACAACACGTTCATGATGTGGCTCCTGAAATTTTCTGTGTATTTTTCTTGTACACTAAAAAGTAGTTTTTTCTTCTTAAAAGTATGAAAAATAACATGTAAAAAAGTTTATTCTGGGATCCCCTAGGGCTTTGCCAATGTCACAAACTTGGACTTTTTTTCCCTATTGGCTGTAAAATATACCATCTGGCAATTTTTTTTATATTAGCCACATTGTTGGCTGTTTAACACATTAACCCCTAGCAATGACTTTACAGGGCAGGAGGTAGTAGCCTACTGTCGATCTCTGTAGCGTCATGGTCATGCATGATACACTAAAGTGGGTGGTATTATAGAAAGGTAGACGGATGTAGCTCTACAATGATACCAAATAATCAGGAATATCTAGTTGCATTACAAAGTAAAATAGAAAAACCACATTTTTTGGACCCGACTTTTTTTTACCCAAAATTTGCCCATGGTCGGAATCTGATTTTGTGTCCGGATTTTATACTTTTTGGTCTCAGATCTAAAGCAGGCCGGTATGAACTGCAAACTGACAGATGAGACTTTGCAAAAAGTAGGATAAAGTGGGCATTTGGAATAAAGAGTGGTCTCCATACAAAAATAATGGCTCTGTTTAGCAACAAAAAAAAAGAAGTCCAATATTTACCCTTCTGCTCATGTGCGAGTCAAATAGCCAATGAAAATCGATGTTTCTGACACCACTAGGCAGTATGTTATTGAAAGATGACCGGGAATTAGGTGTTTTCGAGTCTATTCAGAAATAGCTTTCAAAATGTGTTTCCTACTCGATTTTTAGGCAAAAATGACGAAAAGCTCCAGGGGTTAATGTGTTAAAATTGTATATACAACCATTGGTTTGGAGTGGAGAAATTCAGAGGCCCCATGAAAGGAAGCCACAAACTGAATATAAAACACACTGAAATTTATCTATTGTTACATAAACAATTTCTTTGTCCATACTGACAAACCATCTAAACAGTGCATTGTTATATCATAATCTGCTTATCTTGATATCTAGCATGAGTACTATATGTTGTGAAATATCCGCTTTTTTGTTTTTGAAATTTCTGGTAACAGAGATCAACCGGACAAGGCATTATCTTGTATTCTATCTTTCGTTGGATTTTTGGTCACTTACTAGTAATTAAAATATTTACACAGACTGACATTTGTATGTGGATGGTAAGTAAAATTCCTCTTTTTTTCACTCAGAATTAAATTCTTCAGAACACTCACATTTTCTGTAATAATCCATGTCATCATATCAGAATACAGAACACCTGCATCTCTATCATTTGTTGATCCTTTGTTAAATTTCTGACACATGCATGGAAGGCAGCATCATGTTGCTACCACAAATGTTAGAGAGAAAAAAACACATTTTACTTATTGGTTTTTCAATAGGCAGGGTGGAAAAGTAACTTGAATAGACCAAATGACAGCCGATTCCTTTTCAAAAATATACCCAGATAAAATAGTTTGCTGAAATTTCAAAGGAAACAGATTACCACCGAAGCACTGATTGTTATGAAAATGTACTCAGCAAATGGAAAAAGATCAGTCTCAATCATGCAATAGAATTATTTGATGTTGCCGCCACAATAAGAAATGGGCATTTATTCGGTTCTCCAAAGCTGTCCTTTAGCGGTGACTTCAATAACAAATGCACCTTTCATCAATCTTCAATAAAAACAAAGAACTTTTCTTCAAAGGAAGTCAGTATCAAACTTACATACTGAAAAGTAAATGTTCTTCGTCATTCATTACATCATTGTGCTATGTTTTTCCACTGAATTCAGACCAATATGACCTGTGACAAAATTATTGAATATTTTAAATGTGTGTGTGTGTGTGTGCACATTTTCGATGGAATCGCTTGTATTGTGGATTCAATGTATATGATGAGATTCACGGGCGAGTACACAGTGTTGATACTCTATTCATGCTATATATTAGACATGTATTTAAAAACAGTATTCACTTATATGTACCAATTTGTGGTTCTCTAAATAAAGTAAACTATTATATTTGCCGTCTCTGTTTTCACTACAGATGTATTTCTCATTTAATATGCATCGATTTAAGATGGTAGCTGTGCTGATGAAGCACATATTTTACAGCCTGCATTTATTACCTACCCATCCCCGCCGCAAGTTGTTTGAGGTACATGCATCATTTTCTTCAGCTACCTGACCTGGCTGCTTATAACACAGTTCAGTCTATAAGATGGTCAGGTTCTATGGCTTCCAACTACTTTGCTATAGCAGGGTCACACTATATATATATATATATATATATATATATATATATATATATATATATATATATATATATATATATGTTACCATGGGGAAATGGTGCTAGGGTTGGCAGTGAGAAAAAGGAATGGTCGACTGACTCATGGGAACACATACATTTTTCTTAGCTTTACAATCAAGTATCCAGGTTGATATTACTTAAGCTATACTTTATTTCAGTCCATCAAGGCCTTTTAATGTTACTGTTTGGAAACAATTTTTGACTAACATGTCTGACATGGGCAGTGGCTGTATGGAAAGGCATGGATCATAACACTATACGAGTCCTCCACAGACATTGTATTGACACACAAGTATCAATATTACCTCTCCTTCACATTGAACAGTGATATGGTTTTCAGCCCAGTTGTCACGGATCTCATCTGGTACTGTGTCATTTGTGTAAAGTTCAGGAATCCAGTCGTAGACCTGAAATACAGAAAATGATGCAGTGGTAGAGTTTTATATTATCTGAGGCCTAAGGGAATGTCTGTTGGGTAAATAGCTAGGCTTTAAAAGACTTAAGTGACTTATATTGAAGCATGATCTTGCATCAAGGCTCTCCCAGACATAAAGGAAATTGTGTGTGAATGAGGTGAGGTGAGATAGTGGTAAAAACCAAAAGGCACCTTTTCAATGTCTCCTGCACACATACAATTTTAACTGCAAATGGTCTGGACTTATTTTGTAACCCCACACCATTTATATTTCATGATGGATATTGTTTAGGTTTTAGTATCAAATCCTGTCAAAAGTCCCACTTGGTGAACATAATATAACTTTTTAAAACAACATAGATTCCAAACAAGATTTTCTGACATTTCTGGAGTAAAAAATTCTCTCTATATTGAGAAAGTACACTAATTAAATTAAGTGCCTTCTAAAGTTCCTCCTCCACCATTTATACTGGCCACCATGAATAGCCTATCTTGTGCTGAAAAATGGCATTAAACCATACAACAACAGCATAACTTGTTGCAGCTTCATATGAATTTATCAGCAGTAACATTGTATGATGAAGGTTTCACACCTTTTCTATAAAAATTATTCAAGTGTCACATTTCTTTCATGTCTTTGTATCATTGGTAATTTGTATACATTTAAAAACAACTTTTAAAGAAATGTCACGGTTCTTTCTGTTACATGTATATTATGGTGGTCTCAGCTACCAAATGGATTGTTTTTGGTTTGATGGTTACAAATTTACATTCAGGTCTGAATTTCAACTAAGTAGTTTATCACATACTATGTTAAAGTAATTTTGTAAATAACCTTATGCATGTTAGATCATATGAACATAATATTATTTTCAATACAATTGTCACTTATGTTGCCTGCATCAACAAATCATTTTCCAGCGTTATTCATTATGCTCAAATTCTTACTTTCCTCCTTGCTGTCGTCAACTTAAAACTTTTAAAAACTCTTAATTTGGTAATATAACTGCTCAGATATAGTGTACTTAGTGTACTTGTAAATCCTCTCATGCACAAATATAAAAATAATATGTGACTAAATGACAATCTACCATTATATATGAAATACCATGAAATAATACTTACATATAATCACATTAAAAACAATATATTTTTTAGGTACCTTATCATGACAATACCATTTTAAAGTATTGAGTGGCTTTGGTTACTTTGTTGGACAATGAAAATAAAGTATCATACTGAAGGTTAGCAGTTTCTGTCGAAAGAAATTGAAGGTATTTCACATAACAGCCACGATACAGCATATGCCTTCCCAAAATGGGCAATAAAGTCAAAGGACACAACACCGCAAATTTATTCAGTCTCGAAATGGTCAGTGAATAATGTCATGGGATACAATACATCAAATTCAATGACAATACTGGACAGGTCTAGTTTTTTCTAAACTAACCTCATCCACAACCTATTTTATCTACCAAGAGTGTTGCTTTTGCTCGATTTCCATTTTGCACTTTCTCTTCAACTTGTACGCTGTACTACATATTGTTCAAAACTAACCCCAAAACACCAATTTTTACTAACTTATAAAACTGGCTTCATGGAACTATATGCATCCTGTATTCAAAAAATAGAATTTTAATTTTAAATTTTGCTTCAAAAGGGTAAGCTTCATTAATACAATAATCTGTGATTCTACACAGTCCCCATTATAGATGACTTTCATGGTTTTAATAAGCAAAATGTCATAATTGGACTGGATCAAGTTATAGTCAACAGTTTTGGTGAAATCATTTAAAGGTTTCATGCTAAGATGTTTTCTGAACATTTTGGTCAAATTATGTTGAGCAGTGTTTTAATAAAATATTTTTACATTTTTCGATTTTAAATAGTTGTGACTATATTTGACACAGGGTCAACATAATGTGCATAAAACTGAAGGCTCTTTACACCAAAACACTCTTTCTGTCAAATTTAGTCAAACTCTTTTGAATAGGTTTTGAGAACAAGTCATTTAAGGTTCTTCTGTTTTTAGTATCAAGGATAAATTGATGATCTATCATCATCGTTTAAACAAACCTGAAAGATCTTCACAACATAACACTTTCCATCAAATGTTGTCAAATTCTAGAAGATTTTGATAAGTTAGTCAGAGGTTTTCTATTTTCAGTAATATCTGATGACAGATTAACATAATTTGAAGGCATCAGAAAGACCTTCATACTAAGGTTTTCTATTGTTTGAATAAAAGAGGCCATTTGTGATGGCAGATTGGCATTATGTGGAGAAATTAGACATACCTTTATACCATAGTGTTATCATGGAGTTTTCTTTCCAATTGGGTCCAATTCTATTGAACCGGTACTGAGAATTCATTATTAGATTTTTCTGCTTTTATAACTGTGTACATATTTGAAGACGGATCAGTTGTACAAAACTGAAAGACATGTATAACAGGAGACTTTCAGTAAAACCTGCTAAAATTATATTGAGTAGACACTGTATTTTTTAAGAGGTCATTTATAGGTTATTTTATTTTTAATTTGGGTTGGTTTTGTGGGATAACATGTGGTACCGATCGATATAACACAGGCATACAGTGAAGGAATATTTTGTAGGAGCAGCAGCTACCATTTTCGATCAATAAAATAGGCCTCTGCGTGTTTTTATTTGTGGTTTACTTTTTGTAAATCTGCACCGATTCTTATTTTTGCTCATTATTGTCTGTGATTTTCTATTTCTGCCAGGACAATCTCAAATTCAGCCCCACTGGTTATTTTATCCTCAGGATTGCAACTAAATACAATTTACTTGTCGTGTTCAGACTGCTCTATGTCACTGCAACAAATTTTGTATTAAGTCGCATTTAAATTAATTTGCTAACGCCACTAGAGACACTGTTACTATAGATATAACTCTCACTATGGCTGTTGTTGCAATGATTCCAGTCACACCAAGACCAACAGGCACTGCTGCAGCAAGACTACATAATAATATCTATGACCAAACACACGTGTTTGTATTTTATGATCAGCGCAGTTCTCTTGCTAATTTCATCTCACAGCTGTTGTTCCACTTTATTTTTTCACACTGGTAGGACCGCAGGTTCATCATAGTTCTATTAATAATACAATTGCAAATTTTAATTGTATGACAGTTATACAACCAAATGGTTGTGATTGGATATTATGCCAACTGCAATAAACTTGCAGCAACGCAGTCCCACATACTCTTCAATTAGTTCACCCAATTATTTGTCTTCAAACTTAGCAACAACATTTCATTGGTGTTATTAAGCAATGGATGTTCTTTCTGATACTTGCTAGTACACCTCTAAACCTCGATAACTCATGCACAATGGGGTCCACAAACACTGACCGCACTATAAGCGAGGACGCGAGTTACAAGGGACCTACAAAAATTGAAAAAATCCACTTAAACATCGAGAAAACCGCAAGGGGGGGGAGTTAGGGGACTGGGCTGTTTAATGACTGAGTCCTCGTCTTACAATCATGTCGATAATAATTGTTAAGAACTTGCTTTTTCAAATGAGGTTGTTCATTATTCTGTATAAATAACATTTATTTTCAAAATGTTCAACATGTGAAAGATCATTTCAACTGGTTTGAACAACCATCATGTGTACGCGATAACACCTGTGTTTGATATCACTGCTTTTTGTTTTGTTATAGTATCCTGCCAAATCAGGAGTTTGTTAGCAGGGAACTTGACTAACTGTTGATACACAACCAAACAAGATTCCTTTTTGTCTGCAAAAACAAGTGACAGTTATTTTGATTTGTTCAATTAGTACATTACTCATGTCGTGATTTCATTGGAAATAATAGTGAAGCTTCTTATCATCCTTGAGGATATCTCTTAGTGCCAGTTCAGGAATTCTCTGAAACTCGTTTGCCCATAATGGTCCATATCTGTGATACCAAACTCTTTATTTTACAAAGTATTCTTTAGCTTGGTTGCCTTGCTAGCTTTGACATACGACCAAAGCCGCTAGATTTTAAGTTTGTAGGATTTGCATGCCTTTTAACTTTTCTTGTAATCCACCTCCTTTATTTAATTCAAAAGACATAATTAATGTGATAATACATAGGAGGCCAGCTTTTAATTCAGTGCAATACTACAACAAATACTTCCGCAAGTCAGTTATCAAAACACAGTTGGCACTTAATTAGGTTCTCGGAGAAACGCTTGTGGACATAGCTGTTACAGTAGATTGACACATTTTACGTTTAAATACACATTGCATTTATGATGATTACACTTAAGAGGAACTAAAAGATAGAATTAAAATACAAATTTCACTAACAAAAATTATTTAATTGATATTTAAGTATTAATGTACTGCCTACACTAGGCGTGACATTTTCATTGATCGAAATTTCCTTGAATACTTTTAAATATGGTGTACTAAGAATGTGTTTGGAAATTTTTTTTAGCCACTTATATGACTTCTTATTAAAAGATGATAATTTCAAAATGTTGACAGAAATTCTGATGTTCTATCTACTGTTTTCGACTATAAAACAAGCAATATATCACAGTTTCAGTTACCAATTTTGATCACGATTTTTAAAGTTTTAAGAAATAGGGATCCTTTTTTTTGGTATTTTCTAGTTTTTAAAAAATGGGATCCACACCTGACCCACATTATAAGTGGGTTCACGAGTTATCAGGGCGCGAGTTATCGAGGGAGTGGTATATCATATTCATTGACCAAACTGTTCACATACACATCACCAGTAGCAAGTCATTGCTGGTCTACAGCATCTTGACCCAATCCTAGTAAATCAGTTTGATCTGGTCAAAGTAAAACTCAACATGAGCAGCTTCGACAAGTCCACCATGGACTATCCAACACAGATAGATTTGTAAGCATTAGTTTTCATTTTTTCCTGTGAGTAGCAGTAAGTCCACCATCAAAGATTTTTCTGAATTCACTGCCGAGTCAGCAACAAGCCTTTCAAATTTGTCTTGTTCACTATCACAGACAAGATCTACACGAATTCATCTGCAAAGATTCTCTATGGTTTTTCCAAAGGAGGCAATATTCATGACAATGAAAAAGTTTTCAAAGATTTTGGTGGTCTTAGTCCTTGGGTCCATATTCAACTGAATATACAGTGTCATCCAAGCTTTGCTGGCAAAATCCAAGCACTCGATGAATCCTGGTTACATGCATATATCCAATCGCATATACAGCTGAGATGTAGCAAGTGCAGTACATAATTGAATTTCATCCTACAGCCTGGTACCAGTTTGTTGCATAGAGTATATTTATGTCTGGACTCATCAATAATCGCGCTTTGATATGGGAACAACCATGTACCAGACACTCTAGTTTCTTCACCACACCTAGCTGCTACATAATACAACTCATGTGGGATTTGTTCACTGGTTAGCTCTGTTCAATCGAGATCAGACGTACATGTGTCTTTGGAAGCAGAACTGGATGCATTCGTGTCTGCCACTGAAACATTATGACATTCAAAGTCTGCATATTTATATAACAGACTTTCATCTTTTGCTGCACTGCAGTAATTTTAATGATATTTTTTTAACCAGGTTCTGTAATAATTATTCACTGCTGTTTTTCACTGATACCACTACAGTGAAACTCATGGCTGCTGAATCTTAAGGACGTGCATACAGCATCCAAATGGATATTTATTCCATGTGTGCTTGCTGTGTCAGTTAAGTATCTGAGCAAGATTCTTTATCCATATGTAGCACAACACTGATTCTGATTCTTTCATTTCAATCAACAGCGAAAAATCAATCTGAGTTCATTCATGCTGTCTATAGAGATAATGCAAGTGGATAAAATACTTCATCATAATGGAACACATTAGCAACTATACCTGGATTGAGTGTTTCAAATTTTTAGTGTGGCTTTCGTAACCTGCACTGGAAATTCAATATCACCAAAGTTAACTTCACCCACGTGATGCTGGTATTTTTGACGCAGGTATTAATCAGATATAACGCTGATAAAATTGTCCATTCAAAACAACAATTGACAAAGACTTTCATGTTTATAACTGACCTTGGAGGTACCAACACTGGTATTGCTCTGTAAATAAATCCATGATGATGAAAAAATTGATACGGTGAGTAATGTACCTTGACGACTTTGCCACATCTTTTGAAAGTCCATCCTTATCCTGCATTAGTGTATTTCTCCAATGTTTTGGCCATCTTTTCAATTGCTTTGTCAATTTCATTTCTGATGGCACTGTTGTCTTTGCCATTTAAGATTATGCAGGCACCATTCTGAATCCAAGATGCTGGCTTTTCAATCCATTCTTGTAAACCCAATGTGTGCAATGGATAATGTCTGCTTAACGCCAAAGCGACCAAAATTTTGTAATGCAACTACGATTCCAGGAATAATATTTATTAAAACTTGTTGAGCCTCTTTACCTAAATCGTATGTGGATGGGATGATTGCCACGAGAGTTTCTAATTCACCACTTAGTCTACTAGAATAAAATTTAAATTCAGGTACTTTTGATTACTGTAGTTTTGCAAGAACATACTCAGCTGCTAAAGTATCAACAGCAGATGCAAGAAGATGATGATTTTCTTCATACTAACCTAGTATCAAATGGATGTCGCTTTTTCATGTACCTCTTGACCTCTTGGTATCTGGATATTATGCTCACTTGCAACTTGTTTTAAATGTTGTACTGTTATTGTATTAGTAATTGTTGATGTTTTTGCAATGGCAGTGACAGTGGCAACTGATGGTGGTTCTGGAATCAGTACACTTATGGGTCTCAATAATTCAAGTATGTCAGCATTTCACGTAAGACTTGGTATATTCAATGTTCATATGAGCTGAGGTATGGTAGGCATGCTTATGCAATGGAAAATGTGTCTCTAATTAAAAATTCCATCAATGTCTTGTTCTAATTTTTGTATTTTTTCAGGATCAGAAACTGCAATCTCTTCAATCCTAGTTATTATTTCATTTATTTCTTCATTTATTTTGTTTTATTTGTTTGTGCAAGCACCTGTGTTCATGCTGCCAGTTTATTTTTCTTCATGCCTGATAGTATTCCTATACAGATCCACAGGGTTGGAAAAGTTGATTTTGTGACGTTACTTGAATGCTACATTATAGGCATGGCCGAGCGCCTAAACCTTGATATAAGACCATGTAAAAGTTTTACATATTTTTTAATGGCAAGTTCTGTTGCAGAGTTCATATTTTCCAAGGAAGACTACTTTGTACTTATTACGTCCCAATGTCATGGAGATTTATGTACATATACACAGGCTTTTTTTTTGATTTGTGGAAAGACAGAGTTCAGACATATCCATATTTTTGGTATCCCATGGCAGTCTTATCTCCTCTGCATCAGGTGTTACAATGATTTTAAGGATAGATGGATATTTAGCATCACAGAGTCCATTTTGTGACTATGGTATCTTGAAGTTTTAAATCGTGCCTTCTCAGATAAAACAGGTTATTATTATTGGCATCATCAAAATCATTTGCAAACTAGAATAAAATAACTTCTAATGCATTGTCAGCCCAAATGAGCTAAACTGACCCATCACGTTAAAGCACTCCACCAAACAGAGCTGGGCCATGCCCTATGCAGTAGAATCTAATAACATAAAATTTCTTATAGCACTCATAAATTTCCTTAATTGTTTTTTGCTCTGATGCTTTCACTGATAGCACCTATACATTTCTTGCATTCTGTTCTTCTGCATCATTATAGTACCTGTTGTATATCCACTCAAGAGTAATATTCTTGCATGCCATATGTATATTAATGATCCAAAAGCATTAATTCAATTGCCCTTGGCTATCCTCATCAAGAAAAAGTCTTACTAACATCATCAAAAATTTAAGGCTAATCAACGATCTATTCCTCTTTGTAGACATACCTTTCATGCACAATTAATCTGCAAATTCGCAATGGATGCGCGAAGATACAAACTCATGTGAACAGAGGTTAGATATGGAAGTGATTTGTAAAGGCAAGCACCTTCTATCAAGTGGCCACCAATTGCACCTCTCTTTAGTAACCACATCAATATCTGATGTTGGACTGGCATCATTTGAACAAATTTGAATGTATGCGTTATGTTCAGGGATGCTGAAATGATGCTCAAAGGTCTTTCTGTTTTTAGCAACCAGAGATCTATTTCATAGCGTAAACTTTAAAAATCCTTCATGTCAGAAATCTATTTGTCACGTTTGGTCAAATTTCATTTTCTTAAATTAAATGTCATTACAGTTTTAATTTTTTTAGATGCTATATTATTAGTGGTATAACTTGGTTTGGTGCACTGGCATCATTTAAACAAATTTGAAAAAAGGTCAATGCCAGGATGTTTTGCATTTCATTTAGTTAAAATTTAGTGAGCAGTTTTGGAAGACAAGTCGTTTAATTGTTCTGCTATTTTTCTCTCAATTGGCAGTTTTTACGCTTTTAGTAATGGCGGTCATAACTGACTGATTCTTTTGTACAGGAACTGCCAGTTAGAATGCTTTCTGTCAAATCTGATCCAATTCTGTTTACCCTTTAAAGGGATCTAACTGTTTTTGGTGATTGCAGCCATAACTGACGTTAACTGACATCATTTATGCACATTGACAAGTTCGTCAAGATAGGAAATATTGTGCCCAATTTAGTCAAAATTGGACAATTGGTATTCAGAAGAAACTGGCATCTTTGACGGTGGCAGGGACATGCCTTACAAGCATGTGAATTGCATCCACAAGATTCTGCCCTACACAGGCGAAAACAAAAACTCATCAAAAAATTATTTTGATAAGTACCTTATCAAATGATGACTATCCGAACAAACTTACCTTTCGGTCAATGGTGAAATCCAAGATTGTCCGAATGCAAAATTGCACTGTGAGTAGGGTTGATGTCCAGACGTCAAGATCGGTGAACAATTATTGCATTTTCTCCATTATATCACAAATTGAACGAAGTGTGTCGAGCTGTTTTGAAAATTGAACTATTCTTGATTACGACTGGCCTAAGTTGGAAATTAACAGACGCAATTAGGATAAAATAGCAGTGTTGGAACTGCCGAGGGGTGTGGACCGGTGTCTTCCCTTGTGTTATATTATTACAGGTTAGAACCCCCATTCCTTGATTTTCTTTGTAATGAGCCCCTGTGAATGCGACAATGTGTGTTGTTTTGAGTGACACAGTGTGTCGTTGTGTCGGGTATATTATTTCGACAACTAAATGACACAACCACTACAAAATGGATGGAAATTTGTGTTTTCAAAAAGTTACATTAAACTGAATAGGAAATTCGATAATGCCAATCGGAATATTAAATTTCCAATGGATAGCAGACGGCTGTGTTCATGACGACACAGTGACAATGTCGTCAGCTAAATCCCTCTGTGGGAGTTTTTATCTGATATAACGAAGAAATAAACGTTGAAACAATTTCAGAGAAACTTTATAGTAGTCATTATGAGTACTAAATTTAATGTGTCGGTAGTAACTAGTCTACCTTGCTTTTAAGGCTTGAAATTATCAGTTGAGACTTTTTGCTTGGTCTTGAGACCTTTACCGGAATCCAGTAGAACCATAACTGCCAAAACGGCGGATCTCACCCCTATTTATAGGTTTTGGGGACAAACTCGGGAAATTCATGACAAAGTTTTCATGAATATGACTAAATATGGAAGAATTCGGAAAGATTAACCTGAGCGCCTCCTAGTGGAAAGCCGAGCGCCCAATACACACAGTAGTAAAAATGGCGCCCGATTTCAAACGACAAAAATAGCAATTATTTCACAATAAATTATACAAAAAGTCAACATTGATGATGAACGGTTTCATCACACTGGTGACAAAAAATTATGAACATACACGAGTCTTACCTTAATCCTGGAGAAAAATGGATACAATTGCCTATTTCTCTCGCAAAATAGAAGGTAAGTGATAACAGTTTACAATCCTGTCATGTACACACTGGGCATCAAAAATCTTTACCCAGATGATAAATATTTAAACAAATCATTGTTACATGATTTACATATTGTGTCAAATTACTTTTCCTTTGTCCAAGCGTCATATTACAAAAACTGACACTACAGTTACTATTATTTGCATTGGAAACAGAGGTACGACTTTCCAACATGAAGGGAATGTAAACAATAAATGGTGATTATAAATTATCTCCAAGATTAATGATATGTGCAAATGCACTTTATAAAAATACAAGTTGACAGGTAGTCGATTTTATGCAGGTATTGTTGTTGTTGTTGTAGTTGTTGTTGTTGTTGTAGGGTTTAACGCCACTTTTCAGCACAAGATAGGCCAATCATGGCGGCCAGTATTAATGGTGGAGGAAGAACCCGGAAAAACCCCGGAAAGAACCACCGACCCACGAGGAGCTACTGGCAAGCTTTTTCACATAACCACATTAGCCGAATCCGAGACTCGAACCGATGCGGACAGAGGTGAGATGGCAGTGATCCGTAACGGTGAGCGCTTTAGACCACTCGGCCACTCGGGGTTATGCAGGTATAACTCGATTTAACAACGTTTAAATTTGCTAGCCCATCCGCTAAGCAGCTATGCTTTAGCACTACCATACTGGCCTCTTGTGATGCTAGACTGGTTTTCATACCTTCCATATAAAAAAATACAGATATCAAGCTCTCTGTGAAACAAAAAGTGAAGTTGTGGAGAAAAATTCCCAGGGTTTTCCCGACTTTTGTCAATATTTGCAAAATTCAAGGACTTTTCATGGTTGGGAAAAAAATATCATTTCTCCCAACTTTATCCAGAGTTCTGGTAGCGTGGGAACCATGTACTCGAGTTGTTAAAATATATTAAACCGTACATAACATCAGGTGCCATGTACAACAGGACAATAACTCCTAAAAATGCAGAAATATATTGATTTGACAAAGATCGAGATCGAGTGATTTACACAATAATTGCTATGTTTTAACAGAGTAGTTGTGCTACAAAGACTGGCAGACACTGCCTTAGGCAACAAGACAAACTTGGGCAAAAACTCTTAACAAAAATTGTGGAAGCCGAGATTTGTTATGTGCATCTTCAGTTAATGATCATAATGTTTGACCTGTGTTATGGCAATCTGCCAAAACTGAAGGATTGATAGTACGTAAAAGATTCTGTGCTGATGAAGGAAGATGAATGAAAGAACGGATCAACGCAAAGTGTGCTACTGTGCTGGTGACTCCATCCTATACACCCCTGCAGGGGAATAATTAGGTTATTCCTATTAATGTTAGTAATAAAAGCCCCAAAATTCTGAGAGTATGGGTTCCACATACCCAAGGTATGTTCCTCTTACCTTGTTTATCTTCAAGAGAACGCAAGGCAGTCCATCTTCTAATCCGAATCCCTGCTGCTTGATGCAGTCAGCACCTAACTGCAAGACATCAAATCGGCAGGCTTTGTCCCAGTCCTCTGGATTGCGAAACCCATCGACTGATTCACAGTCAATCAATGAACCAGTTTCAGAACGCTGCATGTCATTTTCATAGACTGTAATACACAATTGCTGCTTGAGTTAGGACAAATTCCATAATACTGTAACAAACAAGCTAGTGTTGAGACATTACATTTCGATTCTACAACTTCTTGCTACATTTTTATTTAAGTGACTTTCTTTCAATTTTGTTTTTGCTATGCATAACCACATTTCTGCATGGTACACATAGCAACAGGCTTGGAAAAATATATATATATATATATATATATATATATATATATCACAATACCTTTTTGTCCATTAAATACAGTTCCCTTAAAATTTGCATATTTTAAACCATAGTAGGGGAAGCAACATTTTACACGTATGATCCATCCTGTTCTGTTCTCTTGTTTTGGAGTCAGTAAAATTGTAACAATATACTGTATGCCCTATTTTAATTAGCTAATTTAAGAATGATGATAGAACAAGACATGTTTTGTTTTACTGTTCTTCCTTCAATGGTTTAAAGAGTGTTGCAACAGTGCAGCCTCGAGTAACTAATGTGCAACAAAACATATAAATGTTAATGCTGTCATTTCACAATAAATATAACACATTTTGGAAACTGTCATGAATAAAAAAATTTCAGTGAATATTTCCAACAGAATTTATTCTCGTCTTCAGAAATGGATTGCTCCAGTGGCCTAGTGGTTAGAGCATCTGCCTTGAATGTGGGAGGTTGTGGGTTTGATTTCTGCCGAGTCATACCAAAGATTTATAAAAATGGTACTAACAGTTGCCTGAACTTGGCACTCAGCATTAGGAGGTTAGTGTTAGGACTGGTTAGCCTGCTGTCAGGATAATGTGACATGGTGGGACATCATGCTACATATCTGCGGCATGATGCCCCAGTGCTATACATCACTATGAACTGTTACATTACAGACATCGTAGTGATATGACTGAAAAATAGTTAAAGCTATGTTAAAAATTCCAAATCACACATACACTTCTAAAATGCATGTAAATGACAATGTATTATTAATTTCTCCTTGACCAATAACAGAATATTGGCTAAACTTAAAAGCAAAGTTAGAAATCACCTAGTTAGAACACAAGAATAAGGATAAGGAGCTTTCAAGAAAATCTGAATTATCACAAGCTAAGAGAGAGGGAGCAAAATTCCAGCTCAAGAGACCCAACACGGCCCACATTTTTGAGGACAATAAAGATATTATGAACAGGTATTTACACAGTTTATGTGCCAGTGTCCAGAAGTGGAGGAAGGATATTAAATCTCTCTATCTCAACACATGAATAAAAGGTAAAAAAGAACTGGCTACATGCTTGTGTCTCCAACATAACGCTAAATTATGACACAAATAGAAGGGCACTCGTTAAGACATAGGAGCCTCAGTTTGCAAGGATTATGCAAAAAATGTAAGCAATGTAAACTCAAGAGAGACAAAACAACCACCGAGTTTATAGTGATCAGGACTGGAGATTATTTACAATGGAGGGGTTGAAGATAGAAAAAATACATTTGAGGGTCATACAGACAATTTAATTATATACAGAAAAGTTGTTAACCTCTTGTGATAAGGAGTTGTTCATTTTTCTAAAGGGAGATATCCTTCACAAATATCTTTGATATGACTACAATTTAGGCAAATTATTTTTCAATCAAGTAAAAGTGCAAATCACAAGGATAAGCAATGTTACACATGTAAAGTGTGGGGCCATATCTTGCCCAACTGTCCAAAATGAAAGAGGTTTGTCTGATTAGTAGTGGTACCTGTGACAAGCATGATGAGTTTTGGAAACTAAAAAAGCAAATATGGTATATGAATCCATGGCACATGCGAAGATCGGTTGTGATCTCATTCAATCATCTGGCACTTTCATTTTCCTAACGGCAAGAGTACCAACAGCTTGAGGTGCCACCAATTCTCAAGAGGTTACAGTCTTTCATAACAATGTGTGTACAGGTGTCATGGTAATATAGAGTCTTGCTTGGGATGACCAAAAATGCATGGTTGGAAATACCCATGTATGTTCTGAAATCCAACAATTAATCACTTTCCCATTGCAATAATAGAAATTGAGACAAATTTCATGACCCGAACCATCAAAAATATTGTGTATGGACAATCCCATACATGACTTCACATTTGGAAATGTTGAGGTATCAAGACTTCCAACTAAGTCATATTTTCGATCTCCCATTATACAAGCGGCCAAAACTAGGTCACAGGTACAGATGGGGAAACAGCTGCTCAACATTTAAAGTTCCAGAAGCCATTACTGATTCCTTGCAAATGAATTTATGCATTAGCAAGGAGATGATGCTCCCTTGAGTACAACCACAATGAAAGTTGTAGTCGATATCATGAAGCACTGTAAAAGTTGAAGAAGCTCTAAAGTTCAATAAATTTAAAAAGGAAGGACTCCTGAATATGGAATTTACTAAGTCAGATAGTACTAAGTTCGTCCAACTGGTAGTCCCTCAGAAATTCAGGTCCCAATTGTTCTCACCATGAGTCTAGTGTTTAATCAAAGAAAAGTCAAGTTATGAACTAAAATTAGACCCCAGTATAAAATATCCCCTAGAGTGCCCCAAGAATGTGGGGGATAATAACAAATAGATAAGGATTGTGCCTGTCTGGATACCTGAAGATTTTGAGTATGTATTGAGATATATTCATAGACAGAACAAACCATACTGGGTTAATAAACATGAAAAAAACTTAAGAACCTCAGAGCCAGTCAGAATTAAAAAAATATCCAGAATCCATTAATATACAGAAGATGATTCATAATGAAGCATTATTAGTAAAATGCTTGACCTGGGAGTGATTGAACCCTCAAACTCCCCATTTTCATCGACTGAATAAAATCACCATGTTTGATGATGAACCGATGCCAGATGACGAAGGATTTTTTAAAAAATTGGCAGGGCACCAATACATTTCAAAGTTGGATCTCACCAACAGATATTGGCAAGTGTCCATCGACGACAATGACAGCACATTAACAGCTAGTACTGGAAACTCACAAAGTTCTATACCAGTTTAAAGTTATGCCCTTCAGTTTGTTCAATGCTAGTGTGTTGTGCATGCATCTTTTGCCCAATTTCTTCAAAGACATGGAGAACAAAGTATTCTTAATGATATGAGAAGTACATATCAACCTGTTGGGCAAACTACACTAGGCCAATCTCACCACACTATCCTGGAGTCAGGGCTGGCGCCAGACCCGGCCAGACTATCTGGCGCCCTAGGCAAGGTTAGATTCTGGTGCCAACCACCCACCCCCCGGAAAATATCAATTTCAGAATTTATAAACAATAATTTTGTTTAAAAAATACGCCCCTTGAAATCAGCGTCCTAGGCGGCTGCCTAGTTTACCTATATGGTAGCGCTGGCCCTGCCTGGAGTAGTATACCATATTCTTAATAGGAACGACTAGGTCATCAAGTAAGCTGGTCATATTAGTTAAAACCCCACCCAAACAAAACTGAGGAGATCAGAGATGATTTTAGGCCAGAAACCATGAAAAAGATTTGATCATTCCTTAGTTTGATGGAGTTTTACAGGAAATTTGTTCTGAGTTTTACAGCTATAGCTAGTCTTCTGACAGACTTTAACCAAGAAAAGGCAATCCAATAATGTTTCTTAGGACTGATGCCATGAAAGATATTTTAATGCTCTTAAGATAAATTAATCAGTGCACCAATCCTAAAGTTGCCAAGCTGAACAATGAGCTCTGATGTGATCAACCAATGATTAATAGTGTTGCTGCAAAGCAAGAGGGAGTAAAGTTGCCCATTACATATGTTAAAAGAAATTTGCAGCCTAGGAGCAAAACTACTCCGTAATTGAAAAGGAATGCCTAGTGCTGTTGTGGGGGACAGACGCATTTCACCCATATATTTCGGAAGGGAATTTTGCCCTTGAATTAGAACCACCATCTTCACATGTATTTGAACAAGGCAAAGGTTACCAACACAATAATAATGTGCTGGACATTGACTTTAGTTATATTATTTCCAGACCTTTTTTATGGAGCAACTAGAAACCATCAGAAGTCTTTTGCTGACCAAATATCAATATAATATTCCATTCTGAAGGAGCAGATAGCCATAGCAAGATTTTCAAGATGACCACTAAGGCTGTCATCCTGGAGGTCAGTCTGGCACTATTTTCAATTAGGACCAACAACATATTGCAGGAATTCTTTTGGCGAATACGCCATGTTGATATGACCATCCACCAAAAAGAAAATAACAATATAATTATCCACTAAGAAGGAGTAATGATAATGATACGAGTCTATGCTGAGCCTCTTAAAATAAGTAACAGAAAAGAGTGAAGACAACAAGTTTTGTAAAATTTAACAAAGTAAGTTATTTCCCTAGAATAAAAGTGAAAAAAAAATGGGAAAAATAACCTACAGTATTTCAAAATAAATACAAAAATAGTCTAAGAATTAAAAAAATATAAGTATTAGTAATAAACTGTCCTAAATGAAACTGAGTTTGAGTCACAATGGAATCTAAAATGGAAGGCAGTGACATCTGTTGTAACCTTCAAAATATGGATGGGTCAACAGTTTCTTGTTGAATCACAGAAAATATTTTTTCAATTTTGAATTCAGTATAACTTCCAGTAAATGTCTTTATCCAAAAGTTCTGTAGGAGCACTTATATATTCCCAGGGAAAATAATCACTTGAAATTCAATAATTTGAAGAAAATAAAAACTCAGCCCAAAATGGACACAATAAAAAACAACTTAACATAACATAGTTCTCTGCTTGACCTCGAGGCACATTAGCATTTTCTAAAAACAACCATTACCTAATGGAATATAACTTTCTAGAATGATCTTTGTTTAGTTAAAACATAATAACCTATTGAATTTCCTTTGGAATCTCCAAAACCCTGACCCAAATCAACATGTTTACCTGAATAATAATTTGGTTAATTAGCTCAATAGAGAATAAAGAAACTATTTCAAGTTGTTTACTAAAACTATCACTGATTTTAAAACAAGATTAGGAACTAGATTCAATGTTTCTATTATCAGTTGTTTATCAATAATATAAAAAATAACAGGTCAAACAGAACTGAACTGAATTTCTGGACAATGTCAAATCCAGTAAATAAAGTTACATTACAATAGCATGTAATGGAATAAAAAAATTAAAACTAACAAGCAAATTATTAAATTAAATATACATAACAATAACAAGATTTAAACATGATTATTGTACCAACCACCCAGTATTTTCGAGCAGCACCATTTTCAATAAAGCCAACAAAACCTTCAAATTATACTTATGAAGTTTCGAGGCAATTATCTGTAGCAGTGATAACAAACATGTGCTTATGACGAATGACAGGACGGGGAAAATGCCACCACATAAGCTATAGACTAAAACACTTCTGTGAAGGCAAGAATATTCCTCAGGTCATCTACTTACGACCAAAACAAAGTGTGTAAAATTTCCTTAACTTTTTAGGTAAAGGATTATGGGGGTAAAAAACATATGTAAAGAATTTCTTGCCTTATAAGTCACAACTCTTAGCAACAATTGATGGTTATGCTAGTAATTCTTAACAGTGCACCAGTTGTAGAAGCAGGGCTTGGGAGAAGCACTTATCCACTAATCTGTCCTGTCCTGGTACTTGGGTGCGCTGAGTAAAACATTACTACATACTCATTCCTGGATCGAGTAGATGCAGAATCGCATCCTGAGAATAAAGCTGAATGCATTTTCATTCCTTAACAAGTGCCAAAGTTCAGCATCCTTACCATATTAACATTTGGCATGTGTGAGCTATAAATAACTTCCAAATCTTCCTACTTGTCACTCTGGAACATGTTGCAAAGAAATTGACTTATTTTTACATAAACAAATGATACTAAAATGGAAATTACTCTGAATATTTTGTATTGTGGATGTATGCTAAGCCCTCAATTTCGTAAAAGTGTTTGCAATAATGGCAACACTTTCAGTAACTTCAGATTTGTTTTAATGTGGAAAAAGATTCCAATTCAGTAAACTGTCTGATGTTTATGATGCAGACCTCTTAGAAGGAAAGAGGCAGAGAAATGTAAAATTTATATACTTTTTCATTTGGTCAGGCAATGTTTCAGTTGCTGCTGGTTACCATTTCTTTCAAGACAGAAGCTATATTGATACATTGTCATGTCAAAGAATGCAAAAACTTTTCACAAGAACAATGTTGCTAAATAACATATGAAAAGAGTATTTTAAGTGCCTCAATCATGCCTATATATCTTCTGATCTATTTATACTGCAGATTTCAGGGATACAGCTGTTTGGTTGACATCAAGTTGGAATAATGACTGCAAATGTTACAGTTCTACTGAGCAATCAGCAGCCTTCCTTTTTATCGAGCCCATGCATAGCTCTCTAGAATTAAGGTTTGACCACAATGGATCATTGAGTCCAAAGGTTTGTAGAAATTGAGACAGTTGGAATTTTTCTTTCAGATGCTAGTTACTGACTTTCGTCTTCTGAAAAGTAACTGCATATGTTTATAAATACATGCTGGCATCATTGCTTTGTCACTACAATTACTAATAAAGTCATACAGTCTTGACAATACTGGCAATCTGGGGCAATAATAACAAAGTCGGACAAGATGATAATCATAAAATGTTAACATCATTCTTTTGCATATCTAACTCATAAAAATATGATGTAACTCATACTGAAAATAAAACACCTTGAATACTAAAGGGTCTTGCTGTAAATGTGAATACAATAATAGTAATAATGAGGACTTTGTATAGCGCCTAATCTTTAGAAGCTCTAAGCGCTTTACAACATTAGACAACACCTATAACAAAAAACATATATAATGATATGATTACAAAAACAAACACCATGAAATTAGAAAACATAAAAAGCATGCTGAAAATATTTAAGGTAGGAAACATTATTAGGTCTTTAAGTGTGTTCTTGCTGTCGAAATAAGTGAGTTTTAAGAGCACTCTTGAATGGGATCACCGTGTCTTTGTGTCTAAGTTCAGTGGGTAATTCATTCCACATTGCTGGGTCTGGTATGCGAAAGAATGCTGTCCATATGACTTTGTTTTCATAGTGGGAATAATGAGTATACGATTGTCAGAAGAGGCTGAACTATGAAACCATGGGCTATAAGTGTCAAGTTCTCACATTCTACTAGTATGAATAATTTTAAACATAAATACTGGATATTATATCCTGACAATCAACCAATAATTTTATTTATGAGGTATAAACTGTCTTAATACATTTTCATTCCAATATTGGGTATCATAAGGCCATTTAAAGACAATAAATCTAGGGTATCCATTTAAGAACAGGCTTAAAGACAAAATAATGTTTCCTTGCCTTAAATATTTTTAACATGTTTTCTGTTTTCTAATTTCATTGTGTTTGTTTTTGCAGTCATATCATTATATATGTGTTGTCCAGTGTTTGCAAAGCACTTAGAGCTTCTAAATATTAGGCGCTATACAAATTCCTCATTATTATTATTATAATTAAATGCACCATAGCAAGCTGTTGTATTACTTACAAGCTAGAAATCCCTGTACATTGTCTTGATGATGTTGAAAAGATGAAGGTTTGGCCTTGTTGAGGCGAATGAGAGTGGTACCAACATCAGCTAAAGGCCGCATCCCTAGTCCTGAAATCACAAGCATCAAAAACTGAACAGGGCAATAAAAACAAATGAATGGAAAGTTATTTGGAATTACACCCTGTCTCTCAACAATTCACGCCTACCAATGAATGGAAAGTTATTTGGAATTACACCCTGTCTCTCAACAATTCACGCCTACCAATGATGGAGAGTTATTTGGAATTACACCCTGTCTCTCAACAATTCACGCCTACCAATGATGGAGAGTTATTTGGAATTACACCCTGTCTCTCAAAAATTCACGCCTACCAATGATGGAAAGTTATTTGGAATTACACCCTGTCTCTCAACAATTCACGCCTACCAATGATGGAGAGTTATTTAGAATTACACCCTGTCTCTCAACAATTCATGCCTACCAATGATGGAGAGTTATTTAGAATTACACCCTGTCTCTCAACAATTCATACCTACCAATGATGGAGAGTTATTTGGAATTACACCCTGTCTCTCAACAATTCACACCTACCAATGATGGAGAGTTATTTGGAATTACACCCACCAATGATGGAGAGTTGTTTGGAATTACACCCTGTCTCTCAACAATTCATGCCCACCAATGATGGAGAGTTGTTTGGAATTACACCCTGTCTCTCAACAATTCACGCCCACCAATGATGGAGAGTTGTTTGGAATTACACCCTGTCTCTCAACAATTTACGTCTACCAATGATGGAGAGTTATTTAGAATTACTCCCTGTCTCTCAACAATTCACGCCCACCAATGATGGAGAGTTGTTTGGAATTGCACCCTGTCTCTCAACAATTCACGCCTACCAATGATGGAGAGTTGTTTGGAATTACACCCCGTCTCTCAACAATTCACGCCCACCAATGATGGAGAGTTGTTTGGAATTGCACCCTGTCTCTCAACAATTCACGCCTACCAATGATGGAGAGTTATTTGGAATTACACCCTGTCTCTCAACAATTCACGCCTACCAATGATGGAGAGTTGTTTGGAATTACACCCTGTCTCTCAACAATTCACGCCTACCAAAGATGGAGAGTTGTTTGGAATTACACCCTGTCTCTCAACAATTCACGCCTACCAATGATGGAGAGTTGTTTGGAATTACACCCTGTCTCTCAACAATTCACGCCTACCAATGATGGAGAGTTGTTTGGAATTACACCCTGTCTCTCAACAATTCATGCCTACCAATGATGGAGATTAGGCTACAGCAGTAACAAGATTTTCAAGATGGCTACTCTTACAGCCATATTGTCTGTATGATTGAAACATTTTCATTTAGGACCAACCAGAAAGCCCAAAAAGTCATCTGATGAAAATCTATCATAGATAAGACCTTCCATTTAAAAGTAAACATAATAAGGCATTCAAGATGGCCGTTACAAAGGTAACAACATAGCGATTTTCATTATGGAGTAGTGCAATATTATCAAAAGTGTTTTGGTGTAAATCCGGACCTGCCAACTCTATAGAGACCTCTTCAGTAATGCAGGTAGTATATTTCTGTATGTTAGAACAATATATTTTCAGTAAGGTGTAATGAAATATGAACACCCTTTGTCAAGTTGGAAAGCACACATCTGAAGCTCTCTGAATGTGGTAAGATGCTGCAAAGGCAATATGTTCAACTAAAAATAGCATCAAGTAATATTTGATCCTAATGGCTAGCTCTAATCCATTTTTAGAAACTGACCTCTAAAACTCATCAAGGTCCTTACTAGATCTCTCAACTCGAAGCAATCTTTAGATTATGGGCTTTTTATTCATTCTCTTGGCAACAGCAATCATCTCTCCTTCCATAATCAGTACTTAAATGGAACTGTCCCATCTTTCGGTATTGTTTCAATTTCATTGATGTAATATTTATCTCTTACTATTGTACTAAATTACATACCTTCCTGGGATGGACATTCCCTCTTCCCTTAAGTATAAACTAGAAGGCATTCAAACACCGAATGTTCTCTGCATCACAGGATCATATGCATCAACCATCCTAAGCTTTTAGGGACACATATTACTTGCAGGACATCAGAGTGGAGTGGGACTCTATGTTTATAGCAACAGGTAAATAGTCTATAGCATTGTAATTACTTTTACCCCAAAAGATCAACATTTTTATACCAGTAATATGTTACTCGTCAATACTGCATTGCCAAAATTTGAAGAGCAGTGGGAGGCTGATGACATCAAAAACTTGTACATTAGAAAAGGATATACAATTGTACTTGCCCATAAGGTAAGAACAACCACACAGTATTTTTGTTCACTGCATATTATATGCATATGAACCGCAAATAACTTTTAAACAATTTCAGATAGAAAATATAAAAGAAATAATTTTATGCTAAAGATGACCTCAGCTAATTTAACAATGTGGATTATTTAATTTCCAGCAATTACATTTTGTTATATTTAATATTACCAAATTTAACCTTTTTTAATGTGGTAAATATCAAAACCTATAGTTAATAATAATAATAATAATAATAATAATAATAAACAACTTCATCATTACAGATACAAGATGTAAATGAATATGATTTTATTCCCTCTTATTATAAATTTTCATACAATATCAATGCTCAGATAATGTTTTTTTTTGTTTTACCAAAATGGGGGGGGGGGGCGAGTGACCGAGTGGTCTAAAGCGCTCTCCATTACGGATCACTGCCATCTCACCTCTGTCTGCGTAGGTTCGAGTCTTGAATTTGGCCAGTATGGGTATGTGAGAAAGCTTGCCAGTAGCTTCAAGTGGGTCGGTGGTTCTTTCCTGGGTTCTTCCTCCACCATTAATACTGGCTGCCATGTATAGCCTATTGTGTGCTGAAAAATGGCGTTAAACCCTACAACAACAACCAAAATGGGAGAAAAAGCAGCCATTATTGATAAAACTCCATTATTCTGAAGCTTTTGTTTATCATCATGTATATTATGTGTCCCTTTTGTTATTACTCTAAGTGTTGTTGTGAATAGTGTGAAATAGTATCATTATTATAATTTATTATTACTATTATCTGCTGCCAGAAGAAACAAATCATTGGCAGTTCTTTTTATACTAAATAAACACTTAAAATGTATATAATTATTGTTTTCCGAGAGAGAGAGAGAGAGAGAGAGAGAAAGAGAGAGAGAGAGCCATCCCATTCTGTCAACATTCTATAATGATTTAGAGTTCATGACTTTTCCTCTTTTTTTTAATGAAAAGTAAGAGAAATCATATAATAAAATAAAACATGAAAAGTTGTTTTCTGCAACTGTCCCCTATATACAGGTAAAACACACCATGAGTCCTGACCTTTTATATAATTATGTCATGTCATTGACTGTCCCCTATAAACAGGTTAAACACACCATGAGTCCTGACCTTTTATATAATTCTGTCATGTCACTGACTGTTCCCTATATACAGGTTAAACAAACCATGAGTCCTGACCTTTTATATAATTCTGTCATGTCATTGACTGTCCCCTATATACAGGTTCCAATGTAATCTCATAGCACTAGGTTTTCAGGCAAATCTCTAAATAAATTTATTACCCTCTTCATACTTCGTAGTCTCAGAGCTTTGTGACTAATACTGTATTTGGTGTATATATAAGCTATCAAAGCAAGAAAGCAGAAGACCGTCACAAGGATGCCAGGCCTACAAAAATAAAAAATGTACTGTCTTTAAGAACTTCAGATGAAAATGCTGCATTTCATTGGCACGCTCAAGGTTTTGTCAGGCAGAGTTAGATAATTTATTTTGATAAACTTGGAGTTTATGGAATTAGGAAACATATTTAACAACTGTTACCTGGACCTTGTCTTAGTATGGAATCTGCACCTCTCAGGCGTGGAACATTCCAGTCCAGGGTGTAATAAAACACCACCATCATGGAAGCAAAAAATCCTGCCAGACATAAGTAAAAGACCAGGTAGAAAAGACAAATCTGACCTGTAACAGAAAAAGAATAATCAGCACTTAATAATTATCTGCAAATAAAAATATATGTTCCAACTAAGATGAAATTTCAGTACCTTCTGCCAAATGATTTTAAACATATAATATTAATTTCAACTTTTCATAATGAAAATCTGGAGAAAACAACTTTCAATGAATTAGACACAACACCAATTACATATATTTACTTTTGTCATAGAGACTTCAGAGTCACTAGCAAACAATAAACTCCATGAATTTTATGACTTACCACTTCCCTGCCTTGTACAGAGATATACATTATGGTTTACCTTCAGATCACCCTGGCCTTGCATGAATGTGAAAATGTACATCTTAAGGGTTCTACAATATAAGTATGGCAGCTTTCACTCTGGTGGTTTTGGCCTTATGACCATGCTATTCAAAAACCTCAAAACTAAAATATTAAACAAGATTCAAATTACCTTGACCTTACCAAAGGGTCGGAGGGTATGTTGTGGTTAAAGAGCAAAACTTCCTGATAATACGATACAGGTATGACAAGAGGCTGTGCCAGGCTCTGGGACTTATCTTACAACCATACAGAACAAGAATACTATTAATGCTACATTGCTCATCTGCCACAAGTTTAATACATCTGTGAAGACACTACGAATGTATGGTTGATACTGGACATTATTGTATGATCTGGAAACTTCTGGTCCAAGCATGTCATCTTCAACAAAAGCTAAAGCTGTTCATTATTTACAGGTCATTATTTACTTATTGGATTTAATATGACCATGAACTTTATTGCACTAACCTAGCCTCCCATACAGTTTGGTCAAGAACATACTCTGAAAAACTTTACATTGCAAAACCCATTTTTATTTTAGCTACATTGCCCTTGAACTTTCAACTTCTTATTCTATTACCCTAAATCAACAGGTCTCTTCCATACCTTAAGTTCAAGCCCTACAGAAACTCTAGTCCTGACACATGCCCTAGAATTAATCTTCCTTGCAAGAAACAGTTTTCTTCCTTTAGTCCTTGACCCTGACCTTTAACCTTTTGACCCAAAAACTAACTGGCTTCTCGCTTACAAAATGTGCAAGTCATCTGGAAACTTTTTGAAAGTTTATTATCAAGAACTAAAACTTTTGTTAAAAAGAAATCTTTCTGCCAGGGATCTGAGCTTTCACCCTACTTACCCAAAATCAAAAATTTTCTTCTCTAACCTAGGCATGAGACATCCACAAAGTATAGATTCATTTTGTTTGTGATTTAGGGCAAATCAGCACAAGTAGGTTATTTAGTGCCAAGGCAATTGGGGTTAAGTATTTTACCGAAAAGGACAATTCAAGCTCGGTAGCTGACCCAAGCTGGTCCAATGGTAGGATTCAAACCCACATATTTTTGGTCCCAAGTCCAGCACACTAACCATTAAGTCACTGCAACTTGTTGAAGTTTGCTCCAGGCCTGAGATGTAAACTAATGTTATTTAGCAAAGATTTTTTCTTTCTTTCAGTCAGGGCCCTGAGTGGCCAAGTGGTCTAAAGCGTTCACCATTAGGGATCACTGCCACCTCACCTCTGCATGGGTTTGAGTCTCAGGTTCAGCCAATGTGGGTTACTCTGTGAGAAAGTTTGCCAGTAGCTTCTCATGGATTGGTGGTTCTTTTCCATGGTTCTTCCTGTACTGGCTGCCATGTATAGCCTATCTTGTGCTGAAAAATGGCGTTAAATGCTACAACAACAAATCTTTCATTTCATTAACCTTGACTTTTAGACCAATATTTCAAAAAAGTTTTTCCTCACCCCTGTTTGGTAACTACTCAATGTAGAGAGCTTGAATTCTTGTACAGAATATATTTGTGTCTTTCAGTTGGCGGCCTTGCCCTTTGCCACCCAAATGGATAGGCTTCTTTCTAATTCCAAGTGCAAGCCATCCATAGAATCTGAGAACTATAAATGCTGGACAGCAACATTATTATGTGGAACAAAAACTGGTATAGACATAATAACGTATCTTCCAGCTTGTATACAAATTTACTGAACAATTATGCATCTTTTTTTCAAACCAAAGTGTTGTTCAGTAGGTGCAGTTTCACGTAACTTACGTTGCCAATAACTTCCAACTCAATTCCTCTCACAATTCACTTTAGTCACCACAGGTAGGGCAAATGAACAGATACACATGCAAATCATAAATACTGTCTCCATGCTTGGTTTGGTTATGTATTTCAAATGAATTATTCCATTTGCAATAAGTAACCAACTCGTGTTAATTGATGTCTCGTTAAGCATTAAACAAAACCAAACAACATGCAGATCTCCTTACACATTACAAGATTTAAAAGGTATTATTTGTAGTGATTTTTAATTTATATTTTCTGTACACAAACTGCATCTACCTTTATCACAGTCTGCATATATTTTAGCTGTGGTTAATGTTTCTTATCCAGATTTTGCTTGGAATCTGTATTTGACTTACATTTTTCTGTATACTTTCTTAATCAAATTAACCGCTCCGGTGCCTAGTGGTTAGAGCATCTGCCTCAGATGCGGGATTTCATGGGTTCAATCCTTGGCCGAGTTATACCAGACTTGCAAAAATGGTACTAACAGCTGCCTCGCTTGGCATTCAGCATTAAGAGGTTAGTGTTAGGACTGGTCAGCCTGGTGTCAGGATAATGTGACTGGGTGGGAGATCATGCTACATGTCTGCGGCATGATGCCCCAGTGCTAGACATCACTATAAACTGCCAAACTGCAGACATTGTAGCGATATGACTGAAAATATGTTAAAGATACCTTAAAAATCAAAATCACATCACATAAATCTTAATCAAATTATCACATCAATGAAAAGACCTGAGAACAGTGGAAAAAATTTAATATTTTATTTCCAATATTTAGATCTGAGATAAGATTGGTATAAAGCTATGACTGAAGGAGACAATATTAACTAACATCTACATTCTACTCCGCACTGAGGTGCTCTACGCCCATACATCTTTAAAGGGATTTGATTGTTTATGAATTTGAATCTTCAAATTCAATATTAGCCAGAACTGAATGACTTAAAAACAATGCCTGAATCTGATAACTGTATTTACTCAGCAACATTTGTGGGTTCATCACATGCCTTTCTTAATTACATTATATATTTTGGCTATATGACATCAAAAGAATACAGCAGAAATCTATACTTTGCAATAAATTGTAAATGCCTATAGTACCTAGATTACCTTATCATAACTGCTAAAAGATATCGACATTCCTTTAAAGCTGAACAGATGGATAAATCATTTATTTAACTGTCAATCAGTCACAACTACTTTTTCATCAAAAACAAGAAATGAGTAATGTTTGCAATTGTGCTATGGTCAGTTGCCAGTATCAGTCAGGTAAAGCCTAAACAACTATACTGGTGTTATCTCCCTTCACACTGTAATAAGGTCACACAATACAAGACAAACAGATATAAAGTAAAAACTAACTATATCTGCTATATCTATCTACCTGGCTGATTTGGAACAACCACGTATGTATTCAGAGATGGCGCTGGGCTTCACCAATATTGCAAACTGTGATTTTTTTTTCTTCTTACTGGTGACAATATACTCCATTTGGTGATTATTTTTTACAACAATTTTTGGTTGTTTAATCTTGGGTTTGGAGTGGAGAAACTCAAATGCACCATGACAGGATGACATAAACTTGGATGCATAATACACTGGAATCTATCTATTGCAACATGAACAAATCCTTTGCTCATTTTAAAAGCACATTTTTACATCATAATCCGCTTAGGTAGACACCTGGCCTGGGTATTGTATGCATGAGATACACTGAGACAATCATGCTACCGGATTAGCTACCCTTGATCAACCTCTTAATGGGGAGTAGGAATGACTGCAATCGACCACATGACCATCTTTTTTGCTTCTTCTGTTGTTTTTGTTTTATCTTGTTTTTTTTTTCATAAAAAAATGCACAAAAAATAGTTTTGTTGTAAATTGATTACTTTTTAAACTCTTATTGTTATGTATAAATACTAAGCAAATAAAACAAAAAAAACAGTGTCAATTAATGTCCTACATTTATTTGATGTTACCGCCGCAATAGCAAACCAGCAGTTGTTTGGTCCCCAAAAGTTTGAATTTAGCGGTGACATCAATACATGTGCACCTATTATCAAAGCATGCCTGGAGGTACATTCTTCAATAAAAAGAAAGTACCGTTCATCAAAGGAAGTCTGCACCAAACTTAAATAAAAGCAATGGAATCTGACTGAATTTTGCCTTTTCCAAAGTGATTGGAATACTTTTGTTGTGTAGTGAAAGTTTCTGCTTAACAGGAAAAATGTTTATGTATACAATCGCTACAAAAGACTGCATAAAATGCAAATTAAATGTCAAATCTTTTGAAACCATAGACGTTTATTAAACGTTTTTAGTTTGTTCACATGTTTCCTTTCCCTATTAACAACCTTGTCCCCTTGGTAACCTCGGCAAGATAATAGCTGTCTCCAGCTGACCAAAATCTAAGCTACTGGCAACAAAGAATATCTGATTATTTAGTGATTTGTGTTTGTTGACAATGGGATTTATATTACATGAGGACTAGAAAAGCTTCCATACGATTTTTTTTAACAGGATGAGAATGATACATAATTTTTCTAACATGTTATCAATACTTGAATTCATGGATTTTACATATACATATACATGTACAGTACTTTACAAATTATGGATTCTTCTACACAGTTGTAAGCTATCAATATACACTCTCATTGTAAATCCTACTCAATGAATGTTTCATTACATTTTGTGGAAACTGTCCCAGTGGAAACTGTCCCAGTGGTTAAGGAAAAGCAGCAATAAGAAATTTGTGCTACAGATGCCATACAAAAGGCTATTACCTAAATTACCAGAACAGCTAAGTGGACTAAACGTTAAAATGAGCATAGTTAGTTCAAAACCAATAAAAATTAACATTAAAAAGACACTTAGCTGTGAGTTCTGGTCACAGTCATTACAACAGACTGGTAAGGAAGTCTAAAATAATAAAGAAAAGAAACAAAAAATGTCATCTGTAAAAGAAAAAACAGAAATCATTTGCATTGGTCACACTTAAATGTCATCCACTCTCAAGTCCACAATAACGTACAGAAAACATTATAAGAGTTCGCATTTTGAAATTCCGTTTGGGACGTTGTTCCAGATATTGGAGTGTAGCCAACACAAATTAAGCATCACTGACCTACATTTCTGTCCTCACCATAGGTAGATCCAAAATTACTACCATACCTGAAATTATAATGACAATTTTTCTTTGTGCGAGATCTGAAAGTTATTCCAGGATACCATACCAAACATAATTATATAAAACTCCAAAGAAAAGGTTCAAAGTGACTTATATGGTGTGCCTTATAGGCAATTCATCATAAACAATTTTTATGATGCGATTTTAATCTTGCCTTTGTAAGCAATTCATCAAAATAGATATGGATTCATCACAGATACAGGTAGCTCATCATATATATTATTATAGGGTGTGTTGGGAATCATGCTGTTGTAAGCAATTCATCAAAATGGATACGGAGTCCTCATAAAGAGATCGTAGTTTAATTTCTTCTCTCATCTTATTGCAAAATTTCATGCTAAATGATAGTTTTAATGTTATACCTTACATGTATTATAAATGAATAGTTTATCTTCAATGTACGAATCTATTGTTCTGATATTTGTGATTCATGATTGTATCAGTTTCTTTTCCTATAAATGTTTGCATTTATGTAATGTGATGGCAAGCACACTTGCTGCAGCCCCCAACCCCCATCATGACAATTATTTCATGGAAAATTATTATAGACTAATAATTAGGGTCAGCATTACAAATTAGGTAAACTTTAAGGGTGGTCAGGTTAAAGCTTTTTTCTTTTGACCTATTGCTGCTAACTGCATCAGTTGAAATGTCAGATCAAGAAGCGATGTGAAAACTATGATTACCTTTTACATTCTGAATGTCCTGGGTGACTGAATTTTTTAAGGCACTCACCTTTACAGATCACTCACAAATCTCAACTCTGTCCAGATGAGTTCGAATCTCGTCTTGACCAGCATGGGTATGTAAGAATGTTTGCTAATAGCTACCCATGGATCAATTGTTTATCCCGACTTCTACTTCCACCAAATACACTGGCTACCATGTATAGCCTTTCATGTGCTGAAATGTGGCACTAAACCCCACGAAACCAAACCATTCAAATTCTGCAGCAGAGCAAATTTAATTTATACATTTTGGCATGCATGGCCCCTTGATATAATGCACAACAAACACCAACATCCTTCATATAACTTGGTTTTTGGTCACTGAACCAATGACAGGCAACAGGTTTTTATTGCTATGTAATCTTCCCCAGACTTAAGTACATATTTAGGACTGTGATATACCTCTTTGTCTATGTATCTGTCCATCACAGAATCACATAAACTCTAGGATGAAACTTCAAGAAATATTGCCGCCATGTTACAATTGGGGTAACCAGGCCACCACTAATATATTGGCAATGGTCTGATAAACAAAAATTTCAATTACAATGCCATTTGCAAATAAATCAGAAATTTTTATTTTTAACCCACAAGATCACCACAATAATTTTTGTGATTCTGTCTTAATTAAACTGGTCACGCTTAAAGTAAAACAGAAGCCAGTTCAGTTTGTAATTCAACATTTATTATTCAATGACATCTTAAAGTTTCAGATAGATATTCAAGCTTCTTCAGGATGCTCTTGTTGAAAGATGCCACAGTTTGCTCTGCATCTGAGGAACCAACTTACTTTGTTTATATTACTTATCTCTCTACCATTATTTGCTGGATGATTGCATTGTGCAATTCCTAGAATTATGTTATTAAACCTTCTTGCGAACAGTTATATAAGTGGTCTACCCTACAGTTGAAAAGGTACTGGCTGATGCAGAGACCACTCTGTGACGACTGGCTGATGCAGTGATCATTCTGTGATGACTGGCCATTGCTGTCTGAACTGCCTGTCTGCCAGTATATTTTTCTCTACCTTTTCATGTGAATGGTCCCCTCCAAAGCTGTCTATCTGACAAGGTTGCTGCTGTTTTTCAGCACAAGAGACTATATATGGGTTCAGTAGACTCACTGGTAGAGGAAGAACCTGGAAAGACCCCGGTAAGAACCACATACACATGGGAAGCCACTGGCAGCTTTCTCACAAATCCAATCTGAAAAGGTTAGAGACTTCCAATGCAACAGAAGGGGCACAAGGTCCTCCTCTACACCTGATGTATGCCATGACCAACAGCGAAAATCATGCTTTATGAGACTGATACATCCCTTTAAGGCCAATGCAACAATTGACAGGGTTTAAAATTAACATTAGTACACTAGCCCAAGGCTTGATAATTTCCTGATGAATTAGTAATTTAGTAGTTTTCATACTTTCATCAGTCTGATGGCTAGTTATCAATAAGTTTCATTTGAATCATAAACTTGTGAAGGATTGGGGCAGTTTCAACAGGAATAAAAAAAAATTCCAGGTACTAGCTCTTCTGGCTAAAATTGAAATTTATTTTAAATTCTGGGCTTGAATGACTTGCTTTTCTATGTACCTGAATTGAAGAGCAATTTCCTAGTGATATCAAAAGCCCTGGAAGGCTACCTCCTCATGCTGTATGTGTCGGTAAGCACCAGATCCAGAATCCGAGGCATCCTGTTCAGGAATGAGTATGATCCTGGGACATGAATAGGAACTCAGGTTAGAAACCTGTCCAGATTTAGTTACTAACTCAGATGGTGACATAATCTGGATTCTGAAAAAATCTGAGGTGAAAAAGAGCGATTTGTAGCTTTTTATTTTCATCCTGAAGCTTGCGGGTTTTATTAACCTTTTCATTTCCACATGGTCTGTTTCTCTACAACTTTCTGTTTTAACTTTAAGCTTTCTATATTTTGAGCATGCTGTCTTCACTCAAACTCCTATAGTAGTTTTAAGCTCTGATTCTTAGACTAAGACTTCTTTCGCTTTCACTAGATTTTATTGATCAGTAATTCATATTCGCTTTATAAACTCAGATTTAAATGTTTTGTCATTAGAATTTGTACAACTTATTCTCCATAACATAGTAGGGCCCTGGGTGCTAAATGGTTTCAGGTACTCACCTTAAAATTCAGATGACTCACAACTCACTTCTATTGCCATGGGTTTGAGTCTTTGCTCGGCCATTACGTGCACAATATAAAAGATTGGTTATATCTTCTGGTGGGTTTTTGGTTCTTTCTAGGGTCTTCCCAAGTTTTTCCTCCACAAGATGTACTGGCCTCCATGCATTAAACCAAGCAATCCATAACATAGTTTTTGAACAGTGCCAGAATTGATGAAACTGTTTCGACTAGTGTTATGTATATTTAATTTGTATTATTTGTTGGCTTTTCTAAACGATTACGTTATATGCATATGAATTTTGCATTGACCTTCTCCAAAATCAAGTTCTTTGTGTTGTTGACCAGTTACATTTATTTTGTAAACAACAGAATACATGACTAAATATTTCCCTTTGTGAATTAACTGTTTGCATCAATATTAATGGTAAATATGTTTATATTCCTGATTCTTACTGTATAAACTTTTAGAATGGAATTTTCCATTGTGTGACTGAGTATTTTCAGAAAATAGTAATTCCAACCTAGGTCAAACAGAGGGGTCAGTGCTAAAAAAAATTCCATTAACCAGAAGCCCGTGGATGCTATAATTTTAGATCGGGCCGGTTCCGTGGTCCGAGGTGTGGTGTCCTTCCAGCTGTTAAAAGAACTCTAATTTGCCCGAGAAAGTTTTGATTTGCTGATGAAATGCTGCAATTTATTTCCAAGATGTTGGAAGACTACTATTAATAAATGATTAGTATGATTCATCATTACCCATATGAAGACCATCAACTTAGCACTTAATTTCTATCGAAAGCTGTAAATTTTGTATTTTAAATGAAATATGTGATCTTCGAACAGGGAACATATTTCCTGGGTCACTATAACTAGTGCTCACGTGGATTTAACATGCATGTGATTCTAAAATACCATTTTGTATATTTGTGTGCCAGAACCAGTCAGAGCCAGTCTTATGGGTATCGGAACTGACCAGGTACAACAGGTGCAATGATGCTTGGTCACGTAATGTGGCTGAGGTAAGAGTGTATAAAGAAGTTGTTACAGTATATACTCGCGTATTAGCCCGTTCACGTATAAGCCGACCCCCAAACTGAACAGATATAAAAAGTGCATGACCCGCGTATAAGCCGACCCACCACTCCGAGACATCTCAAGATGCACGAGGTATGTGTGTTGATTAGGATGTTCAACGTAGCTTTAACAATTTTTCAGTCATATCGCTACTATGTCTGCAGTGTGGCAGTTTAAAGTGATGTCTAGCACTGGGGCATCATGCCACAGACATGTCCTACCCAGTCGCATTATCCTGACACCAAGCCGACCAGTCCTAACACTAACCTCTTAATGCTGAGCGCCTAGCGAGCAGCTGTTAGTACCATTTTTGTAAGTCTTTGGTATGACCCGACCGGGGTTCGAACCCACGACCTCCCGCTTCCGAGGCGGACGCTCTAACCACTAGGCAACCGGAACGGTATGCACGAGGTAAGTTCAAAAAGCATTTATTTGGGCAAACTTATATTTTAAACAAAAATTACATGTATACTTATCTCGAGGTTGGCGTGCATGATTAT
The DNA here is from genome assembly GCA_028554795.2 of Sinohyriopsis cumingii. Classification (NCBI taxonomy): domain Eukaryota; kingdom Metazoa; phylum Mollusca; class Bivalvia; order Unionida; family Unionidae; genus Sinohyriopsis; species Sinohyriopsis cumingii. The sequence continues at coordinate 70,765,343 of CM068841.1, read as the reverse complement.
TAAAAAGAAATGGTATAAACTTGTTTGAAAAGTAATTTAATTTTCTTTTTTCTTATTGTTTCTGCCTAATTTAGATTTGTGTATAATTTGATCGAAAGATGACTAGAATTTAACAATCGAGAGTTGCTGTAACACTACCCAAGAGTCTCCCTTTTGATTCAATTATTGTTTTATTGCATTGGACATTTTATATCAGTGCACTGGTAATTACATTTTTACTTTGCTTTGAAATTTTAAACACCTAACTCGTTAAAATGTAATCCCAGTATGACCGCAGAACGAACAATTATTATACGGTTCGATTAAACGCTCGCAATTAGGCTACTGAACGTATTTACATAATGAGGCCACCGCATGTACATTGTAGGTTTGATTACGCGCTGAATTAAGTACATCCCTTGCAGTCGAATCATGGGCACCATTGCGCTAAACTTTAATGATATCTCCAAAATATAATAATGAAGTTTCAGAAATAATGTTTCGAAAATTATGCTAATACCGTAAAAGCTGAGTTGTAGTTTGCCTTGATGTAAGCGACCTTACACCATACCTGTCAACTTTCACGCCGGGAGGAGAGAAAAAACTCCCAATTTTTGGGGTCGCTCCACACCTACCTCCCGATTTCATAATATCTTCCAGTTTTTGCAGAGAACTCCCGATTATTCCATTATGTCTTCGATTTTCATTTCTTCTAAACAAGAAAGTCCTACATGTTCTGTTGTATCACCTGTGAATTATTGTTGTGACGAAATAATTACTTTACTAGAAAGAATTCGCGTCTTCACTAAATAGAATGTTAAGTTAAAATTATTCACGTAAATTGATGATTTTTTTTTTACCTCTACAACAATACAAAAAAAAAAAAACCAGAACAAACAACAAGAAATCAGAACCAAATAATCGTCCACAGTTAATTTCAGTCCCAAGAACGATCACTACCAATGCAGTAACTACATATGGTATAGCTCCATTCCCACAAAAGAAAGTTACACGAGTGAAGACCTGGCATTTTTATACCGTATAAACCAATGTTAACTACCATCGTTAAATTAAAAGGAATGAAAATACATACCACGCAGCAAATGTGTCATCAAAAAACTAATTCATAATACATGTTTTATAGTAAACAATACTAAATGCTTTACGAGTTGACAATAATAAATAAAGGTCGGATATACAACAAGGAGAAAAATAATTGCCACATGTACGCTACAATGAAGCTGCATATTTTGGTACCTTTAGTTCAACAAAATTGGGAATCCTTTATTTGCCAATCAATTGCTATTCATTGCATAACACACAATAGTGTAGAACAGGGGTCTAAAACTCAAGTCATCCTGAGGGCCGCATGAGGGCATTTCTGATGGCCCGCGGGCCGCACCAGCTTTGTTATCTCTCATGACACCTTATGACGCCAATCATTTTGCTTTTTATTTTATTTTATTTAATTTTTTTTTTTGGGGGGGGAGGGTGCTCTCCCTGGTTGATCTTCTCAGACCATTTAGGGAGGCCCTCCTGCCCTACTTGTGGTTATATGTGCTATATTTTTCTCTTTATTTATATGTTTCCACTTTTATACAAGTTTCATGTTATACTATTTGTATACATATATATTTAGTATTGATTTATTTTTTTATTTATTTAAATTTTGTTTATTTATTTTTATTTTTAATATTTATTTATTGTTGTATACGTATTGTATTTTTTTATTATTTGAATAATATGAAAATTCTATTCAAAGTATTCGTCGTCTTCCAGAATGTAGGTTTCGTTCCTTTTTGCATCTTCTCTCTTTTGTCTCTTTAATGCTATCCTTCTACGTCTGTCTCTGTTTAATTCTTCTTCTTGCGGTGTTGTTGGCTCTGGATCTTTTGATGTTTGCGTTATGGTTTCCTGGTTATCCGAATTACTTCCGGACAATCGTCATAACCTTCCAGATATATTTCTATCTCATTTTGCATTGTTTCCCTCTTTTGTGTTTTTTTTCCCCCGTTGTTTTTGTCTTTTGGCTACTTTGCTCTGGTTTTGTTCCCTTGTATGTTTCTCTAAAATTTTCGTTCATGTTAGCTTCCAGATATCTTTCTATCTCATTTTGCATCGTTTCCTTTGTTTTGGTATTTTGGCTACTCTGCTCTGGTTTTGTTTGCAATTTTCCTTGTTGTATGTTTCTCTTCCTCATAATTTGCGCTGTATGTTTATTTTGGAGTACGTCTACTTGTTTTCCTGCTACTTGTTGTTGTGCCTTCTGTTGTTGTTGCTGGGTTTGTTTTTGTACTAACTGGTGTTTTTGTTTTTCCTGTTGTTTTAAGATCTTAGTTTCTTGCTTTTCTTGTTTTAAACGCTGTCTCTTGTTTTTGTTGCTGTTGTTGGAATTTCTTTTGTCCATTTTGTTGCCTTTGTTGTTTTTCTACATGGTGTTGGCGTTCTGGTCACTTTGTGTTTTTGTTGTTGTTGTTGTTGTGGTTTTCCTTGTTGTTGTTTTTGTTCTTGTTGTTGTTGTTTTTTGTCCTAGGTGTTGATGTTCCTGATCCTGTTGGTGTTGTTGTGTTTCCCCTTGTTGTTGTTTTTGTTCTTGTTGCCTTATAGTCGGGAAGATTTCCATCGTAGTTGTGTATACTTGTTCTGTGTTCGTTAACTGGTTTTCCACCGGGGGTTTGGGGCATTTATGTGGGGTGTGCCCTGTCTCCCCACATCTGTTGCACTTCGGTAGTATATACATCCCTTATACCAAGCTTTTGTCAGAACACCATGTAAGTAGAAGGCTCTTTTGATCCCTCTCAGTTTTGTTTTTTCAATTTCCAGTATTCTCATTCCGTTGTATATGGAGAATCCTGGAACCGTTGCCAGTCTAGATTTTTCTATCCTTATACCGACTTTTTTTTCGAAACAGGCGACAGTTTCTTCCAGTGGTATTTCCATGGGGATATCCGATAAATGGAGTTCTCCTGTCTGTTTCTTGATCTTTTTTAGAATTGGTGATAGGTTTTTAACTATTACAGTCTCTCCCGAAATACTTATTTATCCAGACTGTAATACCGGCAATTTCTCTCTTGGTCGTATTATGTATCCCTCATATCCTTTCCTGTTGATGGATTAAATTTGTTCTAAAATGTCCGGATTCCTAATTTTTAGGGCTATTATTACTGTGGACGTAGTAGGTACTCTTTCTCTCTGTATGTGTCTCATATCTAATTCCTGGGTACCTTCCTGATACTTGCATTCAAGATATGGCCCTTCTTCAGTCTCAATTCTTCTTAAGATTTATAGTTTCCTTATTGCATTGTGAGCCTCCGCCATGTTTTCTCGTTTACCTTGCTCGTGAGTAGTATTCACTCTCTGTTTTCTTCTTCTGTATTTTTGTGTGAATTCTTGTTTATGGTATTATACTAACGTATATAATTCCATCGATTCTGTACATCTATCTTGAGAGTTAGTGAGCTGCCTTGGTTGCCAATTGTTTTCTGGGAGCTTTTCCTCCGGTAGATTTTCTTGCGGTTTTGATATAGCTTACGAGCTGGCTTCAGTCTTAGCTTACGATTTAGACAACCGAATCATTTTGCGGTCTACAGGATACGGATTGGCGGGCCCGCAGGCCGCGTGTTTCAGACCCCTGGTGTAGAACATGGTTTCTTTAAATTACGACGGAGGGCCAGTCGTTTTCATAAAACAGTTGCATCGATAAGGATTAACTTTTAATTGGTCGCGCTGGCTTTCTTGCTTGTTTATTTAAGACTAATCTTTAACTATTTTGCAGTTTGGCCGCAGCTGGCCAGAATATGACAAAAAAGGCTCGTCCTGGGGGAAAATAGGGCGCTTCACAGGGAGAAACGGCGAGTCTGTTTGCAAATTTCATGCATATTGGAGCAGGAAGATCGATCAATATTTAGTGAAAAAAGATCCAGATTTTAGGTCCCAATCTCTATTTTTTATATTCAGTCTCCCTACATGGCTTTTAAAAAGTTCATATGGCTTACAAAATTACGGTAATCATGCTAATATTATGGAATAAAAAGGCAATTACACATCAATGTACTGGTATAGTTGCCGGTCAAAATTCCCTCTTAACACAAGCCAGTTTCAGGGTTTTAATGATTAACTAGCCTGTACTGCTATTGCAAAACGAAAGACAAATTTGCCGACTATCAACATAGGAGACTCCGAAACATCCATTGTGTAGAAAGTTATGATGTTTGTTCAGCCAAAATACAAAACTAAAATTGATTGATGATGATCTTAGTCGATCTCTATGAGAATTTTAGATTTTATTATTACCACTCTTCGTGAACATGTAAATTATGCAAGTTATGCGCCTTATATAATTAAACGTGGGTACCTTTTTAAAAATATTACCTCCATTTGTAGGATCACTTATATCACTGAAAATGAGTAACTCGCGAGTACGTCATTCAACGTAAATGAAACGGCTATTAAGGACTAGCTGAAATGTTATCGGGAAGAACGCAGTTCGGTAGAAACAATGAATAAAGCAAAATCTGTATCTAATATGTTTGTGAATAAATAAGGATTTAAGTGATGCTATGCACGCTTTGCACTGTGTAAGTACTGTACAGCCTGGTCTCCCGAGTAAACGCAACCGGCCAGCGAATAATGAAGTCTGTATTTACCTTTATTTAATTTCGTGTGGAAGAAATCAGAAAATAATAGCAAAATCAATCATAGTATTGTATAATAGTCTAATAATTGTCTGGTCACGTTATTTTATTTTACATGCCTATATCTTAGGACATGGAACAAATTATTTTTTTCGTGTCCCAAGATTTACAGCCATTACAGTGGTTAACAAAAAGGTGAAGTTTAGAAACTGGCCCGCGGATAAGCTGACTCCCCCCACCCTTCTTCAAGGCCTTTTTTTTTCCTGAATTATTCGGCTGTTACGCGATTATATACGGTAATTGATTTCTTTATTGTTGTAATTTGGATAATTGGATAATTTGGGGCAAACGTGAGATTTTTGTGAGGAATTATAAGTAATGAACGTGGTTATGCTGGTTCTTGGGCCCTTGATAAAAATTTGACCGTCCTTTGGCTGCGTTGAGATAAAAAGTAAAAAAAGAAAATATTACTGCAAAACCTCTTGGAAATTTGTATGTTCTTATTTAATTACATTATTCAACTGTTTCAAGTTAAAGTTTAATTTTTTTTATATAAAAAAAAATGACAATTCAGCTGTTGTTTGCTCATGCTGACACAAATGTAATGAAACATTGGTTTCGTGTGTAACGTGTTTAGGCTCGAGTAAACAGTAACACAAGAAAGAGTGAAAACAAAAAGCTTTGAAAAATACAATAATTTATTTCCCTGGAAAAATTCTGTAAAAGTGAAAAAATACGAACTTACGGTTTTATAGAATCAAATCTAAAATAATATAGGAATACAATTTTTTATGTCCTAATTAACAAAATGTTCTACTGATTTCAAGTTCGAATCCCGACGAAGAATCCAAGATGAAGACGATGACGAATGCTGCAATCTGTAATCTACAGTTCCTTCTAGAAACATGAATTATCACGCTGGTTTTGGAAATCAAAATAAAGTTCTTATAAGAACTGTCTTTGATTAAGAAATCTCCCATGAGCACATGTATTTTCCAGAAAAATAACTGAAATAATCCTTCTGAATCCAAGTAATTTAAAATAGCTCCAAAACAGCACAGCATACAACTTAGTTTAACAGCCCAGCTTCTACTGAGAATAAATCTCTAAAACATAGGTTATATGTCTTTTAAACGTAAACAATGGGATCACGTGATCATGTTCTGGAAGTATAGAAATTAGTACTTGTTACAGATCACGTCTATCCAGTGTGACCCTGACGAAAACCAATCATTTCACTCTAAGAAATAAAAAAATAAATAAAATTGTTTACATCTTAAGCACGAAGTCCCATCATAACCTCGACAACAACCAATCACTGTAAACTAAAATAGAACTTGTTTACGTGGTTGCTAAAAAAAAGTTGAAATAAGGTCAGGATTTAGATCAACATCTGGTATTTATAAACTAACAGTCAAGGTCAAACTATTTTCTGAAAAAAGTATCATCTCTAGTGAATAAATTTACATTACAATATCATGTAATAAAACATAATAAAGTTTAAAACTGACAAACAAATAAATTGAAATAAATATATATTAAATAATGTATAATTAAATCAAATATTCATAACAGATTACTGGAAAAACATAATAGTGGCATATATGAAAAAGAAAACTGTAAACAGAAACTGGATGAATCAACACACGCTTCAGATGCTAATAAGGATAAACACTCTTGATCCACTGAGTAAGAAGGACATGAGTGAGAGTAATTAGACAAAGGATGACCTTAGGAACTGGAGAAAAACATTGCTTTGTGGTAACTTTTGGGGGATCCAAACAAACACAAATATAATAGGGTTAAGTTTTTATCGTTTCATTTTTGAACTGCAGCAGTTGCAATGTTGTGTGGCAAATGATATAAAAAATGACAATTTGTTTTTACGTAAGGAAATTAGTCCAAGCTTGTGGAATCTGAGTTACGGGCTCGTGACATTTAAGGTCACCAGCCTAAGCATGCATCCAGAAAAAGGTTTCTTTTCGTACTGGGGTAAATAAACTTGTGTACATAGGGATTATTTATTCTTGCCTTTTTCTTGGGACATAATCAGTCTATTGTTGTGATCAAATTATTCAAATTAGTATTCACTGCAAATACAAAGTGCTTATCAATAATATTCTTTTTGGAGAAAAAAATTAATTTGGAATTATTGTGAATTCAGGCCAGGATAGATATGGATTATATTAGTATGATACATCAAAGGCTGTTAGCACATCATCACACCCCAAAGTACTGGTACATTAGCACGTTCAAGACTACTTACACACATCAACATGTTGGTTTTTGCTCTTGTCTGTTAAGAGTTTAAAAACATCGAGTTGTAACAGTATAACATCTTGATCAGATTCTTATTTTTCACCAATATTAAAAATCTTATTATTTATATACCTTGTAGTATTTCAGTATTAGCATCAATAATAAGTGTTAGCTATTTTGGGAGGATGTGAAAGAGACGATATACTCATCAATGATATTGAGGTACACATACTGTACAGCATCAATCTATGCATCTCTGCATTTATCAGCTTTTCACAAATGTCCCACAATCGAACATTGTTATTTCTTGCCCTTTAGTTGCCTTGTTTTCTCAAACCCTTTTCATGTTTTTCTCACGTGCACATTTTTCATATCACGTACAGCCATAATTGTTTCTCAAATTCATTATAAAATTTATCTCATTATACGTTTTTGAGCTGAATTTTGAATGCATTACAATAGTCTGCGACTAAATAGATATACAAGAGTACTATGAATGTCACATTTGCCGTGCCAAGTTTGATAGTCCTTGAAGTAGAAGATAGACATTTTCTGGATGAGGACAATTTTCTTCTTTCAGTCAGCGAAACTTATATCGTCCTAATAGCAAGCAATTCACAAAGTTTAGGCAAAGTGTCTGTCTAATGTTATCATACAGAAACCATCTTGCTTCTTTCAGTAAGAAACCTTGATGATTCAGCTTTTGACTTCCTAATAAATCGCCTTTTCCTCACGATAAATGCAAGCCAACTACAAAGGTTGAGAGAAACGTAATGTAAAATTAATGCTATTGTGCAAAAACCAATTACTTTGTAAATCAGTGACTTGGACCTTTGATCTTTTTTTTTCTCCGAATATCAACCGAGTTCTTCATTACACTAGGTGCAAGCCATCGACAAAGTTTGGGAACGACAGATGATGAAGAGCTCCGGTTGTTGTGCTGAAAGCACTTTTCTTCTTTCAGTTACAATGACCATGACCTTTTGAACCTAAAAATCGGAAGACCTTTCCCTTATCCCAGGTGCAAGCCATCCATCAAAGATTGGTCAGATGTTGGAGAAAAGAAGTTACTGTGTGGAAACCAAATTGGTACCAGAAGAATGGATGATAAACATTAACATAATACACTCCAAACTTATATCCAAGTCATCATGAGCAATAGATTTGCTATAATGAGCAAAACACTCAGACCGGGGATAAGGGGGCCCGGGCCGAACAACACATTTTAATTTTATAAAGGAAACATTTTGTTTCAGCAAGAACTAAGAAAGACCAGGGTGTTTCTTACCACAGGGCCCATAATCGTTCCCTACGGCCCTGCACTCAACTTGCTATTTGTTATTATAATTATTTTTTATCATGGTACATGCACTTTACTTTTGTGTCTAAAAAGTTCATGCAGTTAGGGTCATAGAGTGATAATAAGACCAACGTGTCACTCTCTGTGCTTTTATGTCGCTACTAACTAGTTCCTATTAGTGACAGTTTGTGGCAAAAACTAATAGTTAAAATGTTAAATATAGATAGATGGTAGGTACTTTTACAATACCTAAATGGTATGTAATGTCTAAGCCATGTCCATATTTCCATCACACAGATAGAGATTGGTTAAATTAGTTACTTCTATTAAAACCAAACACGTCATAAGCTGGAAAACAATAAATTCACTAAATATAACGATTTCCCTGCAAAAACAGCAACAGATGATGCACGTCAAGGATTGCTATAGCAACGAAGAAAAAACACAACAACGTAAGACAAAAGAAATGTGGAAGAAAGTCAAGTGAAATCGGATAGGAAAATGTCAATAGATTAAGTGTACAATATGATTTCAAACAATTGTATATAAAAAAAAATTATGAAAAATATGCATCGCGTACCGACAAAACTAATGAGAAATAAAAGATTGAATCTATTATGTGTTTTGAATTGGAGAATAAACGAGAAATTAGAAGATGAAGTTGAAGAATTGGGAATCTGTTCTACGATATAACTTGTTATAAAAAAATTACAATTTTAATCAGGTTGGTTAGTTGGGAAATGAATTATTGAAATGGGGGGAAAAAAAGCATTACTATGAGAATTTCGAATCCCGGTGTGCAGAGGCGGCGTTAGGAGTACGCGGGGCCTATGGCCGACCATGACCGCGCGGGGCCAGGGTATCGGTATCTCGATTGGTATGCTATTGCACACACTGATCATGTCTAGACTAGATCAACTTTCGCGATTTGGCGGAGAATATAGCTTGACAAACTCATAAGGACGACCTTAGGCCTGAAGCGCGGAAATCCCTCAAGAGCGGGGCCTGGGGCGGTTGCCCCACTTGCCACCCCCAAACGCCGTTCATGCCGATGTGCATTTGTACGGACATGATTACATTGCTGATATTTTTTAAACCCGTGGCAAAGGAAGATGCATATTTCGCCAACAAAATACAATAAAGGTTTAATGCCATATTGTGCCTATAAATAGTATGTATCTGTAAATTCTACATGGGTCTTCCTTATTTTATATTGGCACTGCCTGATAAATGCATTCACCAAACTTAACAACAATATACGTTTATATTGACAAGCACTACATTTTTCAACCAACAACTGCTATTATTTCAATATCCCTAAAGATAGCCTCACTAAGTTTTGTCTCGTTCGTGGGGGTCTTGTACTCCTTACGGCTTGTATAGAATTACCTGGACATTAAATCTGGATTCAGCCTAACTAGGCATAATACAGTAGTATGTTCGTAAGAACTCTTTGTACCTAGCAGTGTGAAGTTTGGCCTCACGTGACAATTACTCGTCTCATTCTCGATCGCACATACTTACTTAGAAGTCGAGTCAAACTACAAACAACAAAGATCCAGCTCTGCCATAGCATAATGTGCATTCAGATTAGGGTTCATGCTGTTTGTTCTACTGATTAATCCTAACAAAACTTGACAGACCCAGATCTGCCGGAATATAATGCGTCAACGATCTGGATCTGTGTAGTCTGCAGTTAGAATCACCATATAAGCGAGTACAGTGACAACAGAATATAATTCATCACTAAATAGCAGTTCCCAAGCAAACATGGATCATGAAAGCCATGATTTAGATAAACAAAGAAAAATACATTATTATTTCATCCATTTCCATTTATTTCTCGCACATACACACACACACGAAAAGCCTTTCGAGTTCTTATATAAGTTTATGGTAATTAAAGCCATGAGCTTAACAGTGTTGTAGGAATTTGTGAAGTTGTAACTTTGGCCATCTTAATCACATGTTGAAGTGTAAGGATGGAAGGATTATCTCCAGGGTTGATTTTTGACTACCTATTTGAAAATGACCTGTTTATCATCTTTGGTGCCAGAACATTCCCACCATGATGAACGTTGTGCGCATAAAAAGACTCAAAAAAAAAATAAATATAAAAGACAATTAAGGTTCATATTAGGAGAAAAGGGGCACATCACAAGCGTAAGTAAATATAATGCATTATCCATTTCAATCACTGACAGAAATGTCATACTGATTTTTATTAACTGTTATCATCGATAGAACACATAAAAAGAGAAGATGAAATCTTAATCGATACGTTGCTGCGTTTATTTCCAGGGTAGTGTACAAGAAGGAATAAATGCAGACTCAAATTTCTAAATAAAGCCTAGAAGAGATTGGTTACTTGAGCACGAGAAATTAAAACCATAGTACATAAAGCTCATGACACTTGTGACTATTAATGAAAACAGGTACAAAGGTATCTGATGTATTATATCTATAACAAATATTCACATTTCCAGCATTATATGCCTTGAATCAGTCGTTATTGGGTCGGACTACTGCACTGTTTGATACAATGTCCTTGTCAACTAAAATAACCATGACCTGAATACAGAGTAGGTTTAATTAGAATGTAATCAAGTTTGTGTGTGTGTGTGTGTACGTGTGTGCGCGTGCGTTATGTGATTTGGATTTTTTAACGTGGCTTTAACAATTTTCTGTCATATCGCTACGACGTCTACAGTGTCAGTTTATAGTGATGTCTAGCACTGGGACATCATGCCGCAAACACTTATCGTGATGTCCCACCCAGTCACATTATCCTGACACTAGACCTACCATACTTAACACTAACCTTTTAATGCTGAAGCAAAGCAGCTGTGAGTACCATTTTTATAAGTCTTTGTTATGACTCGGCCGAGGATCGAACCTTGCTCACGCATCTGAGGCGGACGCTCTAACCATTAGGCACCGGAAGAATGTGATCTAAATATCATGATACCTTTGCCTTCATAGGTTTTACAACGTAACTGTTTGACCACTGGCAACAAGGAAATGTTTGGCTCACGTCAGCAAGCATGTGAGACCTGGCCAAAATTCAAATTTCATTTTGTAAACACAGTTCTTTTGCCTCGAGTGTTGGAGAATAAAAGATACGAAATCTGTTTCAGTTGTCATTCGTGGGAAAATAGATTTTGTGCAGGTAGGACTATGCTGTAAGGCAGTGTTTCTCAAACTTTTTTGTCTTGCAGCGCACGAAAAAGATCTAAAAATTTTCACGGCATACCTGAAAATATTTAACAATTTTAGTGGTGAAAAACTTATTTATTTTTACATATATATTTAATTTTAAATTTAATGTGAAGGATGTGCCTGCTTTCGAGAGCAAATCAGATTGAAGCGAGGCTCCAAAGTTGACAAAGAAGCACGCATTTCATCGTCGATTTTAAGAAGTCTCTCTCTCTCTCTTTCGATTTGATTTCAGTCAATGTTGAAAATCCAAACCCACAAAACCACGAAGATACAAATGGCAGAATTACTTTGATTGCTTTTGAACCGATTGCAGGATATGTTTTCTTGATTGAGATCCAAAACTCATCCAAGCTTATTTCGGGAAATGTTGACTGAAAAAATGTATCGTTTTTTAAATCAATGAGCTGTTCTTCTTCTTCGGTTGTAAGATTTGTAGTTTCGCTGTTTCCGAATGGATTGATCACCCATCCATATTCATCGCTTGCATGTGATGGGAAGTAATGCTGCAGTGCCGATTGTAGGTCTCTCAGTGTGTCCAGAATTTCGGGGATGAGATCTCGCACAAGTCTCGCGTTACGAAAGGAACCAATGAATGACAGACTGACAGAGATTGCGTTTTTATATGTTACTTTTTTAAAAAAACTTTTGCGACCTTGATTTACCATTTAATTTTTCGATATGTTCAAGGTTTCGAAACGCTAGCAATTTTAAATATTTTTCAAAACTCCCACGGCACACCTGCAAATCTCTCGCGGCACACTAGTGTGCCGCGGCACACAGTTTGAGAATCACTGCTGTAAGGGTTAATCAACATTTCTCATTGATGCAAGAAAAAGTAATTAGTATAGTGTCATTATCCCCCTTCCCCGGTGAAAGGTTGTATTTTAAAATGTTTTTAATTTACTGAAGGATTACAGAAGAGGTGACTTCATAACAATGTCAACAGCTAAATGCATGATACCTTCATTTTATATATAATTATCTCATATATGTTTAATCAGAAGTGGCAGCATTAATCAAATTGGTTATTTCATTTTCAAATGTTTTATTGATTAGTTTATTTAGATTGGATATTTAAAACCCAAAACAGCATCAAATATCTAATTAGCTACGAGAAAACACTGAATGATTTTTAAAAATACCTTTTCATCTTTCTCAGTTTCCTAATCTAAGTTGAATTGCATGTCACATAGCATTGTTGTTTTCTTTACAGTACTTTAAAAATCTGATAAATTTATATGTATGTTATCCATGCAAAACAAAAGTGCACATCTATCAGCAAAATTGTTATCCTTTATATCGAGTCTTTTTGTTTGATCTAGAAACTCTACATTTCTCAAATTAAAACAAAAATAGAAAAATGTATGCTCTGGTGTCACGTTTGCTAGGCCCCGGCTATAAAGCCATGTATATGCTATAATCTGCTGTCTTGGAAATAATACTGCGGCCATGTGTTTGATATCTAAAGATTTCCGCAGGCTAGTGTTAAACTCGTACGCAATGTTACCATGACCAGCCAGATAGTGGAAACTTGAGTTGGCGAAGGAGACTGCTTGCATCATTTGACAAAGACTTGCCTATATCACACCTATATGTTAAATGTTGGCTCCATGATCAAAAGGAAAGTCCACGGGTGAACGAGACGTGTTCTTATCCGTCCCCACGTGGACAGACAGCGAGAGGACCAATGTCCGCTAAGTTTGACTGGATCGGTCCACAGAGATATCTAATCAAAATCTGAGATAGAGTACGTGATAGAATTCAGACACGAATGATACCTTATGAATCTTTAGAATGAGTCAGTATTCGCCTGGACAGATTGCTAAGCAATAGGGTTACTCAAGACAGCGACTCGTAATTTGGCGGCTAAATAGATATAGGTCAATGAAAACTTTTTAGGGGAAGGTGATTTCGAGCTAGGTGAATGAAACCTGGCTCAGATGAACAACCCTATAGAAAACACTAGGGACTAGAAATACCCCATCAAAAATTTAACTTTAAATAAATGTTTGATCAAAATTCTATTTTAATAAAAAGAAACAAACAAACACACTTATGGGGGAAACAATCATACATAAAACACCTTTTCTTTTTTTTCGGCAAGTGGGGGAGGGGATCTGTCTCGTGCCCCAAATTTAAAAAAAGTAATTTGGCGGCAAAACATAGAGGTAAATTATAAGGAGAGACAAAGCTTAAAAAAGTCAGTAAGTTATTTGCTCGATTTTTGCAGAATATTACGGTATTATAATTGTAATTATCTGTAGTATGTAAACTTAATTACTAGCATCATTTAGGATGTAGAATTACCTTTGTAGTGTTTCATTTACATTCGTATTTGAGAAATGGGCTTGAGCATACGTAGAGAATTATTAGATGCGAGGCGGAATTATGTAGGTTGTTAGCTTGTGGCCAGAATTAATTCTGTAATTCGGTGTTAGGTTTTACTTCGTAGTAAACTAGTGAATATGTCATTGCGTTATGTTAGAATTTACACATGCTTGAATTGTGAATTTGGAAAATGGTTGAAGTGTGCGAGATTAGTTACTATGGACGTATGGATATATCAGAGCATAGATATTTGAATATTTGTGTAGTTTGTAAAAGTGTAAGGTAAAGAAATGCGTCTGATTATTGTGATATTGTTTAGTGTAACTGGATTAGGAATATGTACTGATGTGATAGAATTTATTGATATATGTATAAGAAGTAATTGATATCGTGCTGTATTATGACGTTTGTTTTACCATAAAAGAACGTATGGTATCTCGATGTGAACGAATGCGTGACCGAAGAATTTTAATAGCCGTTATCTGATACTAGGCTGTGTGTAGTGTGAGATGAGAGGGCTAAGGAAAAAGACTACCGTTCTTGTGTTTTCATAGGTAGCTTTTTAGGGGACAGAGAACTTTCGTTAAATTGAGTCCTGAGTCTCCAAGAGGTGGAGACGGAACTAAGACTAGCCAAACAGTCGAAGATGACAGAAGTCTAGTCGGTGGAGAGAAGGTGGAAAGGATGTGGAGGAGGATGAAAAGGAGTCGGTGGAGAAGAAAGTAGATGATGAGATGGAATTTGGAGAAAGTGGAGAAGGAATTTGGATAAGGTTGGGAAGGAAGAGGAGAGAAATAGGAGAGAGAAAGGAAACAAAAGAAGAGTAGAAATACAATGACAAGTGGAAATTAATCTTACACTGCTAATCAAGTGATGCAATAGGGTATTAAAGTGTCGAGCGGGATTAGTGTAATTGGAAATTTGATTCATCTGATTATTTGTTTTTTAATTCTTATTCACTGAATTTAAACCTTTTTGTATATTTAAGCATCTAACCACCTGCATTGCTGACCGTGGGCTCGGAGCTTTACATCTTTCTTTCCCTAAATTACCTTCCAACAAAATAGAGCGTAGGTGGGACTTCTATAATAATTTGAATAGAATATTGGGAGCACCCCACCCCAACCATAACAACCCCTTCATATTTCTAGCTGGCTCTGTTATCTATTTATAAAGATATTTTTATATAGAAAACACTTCAGCTGGCAAGCTTTATTTATTGTGATAAGTTCTTGTCACAGTTAGTCTTATAGTTCGTCAATGGAATAATTCAAGCTTAATAATGGGTAACTTGTTATTTTTTTCTTTTTATTTCTTTCTATGACTTATACCTAATATGTTTTCCAAGAACATCGTCTGGTATAGTTATTTACCAATTCACTGTATGTCACATTTTTATTCTCTTGTGGATTTCTGAGAATAAGTAAATATCACACCGTTTAAATGTTTCCTTCACTAAATATATGTTTACTATTTCATAAACTTTTTGAGGTTAACAGTTTGTCTGAAATTTGTTGGAGTCCAATCATCATCAATTTATTCAAACTAAATTAAATTCATAACAAAATAGAATAACAATTTTATCTAACAAGTCCTTCTAATTAACATTTTAATTGTACACTTTAAAATGCTGTTATTTTTTTCTTCTTTTCAGACAATGGAAAATTAATCCGACAGTTTTAAAAGATATATTGTATGTGTATGCATATTTGAAATTAAATATATATAATTTACTATTCTTTACTTGTTTCATGATTTGTAAAAGAATGTTGATCATTCATTAATGAAGGTTTTAACAGTTTCCTAGGAAATAAGCTTACTAACGGCTTGTAAGAGTTATATAATCAGTGCATTATTTATTGATTGTCAAATTTTCAAAACTAATGTATGGGGCAGGGGTAGACATAGCTTAGACTGAATTCGGTTAGCTATCTTCACTATCTGATGTAGTTTGATATCTATCCTGAGAGTACTCATTGAAGAAGAAACTGTTCAAGTTTCATTATCTAATTACAGTCAATTCTGTAAAAAAAAATATAGCCATTATTTGCCTGAATTTTATATATGCCTTGAACAACTGAATTTATTTTTAAACCGCTACATCTTGACCATACGTTTGTAAAGATACTTTTTTCAATTCAGTTAATTGTAGGCTTTCCATTGATTACTGAAAGAATAAACCGTAAAAAAAATGCTATAGCACTGCTACTGAAATTGGGGGTGGGTGGGCGAAATGAAAATAATAAATATTATTCTAAAATTAAGGTTTATAGCTTATAACTTTATTTTTACGACTAAATTAGTTTTCGAACTACACTAATCCGGACTGATTTACTGGTTGTGCAACGTTCAAATGACTAACAACTATTTACATTTTTTTAAACATGCAAAGATGATGCCAGGAAATGCTGTAAAGTGATCGTGACGACAGTAAGGTTTCAAACGTATAAAAATGAAATCGAATTGTGGGATCATGCACGTTATAGCACTTGCATTAATACTGGCAGCATATATTTCAGCGCTAAAAAGACATTGAATACTGAGCATTAAAAACTGGTTAATGATTATTAGAGTGTAACGCTGACTTCCTTACCAGGACTACCATGGTCTGTAGCGAAATAACGGGGAGTGGTGTACACATTGGGCGCCAGAGGTCTTGGGGCACCAAAAGCACAGGCGCTATAGGTACTGACGAGCCAAAATATCTTTGGGTCATCACCGTCGCCCCGGGCGCCATTTACCCTTAGTACGCCACTGTGCACGGTTTTCTAGTCTCCTGCATACTGATTATAGCAAATTTAAAATCGGAAATCATTCTAATGTTTTTATTTGTTTGGTATTAAAAAAAACAGGTCAAAACGCTCCACTGAAAACTCGCCACCCACCCACGCCAAAAACGTCACCTCTTTTCACTAAATCACCCCCACTGCAAAATCGCCAATAATAAAAACAAACGCACCTATGTTTCACAAAATCGCCTCCATTACAATCAATAAGGCCCCACGTGCTTCATTCTCTGCATTAATTACAACTTTATAAAGTGTCATACTGCATGCACGATTTCGTAAACAGCCATTATTTCAATGATCATGAAATTTATAAATTTGATCAACGTAAGCACGTTGTTCCTAATATGCAGAAAACACCGTTAAATTTTACGAAGTGTCACATTTCATGCATGATCCTGAAAACAGCCAATATTTCGATGAGCATACATTTTATAAATTTGATTTACGCAACACGTTCTTCCTATGCTGCAGAAAGAAACAGCCGAAAAAGGATACCGGAAAACACCTTTAAATCTTATACAGTGTCATATTTCATGCACGATTATGTAAACAGACAATATGTATAATGATAATCGTTGTTCTAAGTTTGACCAGTCAATGGACATGATGTGATGATACTCATCTGCTGCGAAACGCGGCCGAAAAGAAAATAAAACATCTCTTTCTCAATTGTGTGGGGGGGGGTGGTGGTGGTGGTGGTGGGGGGTGCGTTTTCCGGTCTATATATGCACCATGTAAAGAAGGTCGATATTACAAATACTTACCGAAATTTCAGTTCGGTAAACATTCTAGTTCTCAAAAACTGATTAAAGGCAGGAACAAAATCAATCAAGGTTTAATTCAAAGCAATGAATTATAATACTAATAGTAAAAACAATCCATTTTAATTATCCATAATGATAAGTAAATATTAATTACTGGCGGGTGCATTACTTATCATTAAAACGATGACTAAAAGAGCATAATTAACCTTAGATATATAAATCAACATAACTAAACTAACAAAAAAGGCAAGAAACAAAATCAGCATCATGTGAAAATAAAATTATATTTAGTGTATTTATATTTTTTTTAAAAGTTGAAAATCTTTGTAGTGAATGCGAATTTTTAAAAGGGTGTTTTTGACATGGTGCGATTTTAAAATGGGGTGGGTGGGATTTTATGAAAAGTGGAGCCGTTTTTTTTTTTTTTTGATGGGGCGGTTTCGGAATGGGTAAACATGGGACAAATGGGCATGTATTAATTCAAAAACGGTTCATACAGAGACCGGAAAACCACAAAAATCGTCGGAAAACTCCCCAAAAGAGCCGAAAAACGCCCGAAAGCACCGAAAACGGGGGAAACCACTCTAAATATAAATATTGTTATTTTATGACCTGGTTTAATGCATAATTTTGTAAATATTTCTTGTTTCTAGGCCTATCAATGTTTTTAACTTTGATTTACATAACGTGTTAATACCCTGTAAAGAAATGTGGCTGAAAATGCCGACTCTTAAACAAAAATATAGCAGTTTTAATCACAGTTATTGTTTTAAAACTAAAGAGCATAATTTAAAAATGTACAGGAAAACAATAAAACAAAACACTTAGCATAGCAACGAATAAACCACGTTCTTTATTTGTTATATGTATCAGTTATCCAGAAACATGTCACCTTACAACAGCAAGTTTTATCTCCTTTACTCCATTGAATTCAATAAATTGCGGTCATAATCAAAGGAATTTTACAGACTGAACATGCAGCCATCACTTTCATGTTAAACTGTGAAACAGGTGCATTCACTACAGCTGTGAAAAATATTCCTTTTAAACACGAAAATTTCTCCTTGAACGTAATTGCAATCAGAACTATATTAAGGAATCAACGTGCCGCCGCCTTCTGTCAAGTCGGCACCTCGATTAGTAACTAGGGGTGCTCAATACTACTGTAAGGACTGACACGCAATTATCTTCATTAATCTCGTTACTCAGTAAACTGAGTCACAATCAACATCAATTTGGGAACATCTTCACTGTTTTTTGTTTTTTTTCTTCTTTCTCGGGGGGTGGGGGGTAGGGGGTGCATTGTTTAAATAATCATTTTTTCGACGACTATAAATTCACTGGTAAAGAACCTTTTTGCACCAAACCCAATTTGTCTGTTAATGTTTATTACAAGTCAAGGATGACTATCTTTGTTCAGTTTGCATTAAGGTGTGCACAAATGAGACAATTCAGTGTTCAAATTCTCTCAATTGGGTTCGTGGTTCATGTGCAAACGTGGCCAAAATTGATTTGAAAGCTTGGTCAGCGGAACAATTAAAATTTATGTGTTAATGTTGGGTTTTCGTTGGAACGGCTTAAAATTCGAAGGCAGCACTTTTAAGGTAAGTGAAATAGTTTATGCAATTCCAGTTAATTGTGTCAAAATGCTATAAAAAAATATTTTAAATTGACTTTACTCCAAGATTGCATGTTCATGAAAACTAACGATGATGAAACTAATATTTTTAAGTTACATACTATTACTTATAATAACTTCTAATTTTTAGTAATTTATTGTTAACATGTGACATTATCAAGCGTGTACAATCGTTGTTGATATGATTTTAATTTATAAATTGCGAATCGTCAAAAACGCTACCATTAATTTTAATTTTATTTTTACATGGTACTGATTTTGTTCTTGCCTTTTTTATTAATTCAATTCTGTTCATTTATAGATCTATGTTAATCATTTGTTATGCATTGGCAATGCACCCTTCGAGAATTAATACTTACGTATTAATTTGAATGGACTGTTTCTACTATTATAATTCTTTGCTGAATAAAACCTTTATTGATTTTGTTATTGCCTTAGAATAGGAATGTTTGCCGAATCGAAATTTCGTTAACTATTTTTAAAAAACTTCATTGTATTCAACATTGCTACTAGTAATAACAAAATCGCCCCCTAATTTGAAAGAATCGCCTCACCTTAAGAATTATATAAGGTAATACACTGATACCAGCACTGTTATTCACATGTTTGACTAAGGACATCCAATACATGCGAAGGATGTACAATATATATACCAGAGCCTAACATTTAATCAACCATCAATTTCTCTTCGTAGACACGCTCGTCTGTTCACTGTACTGACCCTAATCCCAATAATCAACTGGAAGTTAACTATACACACATTGTATTTAAATATACGCTTTTAACCTTATAATTACCATATGTATTAGTTGTATTTCTGACAAGTCTATATTCTTTTCCATCCATTAACCTACTCTTAATCTGTACTACACTATAATATATATGTGGTATGAATCTTCCAACAGCGAGTTCTGTAAGAACTATATATATATATATAAACAACTTTTTAAAATTTCTGATGATTGATACAGTTGTTTTTTTTCCGTCACAGATTAATGATTTCCCTCACAGATTAAAGACAGCCCTTGTGCGCAAACAGAAATCAGCACTTAAAAATGCTGCAAAGTCAGACATGAAATTGTTAGAAACGTACAGGAACAGCTTGCCACTCCATAGTGACGTCAAAGTTCTCATGAAACCAAATAGATAATGTGTCAATAGATATTCTAAACATCATACTGCAATGTGCAAGGTAAATAAACCCATCAAAAGTGACAATCTTTGAGCGGGTCTAAGGATTACCATGATTGCCAAGTGCTTTAGATGTGATACTCATTGAAAAGATATAATAAGGACAAACAAAATGCAATGAGTTTATTGGAGTGACTAGAATTGTGACAAGTGACTATGCAAAACTATTGCGTCCCTAGACCAACAGTTAGGTCTCCGCTTTTTTTCTGACAGCGGAATAAAAGCGGAGATCTGTTGGTTTAGTGCGCCCAGTGTGCATTAAAAAAAAAACAGCCATAAAAGAAAGGCTTCCAAGGGAGGTCGCCGTTTCTATGGACTAAGAGCTATCTTGCGACCAATAACATTGCTAACTTGCTATCTCAGATGCCCCAGGCATAGATTCAATGTCGACATACGTGTACACACAGCTCTGACGACTTCATGTATAAATGTATAAATAGGAAAATCGGGAGTGAAAACAAATGTTACTATTTTATCTATCCATAGGAAAATGTCACAAATTTGGTGCACTTGCACTCTGCGTGACTCTCACGTTTGTCTCCATTAAAGACACGTGTCGCTAGGGACTGATATTGCCCGTCATCTCTGGAACTCACTGGCTCATTATAAAGAAAATTCAGACTATCCGTTAGTGAATAGAGGGGTGGGGGAGGATCCAACCTGTAACTATATGAGAAGATGGAGCCTCCCTCCCCACCCCTCAAACCACTGACTGATACTCTGAATTTTCTTCGTAACGAGCCTCTGTAACTCAAAAGGTCTATATTTGCTTCTATATCGAACCGTGACGGTTATCTATACCCTCAGTTAATGGCGCATACAAGATAAAAGTTCATACTAACCCCAACTTCTAGCAGTTCTTCCAAGGATTGTGCTTTCCTCTGGGTCGAAAAGAAACGTTGAAAAATCTTCACTGGACAACAAATTTTTACAAAAGTCATGTTACTGAAATAAAATTAGTCAATTCTTATCAATTTTTATGTGCTGAACACGAATATGACAGTCAAATTGCAAAATTGGCTCTAGTTTTTTTGTAATCTGCAAGAAATTAATGTTTACATAACGAAATGCATTCCAATAGTAAAAGGTCAACTGTAATAGCCTACCTATAAAAAATCAAGTCATTGACTACATCTTAGATTTCTTCGCCTGTCTCTTGTACAGCTGTTCGGGAGCATCTCTGAGGAGTGTCCAGCAGTAGTCAGCCAGCATTGTAGTGGACCATTTTCCCTGGTATCTTTGTTCCATTGTTGCGATATCTTGATGAAAACGTTCGCCGTGTTCATCACTAACAATACCACAGTTGCTAGGAAAGAAATCCAAATGGGAATGAAGGAAGTGAATCTTTAGAGACATATTGCAGCCAAGTTTCTTATACTTCATCAACGTGTCTTCTACTAGTTCCTTATAGTTTTCTGCCCTAACATTTCCGAGGAAGTTTGTAGAAACTAGGCGAAAAGCATTCCATGCTTGTTTCGCGTCACCTTCCAGCAAGTTGTTGAACCGGTCATCTTTGAAAAGCTCTCGAATCTGAGGACCCACAAAAACTCCCTCTTTAATCTTTGCTTCGCTGAGTCGAGGAAATTTTTCATGCAGGTATCGGAATGCTGGCAAAGTCCGGTCAATGGCTTTCACGAAGTTCTTCATCAAACCTAGTTTGATGTGAAGGGGTGGTAGCAAGATTTTCTGAGCCTCAACCAGAGCTGGGTGTTGGATATTCTTCTCTCCAATGGCTACATTCTGCCTGTGAGTCCATTCCTTCCTCATGTAGTGCATTTCCCTTGCTCGGCTATCCCACTCGCATAAGAAACACATGTATTTTGTATATCCTTGCTGCAGTCCCATTAAAAGGGCAACTACCTTCAAATCACCACAGAGGTGCCAGCTGTACTTGTTATACTCAATGGAATTCAGTAGCTGCCTTAAGTTATCGTATGTCTCTTTCATGTGGACAGCATACGCTACTGGAATAGATGGAAGAATGTTTCCATTGTGCAAAAGCACAGCCTTGAGACTCAGTTTCGAAGAGTCCACAAATAGTCTCCATTCTTGTGGGTCATGAGTGATTTTTAAAGCATTCATGAGGCCCTCAATATCGGAACAGAATATCAGATTACTTTCCTTTCTGAAGAAAGGCTCCAATTGCTGGTGGCGCTTTCGATATGCAGTAATTGTGACATCTTCTTCTAGAAGATTCCATTGTTGGAGTCTTGATCCTAGCAATTCTGCCTTGTTCTTTGTTAAGTCCAAATCACGAATCAGGTCATTTAGTTCTTCCTGTGTTATTCTGTGTGGGGTTGATGATGCACCACAGTGAAAATCTGGATCACTGCATGCTGATGGACCAGGAGAAGAACAGGTCGACTCACCTTTGTCTTCGTCGGATGAATCAAGAGAATATTCTGCTGGAGGTTCTGGAATAGGAAGTCCCTCACCATGTGGAACTGGTCTCAATGCAGACGGAATGTTTGGGTAGACTATTCTCGACTTCTTTCGCTTCGTTATTCCGCCGGAAAGAGGAGGAACCAAGCAGAAGTAACAGTCATTTAGGTGGTTGCTTGGCTCTCTCCACACCATTGGGACTGCAAACGGCATTGATGACCTTTTGCAATTCAACCACTGTGAAAGCTGTGTTGTACATGTAGCACAGCATATATGCGGAGCCCAAGGCTTGTCTTGGTCACCAACCTTGCATCCGAAGTAAAGATGATATGCCTTCTTCACTTGAGAATTGATACTTTTCTTCTGGTTGGCAAATGTCACTTCCCCACAAATATAGCAAAAATTGTCCGCGGTATTAACACACTTTCGAGGCATTACTGTTCTTTATTGTACGTAAATGGATAAAAAAATAAGTTTTATGTAACAGTAGCTTGAACTGTCTCGCACAACGTCTAAAATATTTTAAATGCTGAACCTATCTGATTGGGCTTTATGTAGTACACTGCTTACGTCAGCTTCAGCAGCCGCCTGGCATTAGTATAATAGGCCTACACATGTATAGTACACTGCTGACGTCAACTTACTTCAGCAGCCGCATGGCATTAGTATTGCATTGCATCAGAAAATGATGCAATCAACTGTGGATGATGTGAGCATGATGGTATTATGCAATGTTACATCATTATTCCGGATGTTGCTGCAGTCCTACTGGAGAAATTTACACAGTGAAACATAGAAAATGAGGTATATGAATATCTTCAAAACGAGAGCCAATACAAATTTTTCACGGTTATATTCGTATTCGGCACACCAAAATACTACAGATTAGGGCCTTTTCAAGTCAGTAATGATTTCACTGTTGACCAGTGTCTTCAAACCGACTCCTCAACGTGGGTTTTTTATACCATGGAACCGCTGGGTCGACAGCCGTGCTTCCAACAGTAGATGCCATTTCACTGTACTAAAGAACTTGATGCGTATAACCTGTATATCATGAAATGCGATATTCGATTCGCCTGTTACCGGTACAACCGCTCATCGGGTGACTCCACAGTATTGTGTCTACCCCGACTTCCACTGTTTGGCGTAGCTTCCGGTTAGGTAAGGTCGCTATATATGTATCTATAATCGAATAGTGGAGAACTCGCCTTGGGAGAACTCGTCCCAGGTGTCAGGAAAAGTCGCCCTATGGTGGTTGGAGACAGGGACGTCATTGGGGGAGGGGGGCATGCCACCGAATTTGCATGTGCTGTAAAATTGCTGTAGCCTATATACAAAACTTAAATACCCCGTCAAGTTTTGCACCCCGCTGAAAAATTGAAATGACATCCCTGCTATTACTATCTCTCTAATCTGTTATTCAGCCTGAGCCAGCGCGTTTATATTTGCATGAATAAAGTTTTGCCCCCCCCCCCCCCGCCGAAAAAAGTTGAAATGACGTACCTGGTTGGAGATTTTCGATTGCAAGTGTTGATGCGTGCCCTGTATATGTCGGACCATTATTACCGGTCATCTCAGAATTGCAGTTTGCTGTTGTTGATGCTATTTAGTACTGTCACCATAATCATCTTTGGTTTCCAAGATGGTACAAAATTCATGGCAGCCCCATTTATTACATCCTCTATCACACTATTTAATAGTTTCCTAATTTCCCGAATAAATTTTATCTCCATCCATCAAAAACAGATCCTTCATTGTAACTATTTATTTTAACTATTTATTTTAAATGGACCCAATATTTACAATGGAATTTAAACTTTGATCTTATTTTAGTAATAACTTAATTATATCACCGAATACCTTTTAATAGAAACAAAACTAGGTTAGAATAATTGAAATACGTGTGAATTATCTGAAGGCTTCACTCCATCTGTTTGTCCACTAACTTCACTGACGTGCATAATCCCCCTCCCTCCATCATCTGTGTCGAATTCTTAGTGAGGTGTAAAAACCGGAGAAAGTCCTAATTAACTTTTATTAAGAATTAATTAAAATAAAGTATTAACATGCTTACGGTTTGAAATGCGCTGTTGTCACCAGAACATTCTGTTCAAAATAATACTAATTCTGGAAATACTACACATGTGTTTTCATGACTCACGATATGTCAGCCTGTTCTGCGCATGTCTTTGAAAAAATGTAATGGTTATGCATCGGGCTATGAAAATGGAATAAATTACTTTAGACTCATTCCGTCAGCATTTTAAACGAGGAAGCATGTCAGGTTTGTAGCTATTTTTAGAAATTTCAATCTAACAATGACACTAAGTGGCAAGATATACTAAGCAAACTTAAACAGTTTTACAACAACCTCAACAAAAAAAATCAAAAAAAAAATGGACAAGTTCAGAATTTTATTAATTTAATAAGTTATTAAGTTGAAGAGGAACAACAATGAATAGTATGTAGTGTGTTAAAAAGGATTATGACAATAACAAAAAAAATCACTGCAAAATTTTAACCAGAATATACACCCGGCAATTTCTTGACAATCTCGCTCGAGCAGCAAGTTGACAAGTTAAATAGCAGACCATAAAGTAGGTGTGGGACAAAGTCTTGCAAAATTAGAAACTTGGAATAAGATGCAGGATTGATTTTAATAAAACATTTCTATCCTTTAGATACTTTATTTATCGGGATGATTCTAAAATATAAATATTAAATAGGTTTTTCTGGGTTGAAGAAGGTCATTGGGTGGGTCTTCATGTTGACAGTTAGACATTACATTTACATATGCATTTAGAATAGAAATGTGGGATATTGTTTTAGATTTTATGAATATTACCTAAATTAAAGGACAATCGTTCTTTCTTGATACAATTTGGATTTTGGACCAATTGCAACACGTGATCCAATGTTTACAGAAATGACGTATCTTTGCGCAGAAAAGTGGCGTGTTTATATATATATATATATATATATATATATATATATATATATATATATATATATATATATATATATATATATATATATAACACAATGGGGCGACTTGTTCAGATAGGTTGATGCGACTTCTCCATGGTGCGAGCTCTCCACTGAGTGATTTCTCCCGAGGCGATTTCTCCATGGTGCAAATTCTCCATGTACCTCTAAGATCTAGGGTAGCGTTTGGTAAATTAAAATTACTGTACCAAATCATGAACAACAAACCGTGCAAACATTACCGGTACAAATAGTGAGATGGCAAGATGTTCATTTAACCAAAAGGTACACGAAATCAGATTTTAGTACTGATAATACTACCTTCGTCGACAGGATATGAATTGGAGCAGCCGGGTGTGATTATCAATCTTGTATTCTTCTCATCTCTTTGCTTACCTTTGCTTACCTTCCTAATAATTATAATGTATCTTTCTATGCGTTTTCAGCACTTAATTACATTCCTCTCTAGGCACAGTTACTGTGTATCTACCTATATGCGTTTATGGTTTGGATACATAGAGTACTAGTCTACCACATAATTAAACACCAGAATTTCAGTTTACCGTTACACCTAGAGGTTAGAGGTTCGTATAGGTTCCCTGGAGGATAGGACTGTGTCTCTAAGTGCTATTACATAATACCTGTACAGAACAAACGTGTATTGTTAGAAATTTCATTCCAACTCAAGAGTAATCTATATTCTCAATAATTAATAAATTTGATTCAGCCAAACGTTTATAAAATGCGAAACATATATACCGATATCTTATTTATAAAAATTGATTATTTTTTAACAAATATATTCTTGGCGATAGTCCACACTTAGTAGTAATTGCAAACTTTTTATTTTACATACTCAATTTTTTTATATACTTCCCACCTTTTTAAAATCATCAAAAACATCTAGCGATATCTTATTATATAAAAATCGCTTAAGTTTTTCTGAAATCTGTGAATTATTGATATTTAATAACTAACGTCGGAATAGATATACGGTTGAAAATGCAAACTTTTATTTTCTATTTTTACACAACTTTATTGTCACAAACCGATTTGGAACTATGAGAAACCTATGAATCGATATTTTATTTGTCAAAATCTGTCAATATTTACGATATGTGTGACTTATTTAGCTGTATCAAAACACATACATACATACATACATACATACATACATACATACATACATATATAAAGGGTTAGAGTTAGGGTTAAGATGAAAATGCAAGCATTTTTGTTTTCCAGTTTAAAATCTTTTTGTACTGACCGATTTAGAAGTACGAGAAACCTATAATTCGATATATCATGTGTATAAATGTGTAAAGATTAATAATGTAACGTTTTTGGCTATTATTAACACGTCCTCATATACAAACACTTTGCGTCTGTTTTAATCTGTGATATTACCATACAAATATGAGGCATGGGTGCAAGGATTCAAGAGGATACCAAATAGCAATGCTAGAAAATCGCTCAAATCGGAATAGAGAGAGGATGAGAATAGAAACTTCTTTTCTTTACGCAATTGTCACAAACAGAAATATGGCAGTGCTTTCATTCACGTCCGCGTAAAGACTGATACATGACAATGACAGATTCGTCAATGCAATCCAGTACATTAATTGGCGCTCTCTTGGTACACAGAAACCACGACCGGCACAATGGCATTATGGAGTCAGAATTTTGAGCCAGTTCTATTATGAAGCTTACTCAGAGTTCTCCTTGCGCCAGCTGACCGAGGCGGCTAAATACATTGCTAAACTTCATGGTTAATGCCTTTCCTGGGGAAACTAACGAAGAAAGCAAAACAGCCCAGCTATGCAGGGAAGCAGAGGACAGACGGGGAACGTTTGCCTAAAAACAAAAAGCCCTTCTTAGGGCTACTAAAATTGCCTGTAAATATCTAATAGGGATCCATTTTGGCTTGGTATCCCTCCTAGATCAACTAATCTTACATCTGAATTGATCTGTTTTGGTACCGCCGTTTACATTCTCATACACTCTTTTACCATGCGTTACTCAACTGCTATAAGTCGTTTAGACTTGACCGATTGGTTTTTAATTTCAATAAGTATGTACACTATGTACACTAAATTCAAACTTGTTCGGAAAATTTATTCAAAATTTATAACTCTTATGATTTGATTAATTACAGAGGTGGCTAACACATTATTGGTATATTTTGTCCGTTAGTAAAACTGGACATGATTTGGAATAAGTACGTGCTGGCGTTTTGGGGAGTACATGACATCCATGGCTGGCTTTCCGAGTACCTTTCTTCCTTTACCACGCTCGGACAACGTACACGTGGCAGTATGTGGAACGATTTCCACCTGCCACAAGACCAGGTGTCCTAATGTGACGTCATTGCTACCGACCAATCGTAGCGGGCGTCACATACTGCTTGGATTGACACCTGGGGCATTTCAATCCAACTAAGAAACATGAGTGTGTGGTGTGACTATTCCCACTCATGTTTATGAGCCTTTCAGTCAGGTTGTTAAGGACTAGTTAGTCCTACACCTGAGTGGCTAAATTAAAAAGTACTCTGTGAGTACATAAAAGCCTGGGGGATGAGGCTCCTTTTCCCTCCCCCAGGTGTAATTAAAAATCACGCAGTGCGTGAATAAACAAGTGGTACATGTTCAAAAAAAACGAAAACCACTATAATCCAACTAACCAACCAATATATATATAACCCTCTAACAGACCAGTAGACGCACCACAGCAATCTGTTGGCACCCATTAGATTTTTAAAAAAAAAACAACTACAAATCCAGACTGTAAAAATTTTAATATAAAATACTAGATATTAAGACAAAACACACAGGTCTTTTCTTCGTATCAAATACTGTATTCCAACATCTTATTATTATATAAAAAAAATGCCAAGAACCTCCTCACCCACTTTAATACAAAACACATGTCACTAACCATCG
This sequence comes from Sinohyriopsis cumingii, assembly GCA_028554795.2. Taxonomy (NCBI): domain Eukaryota; kingdom Metazoa; phylum Mollusca; class Bivalvia; order Unionida; family Unionidae; genus Sinohyriopsis; species Sinohyriopsis cumingii. The sequence goes on along the minus strand of CM068841.1, from coordinate 70,736,935 downwards.
CAAATTTCTCTTGAAAAAAACTAACATAATTCAAAAACACATGTCCAGAGGTAATAATTAATCTAGAGGGGGGAGTATTGCTAACAAGTTCGACCATTAGGGAAATTCAACCATCTTCTCTTCACTTACCAGTAGATTTAGCTAAACATCAATGTTTTATCATTTTGACAACATTTATCACACAAAAACGTATTTTTGAAATTTTTCTGTGAAAGTTAAACTTTGCCATTTTGCTATGAAAGTTGGACAGTTTTAATTCTCCGTTACAACGTGATATTGTCAGAAACATTACGCATAGTTTTTCAAAGATTAAATAGTACAAGAAATTAGTATTGATAGTAGAAAGACAAAAGCCGCTATGGATTTAAGCGGAACATGCTAAACTATTTACCAATTTAAGTAAATAATGATGTCGCATACAGCTTTAGAAAAACCTATAATGTGATATTTGAGTTGCCCAGCTTTTTAAAGTATTAGGATATTTCAGTCTTATTTAGACTAATAAAAACAGCTTACGTCTGAGTGCGTACGGATATAAAAACAGTTACGGACTAGAAATCATCTAAAAAATTTCTAAGTTAGTTGTCATACAAGTTACATTAGAGATTATTTCATTATATTAGTGGACGATAATTTATTTCACAGAAGTGTATGCTGTTGTGCCTTAGAGTTTAAGGGTTAAAAGAAAATACTTGCTATATAAGATACGATGATAGTTCAGGCAAACTGTGCAAGTTATATTGAGAGTAGTATTCTTATGACGCACGAGAGCCAAATCAGCGTGGACGAATCGAACTGCAAGTTTTGGATACAAGTAGATATTTCTTACCCGCTGAAACATTTATTGAGGTAGAAGGTGAAATTTTAAAAACAGGTGATACTTTGAACACTCTCTGTGGTCATCGTCAAACATGATAATATTGATTTACCACCTGACATTCATGGGACGTGATCAAAATATTGATTCTGGTATTTAAATATCACAACTAGATTTTACAACGCTGTATCCGATCAATTACCAAAACAAACAAACCGTGTTGAAACCGGTATCATTAATTTTGATGGAAGTTCTGGAAAAGGTTTGACATTATAATATATTCTGTGCTGTTTGAGTTTGACATTATAATATATTCTGTGCTGTTTGAGTTTGACATTATGATATATTCTGTGCTGTTTGAGTTTGACATTATGATATATTCTGTGCTGTTTGAGTTTGACATTATGATATATTCTGTGCTGTTTGAGTTTGACATTATAACATATTCTGTGCTGTTTGAGTTTGACATTATGATATATTCTGTGCTGTTTGAGTTTGACATTATGATATATTCTGTGCTGTTTGAGTTTGACATTATAACATATTCTGTGCTGTTTGAGTTTGACATTATAACATATTCTATTATAATGTCAAACTCAAATTATATTATAATGTCAAACTCAAATTATATTATAATGTCAAACAGCACAGAACACATGATAATCAGGTACCTAAATATCTTGATTGATTATATATCTGATGCATATCTATATGACTTCCTAATGTATGTATGTATGTATATATGTATGTATGTATGTATGTATGTATGTATGTATGTGTGTGTGTGTGTGTGTGTGTATGAATGTATGTATATATGTATGCATGTGTGTGTGTGTATGTATGTATTATTTGATGTATGTATGTATGCATATATGTATGTATGTATGTGCATGTATGTATGTATGTATGTATGTATGCATGCATAAGTATCATTGAATTAAAACACGGTATTCATTCTTTGATTTATATGTATGTATGTATGTATGTATGTATGTATGTATGCATCAGTATCATTGAATTAAAACACGGTATTCATTCTTTGATTTATATGTATGTACGTATGTATGTATGTATGCATGCATGTATGTATTATTTGATACGAATAAGTTAACGAACAATCAATAGTAAATCGCGTTTTCTATTTCATGATTAAATAATTTTCTGGTTTCTAAAATTAAAATTCGTGATGTTACGGACAAGACATTTATGATTAGTATCTCAAGGACTTGAATGATGATGACGAGTAAATATAACCTGAGGGAAGTAATTAGTCGAAAAGTTCTTATTATTGTTTTTTTTTTTTTTTTTTTAAGTTTCCTTGGTACATCCAAATCAATATACACCAATAGCGCTTTGAGACAATCACCCATCACAAAATGTGAAATATGCCAGATAATGGTGACAAAAGTTATCATTTCATGCGAAGTTGCTGACATAGAGTTCACTAGTATGCATACCCAAACAATAGAGGCAGACGCGATCATTTTGTATGTTTCTGTATTTTAGGCTATGTACGTTTGTAATTCATTTACAACTTGCAGTAGAAACACAATTTTATGTCTTCCAACAAAGTTCAGAAAACATTGTTATCCTGATTCATGAATAAGGTTTTGTAAAACAAAATATTCACCAACAGATTATTTTTTGTGACTTCGCACTTCGCACGCTATTTGAAAACGCAAAAATGGAAAAAAGAAAACAAGAAATTACAAGGGAGATAATAACTGAGTTTAGTGCAAGGTCGTTACAGTGTTAAATTTAACTTGTTCTGCATGCCGGATAGTGATTTGTCTGTCACGTGTTGTACATACTTGTATATGATATTATTACACAATCTGTATTAGTCTTTGTACAAGAATATATGCCTGGAATAGTTTTTACCGGGAAAAAGGTGTATCTATTATTAATTTCATTCAAAGAGCGCGAAAAGATATAACTAAGGCGGAATACGAATATAAATGAGATTTATGTTGTACATTTTCTTTTGTGCATATGTTATGGCGATCGATTATTTCAACAGCCCTCCGAAAAATTTAAAGGCTTTTATGGGTTTCTGTATCCCCCTTAGTGTAGGTGTTTGTTTTACTGTAAAGAGTCAAAAAGAATTTGGAAGAAAAAAATTAAGTTTTATTTTTGTTTAGGGGTTGTTTTTTGCTATTAGCATTTTATTATTTTATGGTGGGTCGCACTCACAAGATCTCTGGAGCTGGTCCCCTTGATTTCCTTCCCAGGATATTTTTATGACATATACTTGCCTTTTCACGCACTAGGTTTCTTGACTGGTTTCCTTATCTTGGCCCCTAAATCTCAGTGATCGTGGCCAAGAATTAATCTAATGTACCGTGTGTGTTATTTGTGCATGCTTTATTGTTTTAACCATGCTATATTGTGTTTGTCCTGCGGCTACCTACCGGATGTAGTAACTACCTAATGAGAAGGATATAACTAGTTTACCGAAAGCGTCACCGTGAATCATCGTTTCGGAAGATTTAAATATCATCACACTGATATTTAAAATCACTGTCATTGTTTACTTGTGTTTCTTCCTGTTGTGTGATGGTGATAAGTATGCTGCTGCTGCTACTGATGATGATGATGATGACCGCGTCGAATAATATTGATTTCTTCTTCTTCTTCTTCTTAGTATTATTTATTTATTTATTTATTATTTATTTATTTATTTATTTATTTATTTCAACACCAGTGAGACCTAATTCTGTAAAGTTTACGTCGTAAAGGTTTTTGTTTCCCCAAACAGAAACAAATAAAATTAAATATTCAGATAAAAAAGAGCTGAAAGAAATTATTCAAATCCTAGTTTGACAGAGCATTTCCTTCTTTTCAAGCTGTCATTTAAAATATGGACTTTCGCTCGACCTGCTTCCTTATTATTGTAATTTTGTGTGGAGATTGATAAAATATAATTTTAAGTATTGATATTTTTGTATACTTATTCTTGAAAATAAGATCTACGACATCGAAACAAAGAATTAGTGTGCAAGTAAAATGTTAAAATTGCTAACAAGCAGATATTCCTACAGAGGTACGCAGGAAAACTATGACAATATTGTTTCTACGACAGCATGTATATACGTGTGTGTTTATGTAGGTACTACGGTTATTCCTAATTAGGAATATTGTAAAATTTGAATATATTATTGAAATATACCAGGTAGAGAAGGATGGAAAGCACCCCACCTTGGCGAAAACCTTGCCTGATAAGTATAGGCTCAGATTTAGTGTCATTTATAGTTCCAGTGTCAGAGATATTATACTATGCTTCCTTAATTACACTGAAGACTTTGTCAGTAATTCCCAATAGGGCAAGTTTAATGAAAAGCCCCTTGTGCCAGACTGTGTCAGCTGTCATCCTTATGTCCGGCATATACTTTTGATTCTAATTTTAGGTTAGAGAATTAACACGTGGAAATTGTTTCAGTGGAGAAAATGTTAGGAAAGAATCAAAAGAAACGTGTTTACATGAAAGGACTGTAACTAAAGGTGAGCATGTTTACACCAAAACTTCCTTTCATACTCGTTACTTAAAAGAAACCAATGACAGCATTAATTGATGTACCGATATCAAAGAGGAAAATAATATTAATAAATATCGCAGCCTTTAATGTACCATACAATTAAAATGAAATTAAAAAATTTACTCGAAGATTTTAAAATATAATAGTTACAAGGAGGTAAATATTACAATTAATTTAGGAGACGATTAACCGATTAAAGGAATTTGTGTTGTTTCTATTGTATCAACATTCGTTACCACTGAAAAGTAACGAGTCTTCTTAAATTGAATCTTTCACTTTGACATTACATTCATTACACTAAAACAGCAACAACTTGTATCTTTTCGTATACATTTCTTGTATTGTATCGCAGGCAAAGTTCGTGAGGCCAGACTAAGGTGGTATGGTCATGTGGAAAGGATCAGAAGAATCGTGCAGACAGAAGTGTATGGACAATGAAGCAGTGGACGGCAAAAGAAAAGATGGATGGATGTGGTAGGCTACAACAGGATGTGAAGAAACTCAGACTCACTTAAAAAGTACTGGCGATAGAGCTGAATGGAGGAGAACCCATGTGGAAAATATTTACTTTGTTTATTTGTCTCTCTCTCATATCTAAGATAATGTGTTAAGGTAAACAGTTTGACGCAATAAAGCAGCTTCCACGCGAAATCGTCAGATGAATCCAAAACAATTAAATATTATTCCAAGCAATACTTATGAGTTTACAGTAGATGTGTTACAGGTTAGGGAGTCAGATGTATTTCAAAAAGAATTAACGTGCCCAAGGGAATATATCCAACCATCAAGGTAGGTACGGAGGATGGCAGAAAGATTGAGGTATGGCCAATCTGCGTCACATTCGAAATTCTAAATGACATTATATGTTTAACTATTGAAAAATTACTTACTTATTCGTTCCTTATGCATAATAAGTTTTGCATACTATCGATAACCGTGCATTGCTTAATTTTTTTAATTTTTGGGGGGTGGGGGTGGGTGGGTGCACCAGACAGATGCCTTCCCCCCCCCACACTTAACCCCCCCAAAAAGTGTTTTCATGTATTCTTGTATCCCCCAAGATGTGTGCGCTTGTTTAAATTTTAAAAAAAAAATTGATAAAATTTTTAGTTTATAACTAAATTTTGACGGGGTATTTATTGTTTCCTAGTGTTTTCTAAAGGGTAGTAGTCTGAAACATGGGTCTCATCCCCATTTTCAGATTTCCTATCCTTGATATTTAGTGATCTTTGCCTAGGATCTCCTATGTCCCGTGTATGCTATGTGTATCAATGCTATAGTGTGTGTATGCTATATAGTCTGTATGTAGGGACAGCAAAACTATTTGTCAAATTTTTCCCAGTAGTCTTAATATATATTTTTATATGGAGTTTTCAAATTCATTTGTTTGTCCTGGAATAAATTTAGTTATTTTTTAAATTGTTTGCAATTTAGAATTTCGGCGAGATGAACGATCTACTACAATTTGAATTAAAATTAAACCTAGTGTTTTATCTGAGTGGCTATAGTGTGGCGTTTCTCGCATTAAGGTCTATTTCCAAAATGAGACAGGCTGTATTCCAGTCGGGGTCCGTAGTTTCTTTATTTATTTGTGTTTCTCCTGATTCAAGTTAGGCCTCCTCTCCATTATTTAATTTATAATCTAAAAGAAGTTCCAAAATATTTTATAGACTTGTTAGTTGGTTAATAGAGGGTAACTTATTAGTCCCCGTGTGTTTTTTTGCATTGTATTATTTACTTCATGTGGGTTTTACTGAAACTCTTTCGCAGGCCTGTCCACTTCGCATAGCGCCTTATGACATAGCCCTGCGACGTCTATGCATCGTACTTTATCCACATGAAGGTCTCCTGTTTCCCTCCTAATAGTAAAAAAAATCTATTTTGTATTTTGTTAGTCCTATGCTGTTGAGTTACTCTTTATATTTTAAGAGTGTTGGTGAGAGAGAGAGAGAGAGAGAGAGAGAGAGAGAGAGAGAGGAATACTAAGTTCTTATAATTTTTCAGCAGTTTAGTTATTTTGAAGGGGAGTCGGAGCCGTATGTCTGAGCTGAGGGATGAGGTGAGGGCTCCAGCCCGCGCTCTGGCGGTGGCACACCCCTAATGGGTAGCAAACCGAAGCCTCTCTTCACAAACCCCCTCGTTCCCGTTCAACACCCCCACTCGTAACACTTTACATTTAATGTTGTAATTTAATTGAATTATAAATTATAAGGAATTGACATATTTTTAGTTTGTGTATTGGTTTGCAAAATCCGGAGGTAATTGTGATTTAATAGTTTACGATCATATTGTTACAAAACCCAAAACATTGCTTGAAGTAGAAGCATCCGGTCAATCTTGAAAACTTAATGTCATTTGCTAAAAGAATTCTAGAATGTTTTAAAATAAAGTTCGTTAACATTGAAAACGCAATTCCGAGGCAATTTATTTATATAAGTATTAAAACTTAAGATTTTAAGTTATTTTTTTAAAATCCAATAATAGAATGTTTGGCTGTGGATTTGTACATTATAAAATTTTATTTAATATTTTTTAACCGTGAGGAGAGAGATGAAACTGAGGCTCCAGACCGTGCTTGACGGAACGCACCCTTAGATGGGCAGTAAACCGAAGCCCCCTTCCCATCTCCCCCCGCCCCGTATAGTATGAGTCCTTCAACTACTTTATTATTCTTATTACCTGACCACATGATAGCATAGTTTTAATAATGTAGTCTATTATTTTTAAAATTACCTTATTTTCATATTTTACATCTAAATATATGATATTGTTTCTATGATATTTGTATTTTTTGCATATTTCCATGGTTATGATTAAAAAAAAAATATTTTTAGTTTCATCACATTGGGCTATCGCTTGTAGTTTGGTAAAGTTTGCTATTTTGCATAGCGGACATTTAGGTATTGTTCTACTCATGCGACGACAAACAGCTTCTTCTCCCGTGAGCCAGGCGTTGTGTAAATATTTAAAAATTAGACTGTTTTTATTGTAACGACCATACTTTTGCCCAATTTGCTCAAGTCTGAGTCCAGTTTATCCCCCAGTTATTCTTTTCTACTCTATATTTTAATTTTTTAGTTATGTCTTCTCTTATCCATTGGTAAGTGATCTTTGTGTCTAGATGCCATAGTTCTATTTTATCCCTATACTTTAATAATATTTCTGTTATATATCTAAATCGTCTTGGAACTTCGTTTTTTTTTTTTTTGTAAGGTCGTTATTCATATATATCTCCGGTCTGTTTCTTATTGTGAAACCAAACCAGTATATATGTAATGCCTCCCAAGCTGTTTTGGGTTCAGGTTGTACTTTTAAAAAGATCTATTAATTATATTTGAAACCTCTAATAATAGAGGCCTGGGGATCCCCAGTTTCCAGCCTCCTCTCTATTGTTTGCTCTATATAATGTTTCTCAAATAATGTAGTGCATTTTATAACTCATTATGTAGTCTATTATCTCGTTATCGATTTTATTCAGATTTTTATTTTTCGTGTCAATTGATTTATTGGTCTAGTTTATATTTGAGTAAAGATATGTTTTTGCTACTTGTGTACGTTCCATGATGCATAGTAGCGTTAGAGCCCAGATATGTGCATTGTCTTTAATCCTTTTTACTAAGTGTTTATAGTTCTCTAGTTCATTATTTTTGCCAAAGAAAACTCCTAGAGCTTTCATTTTATCTCTCAGGAGGTGTGGAGGTAGGCCTGGGTGGTTTCCGCGGCAGTTACTTTTTTTAGTATTTCGGTTTTGTCATGATTTATTTTGGAACCAGATGCTTTACCGAAATTTTAAAATTCTTCCTGTAAATAAACGTAAGATTTATCATCTTTTATAAAGTTGGTGCGATCATCAGAATGTTGGAGCATTTTCAATTCTTCTTTGAGATTAGGTATTTGAATACCTTGTATTTACGTGTTATTTCGGATACTGTGGCTTAGAATTTCAATTGCTATTACGTAGACTAGCATTGACAGTGGGCATCCTTGCCTCACTGATCTTTGTATATCAAATTCTTTCGTGCATTTCCCATTTATCTGTACACGTGAGATTATTCCCGTGTAGAGGATTTCAGTCCACTTACGGAAATTTGTTCCGTAGCTAAATTTTTCAAGTACTTTTTGTATGTAGCTGTGTTCTAATCGGTCAAAACCTTTTTCTTGATCGAAAAGTACCATGGCACCTTTTGATCCTGTTTCGTTTATATAATCAATTATTGTTTTTATATTTAAAATGTTACTTTTGTTACATATATCTGATTTAATTCATATTTATTTTAATTTAATTGTTTGTCAGTTTTAAATTTATTATTCTATTATATGCTATTATAATGTAAATTTATTCACTGGAGATGATATTTTTCCAGAATATTAGTTGACCTGAATCATTATTTCGTAAACGCCAAGTGTTAATCTAAATCTTGACCTTGTTTCAGAATTTGTAGCAACTTTCATAAACAAGTTCTATTTTATTTTAAAATGATTGGTTTCGTCAGGATCATTTTTGGTGTACGTGACATAAACACGATCACGTGACCCCCTTTCGATTTCGCGATTCCGGTTTTTCCATTACTACGCATTTGTTAGTTTTAATAGAGATGCTTTGAGAGAGATTTCTCAGTTTTGGGCTTTTTACACTGATGTCAAGTTATTTAGTTGTAGCCATATTTTGAGTTATAACTTTCTTTAGATCATTTAGATTTCAAAAGGATTAATTCTTTTTTCCTTGGAAATATTTTGAGAGCCCTGAGAATCTACTTCCAGTCGAGACAAATACGTCTACAGACATTGCAACAGAGTCCCCACAGTGTCCTGTTAGGAGTCATTTGGAGTCCAGCACAAAGTCTCTCAATAACATGGAGCCCGTGCCACGATCTGATGATTGTACCACCCAGCGTGACCCAGTCCAGCCAACCCCCAGCAAGCCAGCTGTACCCAATGGGCCCAACAGTCTAAACACTCCAGTGCGGACGTTAAGTGGGAGAGTCGTCCGAAAACCAGCCAGATTCAGTGATTTTGTCTAAGAAAGTGACTTTTATAAATGTGCCAACGCGTTGTTTAGTATTCCATTTCTGAATTATTTCAATAGAATTGGACTTTTAGGTTTTTCTATAGTATTAGAATCAGGACTATCCTGTGCAAGTTTACAGTAACCTATTATATAAATCAATTCCGTTAAATTCTTTCAGTGGACAGTTCAGATACAAAGACAGTAAATTCATTGCTTACTTTTTTAATGTTTTCATATTGGCGGAATTGATTCATTGTTTTTCCTATCTACTCATAAGCAAAATCTTATGTTCAGATAATCTTAAAAGAGGGGAGATGTGACATATCGTAGTTTACTTGCTAGTTCTAACTAATAACTGCTCCCCTTAGTAGCTGCAACATTAGATAGGGACTGCTCCTGGAGGCAGGGGGCGCCGCGATTTATCATGGAAGCTTATTGATGTGTACTCAGAACGTGTGTGAATAAATACTGTTTGTGTAACAACTTGAGACTCCCTCATTTTCATGACAAGAACATAATGAATCTGAATCTGACTCAAGAATTTGTTAAAACTATTTTTTTTCCCACACTCATCTTGTAGGGATCACAACCAGTGCAAGGTAGAGAAACGGATGTCTATCCCAGAGAGCAATTGGCTACCATGGCGCCATCGGAACTGAGAACGTCCTTGCTGGTTTCTTTTCTGTTGAATGTTCAGGATATTGCTATCATCTAGATATAAACTGTTCTCAAAATGCGTTATGTGTCCCACAATTTGACAAAGCACTTATGCCATAATTGATTCGAATAAAACTTTCAATTAAAATCGTGACTTTGGTTCTTTCGTTAATATATGTTAAGAACTTGAGAAATATTCAAACGATGTCCTACGACTTGTATAAAGTATGGTAAAGATTAATGCTGAGTCATTGCATATGTGATATAAGGTCTTTATAGCAATTTATATGTGATTGGAAGCAAATGTTGTGAAGATTTTACTTAGTATTGACATCTAATAATGGATTTATAAAAATCAACATAAGCTTACTTATCTGCAGAAAGTTATTTACGTTCAAGATCAAACATCGATTTCGACAAAATCAATTCTAACGCAGCTGGTTTCTGAAAAGAAATGAATACCCTACCGATTTTGGAGAAAGAATACGAATGTATGTTATAAACCCTTTGTAAAATATTATACACTGGAATACGTTCCAAGTTTGTATCTGAGAATGATATCCTTCATGTACTGAAGGCAGAAAGTATAAATAAGAGCCTTTGTAATTTACATTCTTCAGAACAGGTACTTGGCATACGACGATAATGGTAAACATCTTTTGATCCATACCAATTGTTTTTCCAAGCTAAATCAACTGCTCAGAATTGGAAAAGAGCTACAAATATTGTAATATATAAAATACAGGTTTTGTTCCAATGTACTGAATATAATTGGTTTCAGTAGGAACATAGTCGACATGCATACAAGTTACGAATGGCCTGAGCTTTGATAACTTGCTTTATTCATAGCCATAACTTGTCCAATACGTGATTGATTATTCCACATCACAGTTTGCTAAATTACACAAGATTTATGTTGATGGTGAAATTTTTTCCAACAGTGCTTAAAATGTGTGTATTAAAACATTTCTAACTTGTAGAACTGAAAAGGTGAAATCTATTTAGGAGTATGACACTAGGTGATTAACGCTGCATTGAATTTACATAACGAATTTTAAGCCCCCGAATTTATATTTTATCTGATGCTTCAGAATAATCCACGTGAATTTGGTCAGCATGTTAGTAGACTTTCCAATAAACAAAACACGTTTGACAGCTCATTAAAGACAAGTACACCTTACATATTCTTCAGCTGGATCCGAAGGGATGAATCTGAATGGAATATCTTATTTCTATCTCAATAATAGCTAAGTCACAATAATCTTAAAAATATGGGTCCGACGAAAGGTCTTTAAAATGATTTTCACAGATGAATAAATTAAATGCATGTGACTTTAAATCTCCTCATTAAATGTTTGCACGCCTAAATGTTCTAAGTGTATGTGTGTGTGTGTGTGTGTGTGTGTGTGTGTTACGTCGCAGCTGGTTGATGCCAGGATCATCGCACAGATGTCAGTCTGTATGACCTGGTAGTTGTTGTCCCTCTCCTTACCCATGATCCACATTTCCTTCTAAACGGCACATATGACGGCATGGTTGAAATAGGACATCTCAACTACATTTTTTAACCGAATTTTTTTTGACGATCTCCGTACGATAATTTTAATAATCGAGTGGTTAGAATCCAGCGTCATAGATCCTTCCTTAAGTGATATGGTAAATGCCAGCACTGGGATGCCATAACCGATAACGTCGTCTGTCTCCTTTGATTGAGAATCTTATGATGATCATCTGGTCTTTGTCGATTGCGCTTGTGGTTTTGGTAACGCGCCAGTAATGGTCCGGGCTGCAGTGACACCCATGGGCAGTTGGAAGCTTGGAATAGCTCGAACTTGTTGCGATACTGAGACATCCATTTTGTTCTACTTTTGAAGCCATCCCTCTCTCTCTCCAATAAGTGATAGCGCCACCAGCCATTACGCACAGCATGCAACGTGACAGCTTGAGATTCAGCAAGTGGTAAAGCCATGTCTGGAAGGCCTCCAAGAGGATGACATGATGCTGAAGTAGAACAACGCCATCATTTTCCGCGTAAATGCGTTTAACACGAAATCAGGCTTTAGCAAGCAGTCAGTCTGTGACGATTATATCATTGAGGAAGGATGGCTAAATATCTGACGACAAGCCATATAGCCGGAATACGTGAGTAGAGGAAGAGCCTTGCCATTCGCCTTAAGCTCGCTATAAAAGTTGCACGGTGAATCTGTCTACAAATAAATATCCTAAACAAAGGCTCAGAAGTGGGAGGCGTTGCTCCAAATGGCCGCTAAGAAACTACGATAGATATGTGAGGGGATACCTGGAGATACGTAATGATATAACGATAATGACCTAACTCATATCTATGGAAGGGAAGACACCGCTATTAAGGACAACTACATCGCTTGTGTTCGAAATGGTAAAGTTAATGGATAATATGTTTTCCTATACGTCGACCCTTGTCTTTTCTACGCCTGGCAACGTGTTTTATCAGCATGATGCACACTACCATGTCAATGGTACATTCCTTATCGAGGTCTTGATATAGGCGATTTAAACATGTGCGCCTGGTGTCGCACTGAAACGCCTCCGACCTTGCCATCCGTGGTAGTACTCCTGGTGAGAACCCACACAACTATCGCTATGACAAGATAGGCGATATCTCCTGCATTGCCGGTGGCATATGACCTCGAAATACATGTCTCTAATTGATCCAACACTGGTCGATGATAGCTTTTGGCGCTGATCATGAAAATGAGACTTTCTCTGGCTTACAGAGGCTTCCTTGTGATGTGCGAGTGGCCTGTAAATAAAATGAGAGCTCGCTGGAGACTTTATGCCTTACTCTTGTTGCTTGGCATCCAGATATAATTGAAAGAGGGTAAAAATATATATTTTACTATTTATGATTAAAGAAACTCTGGTGACAAAAAAAGGTAAACGTTTAGATTACCTCATAATGCTTTCTTTCAAGACGTAATCTAGATCTGCCTATGTCATTCGCACGTGCTTAGTTTATACATTTACATACTTTTCCATCTTGATATACATGGAAGGCAGAATGTATAGTGAGAGGTTTACGCCCCATTTGTTCTTAGTAGAAGATGTTTCACGCGTTATACCAAACAACCACACTTAGTACCTCCTTATTTGATATACCGTGACTAATAAGAGACATGCTGCCGATGTCTGTTCGATTGATTTGTAGATGTTACATAATCTGAATTACAGATTGCATATACATAAAGGACATACTTAAGTAGTGTAGTGGGACGATGAAGGGACAAGTGGACTTTAACGTTAAAATAGGGGGTTTGACTTATAGGGACAATGGGAATTTAACATGGGAAAATTTTTGATGCTTTATAGGGAAAATGGAATTTAACATGGGAATATATTTTGGGACTATATAGGGACAATGGGAATTTAACATGGGATATAGATTTTGGGACTATATAGCGACAAGGAAAATTGAACATGGTGGGACTGTCTAGGGACAATGGGGAAATTGTTAAGGGCCTGTCTAGGGACAATGATGGTAGAGGGCCAAACACAACAGAGACAGAGACAGACATACACTAGTACAAGCCTGAGATTTATATATAAAGATTTACCAAGACCTTAAATTTTGCTGGGGTGTTCAAAAATTTGCATAATTGTAATTATGCTATAAATAGCTATAATCAAGGAAAAGCTCAACGCCAAAATGGATGTGACTAAAAGTAACGCTAAAATGACGAAATTGTCCCAGAATTTAAAGGAGAATAAACATATCCCCGAAAATTAAGTTACAATGGTTTAGACTAAAATGGATAAACCTAGTAACTACTTACAATATCAACTTGTGTGACGATCGTGGATAAACACCCATGTATCTATTTAAAGCTATAATCAGCTGAAATTCCTATGAACTCTCACTATCTATTTATAGCTACAACTTGTGGGAAATTCCTTTGGAAAACCCTACTATCTTTTTATAGCCTCAGCTTGAGTGACGTTCCTGTTTATGAACTCTAGTATATATGTATAGCTACAACCTGTGGAAAACCCCCAAGTCCATATTTATAGTCTCAAAATTTCCAGCGTCAGTGACGTCACTGTACTGGACACTAGGGGATAAATAGCAACAGTATTGCAAGTGGCTGACCTGAATACGCGCTACTGTAGGCAGGTAGGTAGAGTGTATTTGATAGGGATAAAGGGAGTTTTATAGGAACAAACAGAGACCAACACACACACACACACACACACACACACACACACAGGGAAGAAGAAAAACATGACTTTGGCTTTTGACACTTGCACAGACTCTTCCCTTTATAAGTGTCACGAGACAATTGTATATCCAATTTGTACCATTTTCCAAAACACTCACACGCTTGCAACTTGACCAGAAATCTGTACATCTTGTTTTGTGGATAAGTCACAGACAAGTCCAAGCATATATAGGTGGTTAAGAACGTTAAGAATATCCCCTCATTTTTTTCTGAAATATCAAAGCTTTTATGCGTATTTTCCCTTTTCCACTCTATATTAGTGCTTAGATTTGTTCCAAAAAAGAAAAAAGAAAAAAAGACAGCATGCCCCTCAATACTGTAACACGTCTGTTCTGACTCTTCCGATGTGAGTGTGAGTGTTTATGTCAAAATGTTTAAGTGAGATATAAAAAACTGGTCAGCTTGAAAACGCGAACCAATACTGTGACGCTCAGTATTTTGATGTGGTAAGAAGAAATGGTACAATACACAAAGAGGTCTTGTAAGTTCACATTCCAGTCTGTCTGCACTGAAATGGTAACAACGCAAGAGCGTAGGGGTTTATTTTGCCACACAGCCTTAGAACAAAACAATGCATCACCCGTTGTAAGCCATTTCATTGGCTATACTTATTTTCTTACCGCGTTCACTTCGAATTGACTTGAGTAGCTATTCACACAGTGACGAGAATAGCCATGCTTTACTGGGTCTATCCTATAGGCGATTTATAAAAAAAGAAATATTAAAAAAAATTAAACTAATATACGAACAATCTTACCATGGGCGATCCCATGGAAATTGTGTCAGTCTTATTGCAAAATACATAAAGGAATGATGTTTAATTGTACTATTCTGTGAGTACGTTTTAGTCGCATTTGTCAGCAGTTCACTCCGGTGATATTTTACAATAGTGGATTTTTTCCGATGGATTTTTTTTTCTAAGTGGAATGTGTGTTTCACTGAAAATTTCTTAGAGAAAATATGCCATAAAAAAACGTAATTGTCGTAATTCTTTTTAAAAGTAGAAATAACATATTATCTCTCTCTCTCTCTTATAGTAGTTTTTATTGAAATCTGAATAGTATTTGTTCATTTTGAAGATACCTCTCCAAAAATGTGATCAGTAGTTACCATAAATAGGTGAGCTGTTCCGTTTGTCATGTCATTTTTTTTTTCCAAAAACTTACACCTTAACAATTGGATAACGATGATTTTTCTTTCTATCAGTAAATCGTTGGATGAAGTAAAATCTTGAGTTGACGAGCTTGGACAATACATGTATCTTAGCTTTATTCTTATTTTGGCACCGCAATGTGTCACGGAAAAGTTTACAACATTAGGTCTACCGTTATTTTTTCTTGTCAGAAAGGTAACAAACACATGACTTTTTAAAGAATAACGCCAGTGTCATTGCACTGTATAACCCTGTCTATGTTTAACTCTGAATTCCAAAACCAAAACATGCGTTCAGAAACAAATTTACCAATGTTCGACCTATTTTCTCTCAGTTTAGACTGTCGATAGAGGATACACGTACTAATAGTATGGAAAAATGGGAACCAGCCTGCCTAAAATAGAGTATTTATATGGGTTAGGCTGACCAGGATTGGTTAATAATGTAAGTTAAATTGTAGGAAAAAGAACCTTTTGAGAGGTTATCCTAGTTGTTAGTGAAAAAATAAATAGAGACATTGTTTTATTGATGGAATTTCAGTCCTTTAACATTCTTGAGTTTGGAACACTCATTACTAAAATTAGCACCGGACTCTTTGTTGCAGAATTGAAAGCACATGTTTCAAACAAATGCAGGTCCAGAAAATGCCGTGGCTCATATCCTTTCCTCTACACAGAAGCTGACATCCAGGTTTCATCTATACCGATAAATATAGGTTTGATCATGAGTACTCAAAAACTGTAAGTTGTTGAACTTTGAAGATCATGGGGCTTGCATAGGTTTACTATGGGGACTGAATTAGTACCGTGACCCCTAGAACAAGGCGCTGCTTTTTCCCCCCCTCAGATTTGTGAAAACTCTTCCACATTGTTAGTCGCGCGTGCTACGAAACACAGGACATCTCTTAAATTTGAGATATACAAAAAAATGTTAAGAAGTCGGTTGACAATAGATATCACAATACCTTTTTATAAAATTGATGAATGAATGAAAACAATGAACATTTCTCACATAGAATGTGAGGTTGTCTTAGTTATCTTTGTTCTATAATGCCGCAAAAAATAACAAACCAAAACTGGTCCCACGTTTTTTTCTTTACCATTCTTTCTTTCTCTCTCCAATGTAATGTTAAGTCTATCTGTCCATCTCTCAAAACATTCCAGACTAAAGTACTGCCCGTTCTATTGGCACCCAATGCAGTAACACGTGTGTGTGTGTGTGTGTGTGTGTTAGCTTTCGCTTACATACATATCGTTTGTACAAAAATTTTTATTACAAATAGAAACCATTGACGTAAACCATTTAATTTAACCGTGCAGATCGCTAGAACAAAACTCTAATAATACATTTTGAAAAGTGTTGTGTGACACCGATCGCCATTGTCGCTTGGTGTCTGCTTTCTTCTTCGAAAATAGATCGTTTCGTCTTGACTATAAAAATTTAATTTGACTAAGTTTTACGCACTACTTGAACTCATACATTTCACGTTGTAGGTGTAAGCCGTCGTTCTCAGTTTTCTGGAAGTTCGTTTTTGCGTTTCTCAAATGTGATACTAATTTTTATGGACCGAACGAAATTTCTTTTGGCGTGAATCAGGACTCGTGGTTTTGTGGCACAACTGGAGAGCATTGATTAAAGCTCAGTTATGTCGTCTTCGAAATCGCTGACACGGATTTGAGCTAACACTTCAGCTGTTGTGTGAGGCGACACGGCACGTCATTGCCTTTTACTTTCTCAATGAAATCGTTTCATCTTATTGCAAAATTACATTTGACTAGGTTTCATACGCAGCAGGTCCCTGTATATAGGGAGAGTGTCTTAGAGTCAGAGTATTCATTCCACTCTCAAACGATCAAGAAGATGGAAGAGTCAGCACAGATCGACCTGCTGGTCAAATGTTTGCTAAATGTCATATGAAAGCATAATTCACAGGCGAAAGTGGCAACAAAACTTACTCTTTTGGTCGTTGATTTGATGAGAGTCATACGAAAGTGTGTAAGTGCTGATGAAGTTTGCTATATCTGCAAAGGTAAATGGTTATTTGTCTCCAGAATACCTGCTTCGTCTAAGAAAGAGAGACAAAAGTCAAGATACCTATTATCGTTGTCGGGAGAAAGGACACTGGGATTCAGAGTGCCCTAAGAGAAAAGAGAAGAAACAGAAACAAGACGAAAAAGAGGAGAGGGATTCAGAAGAAGAAGAAATTGAAGATGAGGAAGAACTTGTGCCAGTGAAGATATGGAAATTGAAAAATTGACAATGTGAGCCGATGCGTTGGCCCTGATGTGAAATTTCATACTACCTTCTAAAAGAGAATAGACCAGAAAGAAAACGTAAGTGTCTCTTGGTCTTGACATTCTATAATAAGGACGGCGTGTTTTGTTTTTACTCACACTTCATGAAATTGTGCTCTTTCATCTCTCTCTATCCCCCTGGATCATGTTTGAGTTAAAACTGAAATGGAAGGATGTTTTCCTTCACGCACGCTCTTTAGACATACAAGTCGGTAAACAATAGGCAGTCTATTCGTCCATCATTTTGTGTCTTGATGTTTCCTAAAATCACACACTGGTGCCATAAAATAACGGGTTAAATGGGTTTTGTAGTGTTGGGGGTGGGGTGTAGGTGTTTGGCAAAGTTGGTCATTGCAGGTGAGGGCTTAGGTGCTTTCAAAAAGCTTTTTCTTCTTTACTCTGTGTTGATGGAATATATTGGGTTATTTTCTTCACTCTATGTTGATAGTATATATAAAGGGTTATTTCTTCACTCCGTGTGGATAGTGTATAATGGTTTTCTTCTTCCCTCTGTGTGGTTAGTATATTATGGCTTTTTCCTCTTCCCTCTTTGAGGATAGTGTATATTGGGTTATTTGTTTCTTCTTCAATCTGCGTGGATTGTAGATATGGGGTTTATTTTTTACATCTCACCTCTGTGTGGATAGTAGGTATGGGATTTGTATTCTTCCTCTTCCATGTGTAGATAGTATATTTGGGGTTTGTATTATCTCCCTTCTGTATTGATAGTATATTTGGGGTTTGTTTTTTTTCCTCTTCTCTGTGTGTGTGTGTGTGTTCGCGTACGTTGTGTGGATAGTATATTTGGTTGTTTTTTTTTCTTCTTCCTCCCGTGTGTGGTATATTTGTTGGGTTTGTACGCGTTAGCAACGTTGTGTGGATAGTATATTTGGGGTTTGTACGCGTTAGCGACGTTGTGTGGATATTATATTTGCGGTTTGTATGCGTTTGCGTACGTTTGTATGGATAGTAGATATTACGTTTGTGTGTGTTAGTGTACGTTTGTGTGAATAGTATATTTGGGTTTGTTTTCCCTCCCTCCGTGTGGATAGTATATTTTTTTCCGCTTCCCTCTGTGTGAATAGTATTTTTAGGTTTGGTTTTATTCTTCCCTCTGTGTGTGTGTGTGTGTTAGTGTAAGATAGTGTGGATAGAATATTTTATTTTTCTTTTTCTTCCCGTGTGTGGATAGTATATTTTGGGTTTGTTTTTTCTTCTTCCCTGAGTGTGTGTGTATGTGTATTGGTCTCTGTTTGTCCCTATAAAACTCCCTTTATCCCTATCAAATACAATCTACCTACCTACCTACAGTAGCGCATATTCAGGTCAGCCACTTGCAACACTATTGCTATTTATCCCCTAGTGTCCAGTACAGTGACGTCACTGACGCTGGAAATTTTGAGACTATAAATATGGACTTGGGGGTTTTCCACAGGTTGTAGCTATACATATATACTAGAGTTCATAAACAGGAACGTCACTCAAGCTGAGGCTATAAAAAGATAGTGGGGTTTTCCAAAGGAGTTTCCCACAAGTTGTAGCTATAAATAGATAGTGAGATTTCATAGGAATTTCAGCTGATTATAGCTATAAATAGATACATGGGTGTTTATCCACGATCGTCACACAAGTTGATATTGTAAGTAATTTAAGGTCTTGGTAATGCTTTATATATAAATCTCAGGCTTGTACTAGTGTATGTCTGTCTCTGTCTCTGTTGTGTTTGGCCCTCTACCATCACTGTCCCTAGACAGGCCCTATACAATTTCTCCATTGTCCCTAGACAGTCCCACCATGTTCAATTTCCCTTGTCGCAATATAGTCCCAAAATCTATATCCCATGTTAAATTCCCATTGTTCCTATATAGTCCCAAAATATATTCCCATGTTAAAGTCCATTGTCCCTATAAAGCATCAAAAATTTTCCCATGTTAAATTCCCATTGTCCCTATAAGTCAAACCCCCTATTTTAACGTTAAAGTCCCCTTGTCCCTACATCGTCCCACTACACTACTTACATACTAACTTCATTTTGTTTCTTCATTTTATTACACAGATGAGATCGATCAGCTGGCGGGCCTTTCCTAAGATTTTGAATTTGGATAAATATGGGGGAAAGCCTGGAAATAAATTAAGTTTTCTTGAACTGAGATCTAATAACAAATGCTTGATATACAATTGTTTTGTAAGCGAAGTTTAAAGTAGATAGCAAAACTATCCATCCATTAGCAAGAAAAAGGTGTTAAGTTGTACTATCAAGGTAAAGCTGCCACCGTATAGAGCTGTAAATGGTGTCCTGTAATAGAAAATAAAAACTTGAGAGTTTTGCCTGCCTTATTCTTCCATATGTACCTCTCTAGTATTACTAAGATGTTTTTTTTAAAGTATCCTGTCGAAATATTTACAGCGTATTATCTCCTGATATTTGCAGAAAATTATGTTGTTTTTTTATTATAACCGCTTTCACGCTGGAGAAACTGATGACGCTGGAAGTTTAGTAAATCGAAATTGAGTTGTGTCCGATCATCGAAATATGTTTGTAAAGGTTAATACTGGCATCAATTCAAACCGTAGGCACACTACGATATGGCTTTCTTCACAATTCTTATTACGATTCTTAGATTCACCAACTGCAGTCTTCAAACGATCTACATATTAAGAACTGTTTCTCTCTCATAAGTAATTAAGAACCGCGTTTCTAACTTTTACTTAGGCTTTTGATTGTATGTAAACGTATGACCTCGACACAAATCTTCCCATATAGTGAATACTTCAAAATTATTAAAAGTTACTGGTGACTGCGTCCTCTCACTAAATAAATGTACTACATACCTTTAACTCAGGGAGGCTTTGGTTCATTTCAAGGCATGTAGCTAAATAACAGCACACTGTTAGAACCCACCAGGTGATTCTACGCTGGGTCAATAATAAATTGCAATACCTGTTTTATATACGAATGAAAGAACGAATGATGAAATATTGAATAAATTAATTAAAGACCAGTGGACAAAATATTGGATCCTTACAACTTATAAAAGGGGGTGACACACTATAGTATGATAATGTACACACTCTCTCGGAGGCAAAATTACTCTTTCCTACAAGCCAACAAGTGATACTGAATTGTGTAATATCCAATGTTACTGCTGTATGAAGCAAGTTTGGTCCATCACTTCATTACAAATGTACTGATTATGATTTGCTGCCGTAAATTTCATATACTCACTGACCTGCTATCGATTGTCGCTTCAAAAAGCATTCACAGAAAGTGTTTTGCAACTGTTCTATGTTAATTACCTCTGGATCAACCTCATTCTTAACCGTGCACAAATTGATGTGAGTGCTTGTTCTTGTCAAAAATAACATAATTTCATTCATACCTGCCCAAAGGTGATGGATAATGAAAAACACTTTATATTTACATGCTCTGTACATCAAAGTTTAAACAATATATTGCTTGATACTCGCCTATCGAAAGGGTTTAGCATTTAAATAAATAAATCAAACAATAGATTTATCATTGCAATGATCCGTAAAATAGATTCTGCAATATCGTAGCTAAATTTGCATAGAGTCTTTTGAAATTGTCAATTCTTGGTTTTAGTGCACTTTCGTATCGAGTGAGGAGTGAAATATTTGTTTCCTACAACAGCAAAACTAATATGGTTACGAGTAATGCAGATCACACCATCACTCTTATTGCATGACACAACATCACATTTGTTTTCGTTTAGTTTTAGGCAGGCGGGTCCAATATGTTTCTTTGTCGAATGCATCATTCTCGGTAGACATATCTGTTCATAGTAATCTTTTTTCCTTAGAGCACTAGCTTTGTTATATGTGGGAGGGTACCCGTACGGCATCGTATTTGTAAAAGATTCCGACACCAAATACTATTAGAAACGCGCATTGGCTGTCATATAATCAGTCAAGGTGACATTGTCAAATAAGTCGGGTGGAACAAACTCCACGAACTCTTTGTATTCCATCAAGATCAGATCATCACATATGATTTTGAGCATGAGCAGAAAGTATAATATTGGAACTACTAAGCATTCCGTTTTAGGCGGCATCGAACATTGCACAAGTTTTTCATTCAAATAATTAAGGATGACCTTAGCAATCACTCGTCTTATTCGTTGCGTTATGTGTTTTATGTCGACACCTTCTATGGATTTTTACCAATTTTGAATACATCATTCTCGTTTCTTGCTTCAATTTTTGAATCTCGTTGACGTACCTGAAATAGGTCACTGGAGCTGTTGCACTGTTGGTATTGTTCTGTAACAGAATAGTGCCAAATTTTGCATTCTTGTAATGGTTGGCGACCTCGATCGAGAGTATGAACTATTTTGGCGTACACACACACATACTCTTCTGTCATTGAATGGTACAATTACGTCGCTGGAAGAACTTTGTACTTGATCAGACCTTTGTACTGGAGAATTTGTTTTGTTCTATGTTGTTCTGTTCGGTCAAAATGTGTGCATATTTACACGCCCAAGGATACATCAAACATATGTTGATCTGTTCGGTCAAAATGTGTGCATATTTACACGCCCAAGGATACATCAAACATATGTTGATATATCTGATTTATTTTCCTTGAGACACTAGCTTTGCAGCGCAATTTCAGTTCACTATCGAGAAGGACGCGGTCGGCGTGCCAATCTATGGAATTATTGATGCATTCACAAGTTCCCGCTTGACACCATTAACTCATCGAGATTCACAAACAAAAGACGAAGAATTGTATGTAGCTTTCCCTGGATACTGTAATTTTGCCAGTAGATTCCACATGTTCAAAGAGAAATGACCAAAATATCCAAATCAATCGCAATAGCAGAATTTGTGTACATGGGACAAGGGGACCATGTACAGTGTTTCAGTTGTGGCGTGAAACTCCAATAATGGGAATAAAAAGGAACAGCTTTCCTTGAACATGCTAGGTGGTCTACTGTATGTCAATACCTTCCTTTGTCATTAGTATTATCCCCATGGAGGATTCATAGTGTACTTTATGAGCCCAGAGAACGCATTTTCAAGTATTTTGTACCGATTTAAGTGAAAAGCGAACGAAACATTATTTCTACATTTTCGAACTTGTGCAATCTGAATAGTATAAGACTGATTATATGATTATAGGGAAAAACATAATATAAGCTTCTCGATGACACACCCTCTGCAATTAGCTTGGGAAATATTAAATATATGTGAGTTGCAAGTTTAAACGAGTACATTCAGAATCCACATTTGAACTATACGAACGCATTTACAATTACTTTATAGAGATACAAGTGAAACACACAAAAAATGATTCAATCTTCAACGGCACAGACATTTAAGCCATTTGTATATGTATGCTGTATGATAGCTGATTACCTTAAAGATATTCAAATGGTCATGCATTGATCAAGGAATCGAATGTTGTCAGACTTTGGATGCCACGACTTCTCTATACAGCGTTAGAAAGAGTCACCAAAATCAATGACAGGAAGTCCATGAAAGGCTCAACATGTACACAAGTACAAAGAACTTTAAAAAGAGTATTGCATCACGAGGAAACTCATATACAATATGGTTTGCTAGCAGATCCCCTTTGGCTTATGCATGACCATTCCACCAAAATGACATTGATCAGATGGCTAGGTTAAAAGGCACATTCAGAACCTAATTTTAGAACTGACACAATTCATTTAGCACCACTTTGTAAAGATTTAAGTGAAAGATAAGGAACAATTGTATCCTCAGTGTCACACAATGAATATCCATTCATACCTAAATGTAGTCAAAAGACTGAGTGAAGATGACTGTATAATACTAGTAGTCGGGATAAGGCTTTTCTTGCTACATGTACAACTTTTGTGGGCACACACAAATAGCGTGACATGTCTTGATAGGAAATCTTATCTTTTCACATGTGAAAAGGTAATTATATATTTTTGACATTTAAAATAAAAGGATATATTCTTCATATGTGAAAGTATAGCAGTGACAAAATATTAAAATTATTTCCAAGTCTATATTTCACACTTAGGTATTTAATAAATAAATTAATAAAGGAATAAGTTATTTAATAAATAAATTAATAAATAAATTAATAAATGAATAAATTTTGGTGAAATTTTACTTAAGACGTCCAATTACAAAAATGTCAGTTTTTCTCTTTGTTGATACTATAACAATCTGATGCCTAATCCTTCAACATACACTTGCATTCTACGATAGTTAACAGTATTGCTTGTTTACGTCTTTCGATTAATTAAACCTGTAAAGTCAGTATTAATTAATCAATTACTCACCGTGTAGCATATTTTTAAAAGTACTTTTTAATAACTATAAATGTTACGAAGTCATACAAGATCAAAATCAAGGATAGTATAAAAATAACAGCCTTTTATTTTATTGAGTATTATTTTGTAACAGCGTGTTCCATGCAATAACTTTTTTAAGTAACATCCCCTTATAAAGAAAAATACCAAAATATAACCCTTTTTCTTCAAAATATGATAGTAATCTGTTTAAATTTAAGTCTGCACGGACTGAATCTGCTGTGGTCCGACATTGCTATGACTCGACTTTGACATTTACCAAATATGTTATGGACGACACTTCTACTCAACGCTGAAACATGATCAGATACAACAGATTTCAGAGTGTATCATTATGTATATCTATATTTTTTGTATCTCCTGGCACATACTTTTATCTAATGTTTGTAATTTTTATTCATAGCTATAAATTGTAGTAATTTCTCATCATCTTTAGTTAACTTTTGACCACGTGATGAGGGTCCATTTTAGAATTATTAAGAGCGCAATAATTACATAGGATCTATAAACAGATGCTTATGTATGTATCGACAACTAATAATAATCCTAATTTCGACAACAAGTTAATTTCTCATTGGCTAATGGATTTGGATGGTTTTAGAAGATTTAAATAATTCCCCATTGCAAGGGCTAAGTCACGTGAAATAGGCAAATTTCAAAATAAATTAGTAGTATGATCTGTCACGTGATGGTATGTTGTGAAATATAGTGGTAGTGGAAGGTGTATCAGAGGAAAAAAACTGAGCAATCAGATTCATTCCTACTTTGGGGCCATTCTTATCTGTGTTCATGTTGTATTCTGCAGACATGTTATATGTTTGACTTAAATATAATTATTCAACAGGAGAAACATTTGTTTATACTGTTCGCTAGATATAAAAAAAAGTGCTCATTGGTTGGACTATACTATTATTTTGGAACTACATAAATTATTCAAAGGAATTCTGGACAACACATTCGCGATAAAGTCACAATTCTTGGCGGACCTGTACATTTCCGGTTTGGAAATCTATACAAAACTTTTCATTCATCTGGACTACCACAGAACTTATCAGGATTATTTTGTATTCACTCCCCCCAAAATACTGTTTGTAACCATAAAGTCGTAATATAAATTGGGGGCTCGTCTGGGATACGAATTTTAGAAATATTTCTGAGAAATTGATATTGTTTTCCAAATTAAATTCATATTTTCGACATTTCTTTATCCCATGTCTTTTTATTTTACATAGTGAAACCAACAAGCTTTCATAATGTCATCTAAAATGGAAACTTTACTTGAAACTTTACTTTAATTCCTACCCCGGCACGGTCTTAGAAAGAGGATGAATTGTTCCAACTTGCAAGACAATATCATTTTTTGGGGGCAGAGCCATGTTTAGTAAAACAAGAAATAAAAAATATTTTGGTTCAATAGTTGGTGGAAAAGCATATTTGGATAAATGTGATTTGTGTTTGATAAGTAAGCTTTTTCTGGCTCTAATTTGCAAATTACAAAACTGAAATTAAAATACAACAGCGAAATGCAGTTCAGAAAACTTTGGCTTCAAAATGCGAAAAGGGGAAAAGAGAAACAATTAAAGTTAAAAAAAAAAAATGGAAATCAAATTTTAAATGCAAGAAAAAGAACGATAAAAAATCAAAAAGAAGAAATGGAGATTAAATTACAAATGCAAAAGCGATAGGGAGAAAGGAAAAAGGAAGATCGAGAAACGCGGAAACACAAAAGAAGAAAGAGTTGCAAATGAATTTGTAAATGCAAAAAGAAACGGGAGAGAATGGAATTTCAAATTAGATTGCAAGAATTAGAACTGGCAACCATAAAGTACCCCATTCATGAAAGTTCAGTTTTTGATGTTACAAAATATTAGTTTAGTACTGCCTTTTAAAGAAAAGCATGTAGGTCAATATTTTTCTTATTTTGAAAAAAGTCAAGAATATTTCAAATGGCCATGAGAACACCGGATTTTGTTATGACAGAGAGTACTTAATGGCTGAGCCCATGAAGGTTATAGTTCACTGTCAGCATAAGTATTGCTTATTATGAATTGGCTAAGGAATGCATATTGAAGGGTTATGAGTTGTACCTGTGGAATATTGACAATGGTTTCGGGATTGCAAAAAATAAATTGCCAAACACAGTTTGAGTTTACTAGGGAAAAAGAAAAAAAAGTATCTGACACGTGGTGTGCATCTAAAACTGATTAATAAAAATTATGATAAACTTACACAACTTATAAAGTCAAAGAGTTCATGAACTGCGCCCCTAGTGACAAACACTTTACCTTGATGAAGACAAGATATATACTTTAGAAAACGCTGATTGTACTCTTGACGAATATTCCTTGGCTCACAAAGTTTCACTTGTCAATAAGTTTTTCTCTCAACAGATGGTTAATTAGAAATAAATTCAGTCTCAAACGAGTACTCATGATTTAAATTTGGGACAATTTATAAGAATCATGCATTTGATAAGGCTGATCAAACATCCTTATCTCTTCCTACGTGTGCATATTGTAAGAAATATTGGTGCACGTTATTGCTGTTGCTGATTGCTTTAAGATAGAAACAAAAAATGTAGCAGAATAAAGAAAGGAATTCGGAATGCTCTTGCTTCTCAGATGTCAGTCATACTTGTGTATTGGAAATGATACATTTATTAGGTCAAACAATCTAAGGTCGGACTCTCTTATGAAGAATCATGAACCAATAATGTCGAAAATTTTTACATCACTTATTGGTGACTCGGCCAATTCTATCCCTGTTAAAATGTCACGGGACACGGGAACTTCACAGGTACTTTGCCTTTGTCTGTGAACTTCCCTTCTTTTGAAAGTGTTCTTGTTCAGGGACTAAAGTGCGGTTTTATTCAAATTCCTCTCTATACTGTTATTTTGTCATAAGACTCAGTTTCTGAAACAGTGACTGTCGGCAATGTGAATTCTTTGCTCGTGTTCATTTATTGTCAGGCAATGACCTAGCTGGATATAAGGAGGTGTTTAATCCACTTGTAACTGACATGTTTCGATGTGATCAAAAAGTTCACCCTATCGAAAATTATATGTTTGTTTAATAAGAATTCACGAGAATTTAAAGAATATGACAAGGTCATATTACTTTGATACCAGAAAAGATTGGACGAATTTATTCATTTGTTGTTTTTTTGTTATTGAGTCAGTTCAAGAGTGACTTGGATTGAGTCCCTTTGAACTTGCTTTCGGATACAGTGTTCGTTGACCAATGAAGTTGCTGAAATATAATCTTCTTTTAACAGAAATATTAGAGATTTATTAACTTGATTATGTCTTTGATTTTAAATAAAAACTAATAAAAGCGTGTGAAATAGCATGAAATAATCGTCAGTCTACCCAATCGCAAATGAAAGGTATAACGAAACTACAAAGAAAAGAAATTTTCAATCTGGTGAAAAAGTTCTGGCTCACTTGCCCATACTTCAGAGTCCTCTTCAGGCTAAGCATGATGGTCCTATTTAGTTAAATAGAAAGTAAGTTACTTAAATTATATCATCAACACCCCTGGGCGGCGGAAACATAAACTACTCTGCCATATCAATATGCTACAGGATTATGCTGATCAAACGCTGTAAATGATTCAATAAATTTAGTTATTCCTTTCCAAAGTGATGATTTAAATGACATACAACCTGATGGTAGCGACTTTGGTTCAAACAGTTTTCAAAGTTCTGAAATATTATAGAATCGAGACAATAAACGTTCACATCTACAGCCACAGGAAAAGAAAAGAGATAAAGCAGCTAATATGTAAATAAGAGCACAAGTATCCCGATGTTCCAATTCAAACAAATAAGATCTACCATACTGTTGAAATTGAAAATTCCAAGCATGTAAAACAACACCCTTTTTATGATGAATCCTTTCAAAGAGGAATATTTGAAAAAGAAAATTGAATATTTGTTGGAGAGTGTTTATATTGAACAAAGCAAAGGTAACTGGAGTTCGCCATGTATTCTTGTGCCAAAACCAGATTCAACTTATGAATAGAGCAAAAGAAATGTCAGCCTTTGCAACTCTAGATAGACTATGCCAATACAAAGTGATGCCATTTGGTATGAAAATCCCCCCACCCACCTCTGAGCGCCTATTGAACATGATAACATCTGGTATAGATGGTTGTGATGCATACACCAACCATGCCATTTGTTAGTTATTCCTGGAACAGTCACATGGAAACTATCCGGAAATTCTTTGTTCGCTTGTGTGAGGCAAATTCGACAATTAATCTAAGAATAAGCGAGTTTTTCTGAGCTTGTGACATATTTTTAGGACAGTTGTGGGACATTGTCAAATCAAGCATGTAGAAGCAAATGTTAAAGCTATCAGGGGCCATCCATTTAGTATGTACGCATGGAGGGGGTTAACCCAAATGCATACTTTTGTGTATGGGGGGGTCTACTGATAATGTTTGCACATATAGAAAACGGCGGGGGGGGGGGGACTTCAATAAGAGTTTGACTAATACATGACCTGTTAGACGGTTCAGTTGGCGCTTGAATTTTAGCGGACACTAGACAAACCTTTTCAAGTTACGCAGCTTATTTCTTTGATGCAGCCAGACATTCAACGTCAGTGGACTATCTGTTAAAGGACCATACCAACCCATCATGATAAGATTAACACAGGACACCAAAGTCATCAAAATTACATTCTATATAATCCCATAGTGACATCCGTAATGCTAAAATTCCCACTGGACCCGAAAATGTCACATTCATGTTAATGCCCTTAAGGTCCAATAATACATCAACCCGGTATTTCCCATATGGTCCCAAAAGCTCCCCAGTAGTTTACTTGTTTCTTCATTCTGTTTATCTCTACATTCAAGCATGAATTTCTGGCCTTGACAATTTATTTTGATAACAGCTGCTACAACAGAATTTTAATTATCACTTATGTCCGATTTCCCTGTCATTTTCAAACAACATTATCACTGTGATGAAAGTTTAACTCACTACTTAAAGCAACACTAGGTATATTAAGGAAGAGAATTTCCTCAAAATGTGTCCATATGTACCCCAAGTATAACATGTATACAATAATGTATGGGCGACGGAATACCATAAAGCAACAGGTCACACACGTTCACTAACTAATAATTTGCCTGAATGATGTGGATAATATAAAAAATAATGCTAAATGCCTGCCTTCTTTTGCTTGGAGTTAACTTTTCAGCCATTTTCTGATGGCGCCTTCTAATTGACTACAAAGATTTGTACAAAGATGGTCTTTAGTCGTAACATTTGAAAATCTGTTCATCCAAATTTGAGAGTGAGGGGGACAGAGGCAGTGAGAAAGGGGAGCAGAAGAACCATAAATGATACAAGCAATATTTCCACACTTGCATATAATTTTTCTCCCACTTAAACATTTCAGCATCTAAATATGAAATATAAAAGGAAAATTTGTCATGTACATGTTTCACTGTCACGAGGTACAGTACAGATTACAAATTGATTTAACTTCACAAGCGAAATAATGCCTTGCTTTTACTATTGTTGAATTCAAAATCCATAATCCTGCATGGATCCTCGCACCCACCTCCCAATATGTGCTAAAGTATTCAGTGGTTGCAAAAGAGGTCCTGAATTTGGTACAATTTAGGACCATGACAGTTTACAAATTCATCTATATATAATAATTGAAATTGTGTATTTTTATAACAACATCATTTTTTTAGCTGGGATTAATGGAGAACAGACATTATTTGCCAAGTCTTCAGATGTTATCCAAATAAAACAAGAAAACTTGAATACATACATTTTTTACAGACAGTAAAAACAAAAGCCACGGAAATTAACTTGTCATTACACTTTTATTTTTATACAAACTTTACTACTGTTACACTGACTTACAATTACAATCATTCCTTAATACTAAGTTTTCAAGACATATTCTTTTAATTTACCATGTCTTACATTTTAATTCTTTCTAATTTCAGACACTTTGAAAAATCAAAGAATTAAGAGTACTGAAGACATGGATGATTCTGATAATATGATACATTAAACAGAATCAATGGGATATATATATAATTAACGAGATAATCAGGTTTCTTTTTATTACCATATTCATATACCAATATCCCTTAAATACATGTAGTCTGAAACAAATGTTTGATCTTTTGTTGCCTTTAAGTGCTCAACAGAAAATTGCTTTAAAAAGTCATACATTTTGACAGAAAATAGGGAAGCATTTACCTTTATGACATTTTGTGTTGAAATGATGAATATGGAAGCAATAACCTTTATGACATTTTCTATTGACATGATGTTTTAAGTATTGTAATAAAACTATCAAACTACATGAACAAATGTAACCACAAAGTCTAATCATTTTCTTCTAGGATTAGATATAGTTTTATCCTTTTAAAGAATCAGACTAAATTTTTATATGCCAAAAGCAGAAACACAAAATACTTAGAAGGTATGAAGTTTGACACAGGCTGTGTGGGATCCCTAACATTTCAAATGCCAAAAGCATAGTATACAAAACATACCACTGAAGTAGAGAAGAGTAGGTGGCATGCCATATATTTCAAGGGACATCTCCAAGCCACACATATGGTTGCTAATATGTCATTTTGTTTATCAGAAGAAATCTGTTTGAATTCCCTGTCATAGTTTTCCACAAATCTGATCAAAATAGTACACATACAACATTCCGCGATTCTTTGCAGGGTATAACATATAAAACCCAACTAGCATTCTGAAAGTATGCAATTAGAGTCTAAAGTACTTCACAGAACAAGTCCAAATTATGCATCTAATGTTTGAACTTATGTACAATGTACAGTTTAAAGTAACATCAAGTCAAATTTAGTACATAGAATAATTATAATGGGCTGAGAGTTTGCAGGGAATTAGAAACATCTATTTAAAATACATGTAGAATATCAATTTTTCAATACAATGAAATAAAAGCAATCATACTTGCACCCAAGTGATAACCTGGCTTGTTTACACAAGCTCTTCACCACAGGCAGTAGAAGTACACCATGTCACTAACAGTTTGATTGGCCATTTCAAGAGCTAACAGTTTGGCCATTTCAAGAGCTAACAGTTTGATTGGCCATTTCAAGAGCTAACAGTTTGATTGGTCATTTCAAGAGCTAACAGTTTGATAGGCCATTTCAAGAGCTAACAGTTTGATAGACCATTTCAAGAGCTAACAGTCTGATTGGCCATTTCAAGAGCTAACAGTTTGATAGGCCATTTCAAGAGCTAACAGTTTGATTGGCCATTTCAAGAGCTAACAGTTTGATTGGCCATTTCAAGAGCTAGCAGTTTGATAGGCCATTTCAAGAGCAAACAGTTTGATTGGCCATTTCAAGAGCTAACAGTTTGATTGGACATTTCAAGAGATTCTGACCTGCAAACATACAATTTCAAATTTAAGAAGAATGCTCCACCCTCAACTTAAGATTTTTTTCTTACCCTTTCAAATTTAAAGAGAATTCATAACATACAACTTATTATTATTCTTACCCTTTTGGATTTAAGGAGAATTCTCTTCCTACAAGCTTATCATTATTCTTACCTTTTCAAATTTGAGGAGAAATCTCTTCCTACAAACTTGTCATTATTCTTACCCTTTCAGATTTAAGGAGAATTCTCTTTCTACAAACTTATCATTATTCTTACCCATACAAATCATAGGAGAAATCTCTTCTTACAAACTTATCACTATTTTTAGTTTTTCAAATTTAAGAAAAATTCTCTTCCTACAAAACTTATCATTATTCTCACCCTTTCAAATTTAAGGAGAATTCATGATATACAACTTATCAATATTCTTACCCTTTCAGATTAAAGGAAAATTATCTTCCTACAACTTATCATTATTCTTATCCTTTTAGATTTAAGGATAATTTTCTGCCTGCAACTTGTCATTATTCTTACCCTTTGAAATTTAAGGAGAATTCATGACATACAACTTATCAATATTCTTACCCTTTCAGATTAAAGGAAAATTATCTTCCTACAACTTATCATTATTCTTACACTTTTAGATTTAAGGAGAATTCTCTTCCCACAACTTATTATTATTGTTTGATTTGTATTTTAAACCTAGCTTGAACAATTTTTCAGTCATATCGCTATGATGTTTGCATTGTGGAAATTTATAGTGATATCTAGCACTGGGGCATCATGTCGCAGACATGTAGTATGATGTCCTACCCAGTCACATTATCCTGACACCAGGCTAACCAGTCCTAACACTAACATTAATGCCAAGCGCCTAGCGAGAAAGATTTTAGTACCATTTTTTTAATTCTATTGTCATGACTCGGCTGGGGTTTGAACCCATGACCTATTATTATTCTGACCCTTTAAGATTTAAGAAGAATTCTCTTCTCACAACTTATCACTATTCTTACCCTTGCATCTCTTCCTACAACTTTTCATTATTCTTACTCTTTCATATTTAAAGAGGATTCTCTTCTCACAACTTATCATTATTCTTACCCTTACAGACATAAAGGAGAATTCTCTTCCTTCAACTTATCATTATTCTTATCCTTTCAAATTTAAGAATATATCCCTTATTGCAACTTAACACAAGAACAGGCATGGGGTGGGGTTATTTATCATGGCATGTGCAGGTATTGTTTCTTATACAATATATTTGTAAATGAGTTTTAAAAAATTAATCTGAGTACATGTTATTAATGTTGCATAACAAATTATATATTCTATCACTAGACTGACACTATTCAATTCCAAACTCACTGCAAGGCTATAAACAATACTAATTTTCAAAATGGAATGGAAGAATGGTCGGCTCAAACCTAATACATGAAAACAGAATCAACTGCATGAAATATACATTCTTAATGAAGAAGATCACCATGAATATTCATTTTCAGGCAGGTATACAATGGGAAATTTACCTACCCCCACCCCTAAACATGAATGAAGTATCCTGATGGAAAATGTTCTTTCTGGTAGGTATAGAAGGGCAAAATTGCCTAAAAAAATCCCAAACATGTATGAAGTATCCTGAAAATTAACTGAAAATAGAAAATAATTTAATGTACACACATATTCAAAATTGATAATAACATAACTGTGTAAGTGTGTGTGCTTGCATGCATGGATCAGTACGAACATGTCTGTGTGATTCCTGAGCCAATTTCATGTGAATAATGGCAAATAATTTGGGGCTTCTAATTAGTCTTTTAATAACAAGGACAGAGACTGCATGTTAAGTCCATGATCAAAGCACTGCTGCAAATTATGTTACGCAGACTCCAAGGGCAAAAGTAAGTATGCATGCAGCAAAATTCATAATCATTCATTAAAAGTAGTGACAAGATTTTTGCTACACTTTAAATCAGAAAGGCAGAAATTTCATTTAATTCCAACTTCATATCACAAGAAGTCAATTGGAGAAACATCTGTGATATGACCATCCATCTAGGAGAAGTAGCATGCCAGCAATATCAGCACCATTTTCATTTGAGGCTAACAATATGTCCCAAATATTCTTCAAGTGAAATCTCTATGCTGTCAAGCCTTTTAAAAGAATTTTAAAGATGGCTGACATGGTGTCCATATTGGATGTCAGATCAGCAGGATTTCAGTCAGGACCAACTAGACATCACAAGAAGTCGTTAACGCCATGTCAATATAATGATACATTAAGGAGAAGTGGGAATAACGAGATTTTCAAAATGGTATTTGTGTAAGCCATATTGGATATCCGAGTGGCAGCAGTTTCATTGAGGACCAACTAGACATCAAAAACTCTTCTGGTGAAAACAACAAGTTAATATGACTTTCCATCAAGAACATATAGTGAAAACAAGAGCTGTAACATGGCTTCCATAATAGCCATATTAGACACAAGTTTGGCCCCATTGCAATAAGTCTTTCAGTGAAGACTGATTGTTGGCATGATCACCCATTTGAGAGGAATATCACAAAGATTTTCTAAATAATTGCTATGTCATCCATATTCGATGTCAGAATAGTACTATTTTCATTCAGGACCAATAATACATAATATAAATTCTCTCAGTAAAATCCCCATATCAATGTTACTTTCCGTTCAGTTCAGTAGCTTCATAATCATTCATTCAAACTAAGGAGTAGACAAAACAAAATTTTCATGACAGCTGTCATACTGGATGTCAGAATAACAGAAATTTCATTTACTTCCAACTTTATATCACAAGAAGTCATTTGGTGAAAATCCCATTCCGATATAATTACAACTAAACTAAAGTAGTGATAAGATTTGCAAGATGCCCATCATGTCAGCCATATCTGAGACCAGATCAGCACCATTTTCATTTGAGACTAACTAAAAGTCGTAAGAAGTCTTCTAGTGAAAACCCTATGCTGATGTTACATTCTACATAGAAGGAGAAGCAATATCAAGATTTTTTGATGACTGACATGGTGGCCAAACTGGATGTCAGATCACGATTTCATTTAGGATGAACTAAACAGCATTAAAAGTCCTCGAGTGAAAACCCCATGTTGATATGATGATCCATTAAGATGTGAGACTAACAGGATTTTCAAAATAGCCATTGTAACAGCCATAATGGATGTCCAAGTGGCACCAGTTTCATTTAGGAAAACTAGACATTAAAGTCTTTGGGTGAAAACCCCATGTTAATATGACTTTTCAGTCAGAAAAAAATAGTGATAAGATTTTTAAGATGGTTTCCATGGTCACCATATTGGTTAAAAGAAAAATCCCATGAAAAGAAGTCTTTCAGCGAAGATGTGATATGACCATCCTTTCAGGTGGAACAGAGGCAAAGATTTTCAAGATAACTGACGTTTTGAGCATATTGGATGTCAGAGTGGCAATCTTAACACAAATTTTCAATGCCTATGACTTAGATTCAAAGATCATAGAGATGAATGAATAATTCATAGAATGAACTGCCTAAATTTCAGAATGCAAAGTATGACAATATGTCTTAGGGTTTAATATGCTGCTGTTGTAGGGTTTAACGCCATTTTACAGCACAAGATAGGCTATACATAGAGGCCAAGATAAATGGTGGAGGAATAACCCAGGAAAACCCCAGAAAGAACCATCAACATACAAGAAGCTACTGGCAAGCTTTCTCACATATACATATTGGCCAAACCCGAGACTAGAACCCACGCTGAGGTGAGATGGCAATGATCCGGTTTAATATGTGTGACCCAGGACTTGTGCCGTGTTGTGTACCTGAATGTGCGTGCTTGTCATGAGTGAGTGAGCGATCAATAAGGGTACATGATTCCCGTGCTTTACGAGTATTAAAATCAATTCCCTACCATACTAACAAAAACTTCTGGCATTCCTACTCTAGTTCTTGAGACGGACAACACCTAGAGCAGTACGAGTTGTGAAGATGAAGAGCACTTGTTTTTCACTCAAGTGAAAGACCAGGGATTAAATTTGGAAAAATTGTACCCTTTGAGTCTGGTAAGGTATCATTTATATTTTCTGTGATAAAATTATAAATGTTAGTGGGTGGGTTGAAAACTGTATTGTATTTGTGTCGGTTATATTCTGTATTGTATTTGTCTTGTATTCTAAGTATGCTTTTTTTTAATTGTTTTAGGTTTATTTCGTACCATTTCATCTTGTAATAAATCCCACAATCAACAAGCGAGTGTTATCATTTCAACCTAAAATAAAAGACAGCTCACATGTCTTCCACTGTGGGATGTGGGATTGAGAGAAGATCATATTTGACTGGTGAATCAGACTGCAGGGCCACCGCCAATGGATCCTGAAAAGAAGTTTGCATTGGGAAGTGTCAGCATACTTGAGGATACAAATGTGCTTCATAGTGTTTCTTGGAAAATGAAAACCAAACTCTGATGACAGTAGGATGAAGTCACAAAAAGTGGAGACAATTATGTTCATCGCTGATGAACATTTAATTGTGTATCCATAAGACACGGAGTAATGCGTGTTTTGTGTTATGTGTTTTTGTTAGTGTCATAGTTTTGAAAGGAAGGACTCTTGTATAAGGAAATGCTGTAAGTGTTTTTTTCCATCAATGTTTGTTGGCTTATTCAATATGTCATTTGCACATAATAGTTATGACGTTCTAACTCTGCAGTTGCACTTATCGCTAACATTGCACAAATGGTCTATTCGTTTAGTTCAAATTGTGGTTAAGGTCATTGTTATGAATTCAGCCTGTTGACATATTGGCTATAACACGCAAAGGCACAATCTTTAGCAACAACACAAAGGCATAATCTTTAAAAAAATTACAGAGCTTCAACGCCTGAGTGAAAGTGGCACAAAGCTAGGTGATAGTACTGTTTACATGTATGTTTGGGTTATATATGTATACACCATTATGTGTTTATTATATGTATAAGCTTGTGCTTGATATTATCAGGCATGCCCGAATGTTTCTAGGGAGCTATTTAGAACTGCCAGCATATTTCAATACGTAAAGCAATTTTGAAGTGATATTGATATGTCTACTTTGAAGAAGACAGGCCTTTATTGAATTTTTTTTAGCACTGGTAAATAGTTTGATTTTTTCCCTGAATCGTGGTTTTACAACCGATCGCTGTTCTACGATTTGTTTACAGTGGTCAGATATACATGCGATATTTTTAAGGCTCTCTTCATGATGGCTACAAGTAAGAACCCCATGACAGATAAGGAAATGATACAAGCAATGAATGCCAGTGGGTATGTGGTAATGCCCACGGGGGCGTGGGGTGGGGGGCTCATTTAAACCCACTGTAACCCCAGCCAATCATGACATACTCCATCTACCCCATCTTTTGTAGGTTTAATGAGCCTGTCTGTAGAAATACTTGTTAGGATTCTGCAATACATTGGAGTCCATGATTTACTTACGACTGTTATGTTCATCAACAATCATCTATGATGGATAGTTGAATACTGTAATTTTGGTACAAGAAGTGATATTTGAAGATAAATATAAACATGGATATACTGGAATTTATATTAAGTGTTCGCTCTTCTCTTCGTGTCTTGAATTTATCAAGCCAGACAAAATGCACTGACATCGAGGAATTTAACAACCATTTACAAAATTTGAACAGTGCTCTTGGTTTGGAAGAACTATATTTGGAAAATTGCCCAGTACATGTTTCTATTGTCCGCTCTAAAAGCATTGAGAGCACTTGACTTGAGTTCCTCTTTAACTGTAGATAGCAGTTTGAATTTTCTAAAAGCCAACAAAAACCCTGAATACCTCTATTTATCATTCAACTGTCTTTCAGCAACAGCAGTTCAAGAGGCAGCAGCAAGCCTTCCCAAGTTGCAAAATTGAGATGTAACTGGAATCAAACTCAGTACCCATACTTATGAAGCAATTCTTAATTTCTCTCTTAGAAGCTTTCAGTGTACTCTGGTTGACAATCATGATGTTCAATATGCTCTTCATATACCACAACAGTTAAGGGTAATGGTGAAAATTATTTAGGCTTTTTTTTCCCCTTCAGAGAAAACACCCAAGGTCTGGACATCTGGAGAGTCAGATTTGCTGTTTGCTTTATGCTTAGAGATGGATGAGTTCTTCAAAAAGAGCAAAATGCATGCTCTGATATGGAACTCAACAGCAGCAGATATGGAAAAAACAAGGATATACCGTGAGTGCTGGCCAGTGCTCAAACAAATGGAAATCTCTGAAAAGATGTTACATGGAAACTTGATTACAATTCTAAAACAGGCAAATATCCAAAAACCTGTAAATATTTTGGAGAAATTAATCATTTGTTTGGTAACAAACCAAGTACCCAACCAGCATTTTCTTTGCATTCATCAGGTCAGTCATCATCTGCTGATGCAATCCTCTACAGATCTGTCAGTCTGTAAAGACAAGGATGAAGAAGATACCAACTTGGAAACTGACGGTTCATCTTCTGATGCATCCTCTACATATATGTCAGTCTGTAAAGACAAGGATGAAGAAGATACCAACTTGGAAAGTGCCAGTTCAACTTCTGAGACCATAGCTCCTTCAGTCCCTAAAAATAGAAAGTTCCTGGCTGGCAAAAGTGGAAGGGGAAACTCTTTTCTGGAATTTTTGAAAGAACGAAGTGAGAGGCAGATAAATGAACTGAGAAGGCAAGAGCAGTTTCTATGAGAAAAACAAGACCAAAGATTAGAACGATTTGACCTGCTTTTAGATATTTTGCAGAACAACCAACCATAAGGAGAATGACATCATGAGAGTGAATATTAGACAGTTAAGATATTGATGAGGATTGTCACAGACAGTATTAGTGATTGAAAATAAAGTGATCTTATTAATAGCTGGTATACTGAAATATATTGTTTGAGATTATACTTTCTTCAGCTTTATGACAGGACATTGCATATGGAGTCCAATTTGTCTGTGTTGTTAAAATCATAATGCACCCTTATTTTACAAGAAATTGTTCATTATCCAAAAGTGAAGTTGACAGTGGTTACAGAGATGGGTTCCATCTATCAGTGGTTAGTTTTATTTCTACAGTGCAAGAAAAAAGATGTTTAATGAATCAACTGTTTCATTTGCTTGGGAAAGGAGAGAAGGCCTAGTATTTTCATTACACTTGGAATTTTTCTTCATTTACCTCAAGATAATCAGGGCAAGAAAATTTTAAATATTTTTCCATCAATTAGAGGACTTAAATTTAATGTTCATACTTCCCACCCATATATTATAGTTTTCCAATTACAGATCTTTCATTTTCCTTACTATACATTATTGGTGAAACAAAGGATACAGATGACGCCATCTTCTTTACATTAAATATTGTTATTAATTCAGTTATTGGAAAGGGTTCATTTTTTCAATTTTGCATTTTGTAATGTTCATCGTTTTTATTTATTTGCACTGAAACACAAGACAGTACTGTTACTGTTCCATTTAGATATTAGTCTATTTGAGATATCTGCATTTTTTTTCATTTCCTGTTGGCTTTGAGATCTAATAGGAAGTTCCTTGTAGGTTTTCATTATACCTGTACAAAAACTTCCGCCCTGACTTTAACCAGATTCCAGGTGGAATTTTAAAGCGGATTTCCCTTAAAGCCTAGATTCCACTTATTATAAATTTTAGGTGGGTTCAGGGCAGAATACAGCCCGAAATATGCAAATTAGTCCGTCTATTACTAAGTGGAATTTGTTTATTCCGCCTACTAGGCGGAATTGGTTTATTCTGCCTACTAGGTGGAATTTGTTTATTCCGTCTACCAGGCAGAATCTGTTTATTCTGCTTATTTAGCCTAGATTCACTTTTAGGCAGATTCAGGATGGAATATTGCTTGAAATTACTGTTGCTAGGCGGAATCTTTATTTCTGCCTAATTAC
Organism: Sinohyriopsis cumingii; assembly: GCA_028554795.2. Lineage (NCBI taxonomy): Eukaryota > Metazoa > Mollusca > Bivalvia > Unionida > Unionidae > Sinohyriopsis > Sinohyriopsis cumingii. The sequence continues at coordinate 70,697,538 of CM068841.1, read as the reverse complement.
ATGGAAATACCTACAGAAACCCCATCCAATAATGAAAATGTAAAGGCAGATTTCATGTGTTTTTTTAAGCATATTCTGCCTAAAACCATAAAAAAATATACTTCAGATTTCTATTATGTATTAAACTGCCTAATGATTTTTTTTTTAGATATTATTGGGAATCAATGATAAATATTCACAGTAATATTTAAAATGGATCATAAATTTTATTTTGACAGACATTACCAAATAAGATTTAGGTTTTACTTGTCCTAAGGGGCAATGCCATTTTCTTTCTTGCATACAAAATTTAATCCAACATGGCATCACTTAGTAATATTCATTTCACTTTAAAGTTTGGTGAGATTTCACACATATTTTGACCAAAACTTCCATTGAAATTATGTTGAGGTCTCACTCAAATTTCTTTGAAATATTTGTGAGGTTTCACAAAAAAAATGACTACAACTTTTGTAAGATTTCACTAAAATTTTGATCATTATATAGTATTTTACTGAAGTTTTTGTTAGTGTTTCAGATATTTCAAAGAAATAATGGATATGAATTAAACAGGACTTTATTAACCAAGGTGATATTTAAGTGTGCATGAAAACAACGATACTGATATTGTAATTATATGACATCCAAGGCAAGAGAAATTGGAGTTAATACAAATAAAAACAATAATGATAATAACGACTTTATTTAGAGAAGGTAATTCAATTAGTTACATAACTAATCTACCTTGAGGCCTTCTATCTGTGATGTACAACATATACAGTATATACAACATGATATGAAGTATCTGACACTAAATAATTAAGTGGTTTTAAAAATCAAAGTATCAAGTCTGGAACATATGCAAAGGCATCTGTGAACACATAGACATATATAAAATATTAAATATTAATCTGCATTGAAAAATTCTGCCGTGAAAATAATGCAAAATTACAGAAAAGAATCCATCTGAGCCAATTTGATTATGAGAAGAAGAAAAGCTAGGAGCCTGCCTTGTCATTTGTACTGTAGACTGGATTTTTGATTGCACAAACTATGATGCTGTTGTGGTCTCTCGAATTATCCTTGTTCCAAAAGCAGCCGCGAAAAACGTTTATCATGATATAATAACTCTTATTTTACACTGAATTCCAACACACCAAGAATATTTTGATAATATACACAATAATGCCTCCCGAGATTGAAAGTAGATTCTACTTTTCGGCCAAGAAAACTCCGCAAAGATATGACTATCTTTGATAGACATGGATATCTGGCAACAATTCCCACCAGTGATCTACACGTTGTCCCTCCTTAAATTCTGAAGTTAATCAGTTTGGAGTTGTATATTACTTCGAAATCGTCCCGATTCAATTCCTTGTCCTATTTAGCACGTTAGCCGCTACTGTAAAGCTCTTTATGGCACAAAAAGCAAAATGCTTGTCCTGGCGTTCAGTTTTCATACAGATTGACCAGATATGTTCCCATCAAATTTGCGTTTAGGGTATTCTCACTGCCGCACATTTTTCAAATGGCTATTCAATCTCTCGTCCCGCTCGAAAATTCGAATCGCCATGCTTGGTAAACATGCTCTTTCCAATCAGTTTCTGTTACGCGACGATTCATTGGGCAATTACAAAATGTTGACCAATCAGAAAGCTTTATACAACGATCCTCTGTTAAACAATAAACGGAACAAATACTTATTTGAAAGCTCGTTGTGGAATGGGACCGGATAGAGCATTATTTAAAAAAAAGTTTCGGAGACGATATTAAAAAATGGGTCCATATCGAGGAAATTCAGGCCAGGAGAAAAGCGAAATTATGTTTTAAAACGGAAAACAAGATGAAAACTTGTTCGAGGGCAGTTAAATCCAATTGAAGTTAAATAAAAATACAACAACAACAACAACAAATTTGAAAAAGAAATTTAACAAGGAAAGCTGTGGAAAGAAGTTATTAAAAAAATTGTGTCCAAAATAAACAATAAAAATTTACAGCTATCAGAAACAGGAAATAATTTTAAATGCTGCTGAAAATCATTCAAATTGTACCAGAAACAATAAATTTTATTTATATTTTTATTGAACTGTCAGTGATATTACAATCACAAAATATCACTATATTTTCAGTCATTTAACTTTACAGACACACAAAAGCCAAGTCCTAATTATGCCTTCTTTAACTGATGTAAATGACTAAGTTCTTCATTCCGCCTAGATGTTGGTTAGAAAATAAACTAAGTCCTGATTCCTCCTTTCATATAATAGATGCCAGTGACTAAGTTCCTAATTCCACCTAGATGGTGGGTGGAAAATCAATCAAGTCCAAAATTATGCCTAAAGATGTATTTATAGCAGGAATTTGACAAAAGTCCATCTTAGAGTTAGACGGACTCTTAGATGGATTCATCTTTGACTTTTCAAATTTTCCATGTCCGCCTTTGTAGTAACCAGATTTTTAACATTTTAGGCAGATTCCACCTGGAGTCTGCTTAAGTTCCAGGTGGAATCTGCCTAATTATTTCATACAGGTAAGCTGACTTAAATTTGTTGACTGCATTAGTATCAAGAAAAACAGGTAATTTGGATACTTCATATCACAAGACAAGACCAATGGCATTATGAGAATTTGTGTGTAAAGGTTTATATTTATGAAAAGATGCTGACATACATAATAAGCATGATATGAGAATCCCACCATTATATGACCATAAAATTGTACGCATGTCTATCAACCATTTAGGTAGCCCACCACTATATTATATAGTGAGGCCAAACAGTTTTACCAATGTGTATCCATCTTGTCACTATACACTGTATTGTGAAATTTGTTCTGCTCAATAACTGTTGCAGGGCTTTATCGATTGAAACCGCTTTTGTTTTTTTACATGATTGTGATCAGTGGTGTAGCAATCTCTTAAGCAAAACACATAACTGCTGAGGGCCCAGGTCATGTGGGGACCCTAAATTCTAAACAAACACCTTATTTATTGGTGTGGTCCCCAGACTTTAGTTGCGGGGGGGGGGGGGGACACAGATTTTCTTACAAGGCTACTGACAGTGAGAGGTCACTACAAAAGAAACATAATTACGAGGTTATAAGGCAACTTTATATCACCTCATGACAATTACAACTCAACTGTGCTTTATTCAAAACAGAAATAATCAATAGTCTGGTACTCTTATCATGTTATAAGTAAATACAATGATGAGCCACTGAGGAACTTTTTGTTGTCAGACAGGCATAATTGTTCACAGTGCACATAGGTCAGCTATATCTGATCATCTTTATTTATATGTATGGTCGGTTTGCTAAGTTTCAAAATACGCCTTTTCTTGCCAGTAAGCCAGCATTGTTTTTAGAATACGCCTGTAATTTTCAAAACTCTTAGACAAAGGATGCCTGTATTTCATACTTGTATTACGCTTCTGGGTCTTGTACGCCTGTAAACGTTGCTTTACGCCTTTAAATTGAGCGTGTTATGCCTCTTATACTGCTCCTGTACAGGCGCAATATGCCCATACTTTTCGTACGGGGACTAGACTTAAACTTCAATCCCAGTTCAGAATAAGTTAAGGAGCCAATTTCTCCTGTTCTCCTATTACTGCATTTTGAAAAATGTTATGGTACTGATTGGCATCCTCTGCCTCTTCCATGTTAATGAAAATGAGGATATCATCATCTGTTAAAATACACAAGTTATGCGGTACACATGCTGCCATAAAAAGATGACAAATGTTTTCAACATCAGTACAGTGAAGTGCAGTCAAATACCTAAACCGACCCTTTAGGTGACCAATGGCCCTCTCTACAGTTTGCCTGACTCCTGATATGGCTCTGTTGTATCCCTGTTGCTGTGCAGTCAAGTGGCTTTTGTCCTGGAAAGGTGTTGGTAGCCATATCTCTAGAGTATAAGCACTATATCCGACTAGAAGCTCCTGCCTCAAGATTTGATTGTTTTCTGCTTTCTCAAACAAAGGGGAATTTCTGAGAACCCTTGCATCATGGCCATCCAACAAATGCAACCGTTTTAAGCCTACAACAATTTATAGCTGTACTGATGGGAAGTCTTTTCTCTTAAATCAAATACAGTCTCTTTCCCCAGCCACAAGATTGGCTAATTTAATATGTGTGCCATGAAACACCCCTGCAACATCGGGAATACCACTGATGGCTTGAAAATAAAGATACCACAATTTCTTGATGGCGGTCATGATCAGGCCATTTAATAAATTTGTTAGCACTGTTTGCTATAACATTGGTGACAGAATGAACACAGCCTTAGATGGTACTATGGAAAATACCACATAGGTTTGCAGTCTCTCTAAGTTACTAATATGCCATAGAAACACTAGTAGCTGTTTAGTGGGAGAAACTGCGTCCTGTCCTCCACCTTTCCTGCAGACCAAAGCATGCGCAAACTCTGCCAATAACAAATTATTAACAGTTTTCCCAATCCTGAAATGTCGACATAACTCGTGGTCGTCCATATTAGGTATAATTTCCTCAGCAAAGCATTTCACTTTGGCCACATCATCTCGACGAGCTAATATGCCAAGCAAAATAATATCATCAAATTTATACACTGTCAGTTTCTTCTCCTTCTACTGTAAAAATGCCTTCACAAATTGGCAGTAAGACCTCAGTGTCGTTCAGAGCCGCCATATTGTAGTATGCTCTACTAATTCGAGAGCTGTGATCAAACATGCGTTACATTCTCATTGTTCGACTGACTCAGGAATGTGATCCTCTTGGTCAGGAATGGGTCTCTTAAATGCATCCCGGGTGTACCAAAGGCAACCCCTTTTGAGTTGAGCTCTGAATCTTCAAGTTCTGACTTGGACTCTGACTGGTATGTTATACCACAAAGACGACCTGGTTGGGCCAGGAAAGATAATGTTCAATTCTGTGAACATTCTACACAAACTGCTTCTGAGAGTAGATCACCATCTATTATCGATCCTGATATTAGCCAGCCTCTCAAAAGCATAAACTTTCAAACCAGTAGGTTTAGGCAATATGGCAGTAGTTTAAGCGAACACACAAGTAATTTTTCTACTCCCTCATGTTTCACATGAGACTACTCAATTCAGTCCCCCAGAGATATCTGCCAAAAGGTCAGTTCGAAGCCCAACCACATTAGAGGGAGACCCGGACTGCCAGTCTGAGGTTGATCCTAAGCCTACCAGCGCCACAGGTGTCACAACAGAAAGACTCAGGCCAGCAACCGTTGAGGCATTCAACCAATGACTGAAAACTGCCCGACTGGCAGGGCCACTGGGTGTAATTGCAAATGGTTTACTACGTGCGAGTTACTGAGATCTATGAATTTCAGGCCTGTTTTTTTTGCAGTTGACAGTTGGAGCAATGCAGAAGAGCTCCTTTAATGTAAATTAAATACAGCAAGGGTATTTAAGGATGACAATTCAATTATCATTTTAAATGACTAGCTGTATTCCCAATGTCAGGGTTTTATGTATCGTTTGCAGGGAGAGTAAACTTGTAAAGCTCTGTAGTTGTAATTATTTCACAGGTAGGATTAATACTTTTTCCTTCCGTTTTTTCAAAAGACTTGAAGGATAGTAACTTCTGAATGGTTATTGTTCTTGTACTTTTTATGTGGCAAGTGCAAATTTGCTAAATGTCAGGAGACATTTACACACTGGGAGGGAGTATGAAACCCAGGATTTGTGTCGTGTACCACTGTCCGTGTTTGTCACGAGTGAGTGATCGATCACGATGCAGGATTCCCATGCTTCACAAGTATTAAAATCAATTCCCTGCCAAACTATCAAAAGCTTCTGACATTTCTACTGTAGTTCTTGAGACAGACAACACCTCCAATAGTACGAGTACATATAATGTTTGAAAAATTATATCCTTCGAGTCTGGTAAGGTTATCATTTATATTTTTCTGTGATAAAATTATAAATGTCGATGGGTGGGTCGTATACTGTGTAATGTATTTGTGTTGGTTATATCCTGTTTTGAATTTGTCTTGTATTTTAAGTATGTTTAGTATTGTTTTAGATTTATTTCATACAATTTCATCTCGTAATAAATCCTACAATCGGCAATCGAGTCTTATCATTTCAATCCAAAATAAAAGACAGCTCACATGAGTCTCAGGGTTTAAGAAATATTTGCACATGAAAAAAAAACCCATCAAAACCTCACTTCTCACTAATGAATGATTTTAACAAAGGTTACTACATAGCAATCTCATGCAGTCTCACAAAAAAGGCATAATGAAATAACATAGGCTTTGAAAATACCTAAAAATCTAATTTTATCTCATTCCTCTAAAGATATGCCTACATCTCTAGAGTGATCGGCTTTTGACAAAGTCTATAGACAGTAAGAAGTCTTTTTATTTGTGCTATCTAAAATGACATTAAATCCTCCTACACAACTACTCATTTTCATAAATGTGACAAAACATAGAGAGTCTCTCCTCTAACTTTCAGTCACAAATAGTGCCAATCTTGCCATCACAAAATATGACCGTACAGCATCAGTTTTAATAACTGGAATAAGAAGTCTTCTGGCAAAGGTTTATGTCAATATAATGTTTTGCTTAAGATGGGAACTTCAGGGTATAACAATGTTTTCAATATTGTGGCCATATTGTATGTCAGACTGGCACTATATCTGTTCAGGTGCAACCAGACGTCATTGAAGTCTTACAGTGAAAACTTCATGTTAATCTAATTAATTAACCATTGTGGAGAAGAAGATGGCCATTGTGGAGGCCATAATGATATCCAAGCAGCACCATTTTCATTTAGAACGATCTACACCATGGGATGAATGTGTGTACAAAGCTTGATAATAAACCTTCAAGAATTGCCATAACAATCTAGTGCAAACAGGCAGCAGGCCTCTTCACAAAATGAACCACTCCAGTGGCCTAGTGGTTAGAGCGTCCGCCTCGGATGCGGGAGGTCGTGGGCTCGATTCCCGGCCTAGTCATACCAGAGACTTACAAAAATGGTACTAACAGCTGCCTTGCTTGGCGCTCAGCATTAAGAGGTTAGTGTTAGGACTGGTCGGCCTGGTGTCAGGATAATGTGACTGGGTGGGACATCATGCTACATGTCTGTGGCATGATGCCTCAGTGCTAGACATCACTATAAACTGCCACACAGCAGACATCGTAGCGATATGGCTGAAAAATTGTTAAAGCTACGTTAAAAAAGTCCAAATCCTCACAAAATGATCTATGAACAAAGAGTTAACAAAAATTTCAAACATAAATACCATGTCCTTAACAGCTATTCAACTGAAACTATCAAGGATGTCTTTATCATAATAAAATATTAGAATACATTCACTAGTAAATTTTGTATTAACTGTCACTCAGATAGGGCTGGTTACTGATGTTTTCTTAAATCAAATCTTCGAGAATTGTAACTGTGTATCAAGACTGACAATAATTTCAAAGATTTATGATTGAAAACCATTCTTTAAATAGAACAGTCATACACCTAATAAATTATATTGTTGCAACATAGAAATTTTTGTTCCAAACATTTACTTCCATATTAAAATGACCTAAGATTGATATCCTATTTATTTTAATTGTTATCCAGTTCCATATCAAAATGATCTAATATTGATATCCTATTTATTCTAATAATTATCCAGTTCCATATTAAAAATGACCTAATATTGATATCCTATTTATTCAAATAATTATCCAGTTCCATATTAAAATGACCTAATATTGAAATCCTATTTATTCTAATAGTTATCCAGTTCCATATTAAAAATGACCTAATATTGATATCCTATTTATTCAAATAATTATCCAGTTCCATATTAAAAATGACCTAATATTGATATCCTGTTTATTCTAATTGTTATCCAGTTCCATATTAAAAATGACCTAATACTGATATCCTATTTATTCTAATTGTTATCCAGTTCCATATTAAAAATGACCTAATATTGATATCCTATTTATTCTAATTGTTATCCAGTTCCATATTAAAAATGACCTAATACTGATATCCTATTTATTCTAATTGTTATCCAGTTCCATATTAAAAATGACCTAATACTGATATCCTATTTATTCTAATAATTAGCGAGTTTCATATTAAAAATGACCTAATATTGATATCCTATTTATTCTAATAATTATCCAGTTCCAGATTAAAAATGACCTAATATTCATATCCTATTTATTCAAACAATTACAAGACTACTATTAGAATCTAGAGAAGAGTGAGTATTCTGAAGGAACCTTAAGGATTAACATTGGCTGGAATAAACACACAACTAACAAAATTATCAGTGAATTGTTACATGGGAAAAAACCAACATACACCGATCTGAATATAGTTTTACTCTTACTACCAGCAATTCCATGGTTCATTTGAAAATTAATGTTTATAAATGCTCTGTTGAAACCATTTTTAACAGTTGTTCTTGCTAATGTATCATATTAAGTTTATACACCTTAACTTGTAAGACAAACTTCCACAAAACTTTGGAAAATGTCACCAAAATACATGTTCCAAGAAAAAAACAAAGTACAATGCATCTACTCCAAGAAAAACAGAAAATATTTACTTCTAGTGAGAAATGATGGTGTAAAATCATCAGACGTAGGAATGAAAATGATGTCAAGTGCATGCATGTAATACTCATAAAGTATTCAATATCAAAATGAGGCTTCACAACACAAATAATCATATTTTAATAGTATACCACAAGGGTATTCTTAGAGATCAAACAAATGACAACTTAGGTCTTTTATGTTTATTCTGGTGTAGTCTCAAAGCAAAATATAAAATGCACAGAAAAGAAAAAGGATTGGTACAATGTAATATTATATTCAAGCAAAACTCTATAATTAATCAACCAGCACTTCAAAATGTACCTGACCAGCTTTCTCATGGGTATCATGATAAATATTCCTTGCATAGATTTTGCAGGTTACCATAATGATAACACCAGTTACAGGTCCATCGAATCTGACAAAGATGAGGGGCGAACGGTAGCCTTGCTGGTTACGGAAGGGGAAATACTTGACATGGAAACCATGCGGTGGGTAGTATGCGATCGGTCCAATATTGTCCTTATCTGCAGGATTCTAGAGTAGATACAAGAACAAATCGCCTTAGTATAGAAATAAAGACAAGAGGCCCAAGTGGGCACAAAATCACTTACATGGCTGACACCTGTCTAACAGCCACATAAAAAGGTAGCAGGCCAAGAAATCTTGGTACTAGGATGCCTTCTGTATACATTTACTCTAAAGTTACTGTGTATGCTATGTTATAAAAAGAACTGTTTCAAGTTGCATTTTGTTTGTCTTATCCCTGCATCCATATTAGCACCATCTGTCCTATACTGAAAATATTTTGTGATATTTTGTGATAGCATTTTTATGAATCAAGGTAACAAAAATGTGAACACAACAATTTAAGTAAAATCAACAAGTAACTTATTTTTCTAAGTTATAAAGTGTAAATTTAAGAAGCACTTTATTGTGAATTGAATCCCATATAATCCTAAATTCAAATGTATAGAATGTTCCAAATGAACTCCAATAGTATTGAATATCCTGCTGTATCACACTGATTTAATCAAGAATGCCTGAGTTCTCAATAGTCCCCAAATAATGTATTAATCCAGTCAATGAGCACTTTAGTAATTCCAATGAATGATTTAAACAATTCCTCTTGAATTATATCGGAACATAAATGCAAGCTCTGATCATAGATTCCCAAAGATTGAATGAACACATTTTTTTTAACAAAGTCTCTATACTTAAGCAGTTGAATGTTATGGAATTCCCTAGATGTGAGTCATTTCTAACTGGAAAATTCATCAAATTGTAAACAAGATTTTTTCTAGAATATTCTGAACTTAAATACTATGAAAATATGTTTGCCATTATCTTAAAGTACAATCTACAATCATGTACAGAAGTTATGCACAGAATACAGATATATTTAAGATGCTTGTTGTCAATCTATTGACCAGAACAAATAATTTAAATGTTTTTTGACTTAAGAAATTTAGCTTTATTCAATTGCAGATGGGCATCATTTATATAAAAATTACAACTCTCTCATGTCAGGATATTTCTGCATAATTTGGTCAAAATTCGAAACACTGGTTTTCTAAAAGATGTTGCTTAACACATTAACCCCTAGCAACAAGTTAATGTGGCAGGAGGTAGAAGCCTACTGCCGAGCTCTGTAGCATCATGGTCATGCATGATACACCAAAGTGGGTGGTATTATAGAAAGGTAGACAGATGTAGCTCTACAATGATACCAAATAATCTGGAATATCTAGTGCACTATAAAATACAGATAAAAAAAACTCATTTTTTGGACACGACTTTTTCTACCTAAATTTCGCCCGTGGTTGGAATCCAATTTTGTGTTTGGATTTTAGACTTTCTGGTCTCAGATCTAATGCAAACCGGTATGAACTGCAAACAGACAGATGAACCTTTGCAAAAAGTAGGATAAGATGGGCATTTGGTATATAGAGTGGTCTCCATACAAAAAAAAAAAAAAAAAAACTCCAACTTTAACTCTTCTGCTCATGCTTAAGTCAAATAGCCGATGAAAAACAATGTTTCTAACACAACTAGGTGGTATGTTATTGAAAGATCACTGGGGATTTGGTGTTTTCAGATCTATTCAGAAATAGCTTTCAAAATGTGTTTCCTACTCGATTTTCAGGTGAATATGACAAAAACCTCCAAGGGTTAATGTGTTAAAAGCCTTTATTTTCTTTGGAATGGCAGCCATACTGGATGGAATATTTACTTCATTTGCATACCAGAAGAAGTTCATGCAATGATGCCTTCCATTATATTTGACTGAATTCTGAAAAGCAGTTTTTTTCGAAGATGTAGTTTAAAACTTGTCTATTTTAGTAATGACAGTGATTCTGATGGCAAATCAGGATCAATGCATAGCTGCCGACCTTCCAGGCTCACAATTAGTGAAAATACGGATAAAAAGTCGTGAATTTGGATATGAATTCGTGAAAAATACCATGACAATAACTCCATCCACTCTGACCACCCCATCCACTCCGACCGTCAATACTACACTATATCAAGTTCGCAAAATAAAAACAAAACACTACATATATACACAGAGATAGTTATTTATCAAGACATGATACTCTGGCAGACTTGAACTTCCTCAACTGCTTGATCATAAATTTGTTTTCTAAACAGTTCTGACCTCTTGCCTGATGGTTGATCTTGGGGACTAAAATTGCTGACAAATTTTTTGCAGCTAAGGAGGCCCTAAAGTCTGTCTTATTTTTCCTCACCATAGAAAATACTCTTTCGCTGTCACTTTTGCTGTGAGGAATGCACAGGATCTGCAGCATTTTTGGTTCTTTCACAGGACGATTTGGAAGCGATTTTCGAGTCCAGGAATATTTGTCAGAACAAATGTTTAGCATGGTCTCCAGCTGATAAAGGTAGATTGTGTTCGACAAGAAAACTCACAGATAATGCTTCAGCGTTGGTAGCCTGCAGATCTTCCACCAATGGTTTAAAATATTCCAGAGCTGAAATCTGCGAATTCTTAATTTTCCCAACTTCTACATGTTTTTTTGCAACCGACATTCTTCCTCACATCGTCTCTGTGATGGCACACTGAGTGCAAAAAGCATGAATGAATATCAATGTTTAACGACAGAATGCACGACCAAGTTTTGATATATTCCAAATTAAACTTCACTTTTTGAGTAATACATTTCTTTTTTCTTGATGGTGAAGACATTTTCAACATCTTACATGCGATGCTGAACAGTAACTCAAATCGGTGTTTTGACGCATGTGCGGAGCAAATTTCCGGTTAGGCCCCAGTTTCTCTCAAAACCATTTGTAAAACTACTCTTATACATATAGATTAAAATAAGCTAAAATGCTTGCTACCAGGCCAACTGTACTAATTGGCTGTAGATCTACTAATATCATGACCAGCAGTACCGGACCATTTCGGCAACTGTGAATATCATGACTAGCGCTTAACGGGAAATCTGTTATTTTATTAAAGATTTAAAATAACTGAAGACTGGAAAATTCGTGAATTTTTGGCTTACAGCGTGAATCCGTGAATTTCTGAAAAAGTCGTGAAATTCACACCAAATTCGTGAGGGTTGGCAGCTATGTCAATGGTAAAACAAGAGAACTTTTAAGAAACTGATGCTCTGCTTTGTGATAAAAATTTCCTTTCGTAAAACTGAAGATAAAAATAATTCTTCTTTTTAGCTGTCAAGTGTTGAAATACCATCTCTGATATTTTTGAGTGATAAAACCTTCAAATTGTCCAGCAGCTCTCATAATGGATGCACGATTGGCCCAATTTTCATTTAAGACAAGTCTGACACCATTAGAAAACTTCTGGAGAAAATCTTACTTTAAAATGACTATCCCTTCTGCTCAATTAATGACAAGATTTTCAATATGTTCAGCGTGACTGCTATGTTGAGGTCAGATCAACAGAATTATTTTTCAGGAAAAACTAATTTATCAAAATTGTTCTGGTGAAACCTGATGCTGACATGACTTTCCATTTAGGTGTAGCAGTAACAAGAGTTTCAAGGTGATTGCCATAGTGACCATATTGTCTGCTAGATTGGCACCAATTAATAATAATAATAATAATAATAATAATAATAATGCTTTATTTATAGAGGGTGACTCATTAGTCAAGGACTATTCTCCCTAGAGGCCCTCTTAAGGAGAGTATAACAATGCACATTATATGAAGATAGCATAATTAGTGTTTATTTTAACATGTTTAGTATTAAAATAATTCCATTATCTATTAGAAACACATACATGCTCATGATATCTTTTCTTAAATACTCTAACATTTTCAGCAGATTTTACATGTAGTGGAAGCTTATTCCACAGAACTGTACCAGAGTACTGAAAACTCCTGCTCTGTTCTTGGTTTTGGTATTAGAAGGTTTCCATGTGATATTGATCTCAACTGGTATTGTGTTGAAAAAGGCCTGAATAAGTCTTGAAGATACTCTGGTGCAGTTCCATGTAGACATTTATATAAAAGAACTGTCTTGTGAAAATCTATCCTGTCATATATTGTGAACCATTTGAGTTCTGTAAATAATGCTTTTGAGGGATGATCAACAGATGCATCTAAAATTACATGTGCTGCTCGTTTCTGAAGTTTATCAATCCTGTCAAGCTCAGATTTAGCACAGTTTCCCCATACATTAGAACAATAATCCATTGTTGGAAGAATATATGACTTGTAGTATAGATTGCGATTTTCCATAGGTAAATATTTCTTGATTCTGCTGAGAAGAGAAATTTTGGATGACAGTGTTTTACAAAGCTTATCAATATGGTCATTCCATAATAAATTATTATCTACAGACACACCTACAAGCCTTTCATGTTTAACATTTTCTAATGGATGATTATTTATTGCAAGAGATAGTTTTGGGTTCCCTGACTTGTGTAGCTTTTGTGATGTCCCCAAAATCATACATTTTGTTTTACCTTTATTAATTACCATCCTATTTTGTTGTGCCCAGTTTTGGACTCTGATAAGGTCTGAGTTTAATCTCATTTGGATAACTTCAGTATCAGAACTAGATGTATACAAAGTTGCATCATCTGCAAACAAATCTGTGTTTGTGGATTCATTATTTAATGGTAGATCATTGATATAGAAAAGGAAGAGGAGAGGGCTCAAAACTGAGCCTTGAGGGACCCTTGAATGAATAGTGCGAGTTTGAGAGCTAATATTGCCAATGCTTACTTGTTGAGACCTTTGGTTTAGGTATGATCTAAACCAGTTTAAAGCAGGATTGTCAAACCAGTAACAGTTCAGCTTTTGAAGCAGAATTTCATGATCAACAAGATCAAAGGCTTTCTTGAAGTCAAGGAAAACAATCCCAGTCATATGTCCATTATCCATTTCTTTCAGCCAAAGATCAATTAATTTGGTAAGTTCTGTTTGGCACGAGTGGTACTTTCTAAATCCTGATTGAGCTTTATGAAATAGAGAGTATGTTTCAAAAAATTTATAGACCTGAATGGCTACATGCTTTTCAAATAGTTTTGACAATACAGGTAGAATTGATATTGGTCTGTAATTTCCTGGATCCTCCTTTTCTCCTTTCTTAAAGATTGGTGTAACCTTTGCACATTTCAATGTTTGTGGAAAATTACCACTCATTATACTTAAATTTATGATATGCGTTAGTGACTTTGTTATTACTGGTGCAGCAATTTTAAGAATTCATGGACCAATACCATCCAACCCAGAGGATTTATTAATATTAACCTTAATTAGCATATCAAAAACATCAGCTTCACTAACATTAGCTATTGAAAAATAATTATCATCAGGAATTTTAGCTCTTATAAATGATAGAAGAGCATCAAGTTCAATTGGGATGTTAGTCTGGTTCTGAATACTCTTACTGGAGATGCTTATGAAGAAATTGTTGAACATTTCCACAGTGTCTTGTACAGATGTTGCTATATCATCATTTTGCTTAAGTCTAGGGGGAAGACAACTGTTCTTGCGTGGGTTCAGCTCTTTTAGATGCTTCCACAATGTTTTGGTACTCTTACTTTCATTAATAGCCTGTTTATAGTAGTTCTCTTTTGCCTTATCTATCAGGTGCTTAGTTTTATTTCTCCACTTTCTATAGCTTTTCATGTCTTTTTTCTTGTGGAAATTATCTCTTAGGTGCCTAGCCTCATTGATCTCAGGGGTAATCCACTTGGGTGTAATTTGGTGTTTAACCCTTTTTGTTTTAACTGGGGCATGCTTGTCTAAGGCTGCATTGAACATCTGGTACCATTTGTCCAAGGCAGTGTTGACATCAGCTATAGTGCAGACTGATTGGAAGGGTTTGCAAACTAAATCATCTAAGAACATTTCCTCATCAAACTGTTTGAAGTCCCTGTATTGTATTTCAATGTGTTGGCCATTTTTAGATGATTGCGGAACATGTCTAGTTATACAGACCGGGTAGTGGTCACTCAGTGCTCAATTGATAATTACCAATTATCATAAAAAGTCATTTGGTGAAAATCCAATGTTGATATTACTTTCATTTGGGAAGCATAGTGTTAAGGTCTTAAAGACGGCCATTGTGTTGGCTACATTGAATATCAGATCAGCTCAGTTTTTATTCAAAATCAACTAATCACCGTAAGATATGACTTTCCATATGGGAGTAGTGGCAACAAGAAGATTTTAAATATGGCTGCTGTGGTGGCCATACCGAATTTCAAATCTGCACCATATTTCTTTAGGACAAACTAGACATAAGAAGTATTCTAGCAAAAAGCCCCACACTGATGTGACCATCTATTCAGGTGGAGTAGCAAAATGGTTTTCAAAGTGGCTGATGTTGTCCTCCTCAATGGATGTCTGGGCTACACCATTTCATTTAGTACCAAGAAGACATCATAAAAAAACTTCAGGTGAAAATACCATGCTGGAAAAACTTTCTGTTTAGGAGGAATAATGTCATTCATTTTTGATTCAGTTAAGGAAGCAAACAAACCCAGCAATACTAAATTTAAGAACTCTTGGTTGACAGTCGGACTTTGTGAAGCACAGCTGCAATGAGACAGCTTTTTATTCTTTACACATACTGCAAACAGTATACTGACATGAATTCATTCCAAAGAACACGACAACTGCTGACATAACACCATCACCCAGCATGGGGACAATGCACTAATGCTGAGTGCAATCCCAAACATCACTAACATATTTAAACAATCATATATAGACTATATAACAAGAGTGGAAGGTACTTTTCTGCAATTTTGTTACAGATCACAATCAGCCATTTGATATAATGTTAAAGTTAATTTTCCAGCACTGTGCATTTAACACTCCCACAGTTGTTGTTGTGGGGTTTAATGCCATTTTTCAGCACACGATAGGCCATACATGGCGGCCAGTATTAATGGTGGAGGAAGAAACCAGGAAAACCTCGGAAGGAACCACCAACCCACAAGTAGGCTACTGGCAGGATTTCTCACATACCCACACTGGCCAAATCCGAGACTCGAACCCACGCAGACAGAGGTGAGATGGCAGTGATCCATAACAGAGAGCGCTTTAGACTACTTGGCCACTACAGGCCCCGTAGAAAGCAGAAAAAAGAATCTCAATAAAAGTTAGCTGATAACTTTTTCAGTCTGCCTGCAAAACAGTTTCTTTCACAGTAAGATCTGGTAATGATAAGGAAACTTGGGGCCAGTTTTCATCATTTGGGATTAAGTTAGTGAAGTCAAACCAAAATGCATCCTTGCTGAAAGCTTGTGGCAAGCTTGCGGTAAGCTTACGATAAGCTAGTTTGATGTTTATAAGCTAACATGGATGCTTGCGCAAGCTTGTACAAGCAAGTGCAGGCTTAGGCAAGATAGCTGGGTATAACCGCAAGCTTGCACAAGCTTTCACAAGCTTTCTTGTTTGCTTCAGAAATTAAAACTAGCTTGCACAAGCTTTCTTGCTTGCTTCATAAAGTAAAACTAGCTTGCGCAAGCTTACTTGTTTTCTTCAGAAAGTTAAATTAGCTTGCGCAAGCTTGTTTTCTTCAGAAAGTAAAACTAGCTTGCGCAAGCTTTCTTGTATGTTTCAGAAAGTAAATTTAAACTAGCTTGCAACAAGTTTCTTCATATATATATATATATATATATATATATATATATATATATATATATATATATCCATTGCTTGTGAAAGTTTGAGACCATGTATCCAAGTAGCATGCACCATCACCGTCACGCCCCTATGAAAACAAATTCATGACTTCATGTACAATCATGAACTGTTCATGAAAGTTCCTCAACTAAGTTCATGAACACTTCAAGAATTTTGATGAATCATGTACTTGAAGTTCATGAACACACTGATGAACTTTTATGAACTGTTATAATATCTTTTGAAGTTCCTGAAATGTCATGAGCTAATGGTTCATGAACAATTCAAGTACTTTGATGCAATACCAAGATATTTCTTTAAAAAATGTATATTAAACATCTATATCATTATATTCATAAAATGTTCATGAAAATTCATCATACAAATTTTTCACAATATTAGTGAAATTTAAATAAAGGTGAATATTTTTTTTCTTTTTTTAAATGATATGATACTGTATAAAATGTTCATACAGATCTTTAATTCAATACTTGTGTACTTAACCTGAGTATTTCTGGATTAATATGGGAAAATATTTTCTGGCCAGTATGAACAAAATGTATTTTGCTTTAAAAAGCTTTCAATGACTTTGTCCTAACATTTGTTTTTTTCTCCATTACTGCATATTCTATTGACTTAGTCACTGGTTGCCAATTTGCAGTAAAAACCGAAATATATTAACAATGATTATCCTGACTGGATGACTATGGAAGAAGACATGATATGATTGGTTAATGTACGCGCGAGATTTCAACAGTTAAGCTTCCTCAGAAACCAAAGATCATGCAGATGGTTAGGCAAAATCCTCGAACAAAAAACTGTGGACTCCGTGGAATGGACAGATGAGAATATTTTCAATATCATTTTTTTTAAGTAAGTCGAAGTGCAGAGAAGCGATTTTGAAGAATATGAAGGAAATGATTTGGTGAGAGCAAAATTAGGCTGAAAAGCGTACCAAGCCTGGATGACCAAAATTAGGGCGAGTATCTTTTTCTTGGTCATTTGTGATTATTTCAGTAGAAGTTATATGGATATTTTATTGGTTTATATATATCATCATATTATTTATAACCAAGTTAATGACACGATTTTGTTCAGACCTAATTTAAACTTGCTCATCGAAGTTTTGAAAATCACTAAACATCATCACCCCCACCCCCCAGTTCTCGATACCAGACGTGGTACGATATCAATAGGAACTGAGATGTTCGAGATCGTTTTCTTTTACATGACATCACTATTTCTATAATCTGATGCAATTTTGTAATTTTAAAAAAACAAACTCAACAAAATAGTTAATGCGTGAAACTGAACACAATACAGGTGCAAATAACGTGATGAAACTGGAAGCAGCTATAAGCAACATGCGGAGTCGGAGTGGATGCATTAGTGACATACTAAGGGCCTATACCACACAAGTCTGGCATTTTATCAATAAAAAATGGCGAAAATATTTGAAAGCATGAAATAACCGTTATCTGTAACATATATATATATATATATATATATATATATATATATATATATATACACACACACACACACACAGAGATATGGTTATTTAGTGTAATGATGTTGTAAAAAAAAATTGTCATATTTTACTGATTAAAACATCCGACTCCTGTGACTATACCTATGGCTAGACAGCTTCAATTAATATAAAACTAGTGACAAAATTCTGCAATAATATAAATGCTCAGTATTATGTGTAAGGGATTAAATCATTTTTGAGTTGGATCATATTATTCCAGTAAGTAAAGTGGGGTACAATGATAATGTGCTAAAAGCTAAAAACAATGTTGATCAGAGATTATCTGTAATTAACTAACTTTCCCTTTTTTTTTTTTCAGACCAGACAGCAGAAAAGTAAAATTATTAGAGGATGAAGTTTGTAGGTTAAGGAGGAAAATTTGAAAACTGGAGGATCCTATGGCCAAGATGGAAGAGACATTAAATTGTGACTGCTTCAACAATGTTAAAGATCCAAACAGTAATTGGATGGAACAGTTTAAGTTGCAGATGGAGACATCCAGTAGTGACAATGGACAGGATTTGATTAAATTATAGGCCCTGAACATCTTCACAAAAGAGTTATCAGACAGGTCAGTCTCTGGGAAAAAGATTGGTCAGGAGAAACTCCAGTTGAAAGACAGACCCCTGACAATGAAATATGCTTCAACAGTTGATTGCAGGCAACTGCCCCAATATCTCTTGAAAATTTGTCAAAGAAAAATTACAGAACATAAAAAAGTGTTGCTAAGGGTAAAAAAAAAGAATATCGCTTGTCAGTTTAAATTTATCTGAAATTAAATACAGTTTTTAAGATAATAATGTTGCATTTTATACTCTATTAACCACCCCCCCCCCACTAAGGTTATTGTATGATTCAGGATGAAATAGGTATTTGTGACTTGTCAGGTAATCATATATTTTTTTTATAGGCACTGTTCATGAAGTCATGAATCATTGAGAAACTTTGTTCATCATAGTTCATGAATATGTTCATGCACTTGTTCATGAATGATGATCCAATTTGTGGACTTTTATGAACTGTTCATGAATTCAGTTCATGAACAGTTCATGAATTCATTATTTCATGAACTGACTGTTTTCAGTCCATGCACATTCATGAATAATTCATGAACCTTTTGATGAACTTTCATGAATGGTTCTTGAACCAAGTTCATGAACAGTTCATGAATTATTCATGATCATTTCGTAGGGGTGTGACACTTGCAGCCAGAGGAACACATAAAACTTCTGCAGCCTTGGGTAAGCATGCAGTGAATGAATAAACTTAAACAATGGAATTAAACTTAATGTTTTGGTGGAACAGATTTGTTTTCCACTGCATTGCAACTATAAGATTACATTATTTAATCATTAAATATGCAGATTATTTTGTTGGAATGAAGTAAAACATATATTATGATAATATGGTCCACCAGGAGCAGTTGAGTCAAAAATGCATTTTTGGACAGGGGCCTTTGGACTCCCAGACCCCCCTTCACATTTTCAGGGTTTTTTTGGAAGGGGGGAAAAGACAATCATGTCTGATTTTTGAAAGCCCAGATGCTTGTAGCAAGAAATCTGTACAAGCTTGCAACAAGCTAGTAACAAGCTTGCACAAGCTAGTAACAAGCTTGCGCAAGCTAGTAACAAGCTTGTAACAAGCTTGCGCAAGCTACTAACAAGCTTGTGTAAGCAAGTAACAAGCTTGCGCAAGCTTGTGTATACTTATTGTACTAGGTAAATAAATAACAAGCTTGCGCAAGCTTGTGCATGCTTATAAAACTATCTTGTTAAATAAGCTTGCTGCAATGTTCCAAATACAAGCTTGCTGCAAGCTTTATAAATTAGCTTGTGGCAAGCTTGCTGCAAGCTTTAAAACAAGCTTGCAATTTTGGTTTGGGAGAGAAGAATGTCAATGATGGCCCTCTCAACTTTTACCAAACTTTGCTTTTTGCTGTTGCTGAGTTTAAGACCAAAGAGTCATAATACTTTAAGGACTATTCAAGGACTTTTTACAATTTTCAAAAGTGACATCTAATGCAACATTTTTAAATACCTATGCTAACCATGTTACAATCAAGTGCTTCAGTTTTATTCTACTTAAGCTACACTATGTTCCTAGAGTAATAGAAAAAATATTTAATGCAGAGATATCAAAAGGAAATGATTACTATTTATTAAAAGACAGAATCTTTGCAGCAATAGCTATATCTCAGTACAGTACATACAGGGGGGAAGAAAAACTAAAACAGACATATAGGTCAGAGAAAAATGAGATGGGTGTATAGAACACAGATGCCCCCGACAATCTGGTGCAACTGAAGGAAAAAGCTCCCAGTCAAATTGGGGACTTGACTCAGAAAAGATGAGAATTTATTCAGAAAAGATGAGAATCTAAGAGACCCAGGTTTCAGTCCATCAAGCCTTTTAACATTACTGACTGGAAATGAAAATTTGTGACTAACATGTCAGACATGACATAGCTGTATGGATGGGCATGGATTATAATTAAACGAGGCGTCCATAGATACTGCATGGGCATTCAATAACAATAATCAAGTATCAATAATACCTCTCCTTCACATTGGACAGTGATATGGTTTTCAGCCCAGTTGTCACGGATCTCATCTGGTACTGTGTCATTAGTGTAAAGTTCAGGAATCCAGTCGTAGACCTAAAATGAAAAAAGGTTGACTTGTATGAAGCATTATTCATCTTGCATCAAGGTTTTCAAGGAAACTGTGTTTATGTTATGAAAACCAAACGGCACCATTTTAGGGACTTCTTCACACATCAAATTTTAAATGAGAATGGTCTGGACTACCCCCACACCTCATGTATTTCATGATGGATATCGTTTAGGTTCTTGCATAGAATTCAGTCAAGAGTCCCAATCTGTGAACATAACAGCACTTTTTAGAGCCATGGAGAGTTCAAACAAAATTTTCTCACTTTTCTGAGAGTCAAGAACTTTCTCAATGGTGAGACACTCACTAATTAAATTGCCTTCCACCATCCCCTCCTAACCTATATCTCTGGAACAGCCATCATAAAATGCAATCAACTGGAAAATATATAGCTTGATTATGTGTATACAATTATACTATACAGAATTAAATTATTACCAATTTTCAAGGTTTTGAAAAGGAATAACATCTTTCTTGGCATTTAATTTGTGGAAAAGGGAAGGGGGTCTTGCTGTTAATTTCCTAGATAAGGTAATGAAGTCTTGCTGCTAAATTCATGGAAAGGGGTCTTATTGTTATGATAGTGGATAGTGTCTAACTTTTAAGTTTGTGGGTACAGGAAGAAGGCATCTGAGCATTAACATCATAGAGGTGAGTCAGGGGGCCATACTATTAAGTTTGCTGATGGGGAATGGGGAGCTTACTGTCAAAACTGGGGATGGGGAGAAGGGAAGCTTACTGTCAAAACTGAGGATGGATGAAGGGGTCTTACTGTTAAGTTCTTGGATCAAAGAATAGGATCTTACTCTTGACTTCATTGGTGGATATCGGACTGATAAGTTCTTTGCTTAAGGGAAAGGGGCTTTTATTGTCTTTTTTTATATAATTCATATGGATGGGGGAAAAAAAGAGACCCTAAAACTGTTGAGTCATGGATAGGGGAAGGGGAGTATTCTGTCAAGTTAGTGAATAGGGGAAGGGACCCTTCCTTTTAAGATCCTAGATATGGGAAAGAGAGTATATTATCAAAGTCAGTGGATGGTCGCAGGGGCTCTTTCTGTTAAATTCATTATTATGTGGATGTTACTATTAAGATCACAAATTGGTTGTTGTTGTTGTTGTAGGGCTTTGTGCCATTTTTCAGCACAAGATAGGCTATACATGGTAGCCAGTATGATTATTTCAAAGAACGGTATATGTCAGAATAACTTTTTTAACAAATCATTTGCTTCCTTCCAAACTTTAGTTGATTGGAAAAATGGTGAAATATATTATAAATTGCAGCATTAGGGCTTTAACTGGCATCAGACCAGATGGCTGATTGCAATATCACAGTATATTTGGTGCAGGATGAATCCGGGATGAATCACCAACCCATAGGAATCTACTGGCAAGCTTTTTCACATACAGTGGTTGAGCAGAGAGTCACACTCATGCTGACAGGTTACATGTGAAAGTGATATGCAAAGGTTAGCCCCTTCTATCAAGTGGCCACCCATGGCATCTCTCTTTTTTAGCCACAGTGGCCATATTTGCTGTTAGATTGGCATCAGCTGAATAAATATTTAATATATTCATGCCAGAATGCTTTCTGTCATATTCTGTTGAGGATGTTGATTTGTTGTTGTAAGGTTTAAATCAATGATAGCCATATTTGATGGGGAACAAATTTAAAGGACCTTCATGTCAGAATACTTTTTTTTCAGATTCGGTCAAATTTTATTGGTATTTTTTTATTACTATACAAATTCATTAATAGTTTTCCTTTTCTTGAATGCTAGTAATATGGCATCACTTGATGGTGTACTATCACGATCTGAACAAAACCAGGATGCTGTCAAGTTCAATACCATGCTAGTAAGCAGTATTGGAGGACAAGTTGATTAAAGGCTTTGCTAATTTTGTTCTCAAATTGCAGCTTTAACATCTATAGCAATGGTGGCCATAATTGAAGGCAGGTTAGATTCATTTGTACAAAATACTTCCTGCTAGCTTTCCTTCAAATCTTATCATATTCTGGACAGCTGTTTTACTATTTTTGGTAATGGCAGCTGTAGCTGACATCAACTGGCAGTTCTTCAAGACAGGACATGTTGTGCCGAATTTGGTCAAAATTGGACAATTGGTATTCTGAATTAACTAGCATTGTTGATGGGTGCAGGGACATGCCTTACAGCCAGGTAAGCTAAACAATGCAATATGAGTTGTGTTCACACGATTCTGTCTTACACAGACAAAATGGGCAACAACAAAAAACTGCACACAAAAAATCTGTTGATATGTGCAATTTCAAATGATGACTATAAAAATGTCATGATCCAGTGACTTGTAAAAATACAGAACACATTGATCTGACAAAGGAATATGCAGCTTTTCAATATACTATACTATTTAACAAGTTTAATGGCAATTCATTAAAAAGAACAGTAGTTGCGCTAACAAGTCTGTCATACACTGCCTCAGACTTCAAGATGAACTCTGGCAACAACTCTTAACAAAAATTGGTGGAGCCAAGTGATATTTTACGATGTGCATAAAAATAAATTCTTTAGACCATGACCATAATATTCACCGTGTCTGTCAAAAACTGAAGGATTACTTTATTAAAAACACTGTGAGCTGATGAGGGAAGAGGGACTAATGGAAGAATGGATCCATGCAAGGATCGCTATACACCTCCTTATGTACCACTGAAGGGATATAAACCTTTTTTTTTCCTATTAATGTTAGAAATAAAACAAAATTCTGAGAGTATGGGTTCCATATACCCAAGGTATGTTCCTCTTACCTTGTTTATCTTCAAGAGAATGCAAGGCAGTCCATCTTCAAATCCAAATCCCTGCTGCTTGACACAGTCAGCACCCAACTGCAAGACATCAAATCGGCAGGATTTGTCCCAGTCCTCTAGTCGGCGCATCCCTTCAACGGATTCACAGTCAATCAACGAACCAGTATCGGCCTGTTGCAGCTCATTTTCATAGACTGCAAGATAGAATGGCTGCATGTGTTATGAAAAAATCAAAAACACTGGAAGACAGGAGCTAGTGTTCAGAAATTAAATTTCAATTCTGCAGCTTAATGCTACATTTCTATGTAAGGGTTTTTCTTTCTTTCATATTTGTTATTTTGCATGGTAGCTCCTTGACCATTGAACTGTGGAACTGGAAAGA
The DNA here is from genome assembly GCA_028554795.2 of Sinohyriopsis cumingii. Classification (NCBI taxonomy): domain Eukaryota; kingdom Metazoa; phylum Mollusca; class Bivalvia; order Unionida; family Unionidae; genus Sinohyriopsis; species Sinohyriopsis cumingii. Next base: position 70,673,490 of record CM068841.1, on the reverse strand, counting down.
CACTGTGATCATCAGCTGGATGCCACAAGATACACAAGTTCCATCTTTGAATCAATATCATTCAATATCATTACGTCAGTGAAAATCAGTTATACTTCTATATATGTTAGTTGAACATGAACCATACTCTGTTAACAGTTTTGTACAAATCCAATACATTGATCATTCTTTGTGACAGAATCATGCATTATTCATATTTGTTTATAAATACTATACATGTACTATGATCATCCATGGTCATAAATTCATATATCAATCTTGCATTGTTAACATTTATCATATGTTGATCCTTGGTTGATTACTTATTCAAGTAGTAGTTTCATTTAGGAATGATAGCATTTTATATATATTTTGTTGAATTCAGTGAACATGATTCTGTTAAATCCAATGATGGTCTTAATGTGCATGAATATGGTGTCAAATTATGTTTAAAGAAAAATGTCTCATCCATGAAACTGCTTTCAGTGTCCTTGCTAAATCCAATATCACCACTCCAGTGGCAAAGTGGTTAGAGCTTCCGCCTCATATGCGGAAGGTCGGTGGTTCGATCCCCGGCCGAGTCATACCAAGGACTTACAAAATGGTACTAACAACTGCCTCGCTTTGCGTTCAGCATTAAGAAGTTAGTGTTAGGACTGGCTGGCCTGGTGCCAGGATAATGTGACTGGGTGTGACATCATGCTACATGGCTGCTTCAAGATGCCCCAGTGCGAGAAATCACTATAAACTGTCACACTGCAGACATTGTGGCGATATGACTAATTTTTTAAAAAATCTATGTAAAAAATCCAAATCTCACACACACACACACACACATACACACAAAAACCCAATACCAACCACGCTTAATCCCATTATGATGGATGCAGAAGTTTGATTGGATCAGGCAGAGTGTGCAAGTTAGTTTACTTATGACCAATATTCTTCACTTATCTGTTTCAGATTGTGACCCTCCTGGTAACAGAGAACATGAGTGGTGATCAGTATATATCTCACTTGCATTAAATATCGTTTTGGTCCTTTACTTATATAAATATATATACACACACATTGTGTTACCCTCCAAGAAGGAAGATACAACTGGTATGTGTGAGATTACCATAACTGCATTTTCATAATGAAAGTGTACTTTGGAGACTATTTTAGCACTGTTACCATATATATTGTATATGTTGGGACAACATATTTGTCAGGACACAATGATTAACTTATTAAAGTAATTTTTTTGTGCACTGTATTTTCTGGGACACATCACTTTTTTTTAGTCGTAAGTTGTGGGACACCTTTTAAATCATTCAAAATATACATATCATAAAATGCATTCAAGCTTAAATTGTATTTTTCAAAAAATTAAAAATTGTGCACTTGAGATGAAATTCTTTAATCCATGGCAGCATCATCTCATCAACCAAATTCTCCTGTATGAGCCATCCTTTCAAAGCACGATTACTTTTTAGCTTCCTTATGCTGTGAAAAATTATCAATGGAGGCAACAAATCTCCTGAAGTGGAAACTGCAAGGACTAAAGTCAGATTTTTAAAAACTCTGCACCATTTGTGCTAATTCTCAAACTTTTGATCCCGATATTATTGACAGCCCATCCAGAAATGAGATCAAACTACAATGGAACATCATCCCTGTTAATGATCATATTGTCGGTAAAATCATCTCTCTTCTGGCCTTCAAAAATCCATCAAATGAATTTATTTTCTCGATACCTTCTGTGCAGTGCTGCATCAGCAATGTCTATGCAAGAAGCACTATATTGTGTCACTTCAAAAATTCTTCCATTGTTTCAATTTATTTTCAAAAATCCTTTGAATATCAGTAAAAAGGAACCAAAGATGGCTTCCCTACATCGGCTTACTTTGTATATTTAAAAAAAAATAATCAGCACACTTAAAAGAATCAAAAGTCAGCTTCAGATGTCACATTGCTTTGTAATAAAATAATGCTGTTTCTATTTCCTTGGCATCTGAAGTTGTAATTAATACAAACAGGCATTGATGTCTGTGGGTAAATAGTATAGACAGCAATAGCTTGCTTTAATAATACTTTTTGTAACCCATGCTAAAATATTTTTTAAAATTTTATTGTGTCCCAATATATACAATAAATAGGGTTTTTACGAAGTCAGTTAAAAATCTAGTGGAGAATAGAAAACAGTTTGGTTCTGAGGAAGGGCCCATTAGAAAATATGTACAGGAAAAGAAGGCTTGGGAAACGAAAGATTAAAGGAGAAGGAAACAGAATGGAGAAATTAGAGACAGAATGGCAGGCAGAGTGGCTTTTGAGGAAAGGAAGATAGAATTGGCAAAGCAAGCAGAAGTTAGAACTAGAAAAGCAGGCAGCGAAGGGAAGGGTGGGAAAGAAAAGCAAGCTAAGAGAATGAGAGCAAGATTCCTCCTCAAACAAGTTAAGGACCCAAAACTCGCCCAATCTGAAGGAAAAAAAAAGATAATATGGACAGTTATTTACGGAGTTTATATACCAATGTCATGAAGTGAAGAAAGGAAGGTAAGTTCCCGTACAGAAATTTCTCATGGATTCCGTATGGAATACTTATGGAATCCGTATGGAAGAGATATGGACTGAAAAACTTATGGAATCAGACAATTTGTTCCATATCAATTCCATAAGTACTTCACAGCAAGTGAGAATTCCATATGGAATAAAGTTGCAACTTTAATCCATAAGCACTTTTTTCCATATGGAAAGCAGGCTGTGTATTATAGCATCATGGAAAATACTCTCTGAAGAATTAATAACCTAAACTATCTGATTAAAATAGAAATATTGGTGGGAGTTAGAGCACATGTATATGTCAGTGTAGCTGATATGGAAGGATGACTATATGGTATAACGGTACCAATTGTGCAAGTCCAGGTGGGCGGAGCTTAAGGTGTATGGAACATTGTATTCAGAATTAAAGAACAAAACTAGCTGTGATTGGTGCATTATGTAAGACTTGTACTTTCTGTTTGGCTTAAAAAAAAGTTGAGCCTCTTGGCAACATGTGAGTTTGTGTTAATTTCTATCTAGATCATATTTTGTATTTTTTATGATTTTTTTAAAATATGGTACACATGACTGAAAATGTGCTTGTTGTGACTAGATAACTCTTACCCCTGTCTAGTTCCAGTAGAGTTATCTCTCTTAAATGCAATGGAGTACCTGGTTATGTCATTGTCAAATTGACAATCTAGCATTGTTCTATATGACAGCGTGTGACATGCATGCCCAAGTAGGACAGAAAGTATATTTATTTCACAAAACATTAGCATTGAGGTATATGGAAAAACAATTGGTACCGTGATACCATATACTCATATAAATTTGAAGAAACAGATGTATGTCAGTTTTCTTTAATTTATTTCCACAGATGTTTAAAAACAAAGACATGACCAAAGAAGTAGGGAAAATGTAAACATGATCAGAAAATTAATATCTGGTAGTACAAGCATAGATGAATCTTTGGACTTAGAAAATTTGGTGCAAGGTGGATTTGGGGCTTGATCTAATGTTTATTCTGAAAAGTAATTTTGTTGGCTTCCTATCAAAATATGCTCTACAAAAATCATACCCTAGTGAAAATGTGACTTAAATTTCAGCAAAATCAATGAACATTTCTTGACATTCACTTAAAGGTCCTTTTTCACTAAAATTATGGTATTTTAGGAGATTTTACCAAAATTTCTGAAAATATCAGTGAAATTTTGTGATTGAAATTTCACTGACTCTGCCAAAATTTCTGAAAATATCAGTGGGAATTTGTGATTGAAATTTCACTGAGAGTATGTCAAAAATTCTAAAAATATATTGATATTTTGTGATTGTAATATCACTGACATTTTAGTGAAAAATTATCAATAAGATATAAAATTTATTTTTGTTTCTTGTATAATTTGATTGATTTTCAGCAGCATTTATAGTCCCTGTTTCTGATAGCTGTAATTGTATTGTTTATTTTGGGAACAATAACTTCTTTCCACATCTTTCTGTATTATATTTCTTTATCAAATTTTGTTATTGTTGTTGTTGTATTTTTTTAAACTTAAACTGGATTTAACTGCCCTCAAACAAGTTTTCTTGTTTTCTGTTTTTAATTAAAATTTTGCTTTTCTCCTGACCTGAATCTGATTTTCCTTGATATGGACCCTTTTTTAATATCGTCTCCAAAACTTTTTTTAAATAATGCTCTATCCGGTCCCATTCTGCAACGGGCTTTCTAATAAGTATTTGTTCCATTTATTATTTAAAGGATGATCGTTGTAAAGAGCTTTCTGATTGGTCAAAATTTTGTAATTGCCCAATGAATCGTTGCGTAACAGAAACTGACGGGAATGCTAAACATGGCGATTCGAGCGGGATATGAGTTTGAATAACTATTTGAAAAAATGTGTGGCAAAGAGAATAGCTTGAATGCAAAGTCGATGGGAGCGTAAATTAGTCAGTCTGTATGAAAACTGAACGCCAGGACTAGCATTTTGCTTTTTGTGCCATAAACAGCTCTACAGTAGCAGCTAACGTGCTAAATAGGACAAGGAATTGAACCAGGTTGATTTCGATAACTCAAAACTGATTAACTTCCAGGATGAATACAAGGAGGACAACGTATAGATGACTGGTGGGAATTCTTGCGAAATACCCATGTCTATCAAAGATCGTCATATCTTTGCGGAATTTTCTTGGCCCTCACGTAGAACCATCGTTCAATATCGTGAGACATTAATGTGTATATTATCAAAATATTCTAGGTGTGTTAGAATTCAGTGTAAAATAAGAGTACTTATATCATGATAAATGTTTGTCAGGGCTGCTTACGGAACAAGGACTAATTCAAGAGACCACAACAGTATCATAGTTTGTACATTAATAAAAAAGTTGCAGTACAAGTGACATGGCAGGCTTTTAGAATTTCTTCTTTTCATGTCTCAAATGTATGCTTTTCTGTAATTTTGCATTATTTTCACAGTTGAATTTTTAAATGGAGATTATTATTTTATATATGTTTATGTGTTCACAGATGCCTGTGTATGTATTCCAGGCTTGATACTTTGAATTATAAAATCACCTAATTATTTAGTGTCAAGCCAGATTCTTCGCATCATGTTGTATATACTGTAAATATTGTACATAACAGATAGAAGGCCTCAAGGGAGATCAGTTCTGTAATTAAGTTACCTTCTCTAAATAAAGTCATTATTATTATTATTATTTTTATTATTATTATTAACTCCAATATCTCTAGCCTTGGTCGTCATATAATTACAACATCTGTAAAAAAAAAAAATCATGCAAATTTAATATCACCTTGGTTATTAAAGTATTGTTTAAGTCATATTCATTATTAATCTGAAACCTTCTGAAATGTATGAAAAACTTCTTAAACTTCAGTAAAATACTATATAATGATCAAAATTGTAGTGAAATCTCACAAAAGTTTTAGTCAAATATTTGTGAAATCTCACCAGACTTTTCACTGAACTGTATGCGAGAAAGAAAATGAGGACAAGAAAAACCTAAATCTTATTTGATAATGTCTGTCAAAATTTATGATCCATTTTAAAAATTGTGGTGAATATTCATCATTGATTCCCAATAATGTCTAAGAATCATTAGGCAGTTTAATAGAAACTGAAGCAGATGTTTTTATGGTTTAGACAAAGCGCTTAAAAAACCCGTTTGAAATCGCCTTAAGTAGACCTGGAAATTTTTTTATGGAATGAACTATTACCAAATTCCATATGAACTATTTACAAATTCCATATGGACCATTTACAAATTCCATATGGTATATTTGCCAATTCCATTTGGACTATACACAAATTCCATATGGAGTACTGCCAAATTCCATATGGATTATTCACAAATTCCATATGGATTATTGCCAAATTCCATATGGAATTTTAATTTTATTCCATATGGACAACCTACAGATATCATGGACTAATTAGCATATTCCATGAGATTTTCCATACAGAGTACGTACGGAGTCCATAACATTTCCATATGAATACAGTGAAATCCATAACAGTGCTTCAACTATAGAACAGAAATGTCCATATGGATATTTCTGTAAAAGTACGTATGGATTACATATCCATTCCATGTGGAAAATTTCGTACGGGTTACTTCATCTCAGCAGATTGCAAAAAGGGACAGCATTGGATGTTTATTTACATCTCCTTGTGAACAATGCACTAATTTATGACACACTTAGAGAGGAACTCCTTAAGATATCCAGTTTGCAAGGGTTCTGCAAGAAGTTTAAGCATAGTAAATCCGAGAGAATCAAATCAACCACCCAGTTTGTCAGGATGACAGGAGATTATTTACTGTGTTGGGTTGAATATGGTAAGACAGATAAAACATTTGAGGGTCTTGCAGAATTTTTACTTTTATACAGACAAGTTATTAACCTCTTGAGGTATGGATTTGTATCTTTTTCTCAAGGGAAAATCCTTCACAATTATCTTTGATATGACTACAATGGTAGACTATTTTGCCAAAGCTTTGGGAAGTGTCCAGAACATGGTCTCAACCAATAATATCACTTTCCCACTGCAAAATTAGAAATCAAGACACCATTCCTGACCAGAACCATCAAAGCACTGTATATGTAAATCCCATACATGACTTAAAAACTGTAAACGTTAAGCTCTCAAAATTCCTAAATCTGATTTTTGGTTTCCCATTATACAAGTGATCAAAACTAGGTTACAGGCACCGATGGGAAAGGAGCAGCTCTGTAACTTAAAATATCCAGCAGCCATGATTGTTATCTTGCACAATGAATCTATGCATAAGCAAAGATACTCTCTTGAGTACGACCACAGAGAAAATGTTCGATACCGTGAAAAACTGTAAAAGTGGAGGGAGCTCTAAATTCTGATGCGAAAAAAATTTTAATGTATAGGGAATTTACTACGTTAGAGAGTATTAAGTTCTTCCATCTGGTTGGCCCTCAGAAATTCAGGTCCCATGTACTCATCATGAAAACAAGTCCAGTATGGTGGGCCACTTATATATGAAGAGAATAACCTATAGAGTATTAGCCAAATTTTACCGGTCTGATGCCAATAGTGGCATAGCATTAGAAATGATTGGCAGAAGGTGGTTTCTGAAGGGAAAGAATACTACAGTACGCTTTTATAGATATTCCACAAAAATGGGTTGCCATTGATATTGTGCATTTCTCCCATACCTAACTCATAAAAATGTGATAAAGCTCATTGAAAATAAAACTTAAAACACCTAGAATACTTAAGAGTTTTACTGTAAATGTGACGTTTAATTACTGTGAAATCATGGGCTCTATATATAAATGAAATTTCTGGAGTACTTACTAACCATGTTTCTGTTATACATTTATTCAAGAAGCCATGAATTAAAACATATTTTCATAATTTCGACCCATTTTAGCATCAGGTACAGTTTTGTACCTCTTGTTCTTTATAAAAATGTAAGCAGTGTAGTAGAGAAGGGTACTCTGTTAAGTACAATAAGGACAGAGACTCTTGCAGCTCACTAGACCCAGGGATTAGTGCTTGGATTTTTTTTAGAACCTTTAGAAGTTACCTCCTTTGGACCTAAAAGAGTCTAGCAAAATGACTGCCAAATGTCTGACAAATGCCTGCCAAATGACTGACAAATCAGCATTGTTTAATTAGAATGCTGTATCCTCTGGGAGAAGGGATGACGAATAATAAACCAAACAGTAAGTCATTTCTATTTATAATAAAATCATTTGATATCTTTAGATTCATGAAACAGATGTCTGTGTTAAACTTCTGAAGTAGAGGCTATCTGCCATTCGTTTCACCCATCGGTGTATTGCGTATACATATCAAATGACCACACTTACAAGACATGCAATTTACATATAACCTTGTTAAGCTCTTACAGTTGAATAGTAAGAAAAATATTTAACAGAAATACTGGATTTTATAATTTGATAACTGACCAATCATTTTCTTATGATTTTATTTATAAGGAATAAACTATCCTTGTAAATATTCATGCAATACTGGGCATGATGGGGCCATTTAAAGACAAGAAAACCTCTTAATGGTATAAAACTGGGGCATCCATGTAAATGCACCATATCAACCTGTTGTATTACTTACAAGCTAGAAATCCCTGTATATTGTCTTCATGGTGCTGAAAGGATGAAGGTTTGGCCTTGTTGATGCGAATGAGAGTGGTACCAGCATCTGCTACAGGCCGCATCCCTAGCCCTGAAATTACAAGCATGAGAAACTGAACAGAGCAATCAAGATAGAAACTGTTTCTTCTTGTTAACTGCTAAGTGATGAAACCATTTCCAACACAGTAATTTAACATACTTCAGTGGTAACAAGATTTACAAGATGGCCACTCTCACAGCCATATTGGATGTATGACTGAAACCGTTTTCATTTAGGACCAACTAGACACATATGAAGTCATCTGATGAAAATCCTCCATCGATAAGAATGAACATTCAGACAGAGAAGAAATAATAAGACATTCAAGGTGGCCACTACAGCAGTCATACCACATGTAATATCAGCACCATTTTCATTTTTGACCAACTCATTATTATCAAAAGTCTTTTGGCGCCAACCCAGACCTGACAACTCTAAAGAGACCTCTACAGTTATGCAGTCATTATTATTTCTGGATGTTAGATCAATTTGTTTTAATAATGTGCAGTTAAATATGTAATGCCATTGTCAATTTTGAAAGCATGCATTTGAAAATCTTTGAATGTGGTATAATGACGCAAAGACAATAAAATGTACTACTAAAAAGTAGCATCACTAACTATTTGGTCGCAACAATTAAGAAACTGCACTTCCAGAACCCAAGAAGGTCAATTACTTCTTGCTAGATCTCTTGACTCTTTAGACCATGGGGTTTTTAATCTCTTGGCAGCAACAATTATCTTCATCTGTAATTAGTACTCAAATCAACAAATGATTTGCAATAAATGCAATTGTCAACTTTTTTTTGCTATGTTTCTAAGCAGGGACAAGTACCAAATATTGCTTTTATCTTTCTGTGCTGACTGAAGTTTTTAAAAGGCTCACTTTGCCCTTGCCTCTGACAAGTTTTCATTTGCTGGATGACATTTTCAGACTATGCTGCAATGAAAAAAAAAAAAAAGCTTGACCATGTGTGCATGTTGCAGAAGCAAAATGGTAGGTATGCTGCTAATTTTAATGATCTAATACTTATCTGTTGCTATTACACTGCATCACATAACTTTCTAGGATGGACATTATATATTATCCCTGTCCATATAATACAATTTCCATCTTCCCATTAGTTACAAAGCTCACAACTGTAAAGAATACAAACCCAGACTTTTCCCGCCTCACAGGATCATGTGTAGCGAAGTTACTGTACAGAAGTACAGCTCAAACAATTTTTTGAAACCTCACAGCAGTGGAGAGAGTGGAAAAGAGTACAAAAAAAGTCCACTATCTCTCTGCATATCCTAGTGGAGTTCTGTATGGCAGCTTGCAGAGAACAGCTCAGCACACCATGCTTTCTTGCAGAGCTGCCACTGATGACTAGGGGTGAAACAATTCATTGATATGTCGATGAATCAATACTTTTGCTTTAACACATATTAATACAAGAGATGGATAAATGATACAAAACGATACATACTGTACACTTTATTTTAGTTTTTATTCTTCTGCAGTCATGGATAATTATTTTTAGCTGACCTTGTTATTCTTTAAATTTACAATTCTGAAACAAAATTTACAGTCACAGGCACTCATTGTTGCTGGCAAAAACGAAAATACTACAGAGAATACTTGTTTGCCGTGTACAAATGAACACAGTGACATGGTTCACAATCTGCCACTCTGCATTCCATGATAATTCTTGTAATCCAGCAACATGTTCAGCATAAAGGACACCTTCCAAATGTGTTCCACACATATAATGAAGTCCTTTACTCTTCATTTAATAACCACATTTAAATGAAGTTTCTACCTTGAATTGTATCTTGTCTACTTTGGTCAGTTTGAAAGCAACACTTCCGGTGAGTCACATGGTGAAATATGTTAGACTGATTTATGGTTAATGCTTGTTCCAGTCCAGGTAGAACAATGACCAACAACTAGAAAGTAATGTAGCTTATTCTCTGTATTACAAACAGAAAATACTGGCAATAGAGGAACTTTGCACAAAATTAATTGATGCTGTCAATGTGTGCAATTGCATTAATTGTGCAAAATTTGTGAGAACTCCCCCAAATTAGTTAAAAGTCCCAAATATGAAAATGTGTGGTCACAACAGCCTTTTTCACAAGTTAGATTTTTGTTGGTATTCATCTTTATTCCCATGCCTGGATTTGTTATAGATGAGATTTTCTTAGCACAAGGAAACTGCATTATTTCCTGCCTTGGAGAAAACATTATAATGTCTTCCAAGTTTGAGTGACACAATAAAGTGGTAATAAGACATTTTTCAAAGCATTCATGCCATGCGAAACAAAGAGCCTGGCAGCTGAAGTGAGTTAAATGGAGCCACCATTAAATGGCGTAAAACTTTGAATATACCTCAATGAGAACCAGCAGGTAGTCTGTTTGAAAGTATTTTTGTTATACTGTTATCAATGAGAATTGCATGCATATATATATATATATATATATATCTATATAACTACAAATCTGTTGATAATCTGCATACCGGAAAAAAACCAGCATGTCAGCATCCATAAAAGGGAACCTGCTACCTTCCAAAGGGGGAAAGACCATCAAGTTAATATATATATCAATATGTATGGTATTGCAGGCTGTGTATTGTAAATCATATCGATATGCAGCACAGGTTTATCATTTCACCCATACTGATGATCACACACAGGCAGTCTCAATAAAATGAGCATAGTTTACTGCTTGTCACCCTACAAGCATGCTCTGAAGAACTACACAAATTACGAGAGAGAGAGGCGCCAATTTATCTACATTGTTATCCCTTTCAGAAGCAATTAGCTTCTTTATTCTGAAAAACAGCTAATTACATGCTTAAACATTTTCTCTTTCTAATAAAGATCATGTAATAGACAAAATGCCAAATCAAACTCAAGATAATTTTAATGTAATGCTAATGCCTCATAAACTGTATTACATCTAATACAACATTTTGCACAATGAATTTTATTACATCTAATACAACATTTTGCACAATGAATTTTATTACATCTAATGCAACATTTTGCACAATGAATTTTATTACATCTAATGCAACATTTTGCACAATGAATTTTATTACATCTAATACAACGTTTTGCACAATGAATTTTATTACATCTAATGCAACATTCTGCACAATGAATTTTATTACATCTAATGTTTTGCACAATGAATTTTATTACATCTAATGCAACATTTTGCACAATGAATTTTATTACATCTAATACATTTTGCACAATGAATTTTATTACATCTAATGCAACATTTTGCACAATGAATTTTATTACATCTAATACGTTTTGCACAATGAATTTTATTACATCTAATGCAAAATTTTGCACAATGAATTTTATTACTTTCTGTCTCATAACTACATTATCAGAATGTGCAGACACATTCATTTCCTTATTTTTGCTGCAGCTTGCACAATACACTTTACTGTTACATGAAACTCAGTGATACTGCACCCCTGCAGTGAAAAGAATGATGAAGAAAGATAAAATAGCAAAAATATTTACAAAATAATAAAATGCATTTTTACTTAAGTTAAATAAAATCACACAAGTTCTGATAGTTACCCCATGCATGAGGTCTCATTATCATAATGTACAATTTCTTCTGACATCCAATCTCTCGATTACAGAGGGGTAATTAAAACCTGAGAAAGCATAGTTCTGGTGGTTGCTGCATGAACATACATAAACAAAAATTGTTTCTTAAAGCTAAATAATCATGTTCCAGCATTACAAAGATCATGATGAAGTTAAGTTCATTCTCATATTTAATTTCCATATGTTGTGAAGAAAAGAAGATGCATTCATACTTAATAACAGATCAGTAGGCTGGGGAACTACATAAATGAATGTTAGTCTCTGTTCATTGGTAAAGATGAGAGAGAGAGAGAGACAGACAGACAGACAGAGAGAGAGAGAGAGAGACACAGAGAGAGAGAATGAGAGATGACAATAAGATTGTTTAAAATGGGCAATGGATTTGCTCTGAACAAGTTAACAAAGATGTAATGTGAATACCTGATTTTAAGAATGAGACCTACAGCTCTCTATCATTTGGTTCCCTTGCTGTAGATATAGCTTGTATCTACATTTATTCTTGCCTTTCAGAATTCAACAGTGGGGAAAAGATCTAACAAGATGTACCTGCCATTTAAGTTCTTCTTGATTCTGATTATATCTTGAAGAAATCTGCATGTCTGTTGTTACTTTAAAAAATAACACTAAAATGCCTACTAATGCTAACCAATTTACTTTTTTTGACGCATGCCATTCTGAGACATATTTAGTAATATCTTGAGAATTAAAATATTAAAATCTGACCCATTATAAATCTATACTTACACAAACTGAAATCAAGAAAGGTCCTTAGTTGCAAGATGATTAATTACACACTATATAGTATGTAATCGTGTAAGAGAAAGAATAAATGAATTTTCCCTCTAGGGGGTGAAAACTCACTGCTTCATATTTCAAAGTCTCATGTGTTTGTGTGTGTGTGTGTGTGTGCATGTGTCACATTTTATCCACCTGGCCACTGTAATCACATAAAAAAAGATGCCAAATACAATTCAAGGGAGATAAGTTCGCATTTATCTCCTTGATAGGCAAAAGCTTCAACGGTCACAAACAGGAAACTATACTTCAATATCTGCATTGAAATAATTGTAAGAATCTATGTTACAAATAGGTTATTGACACATCATTTCCATGACTGATTATATTTACTATGACGATAAAATTTTTTTTGTAATTTCCTCTTACAATGAGCTAGGATAAATGCGGAGGCATCGACACAGAATGCCCTAAATTTGTTGGAAAAATTTAAATCTCTGAACATCAAAGATTTGACAATTTTCCACATTATTATGCATTTTAACAAAAAAGTGAAGTCAGATTAATTAGGAAAGATTATCAAACTTCCAGTGTTAATGTCAGGACCATTATTGGAGCTGTCAAGTATAACATGTCAAATCTGAGAACTTAGTGTGATTGAAAAGCTGTCAAGTATAAGCATGTGAAATCAGATAGCTTAGTGTGATAGAAAATGTCAGGACCATAATTGGAGCTGTCAAGTATAGCATATTAAATCAGATAGCTTACTGTGATAGAAAAACACCTTTCCCAAGCTGAAACACATCATTTGTTTATGCTAATATTGTATGACAGTGTTGACAGTGGTCACTGTCTTTATTTCTACAGAGTAATTGCTGATGTAAAGTCTTTTTTTGGGAGAAACTATTTAATTTTCTAAAGGGGGGGGGGGTAAAAGCTTCAAAGAAACTGACTTGCTCTGATCTGTGGTATAAAAAAGGATATCATTTCATTCCTTTTCCAAATGAAACAAATTTATCTTGTGATGAAATGAAATAACAAAAAGTACCCAAGTTGGAAAGAACAATCCAGCCCCACAAATTAAATGGCTAGTCCCTTACAGCACACATATGCTGTCAGAACTGAACTAATTCATATATGAGTACATGTATATTTTGACTTGCGAATGGCCACTGCTGCTTAGGACTAAACACGTGGTTCACATGTAAGTGTAAATTCAGTGTTGTTGTTTCCTAAACAGAAGTGGTTGTCATCTGGAATTTAACTGTCCATACCTCAGAGGATGACTTTTCATGTTTATTGCGAAAACTAACACTGCAAAAAAAGTTCAACAAGGTGCGTCTCTTGTCAAGTCCATGCACAAGTTTATTCAGATTTCTTTCCACAAAGTAAAAGTGTAAACTTACTGCAAAATAAATTATCCAACCTTTTATAAATGTATTGAATATACATGGCTTTGAAATTATTATATAATTGTCCAAGTATATTTGAAATAGAGATCACTGATTCCTGAAATGGTATCTGATTATAAATCATTCTTGGTGTCTCCATCTTTTCAATGGCGGTATTCATTCACTAACTGTTCAAATATCAATCAGTAATATTGACCAGTCCTCCATGGTGGAGATGACATAAGCATGCCTGCTTAGGTGCAGAGGTGATTTGTTGGTCTTTGTCATTCTGCCTCAGACCTTTAACACAGAGCAAAAATGGAAAGGATCATGTGAGATTTCCAACGATCATGTGAGTTACATCATAACAAAGGAAGCTGTTTTGCTGCTAAAACGCCTGAGTGGCAAAGGAGATAAACCGACACATAAATGCCACTGAACCATAAACAATATTTTTTTTGTCGACAAAGCATAAAACTTGCTCATCTGTCTCACTGATGCTAAAAGCAGCAGAACAGTCCTCAGGGTAAAGTTCTAGAAAGAAACTTAACATTAAGGTTCATAGCTGGGTTTTGTTGAAGACCACAACAATCAAGCGAGACTCATTCTATCTGGGCATTAGATAAAAAGACACCAGTCTCTGCAATTTAAAATACCTGACAAAGTCAGAAATTGGATATGAACCCATGCCCAGACCATGAAAATGTGAGCATGTTGGATAGGCTGCCCAATTGCCCTTAATAACAGAAAACCATGCATTCTCTATCTTTACAAAGGATTAGAAGAAAATCATCCAATGTGTTTATAAAGGGACAGCTTGGGTAACCTTGTTTTCTATTGCACCTATTGCTAAAGATTTTCCACTTGGCATTATAAACCTGAACACTGGAGTGTTTCCTGGCCGGAACAATGTACTTGACTTGTTTGCTCAAAAACCTGTCCCAGAAGACAGATTGCTTGAGATGATGGAATGTGATAGTGGAGAATCAGGGGGACTGACAGGATGTTGCCCTGATGTAGGCTCCTTAGACTGACAGGAAGGTGCCCTGCTGTAGGCTCCTTAGACTGACAGGAATCGTTGCCCTGCTGTAGGCTCCTTAGACTGACAGGATGTTGCCTTGCTGTAGTATCTTTAGACTAACAGGATGTTGCCCTGATGTATGATTATTAAACCAACAGGATGTTGCCCTGCTGTGGGCTCCTAGGACTGACAGGATGCTGCTCTATTGTGGGCTCCTTACAATGACAGGATGTTGCCCTGCTGTGGGCTTCTTACAATGACAGGATGTTGCCCTGCTGTGGGCTTCTTACACTGTCAGGATGTTGCCCTGCTGTAGGCTCCTTAGACTGACAGGATGTTGCCCTGCTGTGGGCTCCTTACACTGACAGGATGTTGCCCTGCTGTAGGCTCCTTAGACTGACAGGATGTTGCCCCATTTGTCTTGTCATATGCTTGACCCAACTTAATTAAATTAATCTGTATATCTTCCCACTGGATGAAATGTCATATATTGTTTTGACTATGTCTAGCTCTGCCTGCTGACAGCATAATGTTTGGTTGCCCTGATGTATGATTATTAAACCAACAGGATGTTGCCCTGCTGTGGGCTCCTAGGACTGACAGGATGCTGCTCTATTGTGGGCTCCTTACACTGACAGGATGTTGCCTTGATGTGGGCTCCCTACACTGTCAGGATGCTGCCCTGCTGTAGGCTCCTAGGACTGACAGGATGTTGCCCTGCTGTGGGCTCCTTACACTGACAGGATGTTGCCCTGCTGTAGGCTCCTTAGACTGACAGGATGTTGCCCCATTTGTCTTGTCATATGCTTGTCCTGACTTAATTAAATTAATCTATATATCTTCCCACTGGATGAAATGTCATATATTGTTTTGACTATGTCTAGTTCTGCCTGCTGACAGCATAATGTTTGGTTATTTCAATAGTCAGCTTGATCCTGTCTGCTGCAAATTTGTTAATTTGCCTTTAAAATTTGTTCACCTGTTTCTGCAAGGTACCTGTCTACATGTATGTACAAAAGGTATGGAAGGGAGTATTATGTGAACACAACATTGTTTGTAAATTAGATTGAGTACAGATGTAAATTTTACATTGCTTCTTTTAAAAAATGTGCAGATGAACACAATTTGTTCTTTATGTCATTTACTTTATTCTGAACATATAAATATATAAAAACTTCTTGTCATGCTGCTTGTGCCATGAAGTGTCACGGAGAGTTTCTGGTCTAGAGCAAGATGTGAGGCTTGTGCTTTAAAGCCTTATTTTTTATCTTGTGAGCTGAGTTGTGGGATGTTAGGGCTTCATTCTGAAGACTAGGTATGCTTGAGCTGTGGGTTGTTGTGGGTTCATTTTGATGACTATGTAAGCTTTAGCTATGGGTTGCTGGGGGTTCATTCTGATGATTAGGTAATCTTGAGCTGTGGGTTGTTGAGGGTTCATTCTGATGACTAGGTAAACTTGAGCTGTAGGTTGTTGTCGGTTCATTCTGATAACTAGGTAAGCTTGAGCTGTGGGTTGTTGGGGGTTCATTCAGATGACTAGGTAAGCTTTAGCTGTGGGTTGTTGAGGGTTCATTCTGATGACTAGGTAAGCTTTAGCTGTGGGTTGTTAAGGGTTCATTCTAATGACTAGGTATGCTAGAGCTGTGGGTTGTTGGGGGTTCATTCAGATGACTAGGTAAGCTTGAGCTGTGGGTTGTTGAGGGTTCATTCTGACGACTAGGTATGCTTGAGCTGTGGGTCATTATGGGTTTATTCTGATGACTAGGTAATCTTGAGCTGTGGGTTGTTGGGGGTTTATTCTGATGACTAGATAAGTTTAAGCTGTGGGTTGTTGGGGGTCTATTCTGATGACTAGATAAGTTTAAGCTGTGGGTTGTTGGAGATTATTCTGATGACTAGATAAGTTTAAGCTGTGAGTTGCTGGGGTTCATTCAGATGTGGTGTCCAAATCATTTGACTCACTGTCTCAATGTATTCTGTGATATGTTTTCTTCAAGCAGTTTCTCTAATTATCTCGTTCCAATATCTGACCCTTTCTGGTAATGTTTACCAATTTACCCTAGCATCTCTTTTCACACTTGGTGATTTTTTGCAAGTGTTTTTTGTTTAGTGCCCATCTGGAATTGATAGCACAGAGTTGGAATGAATATAGTATTTATTAGTTGTCTTTTTGCTTCCATGGGTATATTAGGGTGTTTTTAGGAAGGGATAATTGATAATTTACATTACTGGCTTTCTGAGTTCTTGTTTCGATTCCTCTGTATATTCTTCCATCCTCTGTGAATTAAGAGAGTTTCAAGGTATCCGAATTCTTTTATTTGCTTTAACCTTGTTTTCTTAATGTTTGTGTTTATTTCTTATGTTTTGCTTATCAGAACTCTCTTTGTTTTGCTTATCAGGACTCTCTGTTTTGCTTATCAGGACTCTTTGTTTTGCTTATCAGGACTCTTCGTTTTGCTTATCAGGACTCTTTGTTTTGCTTATCAGGACTCTCTTAGTTTTGCTTATCAGGACTCTCTTAGTTTTGCTTATCAGGACTCTTAGTTTTGCTTATCAGGACTCTGTTTTGCTTATCAGGACTCTTTGTTTTGCTTATCAGGACTCTTAGTTTTGCTTATCAGGACTCTCTTTGTTTTGCTTATTAGGACTCTTTGCTTGCTTATCAGGACTCTTTGCTTTGCTTATCAGGACTCTCTTAGTTTTGCTTATCAGGACTCTCTTTGTTTAGCTAATCAGGACTCTTTTTTTTTGCTTACACTGATCTTCATGTCATACTTTTGACAGGTATTTTTTAGGCAGGTAACATGAGTTTGATGTCCTTTTCTATAAAGTGAAGTAACCAAACACAATGCACACATGTGCAGTTAAGATTATACTGTTTGACAATACAACAAGGTCTTTGTCACTGAAGATCAATAAAGTGACCTTGGGTGTAAGTGTAGACCAGCAACGAGTGTCATTTGATCCATTCACTTATACCCTTTCCATTTTGTAATACTGAAAGGAATGGTGATGTAAGGATGTGATGCCTAGTAAGATCTCAGTACCTAATATGGTGCAGGCTTTTTGAATGCATGCACATTTGTGAGGCCCACATTGTTGTTGACTATTTTCCAGTAGGTTCCATTACACTATTAGTTCACTCAGCACTGGTTTTATACTCATACGATCTGCTGCAATTTGATCAAAATAATACGTGCAGTCATTGGTATCAGCCACCCTCATTATAATCATAATGGCAGTTCTGAGTATCAAATAAATTACACCGTTCACAAATGTAAAGAGGTCGCTAGATTTGACTCAAATATAATATTAATTAGTGATCCAAATTATAATATTAATTAGTGATCCCAATTAAGGTACACACCATAAAATGCTGATTTCAGTGAGGAAAAGTTAAAGGTCAATAACAAACATTAGATACTCTACTTCCAGTTCATGTTGATTTTATTACATAGTTCTTTTTATCCTACCACAAATATATATGTTACAAGTAAGAGCACATAAGATACATGAAGGCAATTCTAAAGCTGGACTTCACCCCAGATCACTGTCAATCATACTACTATGTACTGGAATCAAATACTGTCATCAAAACCTTTTAACTTCAGATGAGGTCAATTGTTCTAAGATTTTTTGGGGCGTTTTTAATTTAAAATCATTTGCTGATGACAAGCCCCATGCATGTTACTGCACTAACATTTTCAATACAATCTTTTTTAATGCTGACAATCTTAGTTCTGGATTTTCTTTTTTACTTAACATAAATTAGTTTATAAAGTGTAATTCAGAAGGAATCCTATTATTCTTAAAAGCCTCAACTTTTTCATATTTTATGCAATACTCAGAATCATAAATGCATCTGCTATCAAGGCACATTGATAGTACTGGCCTTTTAAATTTTGTCACAACCTGTGTCTTTCTCCTATATATAGGTAAAAGCACATAAAGACTGTCCACTATATAAAGGTAAAGCACAGAGAGTACTGACCTTGTATATAAATTCTGTCATGTCCTTGAATGACTCCTATATACAGGTAAAGCACATCCAGAGTACTGACCTTGAATACAACTCTGTCATATCCCTTGTCTTTCCCTATATACAGGTAAAGCACATCCAGATTACTGAGCTTGTATATAAATTCTGCCATGTCTCTGATTGTCCCCTATATAGAGGTAAAGCACATTGAGAGTACTGACCTTGTATATAACTCTGTTATGTCACTTTTCTGTCCCCAATATAAAGATAAAGCACATCCAGAGTACTTACCTTGAATACAATGTTGTCATATCCTTGAATGTCTCCTATATTCAGGTAAAGCACATCCAGAGTACTGACCTTGTATACAGTTATGTCATGTGCCTTGTCTTTACTCCATATACAAGTAAAGCACATTGTGAGTACTGACCTTGTATATAAATTCTGTCACATCCCTTACTGTCCCCTATATACAGATAAAGCACATCCAGAGTACTGACCTAATATACAATTCTATCATGTCCTTTGTCTGTCACCTATACACAGGTAAAGCACATACAGAGTACTGGCCTGGTATATAATTATGTCATGTACCTGAATGTCCTCTATATACAGATAAAGCACATCCAGAGTACTGACCTTATATACAATTCTATCATGTCCCTTGTCTGTCACCTATATACAGGTAAAGCACATACAGAGTACTGGCCTTGTATATAATTATGTCATGTCCCTGACTGTCCTCTATATACAGGTAAAGCGCATCAAGAATACTGACCTTGTATATAGTTTTGGCATATCCCTGACTGTTCCTTATATTCAGGATCCACTGTGCTCCCATCCACTAGGTTTTCAGGTAAAACACTAGATAAATGTATTAATCTCTTTATAGCTAATGTAGTCTCAAAGTTTCATGAACAATAAAGTATTTGTTGTTTAGCTTTCGATGCAAGAAAGCATTGCAAACTTCACAAGGATGAAGGATCTACAAGTTGAGCCCCTGCATGGAGTTGAATATTAATAATATAACATTATCTTTTAAGAACTTCAAAGGAAAATGCTGCATTTCACTGGAGTTTTATCAGGCAAATTAGATGACTCTTTTGGGCAAACTTTGAGCATGTTGAATTAGGAAACAAAAATTCCTTTACAACTGTTACCTGGATTTTGTCTGAGTAAGGAATCTGGTCCTCTCAACTGTGGAACATTCCAGTCCAAGGTTTGATAAAACACTGCCATCATGGCAGCAAAAAATCCTGCCAGGCATGAGTAAAAGACCAGGTAGAAAAGACAAATCTCACCTGTAACATAAAAAACAATTGCAACTAACACTAAACTCCTAATAAAATTCTACTTTCACAAATAAAGCTTGAAACTTCAATTGCTTTTGCCAAAATGCTTTATAGATACAATATTAACTTAAAAAGTTCACACTGAAAATCTGGACAAAACAACTTTCAATTAATTAGTCTCAAGACCAATTGTACTTTACTTGTTTTGGTAGTGGGCACTTCATGATACACTAGTTAACAATAAATTCCATGAATTATGTCTTTTCTACTCCCCTGCCTTGTACAGATACATGTTTTCAATTTCAAATCACCCTGGCTTTGCCTGAGGGTAAAGAGGAGTGCAGGACTGCATGAATGTTAAACAAGAGACCTTAATTTACAGATTTTACAATCTAAGCATGGCAGCTATATCTCTCAGAGTATGGGGCTTATGAACCATGCTGAACAGAAAAACTCTATACTTAAAAATTAACCAAGAACTGCAAATAACCTTGACATTGCCAGAGAGTCAGAAGGTGGGTCAGGGAGGAACAGCGAAAGAATCCTGATACCACACTGCAAGTATGACAAAAGGCTCTACCAATGATTGGGATTTATCTTACAACCATAATGAATAAAATACGCATCAACCTCAAGTTTAATATACTCTGTGCATACACTACAAAGGCCTAGTTGCTTCTGGACTATAATGAGTGATATGGATTTTTGGTCAAATAAGGCAGTTTTGACCAAAACTAGTACTCTGCATAAACCATTACTTTCTTATTAGATTTACTATGACAATGGCCTTTATTCCACTCACCTAGTCTCCCAAAGAGTTTAGTCAAAAACTTATTGTGGAAAAAAATTAATTTACTTTATCTTTTAGCAACAATCCCCTTGAATTTTCACCTCTTTATCCTATCATCCTAAATCAACAGGTCTCTTTTACACCTTGAGTGCAAGCCCTACACAAACTGTTGTCATAACATATGGCCTTGAATTAATGGCCTTGAATTAACATTACTTGCAAACAACATTTTTCTTCTTTCAGTCCATGACCCTGACCATTAACCTTTGATCCAAAAATGTACAGTCTTCTATCTTACAAAATATGCTGGTCATTCAGAAATATGTGTGAAATCATATTGCCAACACTGAAACTTTTGTTTCAAAACCACTATACTTCAGTCAGTGACCTTGCCCTTTGCCCTAATGACCTGAAATCAAAATGCTTCTTCTCTAACCTTAGTGCAGTGCTATCCATGAAATTTGGTCCAGGTCTGAGCTGTAAAGCTAAATTATTTTGCAGAAACAATTTTTTTCCCCTTTAGACTTGAAATCAATAAGGTTTCTCCTTACCCCAAGTGTAAAAAATCCACAAAGTTTGGTAACTGTACATTGGGGAGAACTTATTGTACAGAAACATTTGTTTTCTTTTCAGTTAACCATGTGCAAGCCATTCATAATGTGTGACAACTGTAAATGTTGGACAACACAAGTTATTGTGTGCAGAAACAGAAAAATGTAACAGACACACATGGAGCAACAATACAATGTAATATTTTCTATCATGTATATTAATATAGTGGATAATCAATTATCTTTTTTTCAAATCAAAAAAGCATCATTCAGTGGGTGCGGTTCCAAGTAACTGATGTTTGCCTATAGCTTCTGATGCAATACATCTCACAATTCACTTTACTCACCTGCTTGCTTTTGGTTTTGTATTACAACATCCAAATTGCCCAACACTAAATAAACAACTTGTCTAAAACATCAAACCAAAATTGCCTTACACATTAAAAAGACTTAAAATGTATTGTTGGCTTCCAATTTTAATTCTATACACAAACTGCAAGGCCTTTTTTCAGTCTGTTTACAGTTTGGCTTTAATTAAGATTTGTGTATGACTTGCAAGTCTCTTTGTATTTTTTTTAAAAGCAAATTATTAGATCAATAAAAAGATCTACAGATAACACATAAAAGTTGTAATATTTTGTTCCAAATACGTAATTCAGATACAAGACGTGCACCAAACTACGATTCATGGAGACAACATCAAGTGACATCTGTGGTAAACTCCACAACGATGTGCTCTTTACCTGTATACGGCTTTCAATGGAATTGATAGTAAAAGAATTTGAATCAATTAATTAATTAACAGCCAGAACCAATTCCCTAAATCACAAAAAATAAAGTCTGACTCTGATCTCTGTGTTTATTCAGTATCATCTTTCGGCCAAACGACATCAAAAAGAATACAGCAGAAAACGATGTAATGAACTGTAATTACAGCTGATAGATCCTAGATTACATTACGGTAATTGCTAAAAAAAAACATTCCTTTGGGAGCTTGGCAGATCATGGTCACTTCTACGTTTGAACTCATCTTTAACAGGTCAGTAACTGGTCATTACATAGGCGTTGAAGGGTACAATAAAAAAAATATTATATGCAGATGCCTTGGAAGGTTTCACATCTTTTAAAAACTAATAAAAATAGATAGGAAATGATTAAATAGTTTGTACCTATTAGTTACTACCCTTATGTTAGCTAGGTAATTTTGTACCTGCTAGTAACTACTTTTATGTTGTTTAGGTGCTTTTGTACCTATTAGCAACTACCCTTATGTTTGAGGTTAATACTGTATCTTTTGTTACTATCAGTAGTTAAATACTCTTATGTTTGAGGTTAATCCTGTATCTCTTGTTACTATTAGTAGTTAACTACCCTTATGTTTGAGGTTAATACTGTATCTCTTGTTACTATTAGTAGTTAACTACCCTTATGTTTGAGGTTAATACTGTATCTTTTGTTACTATCAGTAGTTAAATACCCTTATGTTTGAGGTTAATACTGTATCTCTTGTTACTATTAGTAGTTAACTACCCTTATGTTTGAGGTTAATACTGTATCTCTTGTTACTATTAGTAGTTAACTACCCTTATGTTTGAGGTTAATACTGTATCTTTTGTTACTATCAGTAGTTAAATACCCTTATGTTTGAGGTTAATACTGTATCTCTTGTTACTATTAGTAGTTAACTACCCTTATGTTTGAGGTTAATACTGTATCTCTTGTTACTATTAGTAGTTAACTACCCTTATGTTTGAGGTTAATACTGTATCTCTTGTTACTATTAGTAGTTAACTACCCTTATGTTTGAGGTTAATACTGTATCTTTTGTTACTATTAGCAGTTAATTACCTTTATGTTTGAGGTTAATACTGTATCTTTTGTTACTATTAGTAGTTAACTACCCTTATGTTCGAGGTTAATACTGTATCTCTTGTTACTATTAGTAGTTAACTACCCTTATGTTTGAGGTTAATACTGTATCTCTTGTTACTATTAGTAGTTAACTACCCTTATGTTCGAGGTTAATACTGTATCTCTTGTTACTATTAGTAGTTAACTACCCTTATGTTTGAGGTTAATACTGTATCTTTTGTTACTATTAGTAGTTAATTACCCTTATGTTTGAGGTTAATACTGTATCTCTTGTTACTATTAGTAGTTAACTACCCTTATGTTTGAGGTTAATAGTGTATCTTTTGTTACTATTAGTAGTTAATTACCCTTATGTTTGAGGTTAATACTGTATCTTTTGTTACTATTAGTAGTTAATTACCCTTATGTTTGAGGTTAATACTGTATCTTTTGTTAGTTAAATACTCTTATGTTTGAGGTTAATACTGTATCTTTTGTTACTATTAGTAGTTAACTACCCTAATATGTTAGCTTTAACTACCCTAATATGTTAGCTTGGTACTTGAATACTATCTCTAAGAGCCACAACAATTAACCAAAAGCATATAATGAACAAATGGATTATTTCCGACATAAAGATATGCATTGAGATATTAACATACGCTGATACACAACATACATTTTTAAAACAAGACTTTAAAGACAGTATTGTAATACCCACATAATGATAAAATGTACACAGAATATATGTATACAATACAGATATTTACATACTTGTATGAACACACACAGACATACATACATAAATAGATACACACAGTGTTACATGCATACATAACAGAATTACATATACATATACAAAGTTTAATTTAAAAAAAAATTTAAACTTACAAATCTAAAATTCAAGGCAAGCATATAGACTTAAAAAACTTAGAGAAAGATGCAACAGCATGTCATGCAGGAAAGGATGGCCACTAAAGGACCTATGCTCTACTGTCAAAGAGGAATCCAAGAAAAGGATGGCCACAAAAGAACTACTAATGTACTGTCAAAGAGGAATCCAAGAAAGGATGGCCAAAAAAGAAGCAATGCTGTACTGTCAAAGGGGAATCCAAGAAAAGGATGGCCACAAGACAACCACTAATGTATTATCAAAGAAGAATCCAAGAAAAGGATAGCCATAAAAGAACCAATGATATACTGTCACAGAGGAATCTAAGAAAAGGACGGCCACAAAAGAACTAATGCTGTACTGTCAAAGAGGAATTCAAGAAAATGATGACCACAAAAGAACCGATGCTGTACTGTCAAAGAGGAGTTCAAGAAAAGGAAGGTCACAAAAGAACCACCAATGTACTGTTAAAGAGAAATCCAAGAAAGGATGGCTGAAAAAGAACCAATGCTGTACTGTCAAAGTGGAATCCAAGAAAAGGATGGCCGCAAAAGAACTAATGATATCCTGTCAAAGAGGAATCCAAGAAAAGGATGGCCACAAAAGAACCAATACTGTACTGTCAAAGAGGAGTTCATAAAAAGGAAGGTCACGAAAGAACCACTGACATGTACTGTTAAAGAGAAAGCCAAGAAAGGATGGCTGAAAAAGAACCAATGCTGTACTGTCAAAGAGGAATCCAAGAAAAGGATAGCCGCAAAAGAACTAATGATATCCTGTCAAAGAGGAATCCAAGAAAAGGATGGCCACAAAAGAACCAATACTGTACTGTCAAAGAGGAGTTCACGAAAAGGAAGGTCACGAAAGAACCACTGACATGTACTGTTAAAGAGAAAACCAAGAAAGGATGGCTGGAAAAAAAACAATGCTGTACTGTCAAAGAGGAGTTCAAGAAAAAGAAGGTCACAAAAAAACCTGACTACTGTGCTGTTAAAGAAAAATCCAAGAAAGGATGGCTGAAAAATAAGCAATGCTGTACTGTCAAAGAGGAATCTAAGAAAAGGATTGCCAAAAAAGAAGCATTACTGTACTGTCAAAGAGGAATCTAAGAGAGGATGGCCAAAAAAGAAGCAATTCTGTATTGTCAAAGAGGAATCCAAGAAAAGGATGGCCACAAATGAAGACAAATACAGTAGTCAAAATAGAATTTCCAGGAATCCAAGAAAAGATCATTATGTTTTTTTTATTACAGAGTACTGAACACATCCCTGATATTCACCAGAACTCGAACAGTACAAATTTGTTCACAAACTGTTCTCTGATTCTATCATCTATTCAGGAGGATTAGTGATACTATAACATGATTTTCAAGATAACCACTGTGACAACTGCACAAGATATCTGATGATTGCCACTGTCATTTAGGACCAACTAGAGAGCATAATAATTCTTAATCCCATGCTTATATGATGATCATTTCATGAAGAGTTTGCTGTGGAGCTCTTCAGACCATGTCACACATTGTGAACAACTGTCCACTGACAAAGTTCCCCAGTGGACTGCAGGCTCTGCACCTTAATGATGATGATGACAATATCAAATGACTAAAAGGACATCACCTAAGCTTTTCTGCTATACTACCAGTAGAACTATATTTGGACTAAGCACCAAATAAGCACAGATCAAAACCAATAAAACACAACAACCTTTCGAAATTTAGCTGCAAGAACTGTTCACAATTATTACAAAAAATTGGTAAGAAAGTTTGAAAAAATAAAAGAGAAACAAAAAGCTGTCTGCTGTAAAGCAAAACAAAAAGTTATTTGCATAAGACACACTTAAATGTTAAAGTGCCATCTGCTGTAAAACAAAAAGTAAGTTATTGCATAGGCCACACTAAAATGTTATCCACTCCCAAACCCACAACAACATGCTGAAGACATAACAGAGTTCACACAGTGAATATTGTTAAGTATGATTCCAGCTATGAGTAGCAAAAATGATTGAAGCACTGACCTACCTTTCTGTACTCACCATAGGTAGATCCAAAAATATTATCATACCTGAAATTATAATGACAATTATTCTCTGTATGAGGTCTAAAAGATATTCCAAGGTGCCATACCCTATATAATTGTATAAACATCCAAGGCCAAGATAAAAGGTCATTTTATATGGTTTGCTGGTAATCTTGTCATTGAGCAATTCATCATATAGTTTTTATATGATGTGTTGGCAATCATGCCATTGTAAGCAATTCATTGAAATGAATAGAGTCCTCATAGATGCAAGCAATTCATGATAGATAATTTGTATCTGGTGTGTTGGTAACCTTGCCATTGCAAGCAATTCATGATAGATAATTTGTA
This sequence comes from Sinohyriopsis cumingii, assembly GCA_028554795.2. NCBI lineage: Eukaryota > Metazoa > Mollusca > Bivalvia > Unionida > Unionidae > Sinohyriopsis > Sinohyriopsis cumingii. The sequence goes on along the minus strand of CM068841.1, from coordinate 70,646,810 downwards.
TCTGGTGTGTTGGTAACCTTGCCATTGCAAGCAATTCATGATAGATAATTTGTATCTGGTGTGTTGGTAACCTTGCCATTGCAAGCAATTCATGATAGATAATTTGTATCTGGTGTGCTGGTAATCTTGCCATTGCAAGCAATTCATCAGAATGGATATGGAGTCCTCACAGATAAAATGAAGAGATCATAGTTGTATTATGTCTCTCATCTTATTACAAAATTTCATGCTAAGGGACAGCTTTATTGTTATACCATACATGTATTATAATTTAATGGTTATCTCAACAAAAAAAAATCTATTGTTCTGATACTTGGGATTCATGATGGTACAAGTTTCTTTTCATATAAATATTTGCATTTATGACACATTGTTGTAGCCACCCTCTCCCCTCCTGCCCCCCCCCCCATTGGGGGCCCCAAGTGGTCTAAAGCTCTCTCCGTTATGGATCACTGCCATTAAACCTCTGTCTGCATGGGTTAGTCTTGGATTCGGCCAATGTGGGTATGTGGGAAAGCTTGCCAGTAGCTTATCGTGGGTTGGTGGTTCTTTCCGGGGTTTTCCCAGGTTCTTCCTCCACCATTAATACTGGCCACCATGTATAGCCTATTGTGTGCTGAAAAATGGCGTCAAACCCTACAACAACAACAAACCCCATCACATCTATAACCATTTGAAAAATGTGCAGCAATGAGAATACCCTCAACGCAAATTTGATGGGAACATAATTGGTCATTCTGTATGAAAACTGAACGCCAGGACAAGCATTTTGCTTTTTGTGCCATAAAGAGCTTTACAGTAGCGGCTAACGTGCTAAATAGGACAAGGAACTGAATCAGGAATCAGGATGATTTCAAAGTTATACAACTCCAAACTGATTAACTTCAGAATTTAAGGAGGGACAACGTGTAGATCACTGGTGGGAATTGTTGCCAGATATCCATGTCTATCAAAGATAGTCAATATCTTTGCGGAATTTTCTTGACTGAAAAGTAGAATCTACTTTCAATCTCGTGAGGCATTATTGTGTATCTTATCAAAATATTCTTGGTGTGTTGGAATTCAGTGTAAAATAAGAGTAATTATATCATGATAAATGTTTGTCATGGCTGCTTATGGAACAAGGACTAATTTGAGAGACTACGACAGCATAATAGTTTGTGCAATCAAAAATCCAGTCTACAGTACAAGTGACATAAGGCAGGCTCCTAGCTTTTCTTTTCATAATCAAATTGTCTCAAGTGGATGCTTTTCTGTAATTTTGCATTATTTTCACGGCTGAATTTTTCAATGCAAATTAAGATTTTATATTTTATATATGTTTATGTGTTCACAGATGCCTGTGCATATGTTCCAGGCATGATACTTTGATTTTTAAAACCACTTAATTATTTAGTGTCAGATACTTCATATCATGTTGTATATACTGTATATGTTGTACATCACAGATAGAAGGCCTCAAGGTAGATTAGTTCTGTAACTAATTGAATTACCTTTTCTAAATAAAGTCATTATGATTATTATTATTATTATTATTTTTATTATCATTAACTCCCATTTCTCTTGCCTTGGATGTCATATAATTACAACATCAGTATAATTGTTTTCATGCACACTTAAATATCATCTTGGTTAATAAAGTCCTGTTTAATTCATATCCATCATTTTTTTAAAACCTGCTGAAATGTCTAAAACATTAAAAAAATTCAGTAAAATACTATATAATGATCAAAATTTTAGTGAAATCTTACAAAAGTTTTAGTCAATTTTTTGGTGAAACCTCACAAATATTTCAAAGAAATTTGAGTCAGACCTCAACATAATTTCAATGAAAGTTTTGGTCAAAATATTTGTGAAATCTCACCAAACTTTTAAGTAAAATGAAAAATAGTTAAGTGATGCCATGGTGGATTAGATTTTGTATGCAAAATGAAAATGGCATTGCCCCTTAGGACAAGAAAAACCTAAATCTTATTTGATAATATCTGTCAAAGTAAAATTTATGATCCATTTTAAAAATTACTGTGAATATTTATCATTGATTCCCAATAATGCCTAAAAATCATTAGGCAGTTTAATAGAAATCTGAAGTATATTTTTGATGGTTTAGGCAGAAATTGCTTAAAAAACCCGTCTGAAATCCGCCTTGACATTTTCATTATTGGATGTGGTTTCTGCAGGTATTTCCATCTAATTAGGCAGAAGTAAAGATTCTGCCTAGTAACAGTAATTTGCATATTTCGAGCTATATTCGACCCTGAATCTGCCTAAAAGTGATAAGGGGAATCTAGACTAAATAAGCGGAATAAACAGATTCCGCCTAGTAGACGGAATAAACAAGTTCAAACCCTTGACCTCCTGCATCCAAGGCAGATGCTCCAACCACCTTGGCAACCAGAGCAGTCTGGTTTTGAAAAAGTAACTACGAGCAAGTGTCAGTATTTTAGTTACTAATTGTTAGTTTTTGTCACAAAATGTCACTAATAGAAACTTTCTAATTGTAATATTAAGGTACGGAAAGCGACACATTGATCTTACTATCACTAAATGACCCACTAATGCTTGGGGAAAATTACATAGCAGTAAACTTGAGGGGTTCAATACAAGTGTTCAGTACATCACCGGCTATACAAGGTGGTCAGTGTATTTGGTGGAAGAAGAATCCGGGAAGGTGGTTGGAGCATCTGCCTTGGATGCAGGAGGTCAAGGGTTCGAACCCTGGCTGAGTCATAGCAAAGAGTTATAAAAATGGTACTAGCAGCTTCCTAACTTGTCGCACAGCATTAAGATGTTTGTGTTAGGACTGGTTGGCCTTATGTCAGGATAATGTGACTGGGTGGGAACATAATACTGCATGTCTGCGACATTATGCCCCAGTGCTAGACAAAACTCTAAATCGCCATGCTGCAGACATGACAGCATATGACTACAACTGTTAAAGCTCCATTAAAAATCTAAATCACATACACTCACTTTTTCAAAACCTAAATATTAAGTAATGTCTAAGCAATATTCACAGTTTTGTCATGCAGCTAAATATAGGCAGAATTTGTGTATTTGGGTACATATATAAAAAATAAACACTTGACAGGTTGGAAAAAAATAAATTCATCAAATGTAAAGATTTCACCTGCAATAACAGGAATAGATGACAAATATTAGAGATTGCTACAGCAAAGAGAAAAAACACAATAGAATAAAGACAAAGAAAAGTGGAAGAAAGTCTAGCTAAAACAGAAGAAGAAAAAAAAAATCAATATATTAAGTGTAAAATTTGATTTAAATCAAGTTAAAATTTTATATATATATATATATATATATATATATATATATATATATATATATATATATATATATATGTATGTGTGTGTGTGTGTGTTTAATATGAATTGGTGAATTGATTACTTTACTTTCAAGCGTTATATTGATTAGTTTATTTAGGTTAGATATTAAAAACAAAGAACAGCATCAAAATGTCTAATAATTATTTATGAGGAAATACCTCAGAAAGAACCACCAACACACGAGAAGCTAGTACTGGCATGCTTTCACACATACCTACATTGGCCAAACCCAAGACAGCTGGCAATGATCCTTAAGTTGATCACTTTAGACCACTTCCACTTGGGGCCCCCATGATTTATTGTAACAGACCTAAATGTTCTGCAACAATGAACTTTTGACCCTCATCCAGGTTTTCTTTTATGTCTATGCTTTTTACATAAATCTTGTTGACTTAGTCATTCTTGCTTTAACATTAAGCTGTATTATTGTTGTGCAGTATTTTCATTTGGGTGAAATTATTTAATTTAATTATTCTTCTCTGAAATTACAAGTGCTCTTAAAAAATATTTTCAGACAGACAGACTTGGAATTGTAGTGAATTCAAACTTGGATTATACTATGATGACCCAACAAAAGACTGTTGACCCATCACCAAGACACAGGCCATCACAGGTACATCAACGCTGGACTAATTTTGGAATATCACTAAAGTTTATTCAGAACTTTCTTCATTAGGACTTGCATTAGTAATTCTAGGATTATGTGCGATTTAATTTCCAATACTGTCAGTTCTTTCTTTTACATTTTACTTTGTAGTATAGGAAAGTAAGCCAAATTTTCCAAAGCTAGTTGCTTCTCACTTTTCTTTTATTTTAGACAATAGAGCCATAATAATCTAGAAGTTTTAAGGTAAACTCACAAGAATGTATGCAGTAACCCAGTTTCTCCATTACTCATTTATACAGAGAATTTTGTATATAGAAAAGTCTTCAACTGGCAAGCTCTATTTCTTGTGACAAGTTCTTGTCACAGTTAGTCCTACAGCGTGTCAAGGGAATAATATTCAAAGATATTAATCAGTATAGTGTTATTTTGAGGAGAAAAAAAATATTACTATCACTTATAACTAATATTTGCCCCAAGAACATTGTCTGGCATTGTAATTTATCAATTCTCAGTAGGCCAAATTTGTTTTCTATTTTGGATTTTTGAAAATAAATAAATAGCAAACTAATTAAGTTTTCCCTCTGCGAAAGTATGTTTACTGTTTCACTAACTTTTTGAAGATAACAGTCTGCCTGAAAACAAAAGTACAATCATTGTCAATTTATTTAAAATAAATTTAAATTAATAACAAAATAGAATAACAATTTTATCTAACAAGTCCCGCAAACTCACAATTTAATTGTACTCTTTAAAACTTGTATAGCTTGATATTCTTTTCAATTTGATTAATTTCTAACATTTTTGGACAATAAAAAATTAACCCAACAGTTTTAGAAAACATACTTGTATTTGTATACATATTTTAAATTAAATATATTTGTATACATATTTTAAATTAAATATATCATAATTAAATGTTCTTTCTTCTTTTCATAACTTAGAAAAATATAACATTGATCATTTATTACTAGTTTCAAACAATTTACTAGGAATAAATTTATTAATAGCTTGTAGTGCGATACAATTAATGCGTTTCATATTTACTGTCAAATTTTCAAGGGGGGTACATATATTTTAGACTGCATTTAATCAAATTTCTTGACTATTTGATACAGCTGTTTAAACTATCCTGAGAGCACACAATAACGAATACACTGTTCAATTTTCGTTATTTAATTACAGTCAATTATGTAAAAATATTGTTATTATTTACATGTAATTTATAAATGCCTTTAACAATTGCATTAAGTTTGACACAAGTAAAACTGTTATATCTTAACCATCAGTCAATAATGTTTTCAAGATTCTTTTTAAAAAAATTCACTGTGGGCTTTCCAACCCTTTCCATCGATTACTGAAAAAAAGAAGCTATAACATTACTGTGTATAAAGTGGTGGACAAAATGAGAATTATAAAAAATATTCTAAAATTAAGGCTTATAGCTTAAAAATTGATTTTAATTGACTACTCTTTATTTACATTATATATGCAAACAAGGTGTCTGGAGCGATTAGTTATTGTTCATAGATCGACAATGCGTCCAAAACGCGTAAAACTTTCATCTTATTGTGGGATGCACAAGATATCATTCGCATTAATGGCGGTTTCTAACGTAAAAAAAGTCGTACGGGTCATATATGCGTTCGGAATCATTTATTTCAGTAATGGGTATCATTTTCTTAGAATTTTATTATACATGCTTTAATTTCAATTATTCACTTATTTTGTCCCACATATATCCATATTCCTTTAGAAAGTCATTAGTTACGTGCACGGAGAAGTACCTAGGGCAAAATCAATTTTAACGTAGTGGATACTTTTGGACGAGGTCAACCTACAGGCGTAATCCAGTCCAGTACGCACTGAATTTGTACTACCCTATGTTGTGACGATTAGTCTGGACGAGCTCTTTTTCTTGACCCGCTCAGTACCTGGCAACCACTGTTAAAATTCCATAGCAATCGATCCTTTTCGTCTTGAAGTGTCTTCATGACAATTAAGGTGCACAAAATCAAAAGAAAGCAATCGGCCTGTAACCGTATAGACAGGTTGGACAGACACCTCCCCCAGCACTCTGTCCATTGATATATATTCATTGTTTTCTTCGTAACGAGCCACTGTAACTCAAGTGACCTATATTTGTTTCTAAATCGATGCGCGGCAGTCACCTATACCCTCAATTAAAGGCGAATAAAATATACAAGTTCATACTAACCCCAGCTTCGAGCAGTTCTTCCAAGTACTGTGCTTTCCTCTTGGTCGAAAAGAAAAGTTGCAAAATCTTGAAACCGACTCCTCAGCGTGGGTTTTTGATACCCTGAAACTGTTGGGTCCACAGCCGTGCTTCCAACAGTGGATGCCATTTTGCTGTACTACAACGGAACGATCTGGTCTGCGTATAATTTGCATATCATGACCTACCACACTTGATTCGTCGGTAACCGGTGTACATTTGATTGATAACCGCTCATCAGGCGACTCAACATAACTGTGTCAACCCCGACTTCTGATGTCTGGTGTCGCTTTCGGTTTAGAAAAGTCGCTATATATGTATTATAATCGAGGGCAGTGCTGTCCAACCCGCGGCCCGCGGGCTGATTTTAAATGGCCCGCCAGAGCTCGAACACCTATATAGTCGTTGCTTTCTAGTTTTCTGCTGCGGCCCTCGGCTTCAAGAAAAACATTTTTCAGTGGCCCATGGTGTCAAAAAGGTTGGACAGCACCAATCTAAGATACCGTTTGGTAAATTAAAATGAACGTGCAAAATCATGCACAACAAACCTACACAACATTACAGGTACAAATAGCGCGATAACGATACCGATATGAAGTATGAGTATTGATTATTAGTACTAGACCTTAGCCAGCATCTTTGAAACGTTATTGTTAATTCTCCATCGTGTTTCTCCAAAGCATGAACTCAGAAATTAGTGAATCGACAAATGAAAGTAAGACAGGCTCCTAGCGTCAAGCGGTCTGTGCAGGCAATGGCGTTGTCAACCTACGTGACTGCAGTATTAACCAAGCGTATTGCGTTCTTTCAATCTGATTAAAACCAGATCTCCGCTGTTTTAGGTAGATCCGATTTTAATAAGATTTGTGTTATTTCCATATATTACCAATACTCCATACGGTCATGCATTCTGTCCTGCCTCGTCTGACGTATCCTGCTTATATATATATATATAAACTGTATAAAAAAATCTATCAGAGAATCATTTCCTAGTTGGCTGGTAAGATCTGCGATGAAAGGCAAACTAGTGATAGGGCTTGTAATTAATCAACCAATTAATTGAATCGATTTATTATAGCCTAATTGGATATTAAAGGGGTAGAGCAGCGATTAGTAAACTCCCTGATGCAGCAGGAGTTACACGTTCTGTTGTTGAAAATTGGTTAGCATGACAGGCAATATGGCAAATTTATTACCGCCATTTAAAAAAAAAATCAGTACGCAAATTTTGATGTCAGCTTTCCTAATGAAGTTCATCAAGCAGACATTTTGTTTTTACCACACGATACCTTTAAAACCGGTAGTCGTCAATTATGCACATACAAATACGCGTTGACTGCCGTTGACATTGCAAGTAGGTATGAAGAAGCAGAACCATTATCAACTAAAGCAGCAACTGAAGTTGCATTTGCGTTTGAACTAATTTTTCGACGTGGTGGTCTACGATGGCCACAGTTACTACAGGTTGATCCTGTCAAGGAATGTCTTTGTGCAGTATCGTCTCTGATGAAAAAACATAACGTCAAAATCAGACGAGGACATACCGCAATTCATCACGATGAGGCAATTGTTGAACGATTTAATCAAACACTTGCTGAGCAATTGTTTAAATACCAGTATGCGAAGGAAATAATTCAGAAAGACAAGAGATCTCGTGAATGGGTTGCAAGACTAACAAGTATAATAGCTGCATTAAATAATGAAATTACTCGTGCAATTTCTATGAAACCTACCATTGCAAACACACAAAAAACATATTCCAATACAAACGACATAATCCTTTCTCAAAACAACCAGTACTAGGTAATGTGACTGTAATATATTTATATGAACCTGGTGAACTTGAAGGTGTGACGACACATAACATTTCCAGTGTGGTAAGATCCACAGGTAGACCTGCAATATACAGACTAGATTCAACTGTTCCTCAACGTGGATTTGTACGCGAACAGTTACAAGTAATTCCTGAATTACAAGTAATTCACTTTTGTAAACTAGCACCTCGACGTCGATTACATTTAAGACAGAACATCATCACGTTTTCCGTGTCTGACCAAGACTACTATTAATTCTATCTACGGTAAACTGACTTGGATTATTGTTTTAATACTGCCACAACATTACTGTGTTACAGCTCACACAATGATTATTCTGCCGTTGTTTCAGTGTCATGATAAATTCAACATCGAGATCAAAGTCGCGTTTATTTTTTTTGTCACCTTGTTTATAACTAGCTAAAAATATTTTACGTCGCCGCTATTGCTAGCAGTTTGATTATTATTTTCTGTAAAGTCCACTATAACCCTCCGCATCTGAGGCATTCTTCTGAGGCATTCTTCTGACTCGAGACACTGCGAGATAAGCTAAATCTGACCATTCAATACCATCATCAACAATCCAAATATTAGTATCCGAAATAGTTAATCCTTGTGACGAATGAATCATTAGAGCAGATCCTAGAGCGTGTCCATAGAGTTTTGTCCAACGTTAACGCGCTCTCAATAAAACAATATCATTTAACACAAGATTTTGTTTACTACCGCAACCTGTAATTTCAACGTCAATATTTTGCCATCGAGTATCTTCTGGGCGATAACACAATGGTACAGGTAGATTTGAATTTTTTTTTTATTTAACAGAAATAATTGTTGTTGAAGTGTATCATGAACTATCTTTCTACTTGCAAATATTAAGTCATCTGGTCTCCATATATTCCAAAAATTGTTCATAGGAGTTTCTGAAATTATCTCATGCATTATTTCACAATTAACTTTATTTTTGGTTGTAGTCTGATTAATTTCTTATCTCTCTTAATTCTGGATCATCATCAGTTTTATCCTTTTAATAATCCACAAACTTTTTCTGCCATTCATGTGGAGAAAATTCAACAAAAGGTGGCGGTCGACTATGATCGCCACAGATGATAACATCAGTATTTTTCGTCAACAACCAATCAATAAATATTTGTAATGTTTCCAGCGACACTATACATATTTCATCCCAGATAATAATCTTCGGAATATATTTTTCGCCCATTCGTTCAGGAGCCCATGTATCTCCCTTCCATCGGAAGATGCTGTAATAAGTATGAGATTTAACTCCTCGTTCGTTCATTTCTCAGCGAGTCTATGTGAAGGGGTTAACACAATTATATCAAGTCCACGAAATAATTCGATCACACGTGTTCTTTTACCAGAACCCCCCGGTCCATTAAAATGAACTTTCTTATGTCTGGTCACGGATCATATACCGATGACGCAGATGACCAGTCTGATATTTGATTATTTTTTAAATAAATATCGTTGATTTTAAAGTCGGCAGATTCAGAATAACTAAGTATATTTTCTTTTTTGGTTTTATCCTCCATTCGCCCCATGATGCATCAGCCTCGATATGTAGTTGTTCTAGCAATCCTGTATTATTTTATTGACATAAAATGAATATGTGTCGCCTCTAACAGCGGTATTAGGAAATATATTTATCATCGATAAAAAAAAAACATTTATCGAAATGTACGTGAGCATTGAAGATCTTAAATGAGTAACCTGCTGTGACTCACCGTCAGTGGAACTCACGATTGTACCTAATTTAGTTCCGTCCGATAAGTTAACATTACTTCGACTTATAAACGTGTTTCTCTCCGTTCTGTCAGTAATTATAAAATCGAGTTCAGCATCGTCTATAATTAATCTTGTCCAATATCGTTTATGATCATATAATCCCCCTTGCGTAAATTTACCAATTATTTTCCTGTCAAGATCTTTTGTGATTTAATTCTCAAAATCAATTATATCAGCATTTTCATCATCAGAATATTTCTTTTCTTGTGTTAACCAAACTAATTTCTGCGCACAATATGATATAATTGCTTCACTTACAATCAACAATATCGATATTTTTAAATCAAGCATATATAGTAATACAACTTTGCAGCCCGACCGCGTTCGCTATAATGTTTTCCAAACCAAACAGCAACAATCGGATGAAGACCTTCGGCAAACATAAATAATGTGATTCATGCAAATCCTGTTATACCAAAATCCCTTAGAGATGCCTTTATCGATAACGTGGTGATCTCGTGTGTCCAAATCTCTTAAAATATGCTGAACACTCTCCCATTCAAAGAAAACTTCCGGGATAACATGCAACCATATCAATCGAGATAATATTCTTCTAATCGTGTCTGGTATTCCATAATCCACTGTGCCCGTATTCGACACAGCTTGATATTATATCATCGAGAAAATCAAACCCAGTTGGTTTCCATGAATTTTTCTCTCAAGCAAAACGAGCCGCGACTGACGAAATCGTACAATTATGAGCAACCTTTCCTGATCGTTGGTGTATTTCGACGTACGATCTTTCATTTTTGTGTGAAGAAATTCTTTTCGATAAATCTCACCATTAAGTTTTACAAACTGATCAAATTTATTTTCTACGTAGCAGATACTTCCATCATGTTTAATTAATTCGCCATTATTTTCTTCAGAACTCTGAAATAACCATACTGATACATGATCTTTATTATTTATTTCGTTAATAAAATCAAATATATCTCCTTGGTAAAATCTTACGGTTCTATCTCTTGGAAATATTGTTATAGCAGAAGTCCATGCATGCGCATTATGTTCAACGATATTTATCGGAACACCTATTGATAAAAGTATGATACTTCACCAGTTGTTGTTTTTACCATTATTGGGAATTTTAGTATTTTTACTAACTTAGTAACATTATTTATTGTATCTTTAATATCGCGTGTGTGAAGTGTTCGGTAATTCGCTCGGCTACACAATTTAGCGTCAAACATTTCATTGGTTTGAGATCATCAACGCTAGGCTTATCATTCATCGGATATAATGCATAAATAACTGCAGTCACATGATACGCTCGTTCATAATACGGTTTGCCAATACCAGTCAACATTCCAGGTTTGGAATTTTTATTTAACTTTAAATTATCTTCAGTGTGATGTAATCGAACAGGGTCACGTTTGTCTCGGATAATCGTAGTATCGTTTACTTCCGCGTTATCTATCGCTTCAATGAATTTTACTCTAATAATATATTTGATTGTCGAGATAATTAATAATCGTCGCCACTCGTTGGTCATTTATTGTAGCATCGATAACACCTTCGGTGTTGCGCACGATTCTGAGAATTGACCACACATGAGCTGCACCATCACCGCGAAATTCTTTCTTAGCGTCATTAATATTTTTGATCAGAGTTTTCGTCGTATCCACCAGAGCTCACCTCGGCAAGTCAGGAGTTCTTCTGTCAAAATCGAATCTAGCTTTAGATAATCTCTCAAACTCATCTATATTGTAATTAAGAAAAATGTATTTTGCATTTAAGAATATATATATATATATATATATATATATATATATATATATATATATATATATATATATATATATATATATATATATATATATATATATATATATATATGACCAAAACCTCTTTGAAGTGTGGTGTTGTGACCAGAGGAGAAACGCGGTTGTGTGTGCAATGTGGTAGTAAAAAAGAAATAACACCGGCAATAATGACAAGGTCATAAAAAACGCTGAAGACTATCTCGCCAGATTTTCACTTCAGCAATAAAAACATTATTTAGGCAAATAATAGTATTATATAAAATGAAGCAAAATGAATTTGTGAAACATCCCATCATTAAGGATTATGAAGCATCTCGAGATGGTATCATCAAGAACTGTTGATTAATACTTGTTATCTCAAATTCAGTGCTGGGAGAAGAAAAAAAATTCTGTCATAAATTTATTTACGAGTGTTTTCATTGACTAATCTAAAAGGTTTTTGTGATTGATCATATTGATTCAGGTCCGAAAATAACTCTTTAAATAATTTACGAGCTATTACACACAGTCAGAATTGCAAATTTTGTGGTACAAGTAAACACATAAAATTTGCAAGGAGAGCTATTTAATTTATGAACGTAGAGACTGGTGAAGAAATAATACTCCAATCAATAAATGCAGTGGTAAATAATTTGATATTTTTCCCAGCTTCAGTACACAGTGTCGCAACTAATATTAATAATTTGGCTTATTCAAAGAAATTTAAACAAAAATAGTATTTTAGTATCTCAGATGCAAACACTCCGGTTGAAGGGAGATAACTTTGCCAGGTAAAAGATAGAACTATTAAAAAGTTATCTGGTTTGGCGATCTAGGGATCCACATGGGGTTTGTGCAGTCCTTAGATAAACATTGTAAATATTTCGTATCGCCCTTTGGTTTGGATGGAATGTCGTTTGGCATTCTAGAATTTATTTGGGTTTTTTAACTTCCTTAGATCTAAGATTGCCTATACTATAAACATTTTTAATAATATATATTTATTATAGAACGAATTTCGAAAATATTAATGCTATTTTTCTATAATTCAAATTTTCCAACATGACGATATAAACATGTCTGATCAACTTCATCCTGAAATAAATATTTCCGATTTTGGATCATTACGAGAACAGAAATTTGAAGATATATATACATTATCAGCATAATATCGATTCATTAAGCTGATTCAACAATTTATGTTACAATCCTTGGCGACACTCAAACATACAGAATATTGTGAATACGCGTATAAAGCAATTGAGAAAGATTATGTCAGATCGTGTAACAATCTTTTGTAAAAGTGAAAAATGAAAACAGTGACAAAGTCACTAGTAATTGTGAAAGTTAAATTGCTATTACTAGTGACTGTGGTAACAGCTAAACAGAATAATTCATTAGTAAAGAATATTTTTCAGATTATAAAATTTATTTTATTTTTGATGAGATTTATTTAGATTAAAATGTTTATTCTGATTCAGATTTATTCTTATTCTGATAATAATATTTTTTAAAATTCAGAAATACTTTTATTTCATTTTGTGACATTATTATTATTATTATTATTATTATTATTATGTAGTTTTCTGCTTTTAGTAGGATTTTAATTATTTTGAGTAACATTTACCTCAGCAAATTATGAAATCAGTCCTATAATTATTACTTTGAGTATCATTTACTCCAAAAAATTATGAAATGTGATTGAAAATCACAATTTTGAGTATCATTTACCCCAGCAAATTCGATAAGCAGTGAAGAAAAAAATTATTATTTTTATTATGATAATAATATAAATTCAGATTATATTATTTATTCTGATAATAATATTTATTCAGATTATAATATTTAGTTTTATTCTGACAATAATATTTTTTCTGATAATACTATTTATTCAGATAATAATATTTATTCTGATAATAATATTTATTCTGATAACAATATTTATTCAGATTATAATATTTAGTTTCATTCTGACAATAATATTTTTTCTGAAAATAATGTTTCTTTTTATTCTGATACTATAATTTATTATGTATATACATTTATTATGTAATTTTATGTTTTCAGTTGGATTTTCACAATTCTGAGTGTCATTTACTCCATCATATTATAAGATCTGACTGATTTTCACAATTTTTAGTCATTTACCAAATCTAATTAAGAAATCTGACTGATTTACACAATTTTGAGTCATTTACCAAATCTAATTAAGAAATCTGACTGATTTTCACAATTTTAAGTACCATTTACCTGAAATCTGACTGATGATCAGTAAAAATAAATTCAGTTATAATATATTTATGAAATTGTGATTTTTCTTTTGTTTTCAGTCTGCTTTTTATAATTTTTAGTATCATCTACCCTACCGAATTATAAAATCTGACTGATTTTCACTTTGTTCAGAACCATTTATCCCTTCAAATTATAACATCTGACTGATGTTTACAATTTTGAGTAACATTTTCCTTAAATCTGAACAAGAATCAGTAAAAATTAATTTCTGTTATACTATAGTTTGTTTCCCCTGATTAGGAATCTGGACTGAAAATCAATAACGAACGTATATCCTTGCTGGGCCTGACTGGATTTTTCAAGATCTACTTGATAGCTGGTATCAGTTGCATCACATACAGGATTTACTGCGATCCTGGTGAAATACGCCTGCCTCCACAGTATGGATCATTGTTATGTCTGAGAATAGTTGCTGGTGGAGATATATTTCTCCATGCAGAAAAGATTTTAGAAAATTTTTCACCAGTAATGTCATTAACAGTTTTCTTTAGTTCTTCGCTGCTAAATCCTGGTAATATGAATGTTAGTAATTCTGTTTCAGTTATTTTATAATTAATTAAGAAATATCTGTTTAAGGGTTGTTGTACGGGGTTTTGTTTGATGATCAACGAATTCGTCATTACCGCAGTAAATCACTGTTCCAACGATAGTTTTGCTGATATACTTAAGATCTGATATAACCTGATTTAGATGTATCGTTTCATTAATCTGTTGTTTTACGTCGTTATTGTAGTATTGTATGATACTGGAAAATATATTTCGTAGGTCATCAAATACACGTGTGTACTCAGGTTTGATATCGTCGAAAAGTGATTTGATATCTTTTTCATCGATATTCATATATGTTTCTCCGTTATTTATAAATTGTTTCACCATTACGAGCACAAAATCCAGTTTTGATACCAGGAGATACCCATGGTTCTCTTTCCCGATATTCTGGAAGTCTCATAAATATTTTCTTATCTGTGATAAAAGTCGGCACGTTGAGGTTCTAACGGTCCTTGATAAACAGTTGGTATCTCAGGTCATCCTAACACAATTCGGATCGACGATTGATATATGTTAACGGTATAATCTAGACAACTTATTTATATTCCGAATGATAATGTTGGTTCATGAACAGTGATAGTACCTTTGGATAGATTTGATTATGCGCTTGAATTCATCGTTGATATATTCGGTCTGATAATTGCCTGTGGGAATACTAACAAGTTGCCGATCGGGAATTGCATTGGGTTTATTTTTGTACGCAAATACCAGAGAAGTATTTAGCTTGCAACCCACTGAATGAATTTGATCTAATATTTGGCCAACTATGATATACATGTAATTGTGCTTGTGCTATTTTTTTTTCCCGCTGAAATTGCACTTGGAATGTTGACGCTGAACTCAGGATTGGTTGAGCTTGCTGATATTGTCGTGGTTTTAGACGGAGTTGTATTAGCGACGATCTATTGCAGTAATTCTTGCGATGATGACAGTATTTATTTTTTTGTTAAGTCTTGATTCTAAACCGGACATGGATTCTGACACATTCATTGTCTCACGGTAAATCTTGGTCATTTCTGTGAACTCGCTATCTGATATTATTCCATCGCTAAGGCCTGCTGATGTCAACGAAGATAATTTCGAATATGCTAGCGTCGCTGTATGCAACTTTATTGCATACTCATGCGATTTTGTATTTGTGCACGTATATATTTTTTGCGATGATATTAAGATTACCAACAATTGTTGTTTCAGCAAGAAACACAAATTGTTACAACTGCTGGCGATGCCATTGTTATTGTTGGTAGCAATACGCCAGTTGCAGGGATAACAGCGGACGCCAAATACACAATTATGTCAACGACAACTACACGTCTACGATATTTTTTTAACTTTATTGCCACTCACATAATTGATTGTGTCTGTAATGTTGATCGTCGATTGGGGAGTTCATTATATTTTAAATAATGTGGTAGTTTAGCGACTAATTCAAGACACCAATAGTATAACAAACCTAAAAACATTCTTCGGGTCCTACCACGAACGTTTTCTCGTCGTTTTGCTCCAACATCACTAACATATAGATCTAGATGATCCAGTTAGTGGAGAACGCCATGAAATTGTGGCAGATATCGTAAATCTGTAGTACCGAGTACTGAGAACCTGTATATACCGATAACCTCAGCGCGATGTTTGATTGATTTATTGAGTGGTAACCGTAATGTTGATCCAGACGCTACTGTATATACTACACTGTCGGTGATCTTTTTGATTTCGGATAGTTTAATACCAATAAATGTTTGCGTTCGAAAGAACTCTTCAACGATTCTTTTATTTTTTGCGAAAATTTTCAAACGCGTTTACATGCTTAGAGTATTCGGGTCTAAATGTGGTAAATCCAACATTGATTATCATTAACGATACCATCATCGGAATGTCGCTGTTGTCCATGTATCTCTACGTTAACGCTTTTATCGTCTATAAATGGTTATCTCAAATAAGTAATGGTATTACTACCCATATAGAGATCGCCAGTCATTACATCACCGGCTTTAGCAAAATATTTACTGATAGCAGTTCTCATCCTGTTGTTGCTGCTGTCTACATATATTTTTGGTACCACATCATCATCTGATTTTTGTTCTCTCAGATTAATAATTGTATTTTTACTCATATTGAGATCGCCATACATAATATCTCCAATTCCTCTGATCCGTCCAGTAATCTCTCCCATGAGTGTTAAGACTGCGTCTTCCGAGATTTTAATTTTACAGTAAACACCACAAGGTCATCTTCGGTCGCATCTGGGACCCGCATAATAATATCTGTCAACGGGATAGTACTTGTCTTCAACGGTCCTTGTTTATCCTGAAAAACAACGACTTCATTTGGTTCACATTTGTGAGACTAAAAAACTTAGTGAATTCATCCTTGACTACATCAAGGGTTGCATATTTAGATAAGTCGCCTTGAGGTTTGCCCTGAGTCTTACTCAGAGTAGATCTTCCATAAATATGTCTCATTATACTTTAAGATTTGTTTGAAACGCTGGACGACGATATATACTTGTGCACGGCCACATATTGAGGGATCAGTTATTGTCTGAGTTGGTCATGTTGAATACCAGGAAGGAGTGCTTTGCACTCTGTCGACATATTTTAAAATTTCTTTTGGTGGCGCCAACCTATACGAATCGAAATAAACAATTCCACGTGGATCAATAGAGCATGCAACCCAATGAGTACCTTTTCCAGAACTTCCATCGAGATTAATGATACCGGTTTCAACACGGTTTGGTTGTTTGGGTAATTGATCACGCATAAAAACACCCCCTAAAATGTTTTATATTTAATCGTTTAGAAGCATCAATTACATCCAAAAAAATTGGACATAGGAAGAAGACGGTTTGCATGTAACCAAGTGCCCCTGGAAGTCTTAAACCCTATCCGTACCAAGCTTTCCTTGCAGTCTTAGACCCTTTCCATTTTTGCGAAGTCTTTATTCCATGTCTTGTTGCTTTCTTTAGTGCCATCACAGCGGCAGTTCCAACAGCACCAAGTGCAGCTGCTTTTTCAACAGCTGGAACTGCAGCGGCTATCAACGCTGGTATGGCTGAAAGAAGTGGAAATATACCACCCGTCGTGACTGCATCTTTAATGGCACCCGCAGAAAGATTAAGTCTAACGTCAGTCTTTGATTGTTTGGAACCATTGAAGTGTTTGAGTCGACGTTCAGTCAGTGATAGTTTATTTTGACCTCATGTTATCTGATCTTGTTTGGGTATTATTTTTGTTCCCCATTACTTTGCTGATTTCGACTGAAGTGTTTTAATCTAACATAATGATATGACATTATAATATCATTAGCGATTTCATTACATGTTTTCCACTGCATCATCAATGACTCTCATTCGTCCACCAGTACCTTCAAGCAACATTATTTTATCTGAAAGTATAACAGCGATTGCTCTGTAATTAGCAATAGCTCATATTGTCACACGAGCCCGAAAATGTATATCAACGACTGATTGTTTTAATAAATCCAGGTGTTCCAGCAAAAAGTAATAGATCGGATACAGCGTTTTAAAATCTATTGTGATATTTAAAGACCAGACTCAATATTCTGATTACGTCCCATGAATGTCAGGTGGTAAATCAATATTATCATGTTTAAAGATGACCACAGATAGTGTTCAAAGTATCATCTGTTTTTAAAATTTCACCTTGTACCTCAATAATTGTTTCAGCGGGTAAGAAATATCTACTTGTATTCAAAACTTGCAGTTCGATTCGTCCACGCTTGTTTGGCTCTCGTGCGACATAAAAATAATACTGATAATCACACACAGACTCAACCTTGAGAACTGGTGCGTCCATGTCAAATGCTGGATCAGCTACACGTTTGAACATTGTATTATATTTGTTATCGTCTAACACGAAGATCACTTCCTGCTATCAGACAGGGGTACACCAGACAAATCTGCAATTTTTTTTTATTTGAGGCTTGGTTTATTATTTTACTGACATTTGAAGGCATAACTTCAGTGCTGAATAATTTTACTGGCTGTGGTTTCGTCGTATTAGTCGTGCTAGTCTATGCTTGATTACTGAAAATGCTTTGCTAGCAACATCACCAGCAGCACCAATACCTTTATCACAAACAACATCAGTAGCTTTCATTGATAATTGTTTTGCAATCGTATTGCTTTTGGAGCTATCCTTCTAATTAGACCCTAAACAACATCACCAAGTCCATCACCGGAGATCGCTTTATATGTTGGTAATCGCGAATTTATCACCTTGACCATAACAGGACCACGTTGAGCATTATGCATAATCATCTTATTTTCTTGTCACTGATCTAATTGTATACCCTCAATCACTGTGATAATCAAAAATGATTTCATCGACGAGAGACCGATAAACATTAATGTCCATGATACCACCTGGAAATAATCGTTGACAAATATCAGCTGCTTCATTGATGATTTCTGGGGAATTATTACCGGCTCGTTTTTCGCCAATCAGAATTTCTAATTGTTCAACATCGTCAAGAACATTGCTAGGACATGTAGTAACAAGACCACTTCCTCGAGTAGCAAGCAATACCACTTCTAGTAGCACCAGTGGTACAACTTGCATCCTGCCATTCTTCTTCCTCACTTGTTGTTTGCACTGGTTGCTGTGGTAGTTGTTTTTGTCGTTGTTGTGGTTGTTTGTTTTTGTTGTTTTTTTTTTTGTAATTGTTGCTGTTGTTTTTGTTTATTGTTGTTGTTGTGATTGTAGTTGTCGTTACAGTGCAAAATAATTATTTATTCCATCTTTAAATGTAATATATCTTGGATCATTACTTCGGACCCGATCAACTCTGTAGTGTAAGCAAAATATCCATTTGTGCCAGTTTCATGACCAACATCATCATTAACGTACTCGGATTTCAAAATTCTAAAAAACTGTGTGCGGCAAAAAATTTTTTTTTTGGGGGGGGTAATACTTTTTTCGGTACAGTTATCAATTAGTTCAGTTCTCTCTCTCTCTCTCTTTCTCTTGTGCTTGTTCTGGTTCAGGTATACGATCTTTATAACACCTATTTCAGCACGAGCATGGTCAATACCTTCAAGCATCTGTTGCATTGGTTGAGCAGCAGCTATTTCATCTGGAAGCTCTTTTAGAATCTTTTTATTTTTTATTATTAAAATAATTGTTCTTTCTGCTATTTTTCCAGTTGTTTTAGCGGTTTGCTCCAACGTGGTATCTTTCGTAACTGGTTCTAATAACAGTTCTACACGCTCTGTAAATTCTATCTTAGACTCATGCAGCTCTTGTAGTTGTTGCTTGACAGAATCACAGACGGGGAGATATTTCTTAATTGTCTCTAGTCGCTCTCGAACTAATTTAGATGTGTGAGGTTCCATTATTGATATAATAATGATTTAATTACTCACACACTAGAGCAGCATGGAGGGTGACGACCAGCAGTGAGTGCCCGGGTGAGTAAACAAACACGCATACAAAACTGAAAACACGAGCGGCAAAGATGAAATAACAAAATGAGCTAACCCAAAATCTCGGTCGGGTAGAGGCTTCGGTTTTACGTTATTGACCTTGTATTTTTATTTTGTTATAGGAAGCTTTATTTTCAAAAAAGTCTTGTTCCAAAACTGCTCTGTTCACCCTCCCTGCTGATATATATATATATATATATATATATATATATATATATATATATATATATATATATATATATATATATATATATATATATATATATAGTTCTGATAACCTATTTAACAGTTGTGAAGATGATATTAGTATATATATTTTATATATTTATCTTTCTAATTTTATTTTTATTTTATTAATAATTTTTCGTCTTTCTTTTTCTTTCTTTTATATATATATATATATTTACACACACACACACCCACACACACACACACACACACACACACACACACGTATCATCTGTTTCGGAAAATCCACGTACCCACGGTGGACGTTAATCATTTTCACGTTGTGTCCGTCACGGACATGACAATGTGGTCGTCATGGCTTGCCCAAGTCGTGGGTCGTAATGGACGGGTTAAGTTTTATTGTCCCAGGTAAATGTAACAGCAACATAATCATAGCCATCCACTACAGCGAGTGGAACTTACCTGTTGACTCAGTTGCAGTTCATAGTGTTGATTACTCTTTTTAAGTTGTACACAATGCCGTTAATTAGTGTGTCTGTGTGTATGATTGTGTGTGTGATTTGCATTTTTAGCTCGCCTTAAACATTTTTCAGTCATATCGCTATGATGTCTGCAGTATGGCAGTTGATAGTGATATCAAGCACTGGGATATCATGTCCCACCCAGTCACATTATCCTCACATTAGGCCGATCAGTCCTAACACTAATATTGTACTGCTGAGGGCCAAACGATTGAGTTGCTAGTACCATTTTTAAAAAATCTTTGATATGACTCGGCCGGGGATGGAACCCGCGACCTCCCGTTTAATATTCGGAGACTCGCCCACTAAAACGAAATCCCATACTTGTATTGAGATAGATTATAGATTTCAGAACAAAGAATGCCGAGACAATGTAGGTGTTTCACAAAAGTACAAGTTTAATTACAGTAATTTTTATAAGATAGAGAGATTCTGCTTTAAAACAATAAAAAGGGAAAAAGAAATCATACGCACGTGCTAGCGGGTTTCATTCTGCCAGTTAATTTTAAATTGTTTGCTTAACATGTTCCCATACAGTGAAATATACACAGCACTATCCAATGTGCAATTACTGCTAGGCAAGACTGTTTAGTACATACGACCCAAATATACAAGTCTACGAGACTCATTTTCTCAATAGCAAGATAAGTGTTTACTTTAACCGATTACCTACTGGCCTACTGTTTTTCGCCGGCTTTACGAGACACGTGATGCCGCATTCAATAACTAAATCAGCATAACAAATAAACATTGAACTGCCGGTTGGTTCATCTGATGTGTTTACATTTAGTATTATAAAATGGACGGATAAAAGCGATGAAAAAGTGAAATGGCTTAAATATTTTCTTTATCAGATAAACTTGTAGGTATTATTTTCAGTTAATGCTGATGAAAATTTGGTACATTACATTCTTTAAATTCTGACAATTATTGCAGTTACAGTTAAGTTCTCCAGTGCATACAGGTAAATGACTGAAATTGGTTTCTACGGTAGATACGATTGTATTTACAGTGCAACAAATATCTTCCAGTAGGCTTTATCCAATTGGAATTCCTCTTGTTTATACCTCTTTTCCCCACTCGTTTAACTTGTAAGCTGAAGACATGTCTATCAATAATGCCTTGTAAATCGCCCGAAATTGCTAAACCACATGTTTGCCGAGACTACAGAATCTATCGATAATTACACTGATTTGTGACTTCTTATTTGTCACGGCGTTAAACAGATATTTCTTGTAAAATTTAATTACTCCGTACTGAAGTAGAAGGCGGTTTTGGCTTCAAAGGTTGTAAATTACGATCATTTCCTGTTTATTTCGAACCATTAGTATTAGTTCCAAGATCGTCGCCAATGTTATGGCAGTAATTCTAACTCAGGCAACTTTCGTTCTATTAAATTTCTGAATCTTTAAGTTCACACATGTGTATCACGGCTAGAATCGACAATAGATAATAAGAAAATAAGGAAGGAAAGCACACCAATAGCAGGATAATAACGCAGTTTATTATATAAATTCTTGCCAAATACAACATGAGCTACTATAGGACAATTTACCTATTAACTTATGATGAATAAATAGCGGAATCAATTTTATTTGAATAGTTCGACAGTAAACTAATTCCAAATTGAAAACAAATGCAACACGTTTAAAGATACGTGTTCTCTAATTATCATAGCCCGATTCCAGGTTGATGTCGAAAAACTAAGGGCAACGTCGATCAAAAGTTTTGGTGCTTAATATATATCTCTCTCTAAAATGTAATTTGTGTGGTTTAACATATGGCTTTATAGTTCGTAGTTCGTAATTGACGAATTCATCCTGAATCATCACCATCAATTTGTATATTTTCTAAAGTGGCCACAACCATTTCAGCAGGTGTCGACCGCCATCTATGTATTGACCGTCTCAAATCTTCATTTATGGAGTTAATAATCACTTACTGCCAAGCCATGGATCGACGCAGCTCAGTACATTCTTTCAATCCATATTACACATGACGCAAATGCTACCAGAAAGTCATACGAATGCTAATTATCAGTTTATTTAAAGTTTATTGTATTCTGACCCAATTATCCATTTTAAGAAGTTGACGTGAATACCACCAAAAAAAAACCCTGAATAAACAAAGTTGTCGTTAATGCACGTGGATCAAAGTGTGTATTTATACGCTGTTTAACAAGTAGGCAAACATTGCAAACTTAATAAAAGTATGCCCATAATCGCCCAAAGGGCACTGAATCTTTGGGAACCAAAACTAAGCTTCCAGTCACATGAGCAAATTTTGATCTAATACAGCTAAACGCAATAATAAAGGAAGGTTTAAACGGTGGGGCGACTTAGTATGTGTATATGTTAAAAAATAACTTTTTCCCATGTTGGAACAGCAGTTAATTTCTTTACACATACATCATCATATCGCTAACTTTTGCAGTTCAACATAAATACGAACTATTATGCAAATTCGGTGTGAAATGGGTATCTGCGGTAGATATGATTGTACTTTATCTACAATGAAAAATAACTCCCCAATTTTGTATGTTGGTTTCGTTAATCTAATTGGAATTTCCATTTCTCCTTCATACTTCTTGCTACCCACTCCAACCCTCCACCGCGTTGTTTAACTTAATTGGTATTAGGCATACGCTGAACACATCATATATATCAATAATATCCTGTAGATGGCCTGAGATGCTAAAGCAACATGTTTCCCAAGGCTATAAAATCTATCTCTAATTGCACCGATTGCTTTTAAAATGTGGCTTCTTATGTTTCACGGCTTTAAACATATATCCTTGGTAAAATGTCGCTAACTACAGGTACACCGAACTGGATATAGATGAGGGTTTGGCTCCCAAGTTTGTAAATCTTCATGATATTCTGTTTATCTTGAACAAGCTCATATTCATTCATAGAGAGTCGCGAATATTGTTACTGAATTTACTTTGATTAGTGTAGTAAATCATCATTCATATGTCTTTCAGTCTATTACATTTCTGGAGTTTTAAACTACATGTCAATTATGATAAGATTCGACGACAGATAATAAGAAAATAAGAAAAGGACACTAATATTCGAAAATATCACAACTGACCCACACTGCGTTTCTCAGACCACATTATGAGTTCAAATACAGTAAAAAATAATTTGTAAGATTGATGATGAAACATAGCTATAAAAATAATTGTTTGGATCTTGTTTTTCGGTGTTCTGTATTGCGTACCCTAATTGGCTACAAATATTGATACTAAGGGGGTCTGCAATCTTGACATTTGAAAATCCGTTTTTCCCATTTTATATGGAGGGGGAGCAGAAAAATCTTAAATGATAAAAGTGATATTGCAACAGTGAAATATAACTTTTCTCCTACTTATATATTTAAGTATCTCAGTATTAAATATAAAAGGAAATGCATCTTTTGTCAAGTGTATATTTTTAATTTTTACGAGGGACAGTACAATTAAAATTGTTTTTTACTTCCTTGTTTTTATTAAAATATTTTTTAATTCAAAGTCCATGATCTTGGGTATATTCCTCCACCACCATCACCAAACTGTGCCAATGTGGTCAACAATTGCATTACTACATCAAGAGAAAGAAGATCTAAAAGTTTTACGGTAAATTAGGACCGTGACATTTTACAAATTCATCTACATAGAGTAATTTAAATTGTTTATTTTGTCTAGATAGTGATCTTTTCATCTGAAAAATGAAACTGTTCTTTAGTCAGCACATTTTTTGCGGATTAATGGAGCGAACATTTTCAAGGGGATAATGTTAAATGCTTAGAAACCCCATATTGTCCAACTTAACTACTGATTATAGATGTGTAATTAATTTTTGTTGACTTGCATTTGAACGTGAATTAAGACCTTGGCAAATCTGCATGCATATTACTACGAGGTGGTCCTACCAAATTTTGAAAGCCACTCTATTTCAGCCTGCAATTAATACTCACTTATGGAAATTGAACATTGTAGCAAATATTTGATGGCAAAAATCTTTCAGAATTTTAACACAACTGTGTAGGGGATGGTATGCAGGTCTTATTTCAGCCATTAAGAGTTTGGGAATAATATGGGGCTTGTGGCAACATAAGGATAATACATTATGAAGAGGATAGGACATTTTGGGGTCAGATGAGAATTGTAACATTAGGGTTGTCACTATGTGACCCAGTAGAAATGTAATATTAGCATCTGGGCGACTTTGGATTTTTGTGTCAATCTGAACATGATGGGATGTATGGTCCTGTATGGGAATGGAACACGATGGAAAAAATCAAATACACCTAATGACAGACACACTTGTTAGAACTGGGAAGAACCTCTATGAAGACTTGACATTTGCTGTCATACCACTAAATATTAGTGGTTTGACAGCAAATGTCAAGTCTTCATAGAGGTTCTCTGAATTAAAAAAAACATCCCCAGCTTTTAATAATGAAGGGAATTCAAAGTGCAAAATACAATCTTTATTTCCATGTATACAAATCTGAATACACATACCTATTTACACACAATAAAAACAAATTCCACTGGCAATACTTTATCAACAGACTTTAATTTTTTATACAAATTTTACTACTTGTACACTGACTTGCAACTGCAACTACATTCATTTCGTAAGACCAAGGTTAAAAACATATTCTTTTAGTTTACCATATGTTACATTTTAATTCTTTCCTAATTTCATACACTTTTTAAAATTAAAGAATTAAGACTGCTGAATGCTTAGATGATTCTGGTAATATGGTATATTCAACAGAATCTATGAGATGAATATAATTAGGAAGTTTACCATGTTCCTTTTGTATTACCATATACATATACAAATATCCACGAAATACGTGTAGTCTGAAACAAATGTTTGAAGTCTTTTATACTCTCTAACTCTCAACAGAACATTGCTTTGCAAATTCATACAATATTTGAACAGAAGATATGGAAGCAAAGCAATTACCTTTATGTGATTTTATCCTGAAATGATGCATATGGAAGCAATTACCGTTATTACATTTTCTATTGAAATGATGCATTGTTTTAAGAAATGCAATGAACTACACGAACAAAAGTAACTACAAAGTCTAATAATTTTCTTCTAGGAATAAATTTAGTTTTGTCCTTGTACACAGTTCAATTAACTTCTCAAATGCCAAACGTATGCCGTTGTAAAACAAACTATGAGGCAGAGAATGTATAAAGTATGACATAGGATTAGGGTAGACCTTAACTTTTCAAGTGCCAAAAGTATATTATTACAAAAACATACTAACAAAGTAGGGAAGAGAAGGTGGTATGCCACTGGTTTAGGGGAATATCTCTAAGCCAAATATTTTGTTTGATTCAACTGTAGTTAATACGCCATGATGTTTATCAATCAGGATACATGTGAAAACCTTTTGAATTTGCTGTCCAAGTTTTCACAAATCTTGTTGATCAAACTAGTAAATATACAACACAAGTCAAAGATTCTTTGCAGAGTAGAACAAACAATCAAAACTACAAAACCAAACTAGCATTCCAAATGTGCAACATTAATGAGCAACGTAGCTTACAAAGTTAGAGAAAAAATAAGCATCTTTTGAACTTTTGAACTTTGGTACGAAGTACAATTTAGAGTAACGTTAAATTAAATCTAGTACATGAAATAAATATGATGAGATGACACTTTGTGGGGAATTATAAACACTGATTTAAAATATGTATGGAATTTTAATAAATTCAATCATGTTTGCACCCAAATGATAATAATGACTTATTTAAACAAGCAGTTTTCCAAAGCCAGTAGTAGATGTATCTTGAAACATTTTTAATCACAAATGGCCACCTAAAGAGATTCTGACCTGGAACATACCATTTCAGATTTAAGGATAATACTCGACCCACAGCCTAAGATTATTAGTTCTTGCCCTTTCAGATTTATAAAGCTTTCCCTGCAAACAACTTATGATTATTATTGCCCTTTCACATGTAAGGAGAATTCTCTGCAAACAACGTAACTTTATTCTTGCCCTTTCAGATTTAAGAAGAATTATCTGCCTACAACCTCGGCTAATCCTTTTTTCACAATTAAGATTCTCAAATTAAAAATCATGTTGGTTGACAGAGACCTTTTAAGAATATGGTAAAAATGTCATGGAAACTGAACATATGAAGCTGAAGATTTTAGACTGTATATATTACAAAGAACTTTATGCATAGGTGACCCGCAGGAATCCTGACAAAATGCCCAGCTGATCCTCACGAGGGTCAAAAGATGTTTGATGGATAACAAATTAGGTGATTAGACTGATAGTCACTGCAATTTGCAAGGTCTACTGCTATGATAATATTTTATTGTTGAGTTTTTACTTGAAAACTACACGTATGTTCAAGGGTTTCTTTCAAATCAGGTAGTGTTTTAAATAAAATGTTGGTTCCTTTTGTATTCTTAAATCTTTGTGAATACTATTTTCAGTTACGACGGTTTATAAAATTGCTTCTGTGTAGCTTCATTTATTTGCTTGACAATCTTTTCTTTTAAATTTACTTCATCAAACACGAAAAATGCACATAACACAATTTAACAATTTGTATCCCAATTATGTGTAGATTTGTGGAGTAATATCTTCATACACATTGCATTCATAAAAGTTATAAAACGTATGCAAAAATGCCTGAGAAGGTCAATGCCTCTTTACCCTGCGAGTCACTTCTTAGCATGACTATTTTATTTCCTTTGTCACGATTTATCACAATGTTGAGACATAGTAAAAGAATGTGACCTTTATCGTCATAAAATTATAAGATTACCATCATCATTATACTACTACTATTGCTACTACTACTACTACTGCTACTACTACTACTACTAATAATAATAATAATAATGTCACAAATTTTCCCAAAAGTATATACTTTAATGATGTACATATATGCCACATCGGATGTAATACCACCAACGTATTCTTAAAAATGTATTTTTGGGATAAATTTCATGAGATTGAAGCTAATAATAATAATAACCACCCATTGATAATAGCATAAACAATTTACCTATTACATGTATTTACATGAGAGAAGACTTAGCTCCTTCTGTACATGTTGGAAGCTCTCCTATTGGGAGGTGCACTGTCTCAAAAATATATTTACATATGTTAGACTGGTTTTTGAGACAAAATTAACCAACATAGATAAGTGGAAATGAGACACCAAATAAGCATAGTGGTGCAAGTTGCAACTTGCTGAGATTGAGAAATGTGCTTTCAGCATGATATATTTCTTAAAGCGCTGACCAAAAAAAGGGTGAGAGGCAAGGTATATAAAGGCATGTGCATATATTATGTTAATACAACATTTACATAAACATATTATAAAAAGTTACCAGAGTATTAGAGGTATACATGTTATTGATGACGACGTTCAGTCTTGCATAACGAGTCATAAATTTTTTCACTAAACTGGCTATATATAATTCTAAATTCAAAGTGAGGCTAAATATTCTACTAATTTTCAAAATGGAATGAGAAAATGACAGGCTGAAACCAAAACACATGAAAGTAGAATCAACTGCATGAAATAAACATCCTTAATAACGAAGATGGATGTAAATATTTATTTTCAAGCAGGTATTCAAGGGGAAATTTGCCTAATAAAAATTCCGAACATGAACAAAGTATCCAGAAGATTAATGTGAATATGTTCTTTCAGGCAGGTGTACAAGGCAAATTTGCCTTAAGTTTCCTAAACACGTATAAAACATCTTGAAAACTGCATGCATGAATTGTGGATGGGTAAGAACATGCGTGTGTGATTCCTGACCCTTTTTATATAAAAATTGTCAGATAATGTGGGGCTTCTAATGAGTCTTCTAAACGATCATGCTAGATGAAAACAAGGACAAGGACTGCAAATCAGTTACACGATCAAACCATTGCAGCAAAATACCTCAAGGTCAAACGTGAATTTGTATACTGGAGAATGAAATGATTTGGCTTCGTAATGATCCATTGAAACTGAGAACTACTGATAAGATTTCAAGACTGTTGCCATACTGGAATGGCAGAAATTTCATTTACTTTATCAGAAGAAGTCGTTTCGTGAAAACTTCATTCCGATGTGACCATCCATCTAGGAGAGGTAGTGATAAGATTTTCAAGATGCCCATATTGCCAGCAATATTTGTATCCAGGTCAGCACCATTTACATTTGAGGCTAACAAAATAGCACAAATATTCTTCAAGTGAAATTCATATGCTGATATGACTTCCCTTTCAGGAGGAGTAGGGATATCAATATTTTCATGATGGCTGATATGGTGTCCAAATAAGATCGTTGATTCGCTTATATATATATATATATATATATATATATATATATATATATATATATATATATATATATATATATATATATATATATATATATAAAACTTAAGTTATAAGACAAACTTTCACAGAGGAAATGTCACCAAAATATATTTTCCACAAAAAAAACCAACAGAATACTAATCACCTACTCCAAGAAAAATATATAGTATGCACCTCTAGTGAGAAATAAAATATAAAGATGGCGGTAAAATATCACAAATAGAAATTAATACAATTTAATGCACATGATGTATTCAATGTCAAAATGAAGCATCACAAGACAAATATTCAAATCTGAATGGCACACCCCAAGGTTATTCTCAGCGATGAAAGAAATGACAACTCATGTCATTTATATTTATTCTAGTGTAGACAAGATAGCATAGCATACTATACAATGCAAAGAAATGATTTTAAATACAATAAATTGTTGTTATAATCCTGAAAGAAAAACACGTAAAGGTACAATGTAATATTATTGTGAAAGCAAAGCCCAATAATTAATCAACCAGCACTTCAAAATGTACCTGACCAGCTTTCTCATTGGCATCGTGATAAATATTTCTGGCATAGATTTTGCAAGTGACCATAATGATAACACCTGTTTTTGGTGCGTCCAATCTGACAAAGACGAGAGGCGAACGGTAGCCTTGTTGGTTGCGGAATGGGAAATACTTGACATGGAAACCATTTGGTGGGTAGTAGAGGAGGGGTCCAATAATGTCCTTGTCTGCGGGGTTCTGGAGTAGAGAAAAAGACAAATTGCCTTAGCACATAAATAAAGAAAAGAGGCCGAAACCTGCACAAAGTCACTCACACTGCTGCACCTGCCTAACAGCCACATGTAAAGCAGTTTGCAAAGAAATATGGGTGCTATGATGTCTTCTGTAGACTATGCTTCCATTGCTATTGTTTTTGTCATGTAATGAAAACAGCTGTTTCAAGGTTGTTTTTTTAATTATACATCCATATTAGCAACACTTGTCCTATACTGAAAACCATTTTGTGAAGGATTGTTACGAATCAAGGTCTGAAACTAAGTAACAAAAACGTGAGCACAACAATTTAAGTAAAATAAATATGTTATTTATTTATCTAAATTAAAAAGTGTAAATTTAAGAACCAATTAATTAAATCCCAAATAATCCTAAATGTCCTATTACAAGTTCAAACGTATAGAATGTTCCGAATGAACTCCAATAGTCTTGAACGTCCTGCTGTATCACATTGATTTAATCAAGAGTGTCTTTGAGTTCTCAATAATCCCAAAATAATATGTTAATCCAGTCAATGAGCACTTTAGAGTTCCAGTGAATGCTTTAAATAATTCCTCTCGAAATAATTCAGAATACAACTGCAAACAAAAATCATAGAAAAACGAATGACTGAATAAGTTTACAAAGTCTCTATTTAAACATATCCAGTAGAATGTTTTGGAATTCTCTAGATGTGACTCGTTTCTAATTGAAAAATTCCATCCAGTTGTAGGTACGTTTGTTTCTAGAATATTCCAAACCCAGATACTGTGTAACAATGTTTACAAATGGCCATTATCTTAAAATACAATGTACAATCTTTTACAAATATGCGGCACAGAATACAGGCCTTCATAAAAGGATATTTGTTTCCAAGGTCAGCATATTTCTACATAGGATAAAAACGTAGTTAAGTGTTTTTCGACTTAAGAAATGCTGGCTTTATTTGATGGTAGATAGGCATCATTTAAAACAATTACAGGCCTCTCATATCAGGATCTTTGGCCAAATTCTTAAGAATTCTTTTCTATATGATGATGCTTAACGGCATTTCATTTCTTTGGAATGGCATCCATATTTGATGGAAGATTTACTTCATTTGCATAACCTGAAGTAGTTCCTAAGAGTATGCCTTATGTTAAATTTGACTGAATTCTGAAAAGCAGTTTTTTATTTTAATAATGATAGTGCTTTGTTTGGCAAATCAGTATCCATGGTAAAATAGGTCCCTTTTAGGAACTACTGCTCTACTTTCTGATAACAATGTCCTGAATTTGAAGATTAAACCATTTCTTCCTTGTAACTGGTGAGTTTAGAAATACAGTCTCTGATATTATTGAACGATAAGACTGTCAAACCGGGTAGTGATTGTAGCTGTCATATTGGATGATTGTTACATAGCTGTCATAATGGATCCGTGATTGGAGCAATTGTTTTAAAGACAAACTTGACACCATTAGGAGACATTTGAGGAAAATCCCATGTTAATATGACTATCCATTCAACTGAATTATTGACAAGATTTTCAATATGTTCATTGTGATTACCATGTTTGAGGCCAGATCAACATAATTATTATTCAGGAGGAACTAGGTATCATAATTAGTCTTTCGATGAAACCCACATGCTGACTGTACATTTAGAAGTAGAAGGACATTTAGAAGGAGTAGAAGTAACAAGAGATTCAAGAGGAGAGTAGTGGTTACCATCTTACATGCTAGATTGGAACCATTGGTTTTTAGGGCCACTTACAGATCTTCACCATATTTAGTAAGGCCAAACTAGCCATTAGAAGTATCCTAGTGAAAACCCCACGTTGATAACTGACTATCCATTCAGATGGAGTTACCACCACCTCCCAGCAGTGAGACAATGCACCAATGCTGAGCTAAATCCCCAAAGTATCTAACATGTTTAAAAATTATCAACATACTATACAAAAAGAACGAAGTTATTTTTTTTTCCAATTTGGTTACAGAACACAATCAGCCATTTGATACTGAAGATAATTGTCCAGATCTTCTTCGAGTCACAACTTCACTCACTCATATCAATGCTGATGCAAAAACACGTCTTTCTACGCAATGAAAAAATGCAACAAGATCCTCGAGGAAGTTTGAACAACAGTACCATTCAGCCTCTAATGAGTGGAAAGAAGCGCATAAAGACGTAAGTATCATTGCCAAACCACCGGCAAAGTGAAAACAGAAGTAATGACTGCATCTGATAATAACTGCATTTTACTCTCCAAAGGATTTAGGATCATAATTTGTATATCATTTTTGTGGGGTTGTGGTGATGTATATATGTTTTTAGATCTGTGTTGTTGTGATTCTTTACGACTCTAAGTTTATTAATAATTTTTGTTTTATAAATGTACGAAATGGTTTGAAGAAACTGCAATTTTCTATTCTCATTTTCACAATGTCGCTTTCTTTGGGTCACATTACTAACCAACACCACCCGTGACCTCAAAACAATCTTTAAAATTTCCATAATGCCCAAACATCGTTTGGAAAGTTGGCAGGTATGAGGAATGCTCCTCTCCATTGCGTAAATTTGTCACCAGAGTTGGTCTCAAAACAGTGACTTCTTTACCCCTGAGGGTATTAATTTCTTACTATGCAATGACCTATCTGGAGAAAATATTGTGGTTAATCCACTGTTAACTGATAAGGCTTGTATGGATCAGAACGTTAATCCTCTTGGAACTAAAATCATTGATCTATACCCCGGGTTTGCAGTTACGAAGGCAACAAATACTTGCTGACAGTAATGTGTGAATCTAGAAAATTTCCAGAGGCAATTCCTTTAGTTCTTGACAATGATATTGATCAGGAAAATATTACTTTAGCTGACGCATTTGTTGGTCAGTCTTTTAATGTGGTCACTTTGAATCAGTTTTGATCAGTCAAGAGGTAAAGATCGCAGTGATCCCGTTTACTACTCGCTATCTTTATTCCAATCAGGGAAACAAACGACAATGGTCCATTGTCAAATTGGAGCAAGATCATGATATCTCCCGTTTATTTCAGAGGGTTATTAGCAAAACTGAATCCATGCAAAAACCAGTCTGTTATTGAGTGGAAAATGGGGTCCTTGTGACGAAATGGCGACCACCTGATGTACCCGCTAGTGACAAGTGGTCAGTGGGCTATCAAATTTTTGTGCAGACAGGAAATTCTTTGCTTAGCCTTTAAAACTCCATTTGCTGCTAATTAAGGAGTGAATAAGAGTGTTCACTAAATCTTGAATTATTTGTATTGGCCTAAAATTAAAAGTGATTTGTCTCAATATTGCAGATCATGTTACACTTGTAAAACGGTCAGCAAACGCAATCGAAATATACCGAAGACTCATCTACAACCTATTTCTGCATTTTGAAAAACCATTTAAAATGGTAGAATATGTTTGTCTAGTCAGATAATCAAAAGTCATATAGTGTGTTTCCTTAAGATTTCCAAAGGTAATCCCTTTGAGGAATATTAAACCTAACATCATAGTAAAATCTTTGATGAAGTTGTTTTTACACTTTTTTGTCCTTTCAAAATCAATCCAGTCTGACCATGTTTCAAATGCCATGTATGGAACTTTCCAGCAAGTTATGCATGAATTAGGCATGCAATGATCGGTTTAAATCTTATGCTTATCAACAGGAAGGTCAAGGGGCTTTAGAAACATTTAATCAAACGTTGAAGAATATGATTCTGTCCTATTGCTTTGATATAGGAAAAAGATTTGGGATGAAGATGTTCATTTGCTCTTGTTTATTGTTAGGGAATCAGTTCAAGATTCATTATGTTTTAGTTCCTTTGAACTAGTTCTTGGACATACTGTCCGTCGACCATTTAAGTTATTAAAACAGAAGGGAGTACAACCTTCTTGACCATGATTTCAAAAATAAGTTCTCAAAGACTTGTGAAGTGGTAAGCAATAATCATAGCATACTGAGTCTAAAATTAAATTAAGGTATGACATAAATACAGAAGAAAGGATTTTTCAGCCTGGCGATAGAGTTTTGCTGCTCTTTTCCTAACGTCAAAGTCCTCTTCATGCTAAGTAGTATGGGCCTCGTGCAATCGAAAAGAAAGTGATTTAAATTATAACATTACATCTACTGGGAGTTGGAAACAGGAACAACTTGGCCATACAAATATGTTAAAGGAGTGTGTTTATAAAGATAGCTCTGCTAATTATTCATTCAATTTAGTTGCACCTGTCGCAAACAACAAAAATTAAAATGAAGGCATGTAACAGAACTGTTGTGACATCGGATTAACTACTCTTCGGAATTCAGAAACTATTATCAATCTTCAGGTCTATAGCCGCAATAAAAGATTGAACTAAAACATCTGGAAATAAGCACTAATACTTATATCTAAAAGAAAACCCGGACAGATCACTTGAATACCATTCAGAAATTCTTTGATCGGCTCACTTATGCAAATTCGATAATTTAGGTAAAGGTTACTTTTGCATCGTTGGCATTGCATTGTTAGGAGATATTGTGGGACAAGGTCAAGTTAAACCTATAGAAGTTAAGGTCAAGGCTATATCTAAATAACAAGTGACTATCAGTACAAAGCAACAGATGCAATATTTTAGTATGGCTGGATATTGTCAAAAATATTGCTTTAATTTTGTCCATAGTTGTCGAACCCTTGATCAACCTGCTGAGTAATAAGACCACGTTTTATTTGTCTGAAAAATGTCAGAAAGCCTTGATAAATTAAAGGCCATACATAATCATATACCAGTTCTTTCAACTCTAGATTACATGCAATTATTTAACATGTTTGTTGATGCAGGTGATGTAGGGTTGGTGGAGTATCGGTTAAGAGACACAAAAATGGCTTGGATCATCCAGTGTTCCATTTCTCTATAAATTAAAAAGGCACTAGAGAAATTAATCAACCATCGAGAGGAAATGTTTGGCTTTAACACCAGCTTTACAACGTATTAAGTGTATATTATTTCAGCTCATTCTACGATTATTGTATTCAGTGATCCGAACCCAAAATGCAAAAAAAACCAAAAAAAAAAAAAAACCACGAAAATCTGAGATTATTGAGGTAGAGTCTGATGGTGCAAGAGTACAACATTGCCACTAGTCAAATAAATGGAAAGGATAATCTGACTGCTGATACACGTTCACATGTATAGAGTACTATATTGCTCTATGTATATTTTGTATTATTCGTAAGACGTAATTCTGTGAAAGTTTTATTATAATATCATATGCTTATTTGATTAGCATGAAATATAAAGCATTAATTGTGAAATGTTTTTCTCTATGTGGGAGGAGGTGTTATGTTTGTGTTTAATTTGTGTTGTGTGATTCAATTTGTCCATAAATGAGGTTAAGACTCTGGTCTGACCTAACTAATGTCGTTAGTTAAAACACGTTTGTTTGGATCAGAGTTCAGGATATTGGTCACACACACACACGGAAAAATATGGTCTACATTATCTTTGCCAGATAGTTTACTGAAATGTCAATAATCAGACCGAACTTTGTTAGCGAACTTGAAGCAAAATCCCTATGTCATAATTCAATTGTCAGTATTTATATAAATATTTTTACATGACGATTAAATTTTCATATGTTTAACACCTCTCTAGTGCAGTCTTTTCGGTATAATCAGTTATAATTTGAGTGAATTTTCATTTCAATCATTCATCGAAACTACATAGTGCTCATTGATACTTGGACTAAATCACTTCAGGGGACTCTTGTGAATTCAGTTAAATATTTTCTGGATTGTATTATCGTAATATACCAAGACTACTAGCACATCAACACATTCTAGGCAACACGTACATCAGCACATTCATGATTACAATTCATTCCGTAGAGTCGTTACACTTTTTTACAATTTTCAAATCCTGATATGAAATTCAACATTCTTTAATACTTGTGCTAACCACGTTACAACCAAGTGTCTCAGTTTATGCTCTTTAAGCTACACTTTGCGTCTATGATAGCAGAACAAATTTTTATCACATAAATATGAAAACGTCATGGCTACCAGTTACTGAAAGACAGTAGGATTACTCTCCAAACTTATACATTGGCAAAATAAAATTGAAGCAACACATCTAGACAAGAAGAAAAAAATGAGATTGTTCCATACAACGCAGATGCCAGTAACAGTCTAGTGTAACTAAAGGATAACGTACCCAGGCAAACTGGGGACTTTACATGTAAATTTAGTAACAAAAACTGAGAATCGAAGTGACAGATGTAGGAGTCCACTGAAAGGAAATGCAGTTTGTTAGACATGATGTGTCAGACATGATGTGACTGTACGAACATGCATGGATTATAACACTATAAATGTCCTACATAGATATTGCATTGACATAAAAATATCAATTGATACCTCTCCTTCACATTGGACAGTGACATAGTTTTCAGCCCAATTGGCGCGGATCTCATCAGGTACTGTGTCGTTGGTATAAAGTTCAGGAATCCAGTCATAGACCTGAAATGCGGGAAGAGTTGTTGTGGTTGAGTTTAATAAACATGCCTCATTTGATTCATGTTATTCGTCTCTGGAAATAAAATGTGCTGAAAACTTCGTTCTTGAACTTGGATACTATCATGAAATTTAAATAAGGATATATTGTTGATTATATTAATGTGATTCAATAAACGACTGCTGGCACGTAGTCACGACAGATGACACCAAAGGCACATCAAGACTTCCAGCGTTGGATTATTTTCTGGAATACCTCTAAAGCTTATTCAGAACTTTAATTATTACGACTTATTTTAGAAATTATAGGATTATCTTGGGATTTTAATTCGCAATGCCGTAAGTGTTTTACATTTTCACTTTGTATTTTAGTACAATAAATTGTCCGTTGAATTTTACAAAACTTGTTGGTTCTCTTACTATTCTGTAACTTATTTTAAGATATGGTAAGGGAAGAGGTATTCTATCACATTAGTGAAAGGCGGAAGAGGCCCTGTCTATTAAGTTAAGAACATGGGAGAAAGGGAGCATACTGTCAAATTAGTTGGAAGAATGGGCTCTTTTTGTTAAGCTTGTGGATAGGGGATAAGGGTTTTTCTATTAAGTTCATAAATTGGTGAAGAGTGTATGACTGTTAAGGCACGGACGAGGTTAATATCTCTCTGGGGATGTCTTAGTGTTAATTTTACGAATAGAGATAATGTCTGTTCTACTAAAGCTCATGTTAGGAAAAAAGAGCAAACTTGAGTTTTTGGATGGGGAAAGGGAGTTTATCGTTAAATTCAAGTTTGAGGGAAACGGATAATGCTGTAAAATTTGTTCAACGCTGAATTGCATAGCATGTATCAGTGACATCACATGGATGCTGAAGTGTTTTCAACTGGTTTGCAAGCATCTAATGTACGCAGATTACATGTGAGTTATTTCTTGAATTACCTCTCCCAGAAGATTTAATTAATAAGTTGTATGATGGGTGTTCATCACAATCATTACATTAATTATATTTTCATATAATCTCCATTATGTTAATTTTGAAAATACATAATTTGCAATTAAACTGGTCAGACTTTCTGTTTTTGTGCCAGTCTAATGCGAAATTAACTGGCATCTGATCATCCGGCTGGCTGCAATGACACATACTGACTGGGAGTCACCACCCAATCCCAGCTCCAGCAACGACTTCAGGAGCTAGACAGAGTGGTGATTTACTAAATCCTCTCTGGCAATTAAAGAGTTATGATCTTTTGTTGTTTTTTATGCACTCAGCAATGAACTATGAAAGTGTTTCCGATAAAATAAAACATATTGGGTTTTTAAGTAAATTTAATTAAAACTAAAAATGGACAATATAAATATAAAAATATTTGTGAATGAATGTCAATGTACCCGTATATATGAAATACCATACAATGATGCATATACATATGATCACATAAAAACAACAAATGTTCCATGTACGCTATCATGACAATACGATTTGAAAGAGTTCAGTGGCTTTGGTTAGTTTTTTCGATAATGATAGTAAAGTATTTTGCTGAAGGTTGGTTGTGTGTATCAAAAAGGAGTCCAATGTATTTTGCATAACATACATGATACTGCAAAATTCATTTCCAAAACTGGCAATGAGTCAAGTCAGTGGATACCAACACATCAATATTCATTCCCAAAACTGGGAATGAATAATGTCAGAGGAAACAATAAAGCACATTTATTCAGTCCCAATATGTACAATGAATAAAGTCAAGGGACACATTACAGCAAGTTTAATGACAATCCTGCACATCTTCATCTTTTTCAAAGCTAATCTTTACCTTTACTGATTTGATCTACCAAGGGTGTTATTTGCTTTATTTTCCATTTTAAACTTTTTGTCTTACTTGCTCACTGTACAGCTATGCTGTTCAATTTAATCCCAAATGTGATTTTGTTACCAACTTATAGAATTGGTTTTACTAGAATAAAGGCATCCTGTACTCAGCATATAGTAATATAATTTTTAACATTTTTCTGATAGAAAGCAAATATTGTAAAACCTTAAATATGTCATTCTAAACAGTCCACAACATAATTTACTTCCCTGGCTTTAATAAGCACAATATAATTTACTAGACTTTAGAAATTTCTATTCAATAGTGTTGGTGAAGTCACTTAAAGGTTTTAAGATAAGACGCTTTCTGTGCATTGTGGTCAAACTCTGTTGAGCAGGATTTTAATACAAAAACAAGAAAAAATGTATTATCAATAGGCTTGCAGTACAACTAAATTTCTTTTGAGTAGACCTTGCATAAAAGTTATTTAAATTTATGTCTATACTGTACTTAGTTTGGTTTGGTTTAGCACATTTTACTTAGCACATATTAAGCCATACATGGCGAAAAGTATATTTGGTGAAGGAAAACATGGGATAAGTCACCAACCTATTGGAATCTACCTGCAAGATTTCTCACATACAGAGATTTAAACTCATGTGGACAGAGGCTAAATGTGAAAATGATCTGTATAGGCAATCACCTTACATCTTATTTTAGTAACATCAACCATATTTGATGTTAGATTGTCATCATTTGGACCTCATTAAACGATCGCCATGGTATGATGATTTCTGTAAAATTTTATTGAGGGATTTTGAGATGTTGCTTAGAGATTGTTGTTTTAAGCACCTATAACCATGTTTGATAGTTAACAAATTTTAAAGACCTTTACGCCAGATTTGTTCAGCTTTGGGCAAATAGTAGAATGAAATCACTTGATGATGTACTGGCATCATTTGATGGAATCTGAAAAAGCTTCATGTCAGCATGCCATTTAGTTAAATTCTAGTGGGCGGTTTGGGAGAATAAAATTGTCTAAAAGTATTGATATTGTTTCTCAGATGGCGACTTTTACATGTTTAGTAATGGTGGCTATAAATTAAGACAGGTTGGAGTCTTTTGTGCAATAACTTCCTTCTAGAATGCTTTCTGTCAAAATGTAATCTTATTCTACTTAAAAGATTTTACTAATTGTGGTAAAGGCAGCCATAGCTGATGTCAAATTGGCATAACTGGTACAAATTTGCACTTTGTTCATGCCAGGAAATGTTGTGACTAATTTGGTCAACACTGTACAAGTTGTAATTAAAAGTTAATAGCGTTGTTGATGGGTGCAGGACAATGTCGTAGAGTCAGGTAAGCAAGATAAGTTGAAATCATGTGACAAAATTCTGTCTTACATAGACAAAATGAGCAAAGAACACAAACACTGCACCAAAACATGATCTATTGATATATAATTTTCAAATGATGATTACAATTTCATAGTAATTCAGTGTTATACAGTTTTGTCATACCGAAATACCATTAAGCTCCAATTAAACATGCAATAACGCGTATAACTCTGATCCGATTGTGTTGAATGGGATCGTACTACTTTTAGTAATAGCAACAATAGTTGATGTCAAGTTGGCATCATTGTACAAATTTGCAATTTCTTCGTGCTTGGTTATTCCTATTACTGTTAGTAATAAAAAACAAACTCTGAGAATATGACTTCCAAGTAGAGAAGGTATATTCCTCTTACCTTGTTTATCTTCAAAAGAATGCAAGGCTGTCCATCTTCAAGCCCATATCCCTGCTGCTTGACGCAGTCTTCGCCCAGGTGCTTAAGATCAAATCGGCAGGCTTTGTCATAGTCCTCTGGTCTGCGCATTTCTTGGATCGATTCACAGTCAATCAACACACCAGTATCTGCTTGTTGCATCTCATTTTCGTAGACTACAAAATAAAATGGCTAAACGTGTTATGACAAAATCTATAACATTGTAGGAAAAGAGCCAGTGTTTAGACATTAAATTAAAATTCTGCACCTTCACGCTGCATTTCTCTGTAATGGATTTTCTTTCTTTAACTGTTATTTTTCTTTACCATACTGATCAACATTTATGTTGGGTACACGTGGCAACAGGCCTGAAAATACATACCATTAAGTTCAGTTTTCTCACAAATGACTGATTTTAAACGTCTAGTGTGAAGCAACATTTGCCTTTAATGTACAGTAATATTTTGCACGACTCGTCCAATTCTGTACTCTCATTTTGGAGCCAACACATCAACTTAAAAGGGAAATATAATCTGAAATATAGAAATATATGCCCTATTTTCAGTCAGACCGCCGATAGAACAAGGCGTGCTTTATTTTACTAATCAACCATATATGAGTTTGGTAATTTTAAAGTCAATTATTCAAAATATTTTAACAGTTTCTTATAGACGGACCTTGAGTGACGGCTCCTTGACCATTCAACGAGATCTGTGGAACTCGAAGCTATTGTGATTGTCAACGGGATAGCACGAGATACACCTTGAAATTTTAAATCAATATTATTCAGAATCACTATATGAGTAATATCCAATACTGCATATATCTTTCGTGCACTCAAGCCATACTGTTCATATTTTTTATATATTCGATATACTTATCACATCTGGCGATAGAATCATAGATTGGGCCCCGAGAGGCAGAGTGGTGTAACGTGCTCTCAGTTACGGATCACTGCCATCTCACCTCTGCATGGGTTCGGCCAATGTGTGTATGTGAGAAAGCTTGCAGTTAGCTTCTCGTAGGGCGGTGGTTCTTCCCG
This sequence comes from Sinohyriopsis cumingii, assembly GCA_028554795.2. Lineage (NCBI taxonomy): Eukaryota > Metazoa > Mollusca > Bivalvia > Unionida > Unionidae > Sinohyriopsis > Sinohyriopsis cumingii. Next base: position 70,606,069 of record CM068841.1, on the reverse strand, counting down.
GGGTTTTCCAGGGTTCTTCCTCCACCATTAATACTGGCCGCCATGCAAAGCCTATCGTGTGCTGAAAAATGGCGTTAAACGCCACAACAACAACAATAATCATACATACATTATATATATATATATTGCTGCCCTCTAAAAAGGAAGATACTGTTGATTTGTGTGAGATTACCATACTTGCATGCTTTATGTTTAATGTTGTCATTTAAAGATCTAATGGCAAAATGCTTAGCTATGAGGGTGAGTCCGTTAGAACATTTGTAGGGGAAGGGAGCTGAATAAATGAGCTGGATATACAGAACAATAAGAGACAGATTGTAATGCATAGTGGGAAAGAAGGGAATTTCACAAATAAGTGGATGAAAGAAAGATAGAATTAGAGAAGCATGCATAGCAGTAGAAGTTAGATTTAGGCAGAGAAGGAAGGATAGGAATAAAGGGCAGAAGTGGAATGAATATAACAGGGAAAGGAACTAGTGGAAAGTAAGTCAGACAAGGAGAAGCAAGCAAAGTTAGATGCCGTAGAAGACAGAATATGGATAGGGAGCATACAAGCAAATTTGAATTAATTCACGCTGAGAGAGAAGGTTAAAAATACCCCAATTTGAATACAATACATATGATATGGGCAGTTATTTGCACAATATCCAGAAGTGACGAAAGCTTGTTAAGTCACCACGTCTCAGTACATTGGTATAAGCTAACGCACTGCATGCATGTTTGGATATCCACAATGGACAATGCGCTAATTTAGAAATACAAGATAACTGAGCTTGGGTTCGACAATACTTTTAAGTATAACAAACCTCAGACAGAAAAAAACAACAATCCAGTTTGACAGGAGGATGGGAAGTGTGCAGTGGTGGGCGGAAGATGGTAAGATAAGAAAACAAACTTTGGATGATATGGCACAATTTTTACTTACAGAACAGTGGATAACCACTTAATATTATATTTTTATAAGGTGAAAAATTCTTTGCAAATATCTTTGATATGACTGCAAAGGCAAAGTATTTCGCCAGAGCTTGGGGAGGTTCTCAGAACATGGACTCAAGAGACGAAAAACCAGATAACCAGCCAAAAGACCGGAATCAGAAAAAACTAGTGTTAATAATAATAATGATAATAATAATAATAATAATATAGGTGAACATTTTCAATCGTGAAACAGTACAAATCAACAGCATAAACAATGTTACACATTGCGGTTCCACATCTTGCCCAATTGTCCTAAACAAAACGTGTTTGTCTAACGATTATCGGTTGCTACTGAAGTCAGGAGGTGGTTAGGAGGCGACAAGCATGGTGATTGTCTATGTGATAATTCAGAAACTGAAGTTTTGATTACTGCCTATAACTCACTGTCAATAACTCCACAGAACATGCGTAGATTTGTCATGATCTCATTCAGTCAACTAAGACTTGTCCTATTCCCTGAGATAATGATAACAAGTAGATTTGTCATGATCCCATTCAGTCAACTAAGACTTGTCCTATTCCCTGAGATAATGATAACAACAAGTAGTGGTACTATAAATGTTCAAGAGGTTACAGTCTTATATAACACTGTTTGTACGAGTGTCATGGTAAAGCGGAGTCTTGCTAAGGATAACCAAACACTTCGTTGGAAATCCCCATGTATGTTGTAAAATCAAACGATGGATCACTTTCTGATCGCAAGACTATAAATCAAGATACTATTTCTGACCAAAATCGTCGAGCATTGTGAATGGAAAATCCCATATGACTTGACAATTGGAAACGTCGAGGGCTCCAGACTCACGATTATGTCAGAAGTTTGATTTCCTGTTATATTAGTTATCAAAACTACGTCACATGCACAGATGAGGAAACAGCTTCTGTGTACGCTAAACGTTCCCGAAGAAAAGACTGACACCTTGCAGGTGCCCATTGCTGATAATGACCACTGAAGGTCAATACCAGTTTAAAGATCTACCCTTCTGTTTGTTGAGCGCTAGAATGTTGCGCCATATGCACAAATCATTCAAAGGCATGGAGACCAAAGTATTCTTGTATAAACGCATACCTGGGAAGTACATATCAATCTGTTCGACATAACTCTACAAGCCAAATCTCATGGCGAGATACACCAAGTGTAGCAGATCATATTCTAAATTGTTATGTTTAGGTCATCAAGTAAGAAGGTCGAGGCAGATAAAACCCCGCCATAGGAAAACTGAAGAGATTAGATATGCTTCATGGCCAGAAAACATGAAACAAATTCGATTGTTTCTTGGGTTGATAGGGTTGTACAGGAAATCTGTTCCAAATCTCATAGCTTTAGTAAGTCCGCTGACAGACTCAACTAGTATTATCCATAAAGTATTATGTGGTTCATGAGTTAAAGGGAATTTGTTTTATCGGTGCACCAATCATTAAGTTGTCAGAGCTGAATAAATCATCCATACTGAGAACTGATGTGATCGACATAGGATTAAGAGCAGTTTTGCTAAAGCAGAAATATATGGTAAGGTTGCCCATTGCTTATACCTGAAGGAAAATGCAGCCTTTGGAATAAAAACAGTCAAGAAGGAATGCTTGGATCTGGTGTCGGGGATAAGAACATTTCACATACCTTTTCGGGAAGTGAATTAGTCCTTCAAACGGTTCACCATTATCTCAAATGTATTTGAACATAGCGAAATTTGCCAAAACAGGATTGATGTGTTTGTTACTCATTTTACAGTCAAAGCAATTTTGATTGCCTTTTAAGTCATACTTTGCTTGGCCTAATCTCTTAGCTGCTATTTCTTGTTATGCCGATGATTATTATCAGTGCAACAATTGTAGCAGCAGGGATCAGGAAAATGTCCACTTGTCCTGACCATGTAAACATGGCTGGACCGAGAAAAAACGTTACTAGCTAATTGCCCCTGGCCTAAGTAGATGCATATTCGCGCTGTAAAAATAAAGCTGAATACATATTCTACTTTAAAACAAGAACCGAGGATCAACATCGCTTAACATTTGGCCTGTATCGATTATTAATAACTTGTTTATAATCTGCTTTATCCTTATTATTCTAAAACATGTTGCAAATAATACAACTTTTTTGATGATAATAATATCGTGTTGCAGTTTTACACCTGGCCATGGAGATCGTAACATTGTTTGTATTAACAGGGACACCTTTTAGTAATTTAGGGATTTTAATGTGGAGAGATATTACTTTTCAATAACAATCACATTTTTATGAGTCAGACCTCTTTGGTATGACTGTACATTCATAAAGACGCACAATCCTAAACATACCGGTGATCGGGGCAAGCATAACAATCGTGCCAATCGTAAAATGTTGACATATTCTTTTCGATATCTAACCCGTAAAATTGTGGTATAGGTCACTGAAACGGAAACTTAAAACGCTTGTAATACCGAATGGGTTCCCTGTAAATGTAGATACTACTATGAAATCAAAGGTTCTATGTGTAATTGAAACTTCTCGTGTTACTAACCTTACATGTTTAATTTAAGGAACCATGTATGAGAACACATTTTCATCATTGTGACCCATTTTGGTATCAAGCTTGCATCAGGTACACATACCCCTTGTTCTTTATAAAACCGTAAGCAATGCAGTGGAGAAGTGTACTGTATTGAGTACAATGTGGACAGAGAGGAGTAATTATTTCAACTCACTAGTGCCATTGACGAGTGGTTGGGAAAATGTCTTTCTTTTTAGCATCGAGAAGCTACCTCCTTTCGACATACAAGAGTGAGACAAATCAGTATAGCTTAATCAATATCCAGCCTTCTTTGGGTGAGATAACTGATAACTGATAATAAACCATACAAAAAAGTAATAATGGAATAATTTTTAACAGTTATACTGGATTTTATATTTTGATAATTGACCAATCATATTCCAATAATTGTATTGATGAGGTAAAACTATCGTAATTATTATTCAAGCCAATACTGGGCATCATCACGTCACATAAAGACAAAAAATCTTTTAATGTTATACAAATGGGGTATTCATCTACATTAGCAAGCTCTTTCGTATTACTTACAAGTTAGGAATCCCTGCAAATTGTCTATATGGTGCTGAAAGGATGCAGGTTTGGCCTTGTTGAGGCGTACGAGAGTTGTACTAACATCTGCTACAGGCCGTATTCCTAGTCCTGAAATCACACACATATCATCATTACACACTAAACAGGATTTTAGATAGGGCAATACAAAGGACGAATGATGTCTGATTTTCAATAACCCTGTATCTCCACAATTCATCCTACCCAATGATGGAGATTTGTCTACATTAGAAACAATAGTCCCAACAATGGAGTCATGTTCTACTATCCAAAAAGAATTTCCTGAAATCAAGATCAAACTTATTCTTCTTGTTAACTGCTAAGTGTTAAAACCATTTCTAATATTCATCAGCAATAAGAAGATTTTCAATATGTTCACTTTCACAGCCGTATGATTGGAACTATTTTCATTTAGGACCAAATATAAGTCATTAGATAAATTTCCTTTATCAATTAGGAAATCCATTCCGATAGAGTAGAAATACTAAGACGTTCAAGGTGGCCATTACAGCTGTCATCCAGATGTAATATCAGCACCATTTTCGTTTTGGACCAACAAATGAAAACTCTAAAGAGACCTATTTATTCATGCAGTCAGTATATTTCTGTTTTTTTCCACAGTGATCAAGAGATCTTCGTGAGGCCTGATGGCTTGTCTGATCCTTTGCCGTATTTCTTCATTGGTGACAGGGTCTTTGTATGTGATGCCGATGATGGTATGGGCATGTCTCTCGATCATCAGGACTTGCCAAGACAATCCTGCAAGGCTCTGTACTAGGAAAATGAAACAGAGGCAGTCAGGGAAAGAGGTGGGAAGATAACATTCGAGAGTGGACAGGCTTGAAATTGAGCGACACATTGAAAAAGACGGAAAATCGAAAGGATTGGAGGAAGCTGGTTGTTCGGTCTTGTGTAGTGCCCCAACGGTCTAGCAGACTACGGACTGATGATGATGATGCTATTTCTGTATGTTAGATCAATTTGTTTTAATATATAATGCCATTGTAAATTTGAAAATCTTTGTAGTGTCGTATAATGTTTCAACCTCAATACTATGTTCAATTAAAAATATGATCAAGTGCTATTTGGTCTTAACGACAAGCTCTGGTTCAGTTTAGATCTCTTAGATTAATGTAATCTTTTGGCTGTAGAGATTTTATTTATTCCCTTGTCAACTGCAATCCTCTCTCTTTCCATAACCAGTACTCAAACCGACAAGATATGTCGAGTAAACACAAATGTCACCTTACCCGTTATTATTCCAAATTCAGAAGTATCTACCGTTAAATACTATTTCTTATATTTCTGTGCTGATTGCTTGGATCTTTAAAGAATTATTTTGCCATTTGCCTGTCACGGTTTTTCATTAGCAATATGACTTTTCTAGAATAGGCCCTAACGTAAACGGAAAAAGCTTGAAAATATATGCATTTTGCATGAATATCATGGGTAGATATGTGGCTTCTGTGAGATAAAACTAATTTTAATAGTATATTTCTTCTCGCTATTGCACTACAGTATGTAATTTTCTGGGATGGACATTATCATTGTCCATAAATGTAACAAGTTCTTAAACACTCAAAACTAGAAGGCATACAAGCCAGACTGTTCCTCACATCGCAGGACCAAGTGCAATATAGTAAAAGTAAAAGTATATAGTAAAAGCATCAGGTAAAAGTTACATCATTAAACATAGTTTTAACCCCAAAAGAACAACATTTTAATATCAGTGACATATTACCTAATACATTGCTCAAATTACCATTGAAATGGAGGCTGGTGACCCAAAAATATGTACAGAAAAGGGTATATTCACCCTTATGGTAGGAATATCCACTACTGTAAGGTGGCATCTGCCGGGGCAACTTTTTGTGCCATGACTATGTGCCCTAAAGAAAATATGCATTCTCTTTGATATGCCAAAGAACGAGACAGAATGGGGAAAAGGTACATTGTGATCACCAAAATTTTGCTTTCATAATATTTTCCAATAACAAATGAATTGGGTAAGCCCTAGACGTAGCAATGCCTATAACCATGTAGGCTTTAATTTTATGTATGAAAGGTCCTTCTCAGTAAGGGACACACAAACCTTCGTAATAATTTAGATCATTTAGATCACTGTTACCCTTAACCACATTTGCGTATCAGTGACCCCCAATATTTTTAATTTGCCTTCCTGTTTTGACACGGTTTGACAAGGTGTCTTTTATACTCAATCTGACCCCAGTTCTGGCACCAAAGGGACGGCAACGTTTTTTATGCCCCGAAATAGGTTGACCATTTCTTTCTATTTGAAGTGGATAAGAATTATTAGTCAATCATCAATTTTGATCATGCCCTGCATAGTGGGATGGATAAGATCAAAGATACAACACCATCGTCTCACTGCACGTCATAACGGATTGCCGTGGCGGATGGTAGAGAACAACTCTGCAGTACACCACGAGTTCCCGCAGATGGCCACATCAGAGTGGACGTGGTTTAATTAAAATTAGCACGGTTTACATGCAAGCTCTAAAGAGGTTTGTCAACATCGTTACCTCTTTCAGGAGCAATTTACTTGCTTTCTGGAAAACACGATAATTTAGCTAATTGAAACATTTTTTATTCTGTGTGTATGTGTGTGATTTGGATTTTTAAAGTGGCTTTAACGCTTTTTCAGTCATATCGCTACAAGGTTTGCAATGTGGCAGTTTATAGTGAAGTCTAACACTGGGGCATCATGTTGCAGACATGTAGCGTGATGTCCCACCCAATCACATTATCCTGACACCAGGCCGACCAGTCCTAACACTAACCTCATAATGCTGAGCGCCAGGCGAGGAAGCTGTTAGTACCATTTTTGTAAGTCTTTGATATGACTCATCCGGAGATCGAACACACGACCTTTAGCATCCGAGGTGGACGCTCTGACAACTAGGCCACCGGAACGGTCAAGTTTTTATGAAAATAATATAATGGACATAGTGACAAACCAAAGTATATATAATATCATAATGACAATGCCTTGTGAACCGTATTGCACATACTACAATAATGTGCTCAATGAATCTTATTTTTAGTATCAATACTACATAATCAGAATGTTCAGAAGGATTGGTCTCCTTATTTCTTTGCAGTTTGTGCAATATACTTTGTTAATTATCATATTAAATTCAGTGATATTGCACTCTGTGCAGTGAAAGGAATGATAAGAAAGAAAAACTTTAAACAATGTATAACAAAATAGCATTCATAATGGACTTAAGTGAAACAAAATCACAAATGTTCCTATAGTTATCACATGCACAAGTTTTCATTAACATAAAGAATGATTTCGTCTGGCATCCCATCACTGATTACAATAGGGGTAATTAAAACTTGAGAAATCATGGCTCAGGTGGTTGCTGCATGAACATTAAAAAACAACAGCTAACTCACCTGGTACTGTTCCAGCAATATAAAGCCGACGGCGAAGATACGTTCATTCTGATGCTGAATTTGTCCTTTTTGCATCTTTACTTTCATTTTGTATTAATCATCTTTATTCGTTAACAAATTGTTACAAAGAGTCATCGTAGGTATATACAAGTTCGTGTATACTTTTTGAAGATGAATGCACATGCGCACATTAATAATCTACCACAAGAGTAGCCATCAACACGCTTTGCTTCTTCATGTGTGAACTAATAAAATAAGTACAAAATCATATCTTTTGGAAGCTTGCTTTTTTGTCATTATGATGACATTAAATAACATGTTTGGGGTTACATGAAAAGTGTTTTTGTATTGAATGAGTATTTTCATATATCATACTGTACCCCCACAGGATATTCCATTGTTTGATTCTCGTAAAAGAGACATCAGTGTTAGAAAGATCTTGTGAACACATGCAAACAGCTAGTATCATATTGTAGCATTGATCTGTTCATTGCTGCATCAGTCATATCACCAAAGATACGATGATTTGTTAATAAGGTGAGGTAAAGAGCTCGAAATAAGATTAGTTCTTTCAAATGGACAATAGTCTTGCTCCAACCTACGTGCATATTCGACAATTTGTTATTAACGATGAGAACCACGTCATTCTAACGCTTGCTTCCATTGCTGTAAAATTATCTTATATCAAAGTTTATTCCTGCAATTTAGAATTCAACGGTGGAAAAAATATCTTCCTTATTCATCAATCTGATTACTGGTTTGAAGAATTTCGGAGCAATATTAATGTCAAAAATGATGTTATAATTCGTACTAATGCTAAGCAAAAACAATTGTTTTACATTTTTCTCTTAAATAAGGAAAATAATAGGATGCAAGTGGAGACATAAGCAGAAGGTACTATATTTCTGGCAAATTCAAATCTCTGAATATCTAAGATTTGGCAGATCTCCACATTATTATTCATTTCAATAAAAAGGTGAGGTGAGATTAATTAGGAACAATTATCAAGCCCGCGTTGTTAATGACAGGACCATAACTGGAGCTGTTAAGTACAGTGTGCTAAGTCAGATAGCTTTGTGTAATATGCACCTTTCCCAAGCTGGAACTGGCGTCTGATATTAATATTTTATAACAGTATTTGATAATAATTAATGCCCCGATTTCTGCAGAAAAACCAGATGAAGTCAAGTCTTTATTAGGACGAGACTATTTACTTTTTAAGGAAGGCAGGTAATGCTTTAAAACAGTTGATTTACTGTGATTTCTAGTGGAAGAAATGATACCATGCCTTTCCTTTTTCACCTGAGACAGATCTATCTTTTGAAGAATTAAAGAACAAAAATATCCTGGTGGGAAAGAGCAATTAGCTACATACATTAAATGACCAGGCCATTACATCACACATGAAAATTTTGACTAGTTTATAGTTGTGTATATATAGATTTAGCCTCGTGACTTGGCCATTACTACTTAGGGATTAAACACATGGTTCGCATTTAAATGGAAATTCAGTGTTTTTTGTTTGTTTTCTTTTTTTAAACAGTGGTTGTCATCTGGAAATTTACTGTCCATACCTCAGAGGATAACGTATCATATTTAACTGTATGATAAATTTGCAATGTTCAATATAGAAGCTCAACAATGTGTACCTCTCATCAGGACACTGAATACGTTTGTTAAGATCGTCAACCTGTAGCAAAAGAACCGGGTTGGATTTCGGATTTATAACAGAACACTTTTGATAGTGATATAAAATCGATGTTTATTGACGCATGACTTGAATGAAAAAAGAATTATGATTAATACTTGCGTGTATAAGATCCAAATATTGGACAAATTAACATAATCCGCACGAATCTAATAATGTAACATAAATGTGAATACAAGTAAATGACCTTACACAGTACAAAAACAAAGGTTAATGATTTACAGTAATTTCACACGACAAAAAGAATGATCTGTTTTTCTCAAATAGTAACTAATGATGTACTTTACACATATAGTACTTTGCACATATAGTAAAATGATGAAAAGATGGGGCAGATATCATACAAAATAACTTTACAGTCCCCAAACAGTGGGTATAAAAAAACTAAAATTAACCCACGGCTAAAATATTACAATTATGGAGGTACACACAACACTCTGTCACTAGCATACATGGGTATCAGTCACTCTGGTCACTCAAGCAGTCAGCATTACAGGTAGTCACCGACCACCATTCAATTCCTTGGTCAATCAAGCAATCAGCGTCCACCAATCGTTAAGCAATGCCCAATTACATGTTACTCAACCAGTAACACACTGTTAAATCAGCTGCACGGCCGCCGTTCAAACAGCTCCGTCGCCAGCCTCACCGCCAGCTCCACAGCCGCTATGGCCAGCACCATATCCATCACGGTCAACTTCTATGGTCAGCTCAAAGCTGGTACGCCGTCAACCCTGACCACCATGGTCAGCTCCACAGCTGCCACGGTCAGCTCTTATCACCATGGTCAGCTCTGATCAGCTGAAATTAGATCTAACACCGTGTACTAAGAATGACACGGGCATATACGATAATAAGTAATGACATTATAATCGGTAAGCTATACGAATTACATTATCGGCACAACATTACAATGCAATAAAAAGGTTCCCAAGCGAACCTACCTGTGTCCGATTGAAAATCCTATGGTACTAACCATTTCTTAATAAAAATGCAACCTTATTGGTAAGATAGATGTCCTGTTAAGTCACATATGAAAATAGAAAAAAAATTTGCATTATACTACGCAAGCCGGAGTTACATAAAAATATACAAAATTAAACGTGGTACTACAATAGTTATAACATAAAATATACATAAGAAATTAATCAATAACTCGCATACTTCTACGGCTGAAGATGTGCAAGTCTTTGAATAGGCTTTTTACTGACAAGACGTTCCGTAATGTAAAGATTTCGTCCTATGGTAGCTTCTTACAAATTCTGTTAACCGGGTCATTAAAGAGGATATTGGACGATGGAGGTTGCGAGAGTAGCTTGGCCTATAACGGTCTTTAAGAAAGGTGGAGGTTGAGACTATTGCATCTCGTTCCACCTGTTGTAATTTCATAGCTGATGTTAAAGACCATGGACATAGTATGGTGGGCATCTAATTCACTGAGTGCGAAATTTTTTAAACATGCACCCACGTATTTCCTTTGAGACTGGGGGTGGGAGAAGGTAAGCTGCGTTCCACATATGGAAGATCACAATATATATTAGATGCAGCGTTGGTCCCTATGTCAAGATATTACGAATCAACTCATTGGTATCCAAATGGAAAACTGGGGAAAGGCATTTGCGAGAATAAACTTCCAGATATGTTTGGAACTTGTAATTTGCGATGTAAGCAGTCAGTAAATGGCAGTAACTTTGTCATATTGTGGTTGCAGTTGAAAGCAGATTCATGTGTAGACAATGATCACTTGATGTCGAAACTTTGGACCTGGCAGGTGATGTACCGGAAAGAGGTGGACAAAACTTCAATGGAAGTGGGTGGAAAATGTCTTCAGTTCAAGCCCGCAAGGCGGAGTTTCACTTAGAATACAATGATATAGGAATGACGAGAGAACCTGACGGTCGATTTGGTCGGTTTGGGATTACGGTCGTGTAGGAACATGGCCATCATGGCAGGTATGATGTTGTCCAGTTCTTTTGGTTGATACAGCGTACGTGATATGCGGGACTGTAACCGAGGTTGTTGTTACTCTTCATCTCGCTCCCTAGTAAACGATATGGTTTCGAACCAGTGATAGCCAGATGATGTTTTCCTCCCTCATTTAATTCTTCTACGCCTTCCCCTTTCTGCCCAAGGAATTGCCAGCAATTGACTTCTGTCAATAATATGCACGTCAGATATAAATTCAAGAAATGACAGCCAGAGAAAACAACATATGTTGTGTGATTATCAGACTGGTCTCGCCCATGGTCTAAACCTATAATAATACAAAACAGAGTGGATAATATATGCATGTGGTTCATTGAGTGTTCTTTTTATTAACTTATAATTGTCTGTGACATTTTACCCAAAATTATTATAACATGTAAAATGGTGCATGTGGCCTGTACACGTAGATACTTAGAGCATCGTTATTAATATTTTCACAGTGGATGCTAAATAATTAATTCAAGGAACAAGTAACCTGTAAGGAACTAAATTTTGACTGTCTATACAGGTAATATCAAGAAAGCATCGCTTATAGTAACTACATTTACGAAGTGGAAGGCAAATAATCAATTGTAGTGACAACATACCCATAAGAAGGTCAGCTGTGATTGCCAATACAGGTAAAATCACTGAAGCGTTACTTATAGTAACTACATATATAAATTGAACACTATTGAGGAAACCATGTATAGAAAACTTACCTGTACGTTTCCGACCACGATCGAAGTTGTACGGTAATATAAACCGGTGTTCCATATTACACACAAAAAACCTGCACATAAAAATTGAACTGAAACGCAATTATTGATAATTGCGAATCAAGCCACAATATTAATTTTGAGACAATGTTGAATGTAGGAAAGGCATAGTGATGTTCTGTACATGTAAAACCAGTAAAGCGTCGTCTATACAACAATGAATTAGACGCTAAGACAAGATAATATAGAAACTTAACTGTATGTATACTACCTTAGCGGAAACTATATAGAAATATGAAATGAATGTTCTATATCACCCACCAGACATGCACTGGCTAAAGTGGTTATAGCAAGGTGATGGAACTTTGTCGCGACCCGTGCAGTTATACATTAAACGTGTCGAAGTGTGTTAAAATTGCAAAGTGATAACATCGAATGTTATGAACTTTGTCGTTGGAGATATAGAGAACAGGAGAACAGAAAAATTGAAAATTTATAGATGGAGTGTACTTCCCTTCAAAGACGAAACTTTTCTAACATTTACTGAGGTAAAATGAAAACTTCCCAATTACTTGTATGGATTTTTCAAATCCTCTCTGTCTATAGAGGACATGCAACTCGGCACAAGCAGAAGTAGTAAATGATAATTTCATTTGATTTAGCACCAGTCCCGAGAGACCAATCTAACTGCCACGTTGGAGGATACCATTTAGCATTTGAACTAGAACGTTTTATTCTGGGAGGGATCGACTTGCAAGGTAATAGTAGTTCTCCTAAGGTATTGAGAAAGAAAAACGTATTTGAAGCAGAAATATGCATGCTTGACACATTATTTTTGTAAACTTGTACAGATGAGATCTATTTCTTATGATCACTTTATCATGTTGATTGATCTACTATATTAGTGATCTCAAACGTTTCAACGGTGTTTAACCAGATTTGCGTTATCGGAATATTCATTAGATATCTGCTAAAGTCACTCCGAATATAGACTTGTTTGCTTATCAATCAAATTGTTCTTCTCTTGTCCAAATTTTCATTCTAGGCTTTATTTACAGATGAAGTTGAATAAACCACACAAGAAAGAAAACTTTGAGTATTGCATTAGGCTATAAATTGCTGTAATCTGTACAGCTTCAGTTCGATATAATTTAAGATAGGTCTCTTTTTAACAGATATATCATCTTTAACATATATTAGGGCACAGCAGCCACCACTCATCTTAATGCCAGAACCTCTTTCTCTCTTTTCTTACGGTTATAACCACCCATAAAGCAGAGTAGATAACTTTTGCGACTTTCATTCTTCGTTTCTATTAAACCAAGAATATATACATTGTTATCACTTGACGACACCATTCATTTCAGTAACTTGTTATTGTTCATGTGTCAATTATGAAGACCTTTACACTTAATGCCTTGATTTAAAATGCTATTCGTGCAAACTCACTACAAGTGACACATTTGTGCTTGAAGCATGTAGATATTCACAATGTTGGAACAGAGCTGGTTTGAGTACCATTCTAATCTCTGATACTGACGCATGCTAGTGATGAAAAAGCAGAACACCATATCTGAGCAGTTATTAAATGATCAAGTTAGGACAAGTATCAATTGAGGGATCAACTTGATTTTTAGAAGGAATATCGCACACATAATTAAAAGTACTTCGCTTGTTTGATACTCCTGATGGATAGAAGTTTTCTTGTTGCAGTGGGATGACATGAATGCAGTCATCCTATCCATTGAAAAGTTCACGAGTTTTTAAGTTCAGACCTAATATATCACATTGTGACATACTTTTAAATTTAAAAGACTTACTGTTTAACTTTGTAATATGGCAACAGTACTAGGAAATTCACAACACCTTTTATGTTCTTCACAATCTTTTCTTTTAAGCTTTTCACTATCTTTCTTGTTCCTCCCGAAAACAGATGGATAGTGTCTCTTCTTCCACACACATGATACATTGCTTGACCTTCACTGACCCCAAAACATATATATTTGTGCACTACATCAAAATAGAATTCACCTGACATTATTTGTAAGTCTTAATTTGTAATAAATATTGATCATTATTTTATTAAGTGAGTGAGGTCATACACCTCCCCATCCCTTGCTTTCTTCTTATAATTTCCTGACACAGTAAGTCCTTTGGTATTTATTCCATATAAGCTAGAGCTACGTATCAGGAGAATGTTCTTCACTGAAAGTTTGATTTATCCTTGACTTATTTCTACTGGGCTATGCATAACATTTATTAGTTTATGGGACTGTTCGATTTATCCAGTCTCTTCCTTGATTTATTTCTACTGGGCTATGTATTAGATTTATTAGTTCATGGGGCTGTTTGATTTATCCATTTTCTTCATTAACTCAGTTTTGATCAGAAGGAATCTTACTATCCTAAAGAACCTTAACTTTGTTTACATTTTTGGAATACTCAGTATCATAATCAGATGTAAAGCACGTTGAGATTGATGACCTTGTATATAATTCTTTCATGTCCCTGACTGTATATTGTAATCTCATCCCACCAGGTTTTCAAGTAAAACAAATGGATAAGCTTATTGCTCTTCCTCTAATTTCAACAAGACCGTATTTGGGTTATAGCTTTGCAAGAAAGCAGATGAATTATGCAAGGATGAAGGATCTACAAAACGAACCCAGCAGGAGGCTGAATATCAAGACTTTACAAGTGTCTTTTAATAATTCAGATGAAAATGCTGCATTTCATCGGCATGTTCAAGGTTTGGTCAGACACGTTAGATAACCTTTTAAAAAAACTTACCTGGATTTTGTCTAAGCAGGGAATCTGGTCCCCTCAGGCGTGGAACATTCCAGTCAAGGGTTTGGTAAAACACCGCCATCATAGCAGCAAAAAATCCTGCCAGACATGAATAAAAGACCAAGTAGAAAAGGCAAATCTCACCTGCAACAGACAAAATATCAACATTAAAAGTTGTTATTTTTTTGCTAATAAAATCATATGTCCACCAAAAAGCTGACATTTCAGTGACTTTAAAAGATACAATATTAATCGAATCAACTTTTCACAATAGAAATCTGAACAAAACAACTCATATATGTATCGCTGGTGTTGGGGACTTCAAAATGCACTATTTACGTTATGAGTATATATTATTTGTTCTAACTCCTGGTAATAAAATTTTCGTTCGTTTGCCTATGCCTCAAAGTCCTCTTCGGCTTAGGTATTATGGTCCCTATACAGTCAGAAAGACAGCCAGTGACTTAAATTATATTATCAACACCCCTAGTAAGCAGAAACGGAAATAGATGTGCTATATCTATATTTAAAAGGAGTATGTTAATCGAGATCATTCTGCAAATTCTTCCATAAATTTCCTTGTTCCAGTCCCACACAGTGACGATTTAAATGATGACGGACAACCAAATTGTAATGACTTTGGTACAACCAGTCTTCGAAATTCTGTAATATTATAGAATTTGGGCAATAACCTTTCATATCTATAGCCACAGGAAAAAAGCAGGTTAAATGTGAATACGAGCACGTGTATCCAGATGTTTCAATTCAAACAAACATAATCTACCATGATGCTGAAACTGTAATTTCCAAGCCTGTAAAATAACGCCCTTAAAGGATGAATTCCCTCTCAAGCAAGAATGTTTGAAAAAGAAAATTTAATACTTGATCAAGAATGAGTTCATTGTAACAAGAAATAGCGTGTTCTTGTGCTGAAAAGAGATCATGCTTTCGGTATGTGCGCTGACTACAAATAAGTGATCAGTGTCAGCAAACCAGATTCATTTCCAATGCCAAAAAATTGATGTCTGTATTGAGAATATTGGAAATGGTAAATATGACACAAAGTTTGACTTTTTAAAAGGAATCTAGCATATTCCTCCTACGACTTGACCTAAATAAGAAATTCCGGCCTTTGCAAATCCAGATGGACTATGTCAATACAATGTATGGTAGCTCTCCCTCTCGGTGTTTGTTTGTATAAGAAAAGAGAGTGGATAGTTAGGCAACGTTTTCAAATCAATGTGTTGTTCAGTGTTTGCAGTTCCACGAAACTGAATTGTTTCATATAACTTCTGACTCACCACATCTTGCAGCTCTCTTTATTTGTCGCATGTCTCCATTGTTGGTTTGGTTTGATATTACAAAACGTAAATCTCATTTCACATTAAACAGATTTCCAATGTATTATTTGTGCTGGCTTTCAATTCCTATTTCTGTAAACAAACTGCAACTCCATTTTCACATAGTCTGCATACAATTTGGCCGTGCTTAATGTTTCATGTTTAGAGTTGCTTATTGTGTGTATTTGACTTACACTATTCCGTGTAATATTTAATCAAATTAATATAATATACATAATAAATGGCTTTGACCTAGTGATTTGATGTTTACCGATGTTTACAGTTGTGATATGGTCCCTTGGCACTATCACCGCTCCGGTGGCCAAGTGGTTTGGGCGTCCGCCTCGGATGCGGGAGGTCGCGTCTTCGAAACCCAGCCGAATCATACCAAAGACTGATCAAAAAAGTTATAGTTACTGTCTCGCTTGGCGCTCAGCATTAAGGGCTTAGTGCTACGGCTGGTCAGCCTGGTGTCAGGATAATGTGACTGGATGTAACATAATGCTACTTGTCTGCGGCATGATGTCCTAACGCTAGACATAACGATAAACTGTCACACTGCAGACATCGTAGCAATATGACTGAAAAATTGTTAAAGCTACGTTAAAAATCCAAATTATACACAAACACCCTTAGCACTACCAATCAATTAAAGCCTCAACAACTATACTGATGTTACCTACCTTCACACTGTATGTGATGTGATCATGTAATAGAAGACAATGAACAAATGAGATTTAAGAGCCTAATATCATAAGACATTTCATCATCGTTTGAAGTTTTAATTAACAGCCAAGCCATACAATATGGTAAACTAAATTATTTTAGCAATTCAAATATTTCTTGCATCAGAGCAAATAAGAATTCTTATCAATAACTAGAACCATTCCATGCTTACTATTTTATCTCTCTTGCCGAACACTTTTTACATGGTCTTAGTCGACACTGCCTGAACGGGCTTACTTCTGCAGACCCACCTTTTACGTGGTCACAAAAGAGACACTGCCTGACCTGGCATTCTCCTGCAGACGCTATTTAACATGGTGAGAAGTGATACTTTCCGACGGAGCTTACTCCTACAGACACTATTTAACATGGTGACAAATGACCATGCCTGACCTGGCTTTCTCCTGCAGACACTATTTTCATGGTGACAAGTGACACTCTATGACGGAGCTTACTCCTACAAATTCCTATTTTTAACATTTGCTTTTACAGATTCAACTAAAATATCAGTAAATAAGGTTTTACAGGTCAGTAACTCAACTTTTACGGGTCAGTAACGTTACTTTTCACAGGCATTTAAGGGGAAAATAAAGAAAATTGTATGCAGATGCTTTCCAACTTTTAGAAACGACCAAAATAGACTCTTTGTTCTATGAGCAGGTCATTAAATATTTGAAATGATTAATAACTACCCATATGCGACCTAGGTACTTAAACACTACCTCTGATAACTGTTGCTATGACGACAATCCAATTAAAGCATATTTCGACAGAACAAATGACGTATTTTAGACATAAGAATCCAAAAATATCACAGGTAAAGAACTGAGATATTAATATACATTGCTACGTAACATACAGTTTTAAAATGGCTAAAAGGACATTGAAACACTTAATACATTCATACATTACACATACATTTACATACTTGTATGAACAGAGAAGCATACATACCTATATTCATGTATATATGCATTCATACATTTACATACATACATAGATACATACATGCATAGATACAAACATACATAGATACATACATGAATACATGCATGCATGCATGCATACATAGATACATACATACATCCCTCTATCCATCCATCCAGCCAGCCATACATACATACATTAATACATACATGCATGCATACATACATAGATACATCCCTCTATCCATCCATCCAGCCATACATACATACATGCATACATACATACATAGATACATACATACATCCCTCTATCCATCCATCCATCCAGCCATACATACATACATTAATACATACATGCATGCATACATACATACATACATCCCTCTATCCATCCAGCCATCCAGCCATACATACATACATTAATACATACATACATGCATACATACATACATACATCCCTCTATCCATTCATCCATCCAGCCATACATACATACATTAATACATACATGCATGCATACATATATACATACATCCCTCTATCCATCCATCCAGCCATACATACATACATTAATACATACATGCATGCATACATACATACATACATACATCCCTCTATCCATCCATCCATCCAGCCATACATAAATACATTAATACATACATACATACATGTATACATTCATTCATTAATGCATAAATACAGTACATAATATTTTGTTTTTTTAAAAAAAATAAACTGACAAACCGAAATTTCAAGGCAGAGAAACTGAGTAAGAAACATAAAAATGAAAAAGCATGTCATTCAAGAAAGAATGGCCACCAGTGACCCAGTCTGTACTGTCAAAGTAGAATTTCCAGGAATCCAAGACACGATCATTTTTTAAAATTCTTCTGAGTACTGTGTATGTCTCTGATATTCATAAAAAACTCCAACATTATAAATTTGATCACCAAACTATTCTTTGATGCTATAAACCATTTGGAAGGTTTAGTGACATTCTAACACGATTTTCAAGATATCTACAGCGATAGTCACACCGGATGTCTGAGCTCCATGGTTATTTAAGACTCACTAGAGAGCACAAGTCCTTAATGAAGGTCTCGCGCTTATATGACATCAGTTTTGAAGGAGTAGAAATAACAAGATTTTCATGATGGCACCCATGGTGGCCATATCGGATGTCAGATCAATACCATTTTCATTCAGGACCGAATCAAATATGAAGTCCTTTAGTGAAAAGCCCATGTTAATATGACCTTCATTTCAGGAGGAGCAATGAAAAGCATTTCATGATGGCTTTTCCGGTGGCCATTTTGGGTGCCCGTGGGCATGTCACACAGACTCAATGTTCACTTAAGACAAACCAGACATCATAGGAAGTCAGCTAATGAAATCTCCCATTTTCAATCACCACCATTTTCATTATGGACAAGTAGACCTTATGTTGTAAAGTTTTGTGGACATTGTCCCAGTCGTGTAGGAGAAGCGACAATAGCAAATTGGTGTTGCATATGACAGAAAAAGGCAATCACATAAGCCCTTATGTTATTTTACCAGTAGAGCTAAGTGGATTAAGCTCTAAATAAAGCACAATTCAAAACCAATCAAACTAAAACCTGAATTAGATCCTTAGCTGCAAGTACTGTTAGCAGTTGTTCCAAAAGATTGGTATCACAGTCTACAAAAGAACAAAAAAGTGACTTCTGTAAAATAAACAAAGAATCTATTCGCATAGGCCAAGTACCAAAGTCTTTCTATATGATATGTTGGTCATCTTGCCTTATAAGTAATTCATCATATAATTTTATATGGTGTGCTGGTAATTTTGCTGTCGTAAGATATACATCAAAATGGACATGGAGTCCTCATCGAAAAATGCAGAAATCGTAGATGTATTTCTCTTCTCGTCTTACTAGTGTGGTGTTATTCTAAAAATAGTTTTTATTTTATACCCTATCATCACTGAAAGGTTATCGTCAAAATAGGAATCTTTTCTTCTGATTGTTGGGATTCATGATTGTATCGATTTATTTGCATAAAAATGTTTGCTTTTTTTAGATGGAAGTACACTTACTGGAGCCCCCCACCCCCTTCTCGCACCCCGGGTCACAACTATTTCACAGAAAATTATGATGGGGCTAATGATTAGGGTCAGCATTAAATATAAGTAAACTTTAAAAGGGTAAGATTACTTTAAACATAGCTCTTTGACTCTTTACCTTTTTGCTGTTAACTGCGTTAGTCAAAATGGTGGTTAAAAGCAATATGAAAACTAAGAATGACATTCATATTTTTGTGAGGGGGTACCGGGTGGTCTAAGTCATTCTCCTTAAAATATCCCTTGCATATCTCAATTCTGAATTCAAGTCACGTCACGACCAATGTTGTGGGTATGTGAGAAAGTATACCTGTACCTACCCGTGGGTCACTGGTCTTCCGTTGTTTTTTTATTCCACCAAAATACACTGGCTGCATTTAACCCCACAAAACTAAACAAAACCATTCAAATTTTCTGCAACAGAGCATACTGCAGGTACGCATTACGAAAAGCATGGTCCCTTGCTTCAATGTACACCAAATAACACCATCCTTCTTATAACATGGTTTTAGTCACTGAACCAATTAATGTCAACATGTTATTGCTCTGTAATTTTCCATATACTTTAGTGGCGGTGTTGAGATACGGTTGCTTGCCCATCTCTCTCTCCACCTCCTAAACTGCTGGACGAAAATTCAGGAAACTTTTTTGCCATGTTGGCCTTGCAGTAACCTGACCATCACTGATATAAGGACAATGATCAAATAAAATAAAATTCAATTACAATGAAATGATCGAATTGTATACATCACTCATAATAGGAATACAAATAATGTATATGACCAGATCTTGCATTATGACCACCTCCTTAGGGTATGATAATGGGTGTGCATGAATGAGGGATAGGAGAATTTGAATATGAAGTAAAATGTCTTGTAAAAATTTGGTGAAATATAGTGATTGTTCTAGTAATACCAACTTTTATTCTTGAAATAATTATATTCTGGTTTTACATTGTTAATTTGTACGGCGGACAAGGAGTGGTAAATTAATTTTAATTATTTAATACCTTCCTGTACCGGGCTACAAAAATGGGAAGTTTTATTCTTAACCCACAATATTCACCAAAATAAATTGATTCTGTGTCTCGCTCGTTCCTGACATTGCCAGATGTCATCGTCGATCGGAACTTGGAAACATGATTTTCAGACATGAATTTAACAGAAACCAGATGGCTGGTTTTATTATCAACGTTATTTTCAACGGATGGGTACCTGAGTACACAAGCAAACGTTGGCAGTCCTAGTAAGAACTACCGATCCACGGGAACCAACTGGCAGGTTTTCACATGTGCAATCAAACAAGGTTCCAGACTTCCATGGAAACTGAAGGGGCACAATATCCTCCTGAGGTATGCCATAAACAACAGCGTTCGTGTCTTATAAGACTGATGCATCCCTCCTGTAGTGCTAAAAATGGCAGGGTTTGAATTAGCAGCAGTCCATATCAAGTAACCTTACATGCATTGGTTTGCCAATGACAATATGTTTGTGCACATTTCATTAAATAATAACATGCCTTGTGCATAGGACCATACGAGGTAGTCCATATTACTTCTTTCTTACTATTTACTATTATGTTTAATACATTAATTTTTCTAACTTAAACAGATCATGCCACCCAAGAGCAAAGCATCAGCAGGGGTTGAACGGGCTGTAAAGAGGGTTCAGTCATCTGGTTCACGGATTAGAGCAGTTGATCGGCAAAAACAGCAGCATGGAGCGGGAGCAACACATGCAGATACAGTAGACCAAGCTACCGTTGACCGGATAGCACAGCAGGTGGTACAGCAGATTACACCTGTGATCACTGCTCAAGTGGACAGAAAGCTGGACCACATCTTGGAGATGCTGCATGGTACCACTAGTCCACAACAACCTGCCATGTTGTCGCAGGAAACAGAGCAAGGGCCATCTGCCTCCTCAAGAACCCAAACAGAAAGAAATGTTGAAACGTCCGTCGGGGGAAGCATTGCACAGACTACCTCAGCCTTAACTGGAGTCTCTCATACTGGTATAGGTACTCTGAGTGATTTGTTAGCACCTATTACTATATTAGATACACACAGTCAGTCCAACTTTGTAAGCACATCAATTGATATAACTGCCTCTGTAACTGATAAAATTAAGCAGCAGATTTGGGCTGGGACATACATAGATTTTCAAACTCTCCGTTCGACATCCATGGACAATACATATAGATTACAGTGCAATATCACTTCAAACACATCTGAATTTAACCTAGTCCCCATGGCCAGGAAGTCCCCACTCTCGATCAATCAGTGGTTGACAGCATGGAACAGATTTGCTACAATAATATGCATGAAATCCCCCAGGTTGAGCACAGTGCTATCTCACCACATGGAAATGGCCATGAAGTTGTCAGAGCGCAGGGCTCATTGGAGATACTACGATGAGCAGTTTCGGCGCATGATAGAGAGGGGAGAGGCAAAGTGGGGTTCCACCCACCTTGAACTTTACATGCGATCTGTTCTGGACAGCATTGGTGACAGGACGGCCACCAGCACTGCCACATTACCATCCTCAGTCTCAAAATCAAATCCCCCAAAAGGGGCCTGCTTTAACTACCATAGGGGGCTGCAGTGTTTGGCAGGGCTAGCTTGTAAATACCAGCATAATTGTTTCAATTGCTTGGAAGCCCATCCCTTCAGCAAATGCAAACTGCCCATTCAACACCCATTCAAATTGTTGCCAAAATATGCCCCAAAACAAGCTAGAACTGACAGCATGCAGCCCTTTCGGGGTGGCTACAAACCTACTCAGTCCCAAGGACCTACATCAAGCTCCCTACAACACAGCCAGCAAGGAAAAGGGGACCTGCGAAAACAGTAAGCTTCCTACTCCTGTTAAAGCTGAAAGGTTACAACATTGGTTGAAAGGGTACAACACTGACATGATACAAATTTTGATACATGGGTTTACATTTGGATTTAAAGTGGCGCACGAGGGTTGTCTGTCCCCAATTCAGTCACATAATCTAAAATCAACCATACAAAATCCACAGATCGTGCAAGACAAAATAGACAAAGAACTTGAGGCTGGCAGGTTTGCAGGGCCTTTCAAGAGCCACCCTTTCTCGCTATTTCAGATATCACCACTTGGCTTGGTTCCAAAGAAAACACCTGGTACTTTTCGCATGATTCACCATTTATCACATCCTCAAGGGTCTTCTATAAATGATGGTATATCCCCGGAAAAAAGTGTTGTTCAATATCAAACTGTGGAACATACTATTGCAATCATTAAAAAAACTTGGTAGAGGTTGTGTTATGGCAAAAACTGACATAGCTAGTGCCTTCAGAATTGTTCCACTCTGCCCGACTCAGTATCATATATTTGGCTTCTCTTGGAATGGCCTATATTATTATGACAAGTGCCTTCCCATGGGCTGTAGCTCCAGTTGTAAAATCTTTGAATATTTAAGCACTGCATTACAATGGGTGGCAGGACACAAATTGGGCATTGGTCACATGGTACATGTTTTAGATAACATTCTTCTGTTGGAATCAAACTATCACACCTGTAAGGAGAAATTAGACCAATTCTTAATTCTTTGTGCAGATATTGGGGTTCCATGTCTGAGGAAAAAACATTTCTTCCCAGTACAACATTGACCTTTATGGGTTATGAACTAGATACAATCAAGATGGAGGTAAGACTTCCCATAGATAAACTCCAGAACTGCTACAGTCTGATAACACTCTGCCTACAAAAAACAAAAATGACGCTTCATAATCTCCAATCCATAATTGGTACACTCAATTTCGCATGTGCAGTTGTCCTGCCAGGCAGAGCTTTCTTGAGAAGGTTGATTGATCTGACAGTGGGTGTGTCAAAACCACATCACTTCATACGCATTACGAGGGATGTTCGGGCTGATCTGCAGCTGTGGTACACATTCCTAAGAGAATTTAATGGTAAATCTTTATTCCTCCCTGATCGCTGGCTGGACTCTGATGCCATTCATTTGCACACTGATGCATCAAGCACAGTTGGCTATGGCGGTGTACTAGGCAGCAAATGGTTCTATGGCACGTGGAATAAATAATGGCGAGCGCTAGATATCACAGTCCTTGAGCTATATCCAATTGTTCTAGCCATCAAAATTTGGGTCCCTCAACTTGCAAACAATTGCATTTACTTTCACACTGACAACAAGGCATTGGTTGATATTGTAAATAAGCAAACCTCAAAGAACCCTTCCATTATGTACCTTGTTAGAGACCTGGTCCTTGCATGCCTCAGATACAACATACTATTTCAAGCCTGTCACATCCCGGGAAAGAAAAATGTTCTGGCTGATGTTCTTTCTCGATTGCAGGTGCACAGATTCCGGACCTTGGCTCCACATGCGGACCCAGAACCAGTGTCAATACCGGCACTTCCCAACTTGATTCGCTAACAAACACACTTGATACGCTACTGGATAGTACATTGACACGAATGTCAAAAGCAGCCTACCGACGCAGCTGGAACTTATATCGAGCTTTCACTGCAGAATATACCTTGGAAACCTCAATCCCAGTCTCTCAAGCTAATTTGGCACTTTTCATCTCTTATCTGGTTAACAAGCACTATGCTTCAGCAACAATATCCTCATATGTATCTGCCATTGGGTTTGTACACAAAATCAATAATTATGCAGACCCTACAAACTCTTTTCTAATACAGAAACTGCTGCAAGCATGCCACAGAAATAAAGTTTCTTGTGATGTGAGATTGCCAATTGATAAGTGTATGTTAGAAAAACTTATCCACGCTACAACTTGCACTATAACTTCTTGGTACAAACAGCTCCTATTTCGAGCTATGTTTTCCTTGGCATTCCATGCCTTCCTGAGAATTGGGGAGATCACAGTGCAGACCCATAGCCTCCATAACCCTAATCTGTTGCACATTGATCAGTTGGCTCTTGATCACCATTACATCACTCTGATATTTAACACCTTCAAACACAGTCAGGGTCAGAAGTTCACTTTAAAAATTAAAAAAAAAATAATAATACTGCAGTGTGTCCGGTCTCAAATCTCCAGCGATACATCCAAAAGCGAGGTACTGGTCCAGGCCCAATATTTATGTATCTTTCAAACACACCTATAACTCGGGCAGAATTCAATGCACAGCTAAAACTTGCCCTGCAGTTCTGCAGATTTGATCCAAAATGCTTCAAGAGTCATAGCTTTAGAATCGGAGCAGCAACAACTGCTGCTGAGCAGAGCTTGTCCGATAGTCAGATTCGTCAATTAGGGCGATGGAAATCAGATGCTTTCAAACGATATATTAAATGTTCTGAACGTCACTCCAACCTCTAATTTCTTTTGGGGTTTCAGTTAAGTTTGCACACAAAGAGGTATCGGGTGTTCTCAGTTACATTTTGTTTAAAATCCACCTTCAAGTACATTTTCCATCATAATCATAACCTGGGTAAATATCAGGTGCACCACTAATCCCTACATTATATATAGATAGGTTATATCATATTATTTTCATGTCACATAAATACTCGCGCAAACATTTCTTTCCATTTCAGGTCTAGTGCATTCACAGACCTGAACACACTGTATAATCACATCAGAATAGCAAGTGGGTTCACTGCTGATAAATATGACAGGAAAAGTACACACGATGGAACCTCGGCTGAAGTCAAGAACAATATAACTTAAACGTGAATATAACAGCATTGATAGTCGTTCACTAGGTGCAATCTTCACAGTTGGCACTTCTATCATTCTCATGTGGGAGTCACAAATGTCGGGAAGCAGACTGAGAAAGGCACGGTTGATGCGGGCCACAGTCCATTTTGGGGCTGCACAGGCCCCATGCAAAGTGGGTGACTTGCATGGTTCCTGTGTTATGGCGGTCTCAATTCCCAAATGGATTGGTCTGCATCAACAAATCGTTTTCAGTGTTATTCATTATACTCAAATTCTTACTTTCCTCCTTAATGTTGTTATCATCTCAAACACACTTCATCACAAAACTATTTGCGCTAGTGCAAGGATATTTGCGATGAGAGGTGAATGGGCCTTGTTATGCAATTGAAACAAAGCAATATTGACCATTGGGGGGCCAGCCGAACCCAGCAATGAGGTCACATGACTCGTTCAGCCAATGGAAGATAGTTAAGGAGTATGAATATATGAGTCAGCATCCTTAGCGTCACTTGCAAAGAATTCTTGGAGATGCGGGTAGTATATTTAGAGATCATAAATTTTCCATTTTCCACCACCACCCCACCATCCGCCTTGGGGTATAGCTTCCTAGGTGCTAGTTAAATTTGGTACAATAATTTTAGACAGGTTATATCATTTCAACATAACTTGTTTTAGCGTCATATGAATTTCTCAGCAGTAACATTGTATGATGATAGCGTTCACACTGATACTACACACATTTAAGTGTCATGTCTTTGTATCCTTTTTTATGTGTATACATACGAGAACAATTTTATATATATATATATATATATATATATATATATATATATATATATATATATATATATATATATATATATATATATATATATAATAGCATGGTTCTTTCGGTTACATGTACATTATGGCGGTCTCAGCTCCCAAATGGATTGTTTTTTGGTTTGATGGTTACAAATTTACATTCAGGTCTGAATTTCAACTATGTAGTTTATCACATACTATGTTAAAGTAATTTTGTAAATAACCTTATGCATGTTAGATCATATGAATATATTATTATTTTCAATACAATTGTCACTTATGTGGCCTGCATCAACAAATCGTTTTCAGTGTTATTCATTATGCTCAAATTCTTACTTTCCTCCTTAATGTTGTTATCATCTCACACACACTTCATCACAAATGGCAGGGTTTGAATTAGCAGCAGTCCTCATGCTCAAGGCTAGTAAAACTCCTGGCGGATTAGTAATTTTCATAATTGCAGCAGCCTGGAGGCAAGTGACCAATACATTTATTTTTCACCCATACACTCGCGAAAGACTGGGGTCGATTCAGCAGGAAAAACAATTCTTAAATTATATGTTCTTCTTACTAAAACGAAATTTATGTTAAATTCTATGCCCAAATGGTTTGCCTTTCTCTGTCGTTAATATGAGAAGCAGTATCCTACAGGAATCACTAGTCCTGAAAGTTAACTCTCTAATGTTGCGTGTTTATTAGCCAGAATCGGAGGCATTTTATGCTGGAATGAGTAAGGTTCTAGGGTATGAATTGGACCCCGGTTAAAAACCTGTCCAGATTTAAGTACTAAATCAGGTGGTGACAAAATCTGGATCTCGAACGAATCTCAACTGAAAGGAGTCAATTTGTAGCCTTTTATTTTTACCCGCAAGCTTGTTCATCTCTTTGAAAGGTTTATTCATTGAATCACATGCCATTTAACAACCATGCAAAATGAGAAATGATATGCAACGTTTAATAAGTTTGTACCGTCTGATCCATTTTCTTTTGTTCTTGTAACAATTGTAAGTTATTTGTCTTCATACACAGACCTATTATACTTTGTATTGATTTGATTGTATTGAGGACACATTAAAACTAGCTGAAGTAACATTTCTGAGTTTCCTCTGACACATTAACCAATACAAATGTTGTAAGCTGCTTCTTAAGTTCAAGTGTGGAATAGTCACATAATTAATTTCTGTAGTTTATACTGTATATAATGATTTTTTTGCATGTTACAGACCTGAAAAAGAAAGTTAGTGTTCAGCTCGTGTTTTTTTTTTCTCTCATGAATTTTCACGTGTTGAACACTACATGGAAATATTTTCTGTACGACCTGTACTTGCTTTCGTCTTTTAACACAATGCGCAGCACGTTTTAACCTCTTCTTTTCCATCTGGTGCTCAGTCTGTTGCTCTATAACTTCTGTTTAAACCTTTACTTCTCATATTTTGTCATTCTTGTGCTAAAACTCTTGGAAAAGTTTTAAGCTCTGATCCTTGGCTCGGCTAACTATTTTCCCTTTCAATATATTCCTTGATCAACAATTCACATTGCTCATATCTCACTTTTTACTAAGATTTCAGTGCATCTTCACTAGAAATATTTTATTTGTACATCTTGTTTTCCATAACATTCCAGGGTGCTGTCTGTAGCTTCTTGTGCATCTGTGGTTTTTCCCAGAACCTTCCCAAGTTCTTTTCCA
This sequence comes from Sinohyriopsis cumingii, assembly GCA_028554795.2. NCBI lineage: Eukaryota > Metazoa > Mollusca > Bivalvia > Unionida > Unionidae > Sinohyriopsis > Sinohyriopsis cumingii. The sequence goes on along the minus strand of CM068841.1, from coordinate 70,578,159 downwards.
CCAGTCCATAACATAGTATTGAAATAGCACCAGAAGCTGATGACTTTTTTCACTAGAACATCTTAACCAGATTCTTATTTTCACAAAAAGCTAGCTTATTATATTTATACCTTTTGAAACGACTGTTTTGTTAGCTATCTTCGAAAGGTGTGAAAGGGATTCTTTACTCGTCAATGGAGGTGACTCGAACACACTGTACGGCATCAATCTTTGCATCTTGGCTTAAGATAGGAATTCATTGTCCAACTTTTCGAAAATGTTCCGCACCCATTCCCCTGTTGCACTTTTTTAAAGTCACGTCCAGTCAAAATTGTGTTTCTCAAATTCATTAACAAACTTAATGTCTTTTCACTTTTTGAACTGAATTTTTAACACACCACACGGTAGTCTTTCACTAAATAGATAAACAAGTTCTGTGAATGACACATTATTTGCCTCCTCTGTCTGATAATCCTCTAAGTAGACAACTGACATTTAGGCAGAATTATTTCTGTTCTCTCAGTCAAAAAAGTTAATTAATAGGTTTTTTCCTCACCGTAATCGTAAGTCCATCGCAAAATTTGGGCACGGTCTGTGACGTAGAACTAATGTTATTGTGCAGAAAACATTTTCCTTCCTTCAGTCATTGACCTTGATGTTTCAGCTTTTGACTCCATAATTAATTGCCTTTTTTTAACCATAAATTCATGTCACCTATAAAGAATGATTCAGGTATGTCGTGTAGAACAAATGCTATTGTGTACAAACCACTTAATCTGTAAGTTAGTGAACTTGACCTTAGATATGTTGTTCTCCAAAAATAAATAGGGTTTGCATTAGGTTCAAGCTATCCACAAAGTGTGAGGACCACGGATGTTGGCGAGCTCAAGCTATTAGGCAGATAGGACTTTTTTTCTTACAGTCACAATAACCTTGACTTTTGACCTCTTGAGTGCCAGTTTTGTTTTCTTATCCCATGTGGAAGACATACAAAAGGCTTGGTAATGGTAGATGTTGGAGAAACAAAGTAACAGCGTGTAAACCTAATTAGTACCAGGCTGATGGATGGTAAACATACCATAATACACTCCATGTTATGACCGCTCCGGTTGCCTAGTGGTTAGAGCGTTCACATCGGATGTGGGTGGGCGCGGGTTAGACCTCCGGCCGAGTCATACCAAAGACTTATAAAATGGAACTAACAGCTGCCTCGCTTGGCGCTCAGCATTAAGAGGTTAGTGTTAGGACTGGTCGGCCTTTTGTCAAAATAATGAGACTGGCTGGGACATGATGCTACATGTCTGCAACATGATATTCCAGTGCTAGACATCACTATAAACTGACACACTGCAGACATCGTAGTGAAATGACTGAAAAGCTAAGTTAAAAATCCATATCACACACACACACACACACACACACACACACACACACACACTCCACCTTATGGTTGGCATATAAAACTAATATCCCCAGCCATCTTGAGCAATAGAGTTATTATAATAAACCAAAAGTTCATTCAACTATTTTTAATATATATGCATTTAACTGCCATTTTTTACTGAATAAAAGCTGCAAAACGCTTCATACATATTCATGCATTTAGGGTCTGTTAGTGATAATAAGACCATCGTTTCATATTCTGTACGGCTATTGGATAGCTCGCATTTGCGATATTTTGTGACACAAAGTAACAATTAGTAAGTGAAATATAGAGAATTTTTTATTGTCAAAGTTGTTCAGGTAAAGTATGTATTCAACACATTGTATCAGTGATGGGTGTTATTTTTAGAATTTGATTTAACATACGAGTGGTCTAAAGCGCTCACAGTTCCGGATCACTACCATCTCACCTCTGTCTGCGTGGGTTCGAGTATCAGGCTCGGCTAACACGCAGGGGTTCGTTACAAAGAAAATTTGTAGTATCCGTCCATGAATCAATGGATTGGGGTTCTAACCTGTAACAAATTTGTTATATTGTTACAGGTTGAAACCCCAATCCCTTGATTCATGGACGGATACTCCAAATTTTCTTTGTATCGAACCCATGTGGCTAACGTGGGTACGTGAGAAAGGTTGCCAGTAGCTTCTCGTGGGTAGGTGGTTCTTCCCAGGGTTTCCAGGATTCTTCCTCCACCAGTTATACCATGTATAGCCTATCTTGTGCTGAAAATGGCGTTAAGCCCAACAACAACAACAACAACAAACCTGTAAATGGCAATCATTCAATTTATTTAGACCCTCGTACATCCGTAAAAGGTGAAGTTTAAGAGCTGGAAATCTGCTGTTCAACGTAACTTATCACAAGTACAATTAAACTTTAATCAGATTGATCACCTGCGAAATGAATAACTGAGCTAAGGAAAAAACATTACTATGATAATTTCTAATCACTGTGCTGAATTGTATGGACATGTTTACAATTTAAAAAATGTTTAATGTCATGCTCTGTGTGAAGGGGCAAATTTCTGGCGATCTATGAAGAACACATTAGTCTGAGACCAGAGAACAATTAATTAGATTTATTGGGACAGGCGCCATACTGCCATGATCGGTAATGTCTTTTCGAGGGGAGAATTTCATTCTTAATTAAGCATTCGTGTATTTAGCCAACAGAAGACTGGTGGAGACAAAAGCTAACTTCGATTCCATAGTGTAAATGTCAGAATTGAACGATCGCAGAACACTGTTACTCAAACTACAAGGTCAAGTTGACCACGACTTTGGCGCCTCTGGAAAAAGGCGGCAGATATATTTGATTCTGATTGGTTACGCTAAATAATGGGCGTGTTTCCCCACACTAAATATCCTAGTTTTAATATCGCCACATCGAACATTTTAATCAGTCTAAGCTTTTCTGCAAAGAAAACAAGCGTAAGAAGACTACAAGAGTAATTTGGGAGAAATTCTCTCGTAAAACTGTGGTCCACGAGGACTGTTGTCGAGGAAAACCGACGAACAAATTTGGCGGTAGATGCGAGGAACGCTGAAAGCTCAAAGGTATTTGTGACAATTCCATGTAATTTGTTGATACCATATATAATGGTTTGCTGTATTTATTCACTTATATTTGCACGAATCTATTTGCTACATTCGTATATCAATTTGCTTTATAAAGTATAACTGTGTTGAGTTTATGCATAGAAAGTCGTACATTAATCGTTAGATAAGTTTGAAGAATTGTTTGAATTTGCCGTCTTGTTTGCATAACAATTAGGTTCTAAGAATTTCATGCATTACATTAGTTAATATGAGTTACGAGAATCCGTGTGAATTCACCGAATTAAGATTTCACGTATGATTAAGGTTGAGTGTGTATTCGCCGAACATGACGTAATAGGTTCATGTAATGTATTTCATTTATTCACTTGTATAAACTGAGGCTAGCTCGGAACCGTTATACCTCGTGTGGTGTTAATGCGTGATGTTAATACGTGAGGAATTAGCCATTAAACTAACTAGGGTCGTTATAGGACACGTGGAACCGACCGATAGCCTTAGCATCTGTTTAGCACCGATAGTAAGATCTGATAACGAGAGGGGATAGTGCAAGCCCTTGTATCATAAACAACAGGAAATTTGGGTTGTCTCTATTTATATTTTTTTAAAGGGAGAAAATAGCTCCTGCGACGTATTATCTCTGAGACGTGTCCTGTGACGTATTAATTCTGAGACGTATTCTGAGACGTATCCTCTGGCGTATCTGTGAATCTACGTGCTACGCACATAGTTGAGGACCGAAAGAGGCAAAACTGACGGAAGTCGAAGGAACGGCTACAGTGGAAGTGGAATGAACGGAGAAGCAGGTTATGTAATTGTACAAGGCATTGACTTCGATTGTTCACTCGATCATATGAAGAACTAAATCTATCAGTAAAACAGATCGGCTAATTTATTTAAATATATTTGTTGTTTGTTTTTTTTTTTTGTTGCAATTCGGTGAAAGTTTTATTTCTAGAAGCTGAGTGTATTCCTGATGTAATGAACTCTCACAGTTGTTTTATGTAATTGATTAAATTGTTGTTTACATGTACGGGGTCGTGTTGGTCTGTTCTATGTCACTGCTCAGATCTCTATCTATTCCACCTAAAGGTTTCACCAGTTATATATATATATATATATATATATATATATATATATATATATATATATATATATATATATATATATATATATATATATATATATATATTACTCGAACCGGGCATTAACATCGAGGGTGGTCAACCTCTAGATAACGAGAACCAAGTTAAGCGGACACCTTGAACGAAGGTACAATCCGCCAACCCACAAACCTCTTGCAAGAAGAGGGGACTTTGTGTAAGGTTTCTACATTGTGGACCGTGGGTACGCTTACACTCTGCAACTTCCAATGAACTATGAATATATATGAATGTGTGTGTGTGTATTTATGTATGTATATACATAATATAAATGGGTTTTCTTTATTTCATATTGGCAATGGCCGTTATATGCATTTACCAATAACATGCCTTTTTTAATGACGAACATAACATTTTGTCAACCAAATGTTATTATTTCACTTTCCCTAAGAATAACCAGACAAATCTGATCTCATATGTGGGCGTTTTAAACTCATCATGCCCTTGACTAGAATTTCCTTGACAGTGAATCTCTTTAGGCATATTTGTGCACATGTAATGACTAGACATAGCCGTGTGGAAATTTGCCTGATGTGACAATGGCGCACGTCATTGTTACCGTATGTACTTGCTTTTAAGTCAATTCAAACTACAAAACATCAAAGGTTCTGATCCGCCGTAGCATAATGCGCCTGCAGATCAGCGTCCATTTTTTTGGTTCTACTTACTACTCCTAAGAAACTGCTCTGACCCAGATCTGCTTGCACATGATATAAAAGACAATTAAGGCTCGTATTAGAATAAATCTGGCACATCCCAGGCTTAATGAATACAGTGCGTTAATTGCCAGAGAAGAAGAAGATGATATATTTAATTCATCAAGTGAAATGTCGTACTGATTTTGATTAAATGGGGCACCAAAAACAAGTTCGATAGATAGAAAGCATAAAATGAGAAGATGAAATTTTCATCGAAATCATTGCTGCATTTTTTCCAAGGTAGCGTACAAGAAGGAAAAATTGAAGACTATACTATAAAGAAAATAATCTAGGGGGTATTGGTTAATTTAGCATGAGGAATTAAAATCATAGTACATAAAGCTCATGACACTAGTGACTAATAATGAAAACAGGTACAAAGGTATTTGATTTATTATATCTATAATAAATAGTCACATTTCCTGCATTATATGCTTTGAATCAGTCGTTGTTGAGTTGGACTACGACACTGTTTGCTACCATTTACTCATCCAGTAAAATAAGCATGTCCTGAGTGGAGATCATACTTAATTAAAATGTAATCGAATTCTCGTGATACTTTTGCATATGTTGTGCAACGTGATTGTTTGAACACTGGCACAGAGCAAACGTTAGGCTCACACAAAGAAGTTATGTGAGCAATGGGCAAATTTCAAAGTTCATTTCGTGAACACTGTTCTTTTGACTCGAGTGTTGGATAATTATGACAAAAAAAAAATTCCATTCTCATTACTGAGAAAATAAATTGATTTTATGCAGGTAGGGATATGCTGTAAAGACTTTTTATGGCTTCACTGATGCAACATACCAAGGAAATTAATTAGTCTAGTGGCATTATCCACCCCACCCACCAAGTGAAAGGTTGTATCTGAAAATGCTTGCAATATACTGGAGGATTACAGAAGATGTGACTTAGAAGCATATTAAAAAGCTGAATGTTAAATTTATATTGATTTTATATATGTTCAATCTGAATTGACAGTGTTAATGGAATTGGTTCCTTTATTTAATTACTGTCAATGAAGAAATGTAAAATTATGGTCATTAGGCCAACATAAATATGCGTTTCCGGTAGGCCGAACGTCTCTGTTTCTCTTTGCCGACCTGAGCACTTTTTCCCCCCAGGGATAAGAAAATCACATGGTTTGTTTTGTATATAAAAAACAATGTTCCTATCCTAATTTTAAAACAAGTGCAATAGTAAACATATATATTTGCATGGCCTGATTTACCTAAAATTTAAAAATGGCTTTAACAATTGCACTTAAATTTACACGAGTAAGACTACTGTATCTTGAACATCTGTCAATATTTTTATCAAGAATATTTTCTTAAGCTCAATTCACTGTAGACATATAACTGATTAATAAATAAATGTACATTTCCGTTGATCAATGGAAAAATAAAGCGTAAAAGAGTTGTAGTATTGCTATTTCAAGTGGGATGGGAGGGTGGCAAAATGAGAATTATAAACATATTTTTAAAATTATGGTGCATAACTTAAATATTAATTTTGTGACTAAATTAATTTTGTAACTTACTAAACCGGACTGATCGATTGAGTGTGCAAACTTTAATTGAATAATCCCCATTTTCATTTTTTATTTCACGCAAATAAGATGTCTTGAGTTACTGTGCATGAGCGTAAAGACGGTGAGAGTTATCGTTCTTAAATCGATCTCGTCTCCAAAACGTGTAAAACTTTAATCTTACTGTGGTATGCATAAGATAGCATTTTACATAAATATTGGTGGAACAGTTTTAAGCTCCTTAAATGACACTGATTACGGTGTGTTATAAATGGATTAATGACTATTATAGTGAAACGCTGTTGTTCTTTCTAGTCTTCGCACGGTTTTCTAGTTTCCTGCACTCGGATTAAAGCATGCTTAAACACGGAATCTTTCGGATGTGTCTGTTTGTTTATTATTAATTCAAAACTATCAATAAATGAAAGGCCTCGAAGTGAAGCCGATTAGAAAAATATGGAATGAAAACTAATGGTGCCATTTCACAGCACGTATCCATATGGAAACAGTTTGTGTACTTGCAATCTCACTATTGTCTCCATAGAAGACACGTGTAGCTGAGATTTGATCTTGACTGTCATCCCTGCCCAGGACCATATAAAAATTGAAGAATATCCGAAAATTAATTGGGGGTCGAACCTGTAACTTTATAACACAGGCTGAGAGTCCCTGTAACGCAAAAGTCTTCTATGTGCTTCTAAATACGAAGCGCGGCGGTTAGCTATAAGCTTAGTTAATGGCGCATAAAATAATAAAGTTCATACTAACCCCAGCTCCGAGCAGTTCTTCCAAGGATCGTGGTTTCTTCTGGATCGAACAGAAAATTTGAAAAGTCTTGAAACCGACTCCTCAAAGTGAATTTTTGATGTCCTAAAACAACTGTGTCGATTGTCGTGCTTCTGACTGTGGAAGCCATTTCACTGTACTATAGAACGTTCCGGTTTGACAATATGTACAACCTATATATCATTAAATAAGTCGATTCGCCGGTAACCAAGGGCGCCTGCAGGTTTTTTTTTTTCGGAGAGGGACCAAACGTGCAGTGTCAGCTATTACGTTTTATATGTTTATAGGTGCGGGCGCCCAAGATGATACCAGGTGTACTTTAAGACTCCGATTTGAGACCGCCTATTGGGTGACTTCACAGTAGTATAACATCAGAAATTGGCTTCAGAAAATGTTATGCATCCAGATTTTAACAAATCTCTTCATTGTTTTGTGCAACGAACTATTTTCACTCATGACGATTTCTATACTAACATATTGTAAATACCATATCTATGTAATTGTGATATATATATATATATATATATATATATATATATATATATATATATATATATATATATATATATATATATATATATATATATATGTGTGTGTGTGTGTGTGTGTGTGTGTGTTTGCCAGTAATATAGTTATAGTATCTACTTACTAATAACTTATTTATTGCTACAGCTATTCGTCACTTGTTATGTATATACGTATAGCTGCAAGCTATTTAGCCCAACATGTCTATTAATGTCACCTTCATGTATTCAGTGTATTTCCTGCTATGGCGTCTGTATGATTTATGTCACTTGTCCATAGTACTATAGGTCGTGTGTAAATTTTTCGAGTACATTAGACCGGTTCACTCATTGTGTTTGGAGTCATGTAAATACCATTCTGTTGAAGCAATTAAACACACAAATGCATCTTTGTGTTCCAATGATAATTTCAAGTAGTCAAAGCTTCTACTAATTATTAATAGGATTGTTCGTACATTTGCTTCCTGTAGTGTTTTGTCATTATATTGCTTTGGTTTAACTGGATTACTTATTATCATGAACAAATACACTTCATTTGACATTTTATCCTTTTTTCCGTCCCTTACATGTGTAATATATTCGTTCATTTATAATGCAGATTCAGCACCTTCAAAGATTTCATCAAATTATTCAATTTTGTCATTGTGTCGTCGGGCTGTAAATCCTACTAGGTTCATTCATTTCGTTTATTTCTGTTCAGGTCTGCCATTCATTTTCTTACATATGTTTATTTCCTTCCATTATTTTGTCTGATGGTTTTCGTACATACCTTTAAACGATTATTTTGTTGGAAATAATGTATTATTGTCTGGCAGCAAAGCCTTGTTTTTAGTAACATAATTTATCACAGCTCCTGACACTTATCAATAGTACAGTCAGCTGTCTCAACATCACTTATATTACTAATTGGCCATGAGTTTCCTGTGGTGTAGTGGTTTCCTTTTGGTGTAGTGTCTATTGGTTCATTATGTTTGTTTTTTTTACTTTTTCTACTCATAGTTGTCATTAGTAACACCGGAGAAAACGTTCAAATCACATTTAGGATGGGCCACAGTCTACCAGGTCCTGTAGACCACATGTTGTAGCGCCGAGACCGTAGACCGCAGACCACAAATGGCACGTAGTTGCCATTTTTATATTATATGAAAACATTTGTAATGGGTATTTCCTTTTTTTATATTTATAAAACTTGTTCTTTGACATATATTTGCATCAAGGTGCTACATAACATCTTTGATGTCAAAGTTAACTTAATTTATAAGTATGCCAGTACTAATAAATGAAATGTTTCTGTTTAGAGGCTTATACATATCCTTATGTTCACATATCGGGTTGGTGGTAGGACACACATATCGGGTTGGTGGTAGGACACACATATCGCGGTGAGAGAAGATATTTAAAAATGTGCTTCATAACAAACATTAACATACTTATCAAAATCAGTTAAGGATGAAATTGATGCTGATAAATTATTAGTATTCAGTTGTACATTGAGACTCGCATAGTTAATAATAATCAAAATCCTACTTAATTTGGATTGATGCTAGACTAAGCTATTAGGATTAGAGTCATCAGTGACATTACACGTAGCCAAGTTGATGGATTTAGAATAACCCCAAATTCGTTGTTGTTGTGGGGGTTTATCGCATTTTCCAGCACACGATAGGCTATACATGGCGGCCAGTATTAATGGTGGAGGAAGAACCCGGGAAAATCCCGGAAAGAACCACCGACCCACGAGAAGCTACTGGCAAGCTTTCTCACATACCCACATTGGCCGAATCTGTGACTCGAACCAACGCAGGCAGAGGTGAGATGGCAGTGATCCACTCGGCCACTCGGGGCCCCTTGTCAATTCGTACTATTACGACAATTAACATCATATGGCTTGTTTTCTTGTGTTATCACAATATATATATATATATATATATATATATATATATATATATATATATATATATATATATATATATATATATATATATATATATATATATATTGAACCTGGCTGTATTTTGATACTTTTAATAGATGTAGGGTACATTGATTCAGTTACAGGTACAATAGGTAATGGCTCAGTTATAGGTACAACCTTCTGGGGAGTTATATGGTTAGTGGCAATGGCTAATGGTCGAGGCATTAAAGCTTCAGCAAATGTATTAGCTACCTTTTCAGCGAACTCATAAGCCGCCTTTTCTGTCAGTATTTCAGTCACCTTTTCAGGTTGTATTCCATTCGCTCAATCGCATCCCAATTTTATGCCAAGTTAAAAGAGAAAATGGCAGCACAATATATATCGACTTCGCAACTTTGCTTGCCAATACAAGACAGTCGATTGACAGGAGTTTAAACTCCACATTAACCGCACTGTCAATTCTCAATGTTTGGGGACACTGAAGCCCGCAAAATGGACAACAATGAAAGTTGGACAGCCTGCAACCATCTTGCTTTTTGTGGCAATTTACGTCTAAAGATTCCCCAGTTTTGTCTCACAGTCTATTAAACAGGGGGAAATTGAGCGTCACGTGGCAGCTAGGGCTCCTGGTATATATATATATATATATATATATATATATATATATATATATATATATATATATATATATATATATATATAACTGATTCCTCCTAGCTACAAACAAGTGCAACGTGATAGGGAAGCCAGGGGCATTCCTTGGGAGCAGTTGCACTATGAAATTTTTTTCTGGCCACCATATCCGCCACCCCTAGGCACTTTGGTCAGAGCCATTCCTTTCAAGAGTTTTAGTTTCGTAGACGCTATGGCTGGAGACGTAAAGGGTGGGGCATGCCATATACTTTAAGAGGAGTTTATTCTGTGGCTTCAAACGCTATGGAATTTGTACAACCATACATGTGCCTACAATCACTAATGTGCCGAGTGTAGTCTTCAGCACCCCTGTATTGAAAGCCCAAGCCAGCCTGACGCCAAACGAAGGCCTAACAGGGTAGATAAATCTATTGCTAAATAGTGATTTTGACTCCTACTATTCCACTATTGACACCAAAGTCTTCCGTTTATTACTTGAAGGATATTCGGTTCCTTGTTCCTCATTGTTACTCACATGTTTCCAATGTGGCTTCAGACTTGGTTATTTTGGACCTGGGTGTTTCCGAGATTCACCAAATCGGATTTCCGCCATTCATAATTTACAAGATACGCTAGACAAGGAAATCCTCCATAGTCGAATAGTTAGTACTTTTCCCTTTCTTCTTTCAAAATGTTGAGATGCCGCAAATAGGTCTTGTTCCAAAATAGGGACAAACCAATACAGGCTCATTCAACACCTGTCGTATCCTCAGTAAGAAATTGTTTTACCATTAATTTATTTCAAGCAGTACAATTTTTAACAAAAGCATGTTTATTATCTATAGCGTATAAGCTATCTTAGACACCTGGAATAGACCTTTCCTATGAATTGTATCTTTAAGAATTTAGTTTGAATCTCTTTACAATGATTTATTGACGTTCCATGCGTTTCGTATTTATATTTTGTCTAAGAGATAAACTCAATTGTACAAAACACTAATTTAGTTCTGTAGAAAGATATTTAAGACAATTTCTCCCACCACTGTACAAAGATTTCGTAAAATAAGAAAAAAGCCTGGCCTGGATTGCTTGGTAAGTCTACCTTTTATCTAGATGTATCTTTTTGTGTCATTATTTCTCTCTGGCCAAAAGTTACCCAAATAATATATTGCGCACATATTAACAAGCATTCAGTTTGCTGTAGAATTGTTTAACATCTTTACAAAAAACATCCAACAATAGCATACTCCTTACTGAAACGTGTTAAGTCGTTTTCTTATTAGTTTAAGTAAAAATCTATATTATCGTTGCCTGGACCGAATATATTGATTTCAGCATATTCAAAGTTTTGTGTTCGTATACAAAATTATTTTATAGTAGTGTTGTTTGTCTTTCCTGATTGGTGAATTGAAAGTTATTATTTAGGAGAAAAGCAACTCCTCTTGAACTAGATACAAAGAAACTGAATAAAGTGGGTGACTTGAGGTAGATACTTTGGTTATTAGTTTTGTTTTAATAGCTAAAATATCCGATCTTTTAATTGAAGCCTCAAATGCCCGACAATTAATAGAAACAATATTGATGTAATCGTATTGATTTCGGGTAAGTAGGTCAAAGTCAACGCCACTCTTGGTAAAATAGATGTTTCCATACATTTCATTTTCGGATGATAACTTAAGTTCATGATAACAGGAATTAGTGAAAAAACTAAATAAATACGTATCCCTTAGTCACATAAATAATTCTATTGATTTGGGTCCTTAGTAGCTTCAGGATTAAAGCCACTATTATTAAAATTAGATTTGGCATCAGTATTTAATTTCCGGAGGATTGGTTCAGTTCTGTTGAAAAGATTTTAACGCAATTAAAGGCATTGGCTTCTCTTAGCTCAGGCAACAATCTCCTGAGAGGGGTCCAGTGGCTAAAATGTTAAGGCCACTTGTTCTAAAAATATATTTTGCATTTACATTTCATTTTCGGATGATATGTTAATTTTTACAAAACTAAATCCACAGAAGGATAGTAATTGCATACCCTTAACTCCAGAAAGTGCCTTATTGATTGGGGATGTTAGTAGCTTCGTGGTCAATGCCACTGCTGCTGTAAATGAAGGTGGCCTATGCATTTCATTTCAGAATAATAACTCAACCTCTAATGTACAGATACGAATGAATCTTGGTGCATATTTTTAGTTTGGTCCAACAAAAATCTATATTGATATGAGTCAAGGTCACTGCTGTTAAAACTATAATTTATATCTGTATTTTCATCCAGGGTGAAAAATTAGCCATATGCTCACACATTTCATATCCTCATAAAAACATAAGTTATCGAAGATTTTAACGAAATTCAGCACGTTTCTTCCACTTAGCCCCACAAGTAACCCTTTGTATGAACAGTAGCTCAAACGTGAAAGTCACTTCTGACAAAAGCAAAGTATGACTAAATATAATTTTTAGATGTCATAATTCAGTGAAATTTAAATCATTAATTTCGCCCTAATTAAGAAAAAAATGGTTATTATGGGCTTAGCAGCTACATGGCCAAGGATGCTGTCACTAAAACAAAATAACATCATATACGTTTTGTTTCTATACAAAGACTTCTGCTTCATGAACTACATCTGTACGGAATATTACACAGGCTGACAAAAAATATATGAATCTTTATTGGTTTACGGTATGTACCATTAAGGTCATGTTGGTACTACGTACGCGCATGTTGTTTTACGAGTACACAAAGGACACTGCAAACAATGCCTTAAAACAATGCAAATATCAAGGAAATATCATGCATGATAAAATAAGAAAGTTTCGAGACGGAATTACTTCCGCAAAAACACTAATACTGAAGCTGTACTGTTTGCTATGTTCTGGTTAAAACAAAATGAAATCTTCAAATTTAGATCTTGGCAGATCATTGTGCTTTCCCATAATTTAAGATAAACATAACTCTTTCATAAACTTCCTACACCATAAAGAGCAGAAGCCAAAAGTGCAAACAAGAAACGTTTAAACGGGGATGCGTCACGAGGGTGATCATCATCGACACAACAGCCAATGCAACTGTAACAAATACAAAACACATTAATCGAAGAATGAGTCTTAAAGAATGAGTTTAAAAGAAAGTTTTGATACCGTGCAACAAGAGTAGTGATAGTGAACCGTATGCGTTTTACAACGAGGCTATAGCAAAATATCTCAGTAACTATAAAAGGTCTCACGAATATGGTGTTTTCTTGCGAATTTCCATTAAGGAAAAATTTAAAGAAGCCAAAATAGAATGTAGTTTTTTCCTGATTATCATAATTTGCACGGTCTTACTAATATATTAGCTAAAGTAGAACACGGCATCCACTTTCAAATTAACATAAACGAAAATTTGGATGCATATAAAATGGGTGGATGAATTTTATATGCTCGGGAAAATAATTGTAAACGGTGAAGCAATTCGAGAAGAAAATGTAAAAACCTTCAAGCACGAAGAAGCAAAACGAATGCAGATATGGTCATGCAGAACAAATGACTTTTGATGAGATAATAAGGCTTTATGACATGTCATCCAGGTTTAGCCTGCGCAGAGTCGTGATGGTCTGATAGGAAGAGCTAGAGAGAAAGCAGCGATTTATACCATATCCTAGCAGAGACTTTGGCCTGCTGGAATAATAGTATCATTCAAATGAATTGGTGTAGGAAAGGAAAGTTACACCCGATGGCCAGAGCAGAATTCTACCATCCTACAATAAAGAAAAATCAATAATTATTTTGATCACTTTTCTCAACGAAATATTCTGCACCGGGGTTCTAAACAGGAAAACATGATCATGCACATAGAGGAATATGAGAAATAAAATATCATGCACTAAAGGTCGAATTCCTCGCATTGAAATGGACACTTGCGGATAATTTTCACCATTAAATCTATGGTTGCAAAGCAGAAGAATTCACAATTGCCAACTGATAACGGGGTCAAACCTATATGTAATGTTTCATAGACGTTTGGCTTCTTTGGCGAACTACAACTTGGAGGCTATTTACTGTTGCTAGAAAACGGACTCTCGAAGCATTGATCTCTCCCGGATGATCCAGTGGAAGTGTCCTGTGGCTCAGAGCAAACCATGTGCCGATGATCCACTACAGACCTCTAACTGAAGGTGTCATCATTAGAATGGATCTTACCGGTGATGATGCGGACACTACAATCAGCCTATCTTTCTCAGAGAAGCGATCTCCAGAAATACGGCAGGTTAGCCAGGGGATTCTAACGTAATTGATTTTGTTAGACTGGATAAGGCTATTTTGATTATTCTGGTTTCGATGAAGACACTCAGTGATGGACCAAAGTTCTCCCATTCCTCCCACAATGTAGTTCTTTCTACAGTAGATGCTAGTGGATGCATTCACCCTCGTTACGTAAAAAGGTGCTGTGAACCACCGTACTCTGCATAGCTTGGAATTTGGTGAAACATACTTTGACTCCAACGCAAATGCAGACCAAAACGTCGATAAACACATTGGTCAGGTTATCGAATATTTTGTAGGCATAATATCGATTAACAGATTTTCTACCAGAAAATGTCGAAAAACATCCAGTCATGAAGAAAAAGAGTAAAACTTTTCTTGAAAAATGGAATTTTATATTTCTGTGTTAGATAATGGCTTCAACTTGATTTGTCATCTAAACATTTAAACATCTATCTTCAATCGTTAAATCTTTACACTGGACAGCAATGTCGCGATAGGACTGCTGAATTGCTTCGCTTTTGATGACACTGTCCAGCCATAAGTAATAAAAAATATTATTCAGTGCTGTCCTCGTTGTAGAAGAAATACCTCTAAAGGAATAGTGCAGATCTAAAACCATTTAAAAACGGTATATCATATGCAGCCAACCCTATCGACTATCTCCACTTGGAATAAACGTCGAGTCGGATACAAAAATGAACTCATCATTACTGATCACCTCACCGGCTATGCACAAGCCAAACCAACAGTAAATCTAAAAAGCACAGACAAAAACAAGACCTTATTTTACAATCCCTTTTTGTATTATGGTTGATTAGATAGAAGATAATCAGAAGGATGACTGGACGACAAAACAGCATGCAGGGGTCGACGCTATTCTTTGCAAATGAGAATAAAATGTATAGCTACTAGCTACACTATCTGATGTTTGGACGTCATCCCAGACTCTCTTTCGACGCATATCTTGGAAGATATAAGAAGTAAACAAAATAGGACACTAAATATGTAAAATTAGACGACATAGTCATGCAATATGCCTCCCAAATTGCTGAGAGAGAATCAAACAAAACGGTTTTACATCGTAAGCGTAAATATGACAAAACTGTTAAATCGAGTCAATATTAAAGCCTGTTGGTACGGTCTATGTGCAAATTGCAGGTCTCTACCCTTGTAAAAACAACACTGCGTACACTACACTTGAATCGTATATACATGCTTGCCCGTGTTCCTATAACAATCTCTTCGGAGCGACATCTTCAAATTAACCGTTACAAAAGTCGGACGCTCAAAAACAGAAATCGGATTTTTTGAGGATGTACGTGTTATAATTCAGAGATCGTCTCCTACGACGTCCTTTTGCCTGCTGAATCCGTGTGGAAATGGATTTATACAAGCAACAGCGTCAATTTCCAATATAATACAATGAGCTGGAATCTAAAATTTGCAATTGAACAAGTTTGACAATATAGGCAAGTGCTTAGTCTCCTCAATTTTAAACGAGAGATAGGTAGCAAGAATAAGAAGAAACCGCTGTAAAAGATATATTAGAGCCAGTTAAGCACAGGTCGTCGATAAATCGTAGACAAACAACTTCGTTCGGGTTAAGAGACTTCATTGTCAATAATGGATGTGAAGAGATTTTTGTTTAGTACTTTCTAAAGCATTATGACCCTTTTGCCTCACGGACACTTCTCAATGCCAGTGTGTGACACGTATTTGATTCACTCTCATGATTTCTTGGTATCCAACTTTCATATTCGCATTTTTAATTGTTATTCCCTTTAAATATGTCATAGTCACCCTCTCATGACTAGAGTGTTTTTGTAACATAAAACTTGACAAGTCTCCTTTTTCACATGTGCTACCATTTTACATGATAGATTTCATCAATGTGAGATTGACATTTTTCGGTAAGATGGGAAAACGTCGCATTCATTTACTTCATTTTCTTTTCAGTCCTGCCCGTTATTGCTGTTTGCCTTGTCTATTTGATTCTTTACATACCCATTTGTATTACACTGTGTTCATTTTTGTTAGTGCCGATCTAATGTTTTATTCTTGCATGAGGTACTTTCACCCTCGTGTTTTTAATAAATTTCATTGTTTTATATTTGATATTTCATACTGTAGATGCTTTATAGCCATGCCTCTCTGCAATTTTGCGCAAATGTCGGTCACATGACCAAAATAATTTCACTAGCTATCATTGCCTTTTGGCCCTGCCAATTATTTAATATGAGAGAACAAACGTGAGTCTGCCTTTTCGACGAATGATTTATATTATTGCAGCAAGAACATTTTTCATGCCTATTCTCTTGGAGAAATAATTACTATAGTCTTGTGCATTCAGTCCTAGTTTATATCTTCATATTACTAATGAAAATTTCTCAGTTCTTGGCAGCTTTATGATGAGATATGCGTGTTTACATAGACATATATTTGCCGTCGTATTTTCCTCTCGGGAACTAAGATGCGAATTCGCCATTTCATTAACTAATATATTGTAATATATTAGAGTGACTGTGTTTTCTTCTTCTAAAGCCCCTTTAGATCTGCGACAAGAATGATTGCTGGTAAGGAACCTTCCAAGGAACTAAACCACATACTAACTTGAAGATAATTATTACATTTGATTCTGACAAAAGCTGTCCCTTTCCTGCTGGTTAACTGCGTTCTGATTGGAACCTTAGTCCAATTCAAAGTTTAAAGTTCCACGCGGTCACTTGCGTATAGGTTATTTTTATGTTTCAAAATCTTTTTATATTTGTGGTAGATATTTCTGTATTTAGCCACCGATAATGTAAGAATTATGAGTATAGACAGCTTGATGTGCATAAACGTTTACAGGATATCGCGGGAAAGACTTGGAACCCTCGGGATCAAACTCTTATACCGTATTGCGGCAAACGTCTGCACACAACGAACCGTGTATGATCTACAGATTCCATCTGTATGCCTTGATCTACTTCATTGTGAAAATAAAGTAAAAAAAAAAATACATTCAAATAAGTGAATCTTGGTACATGCATGATTTAATGGTACAGCTAGGTATACGCTTTGCACAGCGTACCGTAGTGAAAGTCAAGTGTTTTGATGGTAAGAGATCTAACTTTGTCCTAACATACTTTGAATGTTTATGTTGGTGTATGCATGTTTGTCTAAATGTACTCCTAGGTAAACGCATTTGTACAGTGTACCGTAAAATCAAGTGTTATGAAGATATGAGACCTGACATAATTTGAGTGTATATGTTGGTGTGTGCATGGTTGTCGAAATAAATAAAGAATCAGCTCGTGCCATTGGAACAAAGCATATTAGTGATTACCTGCATATGAAATGTCTTAATTCCTGGTAAATAGTAATTCAGATGGATACTGAAATACAGTCATATAAAAAATATATCAACATGTAACAAGTCATTAAAATAATATGGAGATAGAGGCAATTTCTCATTAAGGCTGCACGTGTACATAATTTTCTATTTCACATAGCTTAAATAAGCATGCATCAATAATTGCATTCATTTCAAAAGTCGAAACAAAATGTAGGTTATTTGTTTTTCTGAGAAAGCAAATTCTTCGCGTTTATAGCTGTACCGGCTCTATTTAAAGTTTGGATGCTTTAACGTAACGTTGTACTTCAAAATTCCTTAGGTTCCTTGAAGATGCTTTGATTAGTTTATTTTACAAGTGTGTTGAACAGACCTGAAGTAGTATACGGCTTAACGACATATTTTATGTCCGTATTGTACCTCTTAAGTTTGCACTCTCAGTGAGTTTTAATGAGAAAGTAAGACAGGAAATGGTTGAGAGAGAGAGGGAGCGGGGAGAACAAGAGAATGGTTACCAAAAAATTGCATCTGCTATTGACTTGGAAACAGAAAGCTCCTTTGGACTAAATGGTTAGAGCGTCCGCCTTTGATGCGGGAAGTTGCGAGTTCGTTTTCTGGCCGAGTCATACCAAAGACTTATAAAAATGATCCTAACAGCTGCCTCGCTTGGCGCTCAGCATTAAAAGATTAGTGTTAGGACTGGTCGGCCTGGTGTCAGGATGATGTGAGTGTGTGAGGCATAATACCACGTCTGCGGCATGATGTCTCGGTGCTAGACATTACTATAAACCGCCACACTGCTAGCATCGTAGTGATATGACGCAAATTGTTAAAGCAAGCTGAGTTAAAAATGCAAAGCAACAACACAGATGGAATCGATCAATGGAAACACATACAGTCAGCCATATTCAGAAATATAGTCCTCGTAATAATGCCCAGTAAGGAACAGACAATTAGACTGAATAGACAATTAGATTGAACAGACAATTAGATTGAATAGATAATTAGATTTAATATACAATTAGATTTGAATAGACAATTAGATTGAATAGACAATTAGATTGAACAGACAATTATATTGAATAGACAATTAGATTGAATAAACAATTAGACTGAATAGACAATTAGATTGAACAGACAATTAGATTGAATAGATAATTAGATTTAATACACAATTAGATTGAATAGACAATTAGATTGAACAGACAATTAGATCGAACAGACAATTAGACTGAATAAAATACCTGGTTCAAGTGATGTTATCAACAGCACGCTTCAAAATTTACTTTTTTTGTTCACAAGTACACAATGTAAAACATTTCTGTAAACATGGAAACACTACTTAAAATGTATATATTTTGCATATGCTCATTATCGCACGAATTTTGTTCGGTTCAACTTGCATATTGCATATCATAAGTTAACATTGATGTAAGCATATGGTGTTGTGTGAACCTGTACGCCAGTATCCAATCATATTCTGCGGTAAAAATGTTTCACAGGTGGAATTTTTACTAATTTTGAATACAATTTTAAAATCTAGAGTTCTTCTCCATGAAATCAAATATCAACTACTTTTTGTAACATTCTATCCATGTAGCAACAATAAAAAGAAAGAAGGCAAGATTTTAAATAATAAATTGACATCCAATATATCACATTGTTGGTTGATGATGATACATCGTCTAGGTATTAACATTTAGCACGTCGTTAGCTCTTCTCTTGCAGCATTATCAAAGAAAGTCGAATGGAAAACAAAAATTATTTGCAAGAACTACACGAAAAAAAAGGATCAAAACCAGACCAATATGTTCAATGCTTTTTTGAAATAAGAAACAAACAAACCAAGAATTATTTAAATAAATAAACAATAAGTCTGTTACAGAAAGTAAGACTTGGAAATTGTTATATGTTGGACTAGTTCACATATGTGCTAAACTCAGATAACACGAAAATATACAGACAAGTCATGTGAAAGGAATTACTTCTGAAACGTTGCGGATTATATTTCACATTTCTAAAAATAAACATACCCTTTACCGTACCCCTTTGAAGGTCTTCTCCATGTCTGGGACTCACATGAAAGTGAAAGTTTATAATCTACATGGTTTACTCCTGGTGACGTGGCACCAATGGATTAAAACATATTTTAGACAAAGAGACAAAATTATATATTATAGGGATCGCCATACTTTGTCTGGTATCAGAGTTCGCAGAATCCCGAGAGACTAGCAGAATCCCAAGAGACTCGCAGAAGCCGGAGCCTGAAGGGTGAGAATTTAGGCACCCCTGGGGGAATTGTCAAACAATGATACAGAAAATTTAAAACAACACGTATCGTAGTTATGTTAACATTTCAAATTAAGAAAAACATTTTAAAACGTTTTCAATTTTCAGATGCAATTTGAAGTTTCCCTACATAAAGTTCTTGATCAGGTTCTTTGGATTGCACTTAAACCTTTCCAGTGGCGCCGCCCGATCTCGATCACTTGATGTTAAACGGATTAGAGTCTCCAATGTAATGCAGCTTCTATGATGTATTGAGAAATAACCACTTTAGAGGGTCTTTCGGTATAAATGTGTCATTTCTGGTTTCATGGGAATAAAACAACTACCATATGTTTGGTAATATTTCGTGAACTTTTCCAGATTCTGGGTCTAATTGATACTCGAACGAGAGTGCACATGGGTAATGTAAGACAGACTGGTTGAAATTTTCCCTTTGCGTGCATGATGCAATAGGTCAAAAGAGCATACCTTATTTCTCTATTTGTCAAATGTCTTTATTATGTTCGACTGGAAAACCTGACAGGATTGTATATTTCAGTTAATACCCACACTACATAGACTATAGTCAGACTATAGACTATACGGCCCGATAAATTGCTAAATATTATAGCACACCATGGCACTAATGCCGCCTGAAACTCGATTTTGATATGTGGTAAAGGCCATTTTCGGACACATATTTCAACAATGCTGCGTATAAATATTTATAAAGGAATACTTCGTGTCACTCGATCAATATATGCATTTATATATTTTCTTCAGTTGGTCAGAAATTACTATGGCAAAGCTGGTATCTACCATATAACTGGGCATTTTATCATCCCTTTAAGCTATACAACCAGGAACATAAACAAATCTTTTTCTCGTTATCTAATTTATAAAACATTGCCTTTAGCTCTATTTCCATTATCCAAATTAAGAAAAACTATTTTGAAAGAACGTTGAACGTACAGTGCGCCATCAAAGCAGGACGTACTCGTATGGAAAACGAGTGTAATATTTACCTATGTCTTGCAACGTTTGAATCGTACAAACATTGCTAAGATAGAGATTAACAATTTTTAATTCATCTTCACTGAATGAATTTAATTACTGCGTGTATGTAAAATAATCTAATTATTTGGGCCTACTGATGAATACAGCATGGACACATTATGAGCATTTAGAAGACTGGCAGCTCCAGAGAACTCCTAGGCGGTTCCTAGCGTCCTTGACAGTGACAAATAATCGAAGTTAGACCAAGTTTGACAAGTCAGTGACACTTCCGTTTATTTAACCCTTTTCCATGACTGTTCAAAGTGTTGAAGTGTGTCAACGTCTCTTCTGAAATAGTAATTGGCAATAACTCACACTAATCATATTTAATCGTCGGCTTATATCGGCATCCACTGTAGTACTTTAGTTGTTTCCATGGATGATACGATCTATCACACTGTCTACAATGGAAGGACATTCCGCAAAGCGAGCAAAACGTACTTTATTAGAGAAATGTTTGATACATCAAATTTAGGCAGAATAATACCATTAATATGTAATGTTGTGATATTCTTCAATGTCCCAACGTTTATCAATGGAGATATTGACGGGATGTAAATGTATAAATTCGTTTCACAGCAAATTAGTCTTCTATATTGTTTTTAACATTTCAGGTACCTTGTATAGGCTGAGAGTCAGATCACTGACTGAAATAAGGTTTAAGATTTGCATCGTACGCAATCTTAGGTTTTTGCTGAATTTTGTAACCTAAACCCGAAAACGTACCAATACTTTGTCATGGTCTACCCCACACTAATTGCAGAATGCTCAAAATATCCTTTTCTATTTTATTATTGACTAACCAGACTTTAATTATAACTTAATATGAGTTGCTAGTCAGCAGGTAATTAACCGTTTATTTAACTTTTTTCTTGACTCCAGTAAAATGCTTGCAAGCTTCGTTTTTGGAATGGACTATATTTCTTCTTGCACAGATTACAAGTAAACATCAGGGCTTGCTGCAAGTTAATTGCCAACAGGATCTAAACCATATTGTAGGAATTCAACCTCTCTATCCAGCATCATTCGATCTAGTGTAAACCATGTACTTTCATGAATAGGTGATCGGCAAGCTAGCATCAATAGGAGTACGTGCGGCTTGCATCATTGTGCGGACTGAAAGCACATGTTTATATTAATAGTTTCTTGATCTCACATAGTTGCGAATTATAATTGTAGTACTACACGAAATTAGTGAGGTTCTAGAATTTTGACCCGTGTGTTAGTCACTTTACTGATTCGGTTTCTTTCTAAATTTCCTTGTGGTCTAGTCTGTTCCTGAGATAACTTTCATCGAGTTTCCTATTGAGACCTTAGTATGCGCCCAAAGTGGCCGTAATTCTTATTGGGGTTAACAAATCGCAATGGACGTAACTTCTTTTAGGGTTTACCAACCAAAATATAATTCATTTTCCTGAAAACCTGCACTGACGATTTATATCACGATACAATGACCGTTGGCTATTCGCCTTCTAAGTTTTCGCTTGCAGTCTTTCGTCTTTTGCAAGTATTATTGTAAATGCAGACATGATTCGATTTTCCAGCTGGCACTTTGTTAGCTATGGTTCATCTTTTCCCATGTCCATTAGAATGCTATTTGCTTTGGAGAAAAGGTATTCACGGCATATTATTATGCACATTTTCACACTGCCAATGGATGTTACAAAATTGCAGTGCCATTATTAAGGTTTCGCAGTTTCCTATGATGATGTATTTATAGAATAACATTTCTTTTGATTTAACGCTGTTATTGTTGAACTAGTGTCAAAAAATATATTTACCTCAGCATTCAAAATGCTTTTTATGTACAACCATTGTTGAAAAAATAGTTTTACATCAGACATTCTTATGAGTTCAGTGAACTCATCCGAGTAAAAACCTGACCCACGACTTCAGCTGAATGTTTATCTAATAAAAGGTACCCTCGCCGCCAGATATATTTTCCTTTCTGACCTACCTTTTCGTCTTTTGCTGCAGCTTTTCATCCAGTGTCCCTCCTCCTGGCAGTAACGACAATTGCCAGCTTGTCTTATTTGTGTTAAAAACTCATTTTGTCATTCTTAACTAGGCATACTTAATTATCCTTTAATTTAGATTCTGGGCATGTGTACTCATTACGTAAACAACAATTATTTCCTTCTGCGTTTACTTTGGCAGGTATGGAAGTGCTGTAGGGTAAGCCAAACGGACCAATTTATTAACATCTTGAATTAGTTCAAAGAGTGTCCCCAGACTTTGGTCATTCTCTATTTGTTTTCGAGTTTTGTACAGCAGTGATGGCTTTCTGGGCCCCAAACCTAACCACTAAAGCTGTTTTTGAAATGCGGATTGAGGAACCAGAATATCATCCCTACAGCAGTTCTGTCGATGCATGCACGACTTAAACGTTGCTGACTGTCAAACCTATTTGTCATGTCCTGCTCCTCCCTATCGAATACATTGTTGTTCATAACATTGGGATATCCTGCTCACAGATATCCACTCCTCCGCCTGTCCGGGCAAGAACATGAATCATAATCTCATCTCCGTTTGTACATGATTACGTTGCCTCAGTTTGTTCTAAGAGCGTTAACTTTACAATTCAAACAGTAGCCAAACCAACTAATGTCAAGTCTCTTAGTTCTGTCGAGTTAAAATTAGGTAACTCGGCACAAACTATGATCAACGTATTAACGTATTATTCTGCGTTTCATCACTGTTTTCTTGTTTTGGTACTTTTTCTGAATAAGCACGTCTCCACTTGGAGAACTTATTATAGTTGAATGGGTGTAGTCAAGGACAGTGAGTTGTACCCCCAATGGATACTTTTATTCAGACTTATCCATCATGGAACTGTATATCACTGGAACGTCTCCAAAGTTCTTACTTACCAGTCTGAGCTACTCTTTGTTTTCAACGGGATCTTGGTTGTAAAATTCTGATACCAATTTCGTGACGTGGTCGAGGTCAAATTGTTTATGTACATTTATTTTATGGACAGACAGAGTGCTAATACTTATGTGGTAACTATTCTACGAAATCCAATTTGTTATTTTGAATTCTGTTTTAAATGTTGAGTGTTGTGTGATGTTTCGAGTGCAGACAAGTTTAAGGCATGGGAAATGAAGAAAAAAGACAGGAAAGAATAAGACTGTCAGAAACGTCATTTCTCAGACTTGGCAAACTTCCGTGGACTGTTGTGAGAAATATAATTTACTGTGATTGAGTGCAACTTGGTGTATGCAATGAAAGTGGAGAGAGAGAGAGAGAGAGACAGAGATAGACAGAGAGAGAGACAGAGATAGACAGAGATAGACAGAGAACCTACAGTAATGTGCAAAGTAGTGCCCAAATAACTTTTATTAGAGAGTTACTAAACAGATAGGTTAATGAATAAATTAACTGCAATAAATGTACTAACTTACCTGCAATAACTAATACTTGGGGAAGAATGGTATACAGACCGTTAGATAGACTGAGGTAAAATGCTAATAAAGATATTAAGATGACGCTCCAGTGGCCTACGTGGTTAGAGCGTCTGCCTTGCGGGTGGTTACAGGTTCCATCTCCTGTCGAGTCTTACCAAAGACTTAGAAAAATCGTACTAGCATCTGCATCGCTTGGGCTCAGTATTAAGAGGTCAGAGTTAGGTCTGGTCGGCCTGGTGCAAGGATAACGCGACTGTGTGGGATATGATGCCTCATGACAGAAGCATGTTGCTTCAGTGTTAGAAATCAATGGAAACTACAACACTAAAGACATTGTAGCGATATGAAGGAAAAGTGTTGTAACTAAGTTTAAAAATCCAAATCACAAACAAAGTGCACATTAATTTACAGTCTCTAAGTTAAAGGGAAGAAACTGGAACTTAATGTAACTAAAATGGAACTTGGCGTTAACCTCCCTTGGGCAGCTAGCAATTGAAGCGCTAAGTAGTAGAAAATCCGGGATAGCAATTACATCTGTGATTTTAGACAACACAATAGCCAAGAAAATGGCAAATTTTATGACTCATGATAGCGAGGGTCGGCTGCATAGGACACACTTAACGCAGTGTCTACTAAGCGCCCTTTTCTACCCATTTATATGCATTTGAATTTCGTGCTTGGTAACATAGAATGTATCTAGAACGAACGGCACATATTGGAATGATAATCCATTTGGAAAAAAGACAAGAAAATGAAAGCCAGCATGAACAACCATGCATTATTTAACGTGAAAATGAAGTAGTTTGGTAGGTACTGGTAAGATATGGAATAGAGCATACATATACCCCGGCCGAGTCATACCAAAGACTTACAAAAATGGTACTAACAGCTGCCTCGCTTGGCACTCAGCATTAAGAGGTTAGTATTAGGACTGGTCAGCCTAGTGTCAGGATGATGTGACAGGATGTGACATCATGTTACATGTCTGCGGCATGATGCCCCAGTGCTAGACATCACTATAAACTGCCACACTGCAGATATCGCAGCGATATGACTGAAAAATTGTTAAAGGTACGTTAAAAATCCAAATCACACACACACACACACACACGCACACGCACACAAACTCAATAAGAAACTGTATCAATGGCATATTTAATCTCTGAGAAATGTAATCCGGCGTAAATAATAAGAATGTTACGGCTCGGGAAAATTTTCAGTACATACCGCATTATAGAATTATATAAATACTGAAGAAGATGCCACGTAGATTATGCGGTCACAATTGTATCGCAAACTATTTTAGTAGGAAACCATTAGCCCGGATAATCAGATTTATTTATATGGGGATTTAAAACTTCGAAGGATACTGTGCGAGGCGATTCGTAGTACAAATCTATATAACTGGCTTTCTAATGTATATCCCTTTCTTTTGGAACTGGCAAATATTGGTCTGTTTCAGATAGAGTTGCCGTTAATAATATCGATATTGGAATAAACATTTTAATCTCCATTTTGAAAAACGACCCTCTGGAAAAACTTAATTCAATGTTTTTGTTGTTGTTGTTGTTGTAGGGTTTAACGTCATTTTTCAGCACACGATAGGCTATACATGGCGGCCAGTATTAATGGTGGAGGAAGAACCCGGGAAAACCCCAGAATGAACCACCGACCCACGAGAAGCTACTGGCAAGCTTTCTCACATACCCACATTGGCTGAATCCGAGACTCGAACCTACGCAGACAGAGGTGAGATGGCAGTGATCCATAACGGAGAGCGCATTAGACCACTAGGCCACTCGGGGCCCCGTAAATCAATGTTAAAGTGTCCATATGTTTAAAATTCATGCGACACTCAGGGGGCAATTGAATTTAAGATTAATAAAAGTTATCATGACGATTTAACACTATTAAAAAATGTGATGTTAAAAAGTCTACGAGTTTAAAATTATTGAGATTCTCTGGAGACTAGGAAGCCGTAATATTCATCTTTTCAACATGACATTTCCCATTATGTCTAGGTGTTTTGTTAGGTATTGAAAACATAAATACCACCCTGAGAACAAATGAAATTTAATGCAAAAACTTTACTTTCTAACTGAGACCTCGTTTTTTATCGACTAACACCTAGTTATAGACTGACACACATGTACACTTATTATCTACAACGCGGCTTGGACTGACCAAGAATGACTCGTCTAGTGATCAACACCAAAACTAATTAATCAACAAGCTAACACGCCATCTCACTGATCAATACCTGTACCTATTAATCAACACGCCAATTAGACTGACCAACATCCACTCGTCTAGTGAACAACAACTACATCTAATAACCAATACTGCGTTTGACTGACCAGCAATTATTTATCCACTGACCAACATCTTTATCTACCAACCAACACGGACTTTGGACTGATCAATGCCTACATATACTAAACAAGATGTTGTCTGAATTGATCAACACTTATCTTCTAACTAGCAACGGTTAAACAAAAAGTCATCTGACTGACCAGCGCACTCTTATCGACTTAGCATCATCGACACCTAAAACCAATACATGATTAAGATTAATGTACTATACATACAAAAGTCATTATATACTATCATACATGGAGTTGAGAAGCCTGTAAACATTTCAAGACAATCCGAGACTTTGAAAGGACGCTCAGATATTTCAGAAATGTGATACTACTCATCATTGCCAAATGAAACAACACAAATTCCTCCGTTAACAGATTTGTGTGTTTGAAGTTGTTATCGATCATGATATAGGCTTGTGTTAAATTATCTTCACTCATAATCACATTGTAATTTCAAAATGCTTCACAAAAGTAGATTTTATTTACTGTCATGCCTTTTCAATTTCTTAACTGCATGGGTTCATTGCTGTTTCTACTGATTTACTTGCTTTAAATATCTTTGTTTGATCAAGTTCATGTTTTATTTCTTCTTCCACTTCTGAAATCTGTTTAGTCTTTTCTTTCACTTTCTTTGACATTTTGAGGAACAATGTCGCGTGTCTTAACAATGATAACAGGTATATTTACTTTCGTCTCGGTACCTGGTTTCCCCTGTCTTCGATATTTCTTTCCTCTGACTTTTTGGACATCCTGTAGCCCACTGTCATTTCTCCTAACAGACGTAACAAACATATTCACTTATCGGCGTATTGCAAAGAGTGTATGGTGCTGGACAGTCGTTCGATTACATATTATAGGTATTGGTGAGTGTTGGGTAGTAAGTGCAGATATTGAACGGTTTATTATTTTTAGCAATATTGTGTATTTGTCAATATATAACTAAGTGTTGGTCAGTCATAATGGTCTCTTTGTTAGTAATTGTAGATTGAACATTACATTTCCCTTTGACCCCAGAGTGTCATTTCTGTAGCAAACATTTCATTTCTAGGGACAATGGCAAATTACATAATGTTCGGATCCCTTTGTCTTCAGATGGCAACATTGATTTACACCAATGGGCATTTTCAACATTACATTTCCCATAGGACCAGGTTTGAAACCATTCCTGTGTTACAGAGTTTAAGTGGTATTTCATTATGCTACTATGCACACTTTTAAATTTCCCTTTACCCACACAGTGTCACGTAAATGTTGATTTTAAGATGATTTCAGCATGTACTTTCCATTGTCATCATAGTGTTATTTTCAAAACGTCTATCATAATATTAAATCCAATTGTCCTGAGAGTATTATTATTGTTGACAAGGTAACATATGTTACCCTTGTTGTCTACACACGTCGAAATTGGATATCAATGTCTCAACTTTACTCTATATGTTGTATCTAATCTTCCGTGAAAAAAAGTAAAGTTATTATATACATTATGATTGTAAACAAATAAAGTTAAAATCATAATGACAGCTGATTCCACATGCATAAAAACTGCATCGAAATCTTCATCATTGATCAGATATTTATTACTTTTAATTTCCGATTGATAATTTATCATAAGGATGCCTGACATTGTTTTGAAAATTTTGTTATATTTATTTAATTTAGTTAATGATCATTGAAACAATAAATTAAATAATTACGCATTCTGTGATTTGTATCGAAAGTAAGATTTGTATTATTTGCAGTGTTTAGGATTTCAGGTTATTTATACGCACAAAATCCAATGTATAGTAGGAATTGATGTGGACAGATTATTTGATTATTCATCAGTTGGTGTGCAGCAATCATGGTATTGTGTCAGATTCCAAACACTATTGTTGCGGATTAAGGCGAGATGTTGTTTGTTCTTCGAGTTCGATGACGAGTACATTACAAACTGATCTTGGATTCTGTGTGTACGCGAATGGATATCATAACAATTTGTTCTGTGAACTATCTGTGGCACACGTGACAGTATATGCCATTTCAGTTTGCATGATCAATAATGCACGTGCTGAAGTTCTGTGAGTTTTGCTGATCGCGCTTTTGCACTGCCGCTGCAATTCTCATCCGTTTAAAGTCTCTTGTTTCAGTATGGATGCAACGGCGCAACAGCGCCAGTTGAAGCGCTTCTGCGTGATATCTTCCCATGATTCAGTGCCAATGTTGAAGAGTTTCATTGAAGGAACAGTCGTCAACAAATATGATCTCGAACAGTCACTTTCTGTAACTTCGGTTTCGTATGTAGTCTCATCAGATTAAAGAGGTTGTCATCAGTCCTATATTTAATGTACATTCCAGTGTGATGGAGACATAAGACATCAGAAAGCATGACAGAGAACATCATACTGAAGAGGGATGGGGTCAGCACACAACCTTGCTTGACACCATTTGTAACTTGCGATGGTTCAAATGAGTCGTTGTCATCAACGACGAGAGCGAACATTATCTTTGAAATTGCCGAACAATCAGAAATAATTTCTCTGGGTAACAAAATTTTGCTATGATCGTCCAATGGTCTCCAAGGCTTACTGTGTCGGCCTTTGTCAGGTCGGTGAATCAATGTACATGTGGGAGCTTTGTTCCTAGCATTTCTCGCTGAGCTGAGCAGCTGCAAGCACCATATCCACCATACCCGTGTTGTCTCATTCATTGTTAAAACCCAATTAATCAGCAGACAGGAGATTTTGACCAATGAAATGCACAGTGCGATTCAGTCGAATTTTGACGAGGATTTTGCCAGAAAGGAGATGCTCCATTTGTATTAGTGGTGAATAGTTCCCTGAGCTCACATTCACTGGAATGGTTCAGTCTGCTTCTCTGCCATCTACAAGACTCCGTCTTTGTAAACTTCTGTTGGTAATAATTCGGTTTCTTTGCCATTTGACATTTTTCACAGTTTTAGTAAGTGTTGGGGTAGCAGCAACTGATATGTTGATTTTCAAGTGGAGCAGTAAAACAATTGCCTCCTCGTTAAAACATGATTGTTGATTGAGAAAGTTTAAAAAGATGTTATTTCTGTCTTAAAGTTTATCTTCTTGTCAGTGTGATGTGTGACGCTATCAACACTTATTACTGGAGATGTTCCTGATGAATGTGATCCGTATATTATCTTCAAAGCATCATATAAGCTCCTAATGTCATTTCTGTCAGTTCATCTGCCTTGTTGTTAAGTCTAGCAACTCTCTGAGTTTGCATAAAATAGTGTTATCTTCTAAACAAGCCGTTTTCAGCCAATATTTCTCATTCAGAAGCCTCGGTGTGGTGTTGAATTTGGCAACACCAATTTTGCCAAGGACACCTGATCTTACTTGGTGACCTGTGCAAACTCTAGCAATGAAGACACCAAGAAATGATGAGCTTGTCTGCCTTTGGTATCTCTGCAATAAGCGACTCTATGCGTTCATACAATTCGTCCTTTTCTCGTCTGGTTTGGTCATAGTGGGTACAAAGGCCCAAATGACAATTGTATGACATTGTCCAGACAATGGGAATCGCATTTGCATTGGTTTGTCATTCATTCCCTTTGGGATACTTGTAAGCTTGCTAACTAGATGTTATTTGACGAAAACCTAACACTTGATTAACATTGATCTTCTTTAGTTTGGCCGCTCTCTTAGATGTAGGCGCCTCCAACTTCAGCGAGTGGTCCTTTCTCAGATAGGCCATTTTCACCATGGGCTGCTATTTGCTGAAGCAGATCAATCCTCTTTCAATTAGATCTGTTCTTCTCTCTGGTGTATCTGTTGATGTACTCTCCATTAGTGTGTGTTTTAAGGTAGGATCCCCGTCAAGCGATGTATCATGACCGAAATAAGGTGAATCATGTATTATTTAGAGCACTTTTTCGAGTACCCTCCTCATGCAACGGAAGTAGAAAGGGATGTTCAGACACCGATATGATTTCGAGTTCCACTACTGCTTCGATCCAGTCAAAAGCGACCATATGCCCAGCGCCGTCTTTGTTGAGGTCTACCGTTAATGTTATCAGTTTATCCACAGCCACTTTGCTGCTCGTCCATCGCTACAGGACTTGAAGATATCGATCGTGGGTTGGGAATAATATCATGACTTGCGAGTGAGTTGGATTTAAGTGAGGAAAAGTCTTACAACCTTGTCCAGTCCTCTATGAATCCAGTTACACGACAATGTGGAGACAGCTGGAGATAAACTCGGTATGCACTAGAGGACCGCCAGTTCATACCGCACCTGAGATTGATACCATGCACTCTCTTCCACATTTATTCTGCCATATGGCTTCTCAGCCTTGGGACGACACTACCTACTTCGCCACCTGATCAACAGAACGGGCTTTCCAGAGGGGGTCAGATGTAGCTTGCCAATCTGGGTCATCAGTCATATATAGTACCGTCTAATATTTCTGTGGTTGCAGGCCTGACATGGCGATTACTATAGTACCGAGATACCTGAGATACCTAGTCTAATAGACCCTGATTTAAACAAATGAACTGGAAAAAGGCACATTATCATATCTATCTATCTATCTATCTATCTATATCTATATATATATATATATATATATATATATATATATATATATATATATACCGATTGTTTCCACAACAGATTCTTGGAAAATAAGTACAACAATTGGCTGTCCAAAGCCGACAGTCAACACTTAAAAATTGATATGTAAATTCTTACCTCTGAATTTCAGTCTTGAATGTGTCGATTTGCCAGTAGCAATAAATGTGCAAATGTGACAACAGCCTTGATGAATCATAATGATATAATCCAGAGTGTCCTTGAAAGAATTCTAGATAATTCCAAAATAATGATTTAGCCCTGAAATGAAAGAGTACTTTGTAATTCCAATGAATAACTTAAATAAATAAATCCTCTCAAATCATACCAGAAAAGAACTCAAATCGTTTCCACAAGGACTGATGTCAAATCTATAAAACAAAATAAGAAAACGAGGATGTGGTGCACTTTCAAAATAAATTCTAAAACAAGTTTGCGCCAAGGACTATCTAAATTTCTATAGAAAAAATTAAAAAAGAAACATATACCTTGATCCAAACAAATGTAAGCAACTTATTTTTAAACTTGTACACGATGCCAATAACATGTACTTCCTCTAAAGGTGAAAGGCTTTGTCAAAATGTTTACACTGTCTTAAAGTACAATCTACCGCACAAACAATAATAAAAATTAAATGCACTGTAGTGATATACATAACAATTCGAAAGATATAAAACATAACTGTGACTCAGGACAGACAATGACAGACCTTGCAGCTGTTGTATTGCGCTTCTTTCTTTTTATAAATACATTTACATAGTCTACAATTTCTTTGATAAGAAAGGATGTTGCTGGACTGGATTACTTTTATGTAGCTCTTCTCTCCGCATACCAAGACAATATTCCTGA
Organism: Sinohyriopsis cumingii; assembly: GCA_028554795.2. Taxonomy (NCBI): domain Eukaryota; kingdom Metazoa; phylum Mollusca; class Bivalvia; order Unionida; family Unionidae; genus Sinohyriopsis; species Sinohyriopsis cumingii. Next base: position 70,545,836 of record CM068841.1, on the reverse strand, counting down.
TAGGGCTATATGGTTGATTTTGCCTCCATCTGAACCCTATTTCTTCTACACTTTTCGCCTCCGTCTTTTATCCATAATACTGCAGATTGCCTTTGTCCAGACCTAAAATGAAATGCAGGATTGATAAAGACATCTAGTAGCCTATGACTGGGTGCTTGTCCCCTAAGCTCAGGAAACTTGTTTATGTTTAAACTGAAAGATTGATATATAGATAAATTTAGTCACAGAATGTTAAATAATGTATATCCAATTAGCCGTGATTAAATCAAACCTCATGAATAGCTTTTCTAATCATGACATCTGTTTTTGAGTTTGTGTCTGAATTATACATGTATTTCAAGTTTTAAATACAGGTTCTTGATGTAGACATCATTTTAAAGGCTACACATCATGTTTTCTCATTACACGCCTTATGTGTCAATGTCAGACTCGGTTTGTAAATAATAATAAATAGTTAAAAGTGGAGAGGCTCTGTTCAAAGACTATAATGTATACTATGTTATCATATATGTCTTGCATTGCGATGCAGATATATGCGTTGTACAACATAAAACTGTTAAATGGGATTTCTAGTACAGAGAGCATCGTATATACATGGGTGAGGAATATTTAAACTCTACTTAAGGGTCAGAAGGTGCGAGTCAACTGAAACTTTGTCGAATTAATGCCAAAGATTGGGTTTTCCCGAATCCACGTCAATGCATATATTTAAGCAATGTAATAGTCTTTTAAGGGGATTTCGGACTCAAAACCGTACTTTTGTACTTGGACGACAGCATGACTTTTTACCACCACCCCATCATCTCCCCTGGTTAGTCTAAACGTAATCAAAAATAATTTTGTTAAGGCATTGATTACCATCCTGGGATCATCATGGAAATTCTCATCGTCGTCGAAAGAAATAGGGATGATCCAGAAACACCCCTTATATAAGCTACTGCGATTTATATTATATTTTTTATACAAAAGTTTGCTTAAACCTAACATTAACACAAGCTTTACTTTAACTGTAACAACCAAGCCAAAACGTCCACCTTGGTGAAGTCAACTTTGACAGACCTTTTACAACCTAACGCGAATAATAATAATAATGATGATGATGATGATGATGATGATGACTTTGTATAGCGCCTAATCTTCAGAAGCCCTAAGCGCATTTCAACATTAGACAACACATAAAACATATAAAAAACAATAATGATATGATTACAAAAAGCAAACACAATGAAACTAGAAAACATAGAACATGTTGAAAATATTTAAGGTATGAAACATTATTAGGTCATTAAGTTTGTTCTTGCAGTTTAAATATGTGAGTTTTAATAGCACTCTTGAATGAGATCACTTTGTCTTTGTGTCTAAGTTCAGTGGGCAATTCGTTCCAGGTTGCTGGGCCCTGGTATGCAAAAGAACGTTGTCCATATGACTTCGTTTTCATAGTGGGAATAATGAGTATAAGTAGTGAAGGGGGGGAGATTAGCGTCAATGGGAATTAGCATTAAAAACACCCCTGGGTTAGATTAGCGTCAAGGGAAATTTAACATGGAGAAAAATCGTGGGTCACATTAGCGTCAAGGGAAATTAACATGGAGAAAAATCGTGGGTCAGTTTAGCGTCAAGGGAATTTAAACAGGGTGGGCCTTTATAGCGTCAAGGGAAATTGAACATGGGATTTTTTTTTTAAATTTTTTTTTTTTTTAAAAGGGGTAGGCAATTGAAAGGCTATCTCTTTTCGAGAAATATGGCTGGCCCTGAAAAGGACCTTTGGGTTTCTTCTTCTTCTAACTCCTTAACTTCTTCCACCAACTCCTCACTTTTTCCATTATTCCTTTCTTCTTCTTTTTCTCCTCTGGCATCCAGTCTGGATGGCCCAAGGCTCTAAACTTTTCCTGGACTTTGATCCAATTCTGATTTAGCCTATCAAAATCAGCCTGTTTCTTTTTGTTTTCCTATCTTTTCTTTCTTTATACCATCTCTCTTTAATCTTCTTTACCTCTACCTCCATCACTTTTCTCATCAACCCCTCTCCTTTCCTAAGTCTTTCCTGACCTCTCTCCACATAAGAGCACTCTGTCCCATGTGACATTTTTTCAAGAAAGCACCTGACTTTGCTTGCATTGTCAAGTGCTTCCTTTAGGCTTCCCACTCTGACATAGGTTGGATTTATCATACCTCTCAATCTCTTTTCCTCCTCTTCTATCATTCCTGCTATCAGTTCTTTGGCTATGTTTAGACATTTAGCGTAGTCCAGGTACTCTGCTATCTTCCATTCGTTTTCTAGTCTCTCCACTACATAGATACCATCTATTATCCTGTTGTATATATGTACCAAATTGTTAAACAAGTCACTTGCAACCACCATCTTCGTTTTTATTATTCCGTAGAATGGTTCTAATGACGAACGTGGTGGGTTCTTATAGTGAAAGCGCGGACGTGATGGAAAACATCCCCCTAAGAACATAAAATTGATCTTACCTACATCATAACCTAACAACGCGCGGACGTGAAGGAAAACATCCCCCATACTTTCTCATTTCATATAATATAACCCTAACTATACTCTTCACATACGCTAAGAAACCCATAATCTACTATTCACACAAACATACCTGAGCTCTTACAAACACAAACACACAAACACACAAACACATACCCTCACATTTTTTTAAAAAGAGTTAGTGTTTATATTCACACTACTCTACCTACACACATTGGCAAATTAATAGTTATTTCTTTTCTAGAGTATTGGGTAGCCCTGAAAAGGGCTGTTTGTTTTTGAACTCCAGATGCACCTATCTAATGATTGCACCTTCCTGGCCTGGCGCCGCACACGCATCTTCTTCCCCAGTCTCCTTTCACCTTTCTTCTGGGGAACGAAGAGGGAGGATGATTCGCTTCAGCACCCCAATCCTCTGTCTCGGGAATATTGAACGACATCATCTCTTTTCTTTTCTTTTCCTCCTCTTCCCTCTGTCTTCTCTCCTCCTCTTCCTTCTTTATTCTTTCTTCTTCTATTATAGCCTCCGCAGCCAGTTCATTTACCAGGCGCCTGACATATTCCAGATGTATCTGGAGTTCAAGAAGTTTGCTTATTCTGCTCCTATTCATTCTTGTGTTGATCAATCAACAAGGGTAGCTAGACTGCCGAGCGAGTTTCAATTTATACTGAAAGCGCGGACGTGATGGAAAACATCCCCCTAAAAACATACAATTGATCTTACCTAGATCATAACTCGAAAAACAACAACGCGCGGACCTAAAAGAAACACTCTCACTTTTTTATGCTACCCATCACTATTTTAAAATTTTTTATAAATCACTTCAATAGACTATCCACATACGCAAAGCAATCCAATCTAACCCCAAATATACACCTCAAACACCAAAAAAAGACATCATTTTAATCTACTATCCATACCAACTTACTTAACCACTTACAAACACAAACACACAAACACATACCCTCACATTTTTTAATAAAGAGTTAGTGTTTATATTCACACTACTCTACCTACACACATTGGCAAATCGATGGTTATTTCTTTTCTAGAGTATTGGGGTAGCCCTGAAAAGGGCTGTTTTTTTTTGTTTGCTATGGCATTCTTTTTTTAGTTTCTAAGAATGCGATGTCCTCTGAGGATCGACTTTCTGGCAATAGGCCTGCTTCTTCGGAAAGAGAAGAAGAACTCTTTGGTGTCGATACGACAATCGACAAAGCCTCTGTCTGCTTCAGGTTGCTGTTGCTGCTGTTGCTGCTGTTGCTGCTGTCTCTGAAGTCTGTACTTCTCTGTCCATTCTTCTTTTTCCCTGTTCATTTCTTCTCTGAAGAGCTCTTCTATCAGGTCTTCAGTGATTTTTAACATTCTCACATTCTCTATTTCTTCTGGCTTTGGTATCAGACTGTGTCTGACCCTATGCAAATTCACGTAGGCTTCGTTGAGCTTAGCTTGTTTGGAGCACATCTTCTTAGGAGGATGAGTCCACAATGGATGGTTAGACTGGAAACAACCCGGGTTCTTAAAGTCAAAGTGCGGACGTGAAGGAAAACATCCCCCACACGGTTTTCGAGCCGCAACGTTCAGTGAGTGTCATGAGAGGGATAGTAAGAAATGAAAGAGCATCAATCCAACTTTCTTATAGCTAAACAAAAGACAAAGGCATTTTTTTCAAAACACAACATTTTTTTTATTCAAAAATCACTTAACACTAAACAACAACTCTAACATTTTTAACAATAATCCAACATTATAACATCAAACAATTTTTTTAAAACATCTAAAATTTTTCTTCAAATGCAATCTATTTTAAACAGGGCTGACAACGTTGTGAATGAAATTGTGATTTCCACTGTTGGAAATCATTAGGCCATTGATGGACACTACGTTTCCTAGCTTGAGACAAAAGATAAGCATAATGGTCACAAAACCATCGATCTACTTTCACATCGTTTCTAGCAGAAGAACGAGGATCAAAATGAGTCACTAAATGTTCTAAGGAATAGCCTAGGCGGCGATGATGCAGAAAATACACACAGTACTGTCCACACACCAAGGAATCTGTGCCTTGTAATTTCACGTTATTGAATCGGGTGGTTTGAGCATTTCTTCTCATAAAGTCGATGATATCGTCTTCCAAAGGGGGCAATCCGTACGAATCGAAATATTCCACACATCCTTCTTGAGGAAAGTAGACGGCTACCCAGTGGGTTCCTGGGAGATGACTGTCGTCCGTGTTGATCACGTAAGCTAGATGGTCTTGAGGTTTGCGATGAGGGAGTTCATCTTTAGCACAGACGACAGGATTCCAAGAAGCCGTATACGAACTGTGGTTCAAAAGGTAATAAAGTTCCCAGGTATCCATTGATTTGTGTGTGTTTTTTTCTTCTTCACAGGTAATAATAAGTCGTCAATTCGATCCTGACTTTTTGCTTGAAAATGTCTGACAAATAACCGTTTCTTCGTTCTGTTTCCTCACTCTGATTCAGGAGAGCTTCGATACGATGGATCTCTTGAGTGGTTAATGGTGGACAAGAATGTTCACGCAAGTCTTTATACCACTGATGCAACACGTCTTTGTCCGAGATGAGACTCCAAGCTTCGTCTAGATACTCGTCCAATTTTTCTTCTTGACTTAACATTAGGCATTTATCGTGTTTAATTTGACTGGGATGATCGCTTTGACATCCATAACAATTTTTCTTGATCAATTCCGTCATTTTATCGACCAAGTGTTTGGCAAAACAGCAGACTAAATGGGCTTCTTGTTCTGGCCATCTCGACTTCATCATGATATCTTCTTCGTCTTTATCTTGAGATTCTTCTGCTTCCACGGTCTCCTCACATTCCATCTCCAAAGTTTCTCCACTAGGTAAAGAGGGATAACAGTCTTCCATAGCTTCTAATAATCTAGAATGACTTCTCTCAAACTGTTGATTTCTATGGTATTATCGAATTCTGCATACAGGATGACGTTCACTGTCTTGTCCAGTTTATCTGCAAACTGAAGTTCCACACGAATCTGGCCTGATTTTATAGGGTGAAAATGTCCCTCGTCGCTGCCTTGATCTGGAGTGAAATCAAAAGCCCACAAAGCGTAGCCTCCTGCGTAATCGTTGTACGTAATGCCGTGACTGGTGTTGGTTCCTAACTGACCGGTGGCTTCGTACAGGGACAAGTACGATCTCAAGTAATTGTTCTTGGTAAAGTCAGGTTCGAAAGGTCGGGTACACAAGGTTTTGCTATCGCGACTGACTTCGATTTTCTTCACGTTGAAGTGTTGAAAGTTGAAAGGATTTTGAGCGAAGGCTCCGTTGAAGGCTTCATTCTCAACCATACCAAGGATCAAACGTTTGGGTAACTGTCCTTGGAACAGATGATCTTCGATCATGGAATGATGTCCAACGGGAATGGTGAACGTTTTCACTTCCACCCTTCGTATGGGATACTTGGCGGTCGTTCTGCTCAACGTTTGACTGATGTCGTTTCCCACTTTAGGTAACACTTCCACGCGTCGTACGTAGAGTTTGGCCTCCTCGATTTTGCTTTTAGGAGTGGCATTCTTAGTAGCAGCCTCATCAGCCAACAAATGGAAAGCGGCACTGCTGCGATTCAGTCTCAAGCGGACATTGACTCCGTTTAGCAAATATTTCTCTTGCAACCACATGTCCAGATGTAAACGATCCATCAGTTCTAAACTCTTTCCATCTTTGATTCTGCTTCGTCTTTCCCCAAAGCCGTCATTGTCATTTGCGTCACCTATCTTAAACTGGGTCGCTTCGTCAGGTTCCCATACCACACAAGCATTGAGATGGGTATCCTTGGCATCTATTCCGTACGTCAAAAGGTTTTCCAGGTAGGCACGGTAAGGGTACGTATCCATGCTGCTGCTGACCAGTTTGTTGTTCAAGTACAAATCCACTCCACTAAACAAGGAATGCATGAAATTGTTGAAAGGAGCTATAATCTCATCGCTTACTTCACCATTATCCTTATCTAGAACTTTGACTTTCAAGTACAAGTAACTGCTATTCAGATCGATGTAATCTTCGGGCTGTCCCTTGATTTCAAACTCGATGGGAGCGGAATCGGTCAGTGAGGAGACGGGGTGAAATTCCACCCATTGGGATTCTTGCATGGTCATCATCGTGGGGGGCATGGCAAACAGATCCAGTTCCGTCTTGGAACAGGCGCAAGATTCTCGGTGCATCATTTTTTCTCTGTGTTTCAATAATCGAAAACGTCTAAGTCTCGAACGGTTCTTCTTTTCTTGGCCTTGAAGTCTGGTGAAAGGGTGTTTTCTTCGTCGTCTCTTTCTGCCTTGTCCTTGCTGAATGCCTGATTCGGTAGCGTGCAGGGCATTTATAGGTGTGTCTCGTCGTCCCAAAATGTCTTTGCCCGTTTGCAGCAAGACATTTTTGCCAGCCCTCATGAAGGCTTCTTTAGGGTTTTGTTTGTCAATGATGACATTTTGGAGAAATTCTTTGCCTTGTGTCAGTGCCGCATCTTTCAAGGCGTGCAATCCGCGTGTCACCATCGGTTTCAACACCGGGGCCACCGAACGAAAGGCCGATTTTAACATATCTCCTAAACCGTGTCCTCGCTGTCGAGCAACCCCTCGGTACACTGGATACATGACTTACTTACGAATCGTGAGAAAACCGTTTTCGAAAATGGAGTTTCACCGTGACTTTTCCTTTGGTGAATGGAATATTTTGTCCCAAATCTCCTTTTATAGCAATGTTGACCGTGTCCAAATACGACTTGCTGACGGGTAAATAGTGAGGATTTACAAATTCGCGGTGGACGTGGTAAGTGTTTCCACCTTCCTCGTCAGCGTTCGTGGCAGAATCCACTTTGAAAGGAATGACACGCAGTAACGGTACGGAGGTGTGTCCCACCACGTTGTACTCCACCACATCGGAGTACACGAACATCAAATTCAGTCCTTGGTTCAGTTCTACCGGGGCACGAAATAACTTGCTGAAAGACTCGTTGTCGTAAACGATGGGTAATTCGTTTTTCTTCATTATGGCCATTCTCATGTCCATGTCTCCGCCCAACATGTCAAACAATTCAGGACAAAATAAAATGGACAGGATTTTACTCACGTCAAATTTCATCAAGAAGCGACGAGCTGTTTTGTGGTATTCCATGGTGACACTTTTTTTGGCACTTTCCAAAGCATTCAGAAACACGACATTAAACCTGGAGGTAATGGTGCTCACCAAATGTTGACCACTAAAAGAATAGCCTGGGGGAATGAACAAGTGATAGGTGGTCCACTTTAGATTTGGTGTACGGGTTTTCTTGTCATATTTGCTATGGGTATCCATCCACTGTTGCGCTTGCTCGTCATGAACTTCCACATCAAAAACATTTTGATTGGGAAGGACATTGAGGACTTGGGTCGGGTGAATGATTTCCACTAAAGCCACTTCCCAATGGGCTTCGTGATCTAAGGGGATGGCTTGAGGTAATTTAGCCGTGTAAGAGCACAACGTGTTGTGGGGAAACACCTCCATGGAACTGTCACTGGGTAAGGTTAAGTAAAATTGGTTTTGGTGACTCATAATTCCAGAGTTCTGTGGCTGTCCGAGGGGATATTACTGGACGTCAGAGGCGTGTCTCCGCCCAAAATGGGGTTCTGATTGTGGTTGGAGTGGTGACTGACACTGGCACTGGACACAAGGTTCCCGTTCGAGGAGAATTTCAGGGAGGGATTAGGAAGCAGGTAACCGATGCAACTGCTCAATAAAATGGTCCACAATTGTTTGTCTCCTTGTTGCAAACTCAAATTGGCGATGGCTGCCCCGATGACACAATACACCACGAAGATTTGGCAAAAAAAGACGATTTGCATTTTAGGCACACGTTCTCCACACCACACCCACAAGGGTTGTTTTTGTAAATCTTGCACAGAAGAACTAGGTGAAGAAGGAGTGGTCGACGTAGCTGCGTCTGCTGTGTGAAAGGGCATGATGGTCACTTCTTTTTATAGTCGATGACTTGCGAAGCGTCGATCCAAGAATCAAAACTGGGCGGATATCCTTTCCAAAGTACTTTGACTTCTTTGACACGTCGTTTGCCCACTTTACGGGTTCTGCGTTCGAGAATGCTTTCGATGTCGTACACGTCGTCTTCTTTTTTGGTCACACGTTGTAACTCGGGTAAATAAAACGTTCCTTTGAGCACTTCTCCGTTCATGTCTTCCAATTTATAGACGGCAGGATGACGGCCATGCACTCGTCCAGTGACGCAAAACAATTCGGTCGTCCAGTTAGGTAAGTAATCTTTGTCGAAAGTGCGTTTGGTTTTGCCAATGCGCACCCAATCTCCTACGGCCAACTCTCCACTTTTCTTGGGGACAGCCCTCGTCGGGGACGTACCGAACAGGCGCTCAAACACCAACACTTCGTTGTCGGGAGTCACGTCTTGCGGGGCACGTCCGATGCTTCGATGGTAAGATTGGTTGTACGCTTGCACCAGGTGCGGTAAGATGTCGATGTACTTCAGAGTGTGGTGATGCGTAAAACATTTCCACATGCGTTCTTTCAAAGTGCGTTGAAAACGTTCCACGATGCTGGCTTTGGTTTCGGGATTCTCGGTGGTTCAAAAATGAATCTCACGTTTCTTTAATTCTTTTTGGAAAGCTTGGTTCAGAAATTCGGTGCCTTTGTCCGTTTGCCATCGAAGAGGGTGACGACCGCTTTGTTTCAACAGCCGTTGCAGGGCTCGCACTAACTCGCTGCTGGATTTGGAAGTCAAGGGCACGACCCAGGCAAATTTGGAAAAGACGTCGATGACACAAAACAAATATTTGTAGCCACGATTGTAGCTGGCCAAATGAGAGACATCGGCTAAATCGGCTTGCCATTGATGATCGATGCCTTCCACTCGGGTGCGACTTCTGGCAAACTTGCGTCGAATGGGTTTGTGTAAAGTGTAGGTAGCTTGTTCTTGTAATCATCGTTGCACTTGAGGTAAACGGAGACTTTTCAGTCGCGTTTTGGCAGCACGATACAATTTTTGAACTCCTGCGTAACCTGCAGGATGGGAGGGATCGTAGTAAATGCTGGCTAAGACTTTTTCCATTTTTTTGTGTTGGTTGGTGTGTTAATAAGACACCCACTCTTGGAGGATGCTACTCTTTTTCTCTTGGGGTATTTTCTTGGATTGCAATGCTTTGCGTGTGCGGCCAGCAATAGGTGTCGAAGAGGAGAAGGATGTCTGAGCGGGGGATATTGGTTCTTGTTTCACTTCTGTCTTCACTTCTGTCTTCACTTTCTTTTTCTCTTGTGAGGAAGAAGGGGTGGCCATCATCTTTTTAATCCATCCAATTCTGGAGGTAGGTGGTGTTGTTAACTTGCGTACTTTTTCTGGTGGAGTTTGAAACCCTTCCTCTTCTTCTCCTTTTTCTGTCTTGGTCACGGGTACTGGTGGTACTGGTACTGGTACTGGTGATGGTGCTGGACTTTTCATCAAGATCTTAAAATCTTTCAGAGTGGGTAGAGCTGTTTCGTCTAAAGGTTTCTGGTGAAAGAGTTGCAGTCGTTGCAAGAGTTGACCGTACTTTTGCGATTTTTCTGTTTCGGACGAATCTTGGCGATCCATCAAGGACTGCAATTCGTGTTGTAACTGGGACATCTCGCTCAAATGGGGGTTGGGAGGTAAATGCGGGGTGTGTTGTTCTTGCCACCGATGGTATTCCATCCATCGTTTGTAAGGCACTAAAGCTAGTTTTCGTCCTTCCATGGGGTTGTGAGGGGTCGATTCTGAGATCTTGGAACTTCCGAAGGCCTTTTTATCTTGCTCCCACCAGTCCTCCCAACATGGTTTCCAAGACTCCTTTCAGTATGGGACCTAACAAGAGAGGCAAAATGCCTCCACGTTGGACCAACATCTTCTTTTTTTGACGAATGGGAATTTTCTTTCGAACCATTTGGCGAAGAACGTGACGATGCTTGCTTAAGCATTGTTTCTGGTGTTTGGACAAAGGGATTGTGCCTTTCAAAACGTTCAAACAACATTCGCACACGGTATCGATGATCTCTTTGGAGGCCGTTTGAATGAGTTTTTTTCGTAGAGGTGGAGAAGCTTTGGACAGGACAGATAACATGTCCCCATGTTTGGCTAAACGTGGTGGCAGTCCTTTCCTTTTCTTTCCTTGGGGTTTTCTGGAGGGTGACATCTTTGAGTCTTCAGGAGCACCAAAAAAACACTGATACCCTACTCGGTCACAGGCCTTTTTAATACTGGAACGCGTCGCCAATGATTGTCTTTACGGCGTATTAGTTTGAGGACAGGCATGACACGTCGTGCAGGGGTACGTAAAGGACTAAATCGAGCCAGTTCTTGCTTGGACAAATCCAGTAAACTTTGTAACATGCCCGATCTTTCATGGACTTTGATTTTGGGAGAAGGTACTTTGTGAGCAGCAGCCACTGCCGCTAAATTGGAAGGTCCTGCCACTGGGGAAGTTCTTTTGGGGGTCATCAACGGAGAAGTTCTTGGTGTGATCAACGTCTCCAAGTACTCTTCAGTTCCTGGTGACATCAACAGAGAAGTGGACAAACGTGAGGCTGCCGGAGACGCTGTGGTGGCAGGTTGTGGTTTGCGAGTGTAAGGTTGCGTCCTGGCCGAAGTGCCTCTCTTGCGACTAGTTTTCTTCTGTGGACTTTTCTTTTTCTTGGGGCTTCTTTTCTTTTTCCGGGGTGGTGTCTGGTAAGAGGAGGGTCCCGCCACTGGAGAAGTTCTTCTCTTTGGGGACCTGGTCTTTTTCTTTTTCTTCTTGGGGCTTCGTTGGACTTTTGTCTTGGGGATAACTTTGGGGGCATTAGGATCCCATCTTAAGAGTGAGCGAATGATGACCCCTCCTAGAGTACCGCTCCCTCCAGGTTTCAAAATGATTTGTTTTTTGGTTTGAGTGTCGATGCGGGGATCGGCCAGTTGGACCAATGCGACTTTGTTTCGATCGAAAAAGCGTTTGGTTTGATGAGGAATCTGAATGATTCCTTGGAGTATTTGACGTGCCGTCACCGTGAACCATCGTAAGACTTCTTTGAGACTAGCTTCTAAGACACGAGCTCGTGTTTGTGGATTTTTTTCTCGACTGATGCCATACAAGGCACGAATCAATTTGACGGGAAGATGCGACTGAAGGGACGTCATGTTCACACTGTGTGAGACAGACGATAAAGGGTCTGAGGTTTTTATAGATTTTTTGATGGGGAGTGAAATGAAGTCGAGGACGGAGACGTGTACAGGACAGGCCCTCCGTCTTGGCACCAGTGGTGAAACAAGTGGGTACGAAATCGCAAATCCTCGGGAGTCGTAGGTTTCAAATCGACGAGTAAATAGGCGTGTGGCGTTTGAGTGGCATCGTCGTACGCCTGAGTCAGCCAAGGTGTTCCTAACTGTTTGGCTAAGACTTGCACTTGCGGTTTATCTCGAGGGCTTTTAAACAAGACCACGTAATGCGCATTGAGACTGATGGTGCGATGGGCTTTACTTTGTTGAAACAAATTTTGGGTGATGTAAACGACACTGGCATTACGATGATGCCCTTTGCGCGTGAACCACAGTTTAATTTCTTCTTCGTCTTCTCCTAACATGTCGTCGAAAATGACCAAATGGGTTAGACGGGAGTCAGAGACGATGCCGTCGCCTTCTTTAGGAATGCCTTCCACAAACACGATGGAATCGCCTTGACTTTCTCGCAAGAGGCTGTACGCCGATTGCCACTCTTTGTAACACCACACGATCCGTTGAGGTGGTCGATCGATCAAATGATGTTTATGTTCGATCAAACGTTTGACGAATTCGGTTTTGCCTGAACCGCTAGGTCCAGCAATGAGCATGTTAAAGGGATGGCGAAGATACAAAGCCTCCCAACTGGCACGATCTAAGTGTTCGTCGATGACTTTGACAGTAAAGGAAGAGGGAGCAGAGACAGCAGAGGTAGCCATGGTGTGAGAAATGTCACTTGTGACACGAAAACAAACAAGACAAGAGTTTATATACTTTTTTCAGAACACGTTTATTGAATGTTTTTTTCAAACATGAATACGAAAGACAAAAATACATAAAAGCCAAAGGCTTAAGTACAAGAATAAAAGGCACATGATAACTATGAACGTGGAATAAACACAAGTGTCTGTACAACATGTTTTGGGTAATGTTCTAACCAGTTCTATAGTAGGGGGTAAGGTCACACAAGTGTCCTCCCGAAAGGGTCTTTCAGGCCTGTCCACGACAATCCTGTCCTGGGTGACGGGTTCTTCTGGCACCGTCACTAACACGGGTTGAAAAGTAACTTTTTTCCTTGAACAACTCTCATGCATACTGGGCCACTTCTTGAGTCCAAGCCTCAAAACCCCATTCTTTCCAGGCACGGACATGTGTCCAATGGGGATGTAAGTCACAAGCTACACACACATCGTCATACACGTCTTGGGTCGCTAAAAGTTGACGAATCTTTTCTTCCTGTTGAGGTCGAGAAGTATCCAGATGAAAACGCAAGGCTTTGAGCAAAAGGAGTTTTTCGTGACCATTTAAGGCCATTGAGGTGGTAAGTACTGATCGTAAAGAGTCCACAAAGAATCGGCTGGTAAACGAAATCCCAGAAAACAAGTCACTAAGACACACACCACTTGTCCGAAATTGAATGGATAAAGTTCTTGTAATAATCGATGGTAATGATCCACGGTTTGAATATGGTCATTGAGTTCCTTCCACGGAATCTGTTGAATGATATGTGACATAATCCGTAGCATGGCAACTTGATTTTATAGTGTCTTTGTTTCGGAAGCAATAAAGGTAATTTCTAACCAAACACGTTTGTTCTCCAGTAGGGAATTTAAATGTTACATACTGTAATAGAAACGTCAGAGTTTGTCTAGAGGTTTCGTCTTTTTCTAAGCAGATTCCATGTAACAAATGTTGGTAATCCTTTAACTCGTCTTCCTCAATACGTTGCAGTAAGTGAATCTCCAAGTAACCGAAATTACGAACGTCTGGTCCATCCTCATCCATAAACTGAAAGTGTTCAACAAGGTCTGACCACTGAAAAAATTTCTGACGAATCAGTCCTCTTATACCATTCAGGTACCAGTGGTTAAAGATCTGGTGACGTAACGGATGCAATTGTTCTTTACGTTTCACTTGCATTTTCACCAGCTCTCGGTAAATCCTTTCTCGCAACTCCTCAGGCAAGCCCAAAATGTTCTCTTGTAAAGTATCCATAAGTATATACACTGTTTTTGGAATCGTTGGGTGGTGGCCAATAGCCTCGTTTACCTTTGTGCCTAATGTAATATCCACTCATAATCAGTCTTCTTGTACTTTGGAACATAGCATAATTTAAAACCGGACGAATCACTTTGAGTTTGCGTTTCACTTGTATTTTGATCAGTTCTCGGTAAATGCGTTCTCTCAACTCCACAGGCAAAGCACGAATGTTCTCTAGCAAAGTATCCATGAATAGGTCATACTAAATCCTCTTTGGTCTGACACAAGAAATGTACTCTTTGCACAAACATGGTTTTACTTCAGTGTCGAATTTAAATCGTTGAGTCACTAATCTACACATTATAATTCGTTCAGAAGTTTCCTCTTTCACTAAGTTGACATTGTGTTGAAGATGTTGGTAATTCGTTAACTCTTCCTCTGGAATTCGATGCAGTACGTTTACAATGATGTAGGTAGAATCGTCCATACCAAACCAATCCTTTTTAAAACTAGAGGATCGTTGATCAATGTCTGTCCGATGGAACACTTTCAATTGAATCAATCCTTGTATAGCCTTCAGGTACCAGTGGTTCAAACACCGGTGACGTAACGGATGCAATTGTTTTTTACGTTTCACTTGTATTTTAACCAGTTCTCGATAAATGCGTTCTCTCAACTCCACAGGCAAAGCACGAATGTTCTCTTGTAAAGTATCCATGAACAGATTATTATGGTAAGAAGTTACTTCAATGTCTCGGTCCCACTAAGGGTAAGTAATGACAATTCGGTGACCATCGAGCATGTTCTACGTAGGCTGAATCTTGCGGTTCCCAGTAATGAAGTGACACACCGCAACTGAAGCACTTGACTTTATCTCCTTCGCTCAAGTAGAAAAATCCGGCTCTGGCTAATTCTTCGGGGGTCGGTCCTCCCAGATACTTAGGCCATTTTCCTTTGAACGATTGAAGACGATTTTCAAAGTCGCAGTATTCCGACAAACGCACAGGAAACGAATATTCGTCTTTCACAGGTTCGTTTCGATGAGGGTTGAGTGACATGGGCAGGAGTTTGCTCAGGGCTGGATGACATCCGTAGGGGGGTAGACGTGAAGGTGAACATTCCCCTTTAAAACGAAACCCAGTAAAATGTCCAAGAGGACGAGCGGCATCACTTTCGCATCCCACAGGTTTGACACGCACAGCATCACTTTCCATGATAGGGGTAGGGACACTAAAGTTCCCATGATGCTTTACGCCATCGCTCAGGTCACAACGTACAGCATCGTACCCATCGCAAGGCTCACAATCGCATTCTACTTCCGAAGCCTCACACTTGAATTGTGCCTTTCTAAACAACTTGTTCTGTGTTTCTCTGAAAGTATTCATCTTGTTCGCTCGGTCTTGGTAGTCCCAATGAACTATCGATCTTGCCTAGGGTTCCTTTTTATATACAGACCAATACCGACGTGACCGTACGGTAAGGTGAAATGATTGGGAAGTCGCACTCGCTTCTGGTACACGATTTGATAGACTTTTTCCAAGGGTCGACTGACGATGTGGTGAGTGGGTAAACGTATAATCTTGTTCGGCTGGTAGGTGGTCACTTTAAAGTTTGCATCCTCTCCCGACTGCAATGCTTCTTTCAATACGCCAAAATTGACCACACGACTGGTACGATAATTCAGAGTCAATCCTTTCACTTTGCACGTCGTGTGCACTTCTCCTTGTTTGTCCCGGTATTCGTAGCCGTAATTTTTGGGACCGCCACTGACGAAACTTAGAATCTTGTCGTCGGGATGCTCGTCTGTCCAGGCTCCTAAACGGTCTCCTTCGATGTCAGGGTGATGTTGAATCGGGTGATGGATGTAAATGCAACTGTCCGTGTCAAAGTACAGGACGCGTTCCCCTAACAGTTCTAAAGCTTCGTGCAATTTTAAGCGAGCATGGGCTGTCACGTAAGCCGCAATAATGACGTTTCCAAAAGGGTCGTCTTGTACAAAGTCCAGATCTTCTTCGTAATTGACCAAGATCAAATTCTCTCGAAAGACGTCCACGTGTTTCATGTATTTGGTTTTGTCGTGAATCATCTGGAAGTAGCGGGAAGGTTCTGTCAAATATTCCGTCTTGGGTAAACATGGGGGTTGTGCCATTTTACCCCACAAGCAATTTAACATCACTTTGGCAAACGATCGCCTGCCTTCGTTTTTCTCGATGTGGTCTAAAGAGATGCCTTCTTGCTCGTAGTATTTCTCTTTGAATTTTATTTGGTCTTCGGGAGTGTGACACCAGGAAGGATAGCCGCTGGCTTCTTGCTTCAGTTTCAAAAAGGCATCCACGTAGTCTGCGAAAATGCCTTTCTGAGTAGGGTCACCCTTGCCGTATTGTTGTGTCTTGGGAAAGTGGCAAATTTCGTACACTTCTAACAGTTGGTATCCCATGTCCAGAGCTTTGAACAATTCTACGCTGACCCAGGTTCCCGTCAAGGCCCGTTCTTCCTGGCTGTGCTGACAAGGCTGATCTTGGTTGCACGTTTCGGCACAAGTACGGCACAAGGGAAACATCAGTTTGCCTTGACAATGGTGAGGTAAGACGGGATGGTATAGGTTCGTGGGAGGCAAAACTTTGCACTTGATCAAGCCTTCGTATTGTCGAATGTTTTTCAGGTCGATGTGTTCCGTCAGCAATTGCGGGTGCCCTACAGGAAAGCGGCAATATTTGCACACGTAGGGATACAGCGAACACACTTCCAAGTATTTGATTTCTTCTCCTTTCTCTTCGTCGGCTTGGTACAGCAAACAGGTGGCATTGGTCCTTCCTCCGTACAAACTATCTCTCGGGTTCAGCGGGTCCATGAACTGGTAACTTTCCACGAGGCGTTTAAACTCGGGATCGGTTTTCAAACGGTGATCGTACTCGTGTTCCCACATTTCCACCACTTGGTATCCTTCCTGTTCTAACTTTAGGCGTCGCTGACAAGTGTCCTGGTACAAGTCTTCCATGGTTCGTTGCAAAAACTGATTTTTAGTGCCACGGTCAGGGTAACAGACGGGACATCCGTGAAATAAGCAACCGTTAAACTCGTACACGATCTTGGGGTTTTCTAAGTCCCAGCCATCGACCGAATACGTTCCGATGGTCTTTTCGCCCCCTCCATTGCGGGCATGCTGAATCCACTTGTCTTCCTTGTCGCACAAGTAATGTAACCAACGTAGGGCTTTGACCGAGTATTGACGCTTGACATAGTGGGTCGTTTGAGGGCTGATGACAGCCACCGTGTTTTCAGGCATGAATCGTTGTCGATACACTAAGGAACACGCTTTGGCAATGGTGCAAGCTTCTTTCAAAGGATCGACCCCTCCGTGTTCCATGAACAGTTCTCGAAATTTTCCACAGCAACGCCGTAAAATGTCCACGTCGGAACGACAATACTTTAGCATTTCTTCCTGAAAGTCGAAAGGGTCCGAGGCGTGAGCCTGGTACCAAACGTAGAAAGCTTCTCGTTGTTCGGTACGCATGTTGTCGGGGTCGTAATAGTGAGCCTCAGGTAAATGGGGTAGAACGGCGTGTTGATTGGCTTCCGTATTGAAAAAGTGTGGAAAGTACCCTTTAGCCATTTCTGTCATTCCAAACGTTTTAGGCATTCGGCTCAAAGGCATGGCCAAGTAACTCATCGAATCTTTAAACTGTACTTGTCCCACTTGCATGAAAATGATTTTGGCTCCGTTCAAAGTGACTTTAGGACGCTCGGTGCCTTGTTTCGTATAGTACCTCAAAAGAAACTGTCCATCGTATCCGGAGAAATTGTGAGCCATCACCGTGGCATGACGATGACAATCTCCGTAACGTTCGATGTCCTCTTGGCTCCACGTCTTGTCGACGGGGTCTAAGACCCATTGGGCAAAATCGGCTAACGTGTTCGGCCCCCGAAAGATTTTTTCACGCCCTCCGCGAATCTTGCTGCAGCGAGGGCAATGACTGAAGATAGGTTCTTGAATGCACTTCTCGCACGCTCGATGAGCCACGCAAAAATTAGGAATGTGAATGCCGGTTTCCTGCATGCATTCGAAATCGAAAAAGATGAAATTGCCTTTCTTCTTGTGACCGTCCTCTTTCTCTGGTGGGGGTTGGTATTTTTGCACGTAACATTGGTGTTCCAAGTCCACGATGTGGTGACAAATGTGACATTTTTTCTTTCCTGAACATACGTGTGCCTTGGTATTATTGGTACGTATGACTTGTTCACACGTAGAGCACAATCTCAGCAGTTGACAAGCACATTTCTTCTGTGAACCTTGCGTTTTCAGATGTTGTTGGTAACAGGTAGGGCTGACAAACGTACGCAGACAATTTGAACAAGGCACTGGTTCTTCGCTCAGACAGGGTGAAGAGGCCAAACATCCTGTGCATTTCGATCCACAATGCTTGTGTTGCTCTCGATTGTTATAACCATGGTCACATTTCTTACAGTAATAACTGTACCCAGGAATGCAGTGATACTGGTAATGGTATCGAAATGGTCATCGTGATAATAGACATGAATGTATTTTCCGTCCTTAAAATCTTGCCCTCGAAACAACAGAGGTCCGCGCACTTCTTGAGGGTGCACTTTCAAGGTGTATCGTGGAGCTAGGACATCTTGCAATTTTTGCATTTCAGGAATGCCACAGGGTGTGTCTTTGGACAGTCCGGCTTGTTGCAACAGGAGTTCTGCTTCGTTTCGTTGTTTGGCTCGGTCCGATTGTTGAATAGTTCTCCAGGCTCTTTTCCATTCTGCCGTGTCGTTCTTGTTGGCATAGGTTCGTCCCACAACGATGGCTCGGGCTAAGCACATCTGGTCTTGAGGGTTGTTAATTTGGACGAGACTCTTTTTGGTGCTGCGAAGGTCGTTTACCAATAACATCTTTTTGTATCCAGTTCCTTGAGGAGGAGAGACGTGGGTCATGTCCAGTGTGGCTTTACCATCGGTGATGTCAAACTGATCATTAGATTGTTGTACGTGCTGAATCTTGTCCATGACTTTGGAAGCGGTCAATTCTGCAGGGGTGCTAAACTCGATCCAAACAGGGGATTTCAAACCGTCGTGTTGTATGGAAAGTCTCAAGCGATCGTCTTCTTTGGGTTGACATTGTTCCTTGAGTGCAGTGAGCAAAGAATCCCACACCCCAGTGATAAACACTTCTGCTTTCTCTAACGGCACTTCAGCCTTGAAATCTTTAAACTTCACCGTGTATTTGTAAGCCGTGGTTCTAAATTTTCTAGAGGAGCGTTTTTCCGTCTCTCGAATGGAATAGTATTTTTCAGGGTTGACTAAGGGTGGTGAACTTGGTTTAGAGGTTTCAAATTCCGGTTCACTCATGTCCTCTTCAAAATCACTGGCATGAATTTGTGCCAAGATTTCAGCCCTGGTACGAGGCGATAGATCACGTTTCTGCCTCTTACTTTCTTCTTCTTTCTTCTCAAATGAATAGGATCGTTTCATCCTGAGTGAAAAACGTCAAATGACTCAAGTTCAAACACCATAGACTAATTTATAGTCATAGCAGACCAGCGTATATAAAAGGTGTGTGTCTTGTCCTTTCACTATTCATTTCACTCTCAAGCCGAGAACAACGATGGAAGAGACTACCCAGATGGAACGTTTCGTCAGAGCTTTGCGAGGGGTCATTAGAAAATTCTCTTCAGACCAGCCTACGGATTACTCTCCTTCCTTTAGAGATAAAAGTCAGGATACTTGCTATATCTGTCAGAAGAAAGGGCATTGGTCTTCAGAATGTCCAGACCGTCAAAAAAGAAAAAAAAACAGGGGCTAAAAAAGACAAAAGTCAAGATACCTGTTATTATTGTAAAGAAAAAGGACATTGGTCTCCAGATTGCCCAATAAAGAAACAAGAGGAGTCAGAAGAAAAGAGGAATTCTTCAGAAGAAGAGAGGGATTCTTCAGAGGAAGAGAGGGATTCTTCTGAGGAAGAAAGAAGACAGGTGAAGAAAAAGAAACAGGAGAAAAAAAGAAGAAGGGAAGAAAGCGAGGAGGAAGAAGAAGAAGAGGAAAAGAGTGTGACGGTGAAGAAATTCAAAAAACAGAGAGACTAAACAAGGAGAAAAGAAGAAATCAATGAACTTTTAATTAAAGTGTTGTGTTATGAATTGGATTGTAAAAATGGAGAAAAGAATAAATGAATGATATAAGGTAAGTGTCTTTGAGTTTTGATTTTAAAATAAGAACGTACACTCACGTACTCATACACAGACACGTACTATAAGGGTAAAATGGGCTGTTTAATATTTTCTTTGAGTTATTGGCAAATTGAAAGACTATCTCTTTTCGAGAAATATGGCTGGCCCTGAAAAGGGCCTTTTTTTCTTTATGGTGTAGGGGTGAGTTTAAGCAATCAACTTTAACTGCCTTATGCCTTTGCCACGGCCAAGGCCTACTTCTGAACTGCGTAATGTTGATGATGATTGGGTTGAAATCACTAAGGGTGGTACGGTAGGCTTAGTCACAGGGTTGACGTGTTTAGCTCGGGAAGGTCGTATTCTCTTCGGTCGTAATAAAGAAGTCTGATACATTTGTTTCAGACTTCTTAACTCCGCTAAAATGTCCAACAGTACCGTGACCGTTTGATTTTCACCCTCTTGTTTCTTTGCTGCTACTTCTTCTTGCTGTTGTTGCTGTTGTTTTTTTCTTACCTCTTCTTCTTCTTGCTGCTGTAGGAGAAAAGCTTGTTCCGCTTCCTTTTGTCGTTGTATAAATTTCTCCAATTCTTCTTTCTGTCTCTGTCTAAAATTCTCCACTTGCGGTAATGAAGAAGGTAACGAAGGTTCCAGAACAAATTCTTGCGAGGAGAGAAAATCCACAAAATCCCAATTCACCTCTTCTGAAAGTAAGTCCGGGTTCCCTTGGGCAGTCTCCCCTGTTGGTGCACCCCAATGGATCGTTTTCTGACTTTCCGTCATGTTGAATCACTGTCGCATAGATTGACTGCACACAAGCGCTAGCGAATCCATATAGACCACGTGACGTCACAGACTGCTCTCTTCGGATTGGATGCGAGCTGACTGAATTTTGTAACGCATGATTTGATTGGTGAATGAACTCAATCGGTTTCAATCCTTCCTCTACCTATAAATAAGCCCAGTTCACTGCATTGATTCACCTATTCTCGTCGCTTCAAGATGTGGACCACAGTTGAGTCATCCACCCTTGTGTCTTCCATGATGTTTCGGACAGACTTTCTCATGTATGTCCGATCCAAGTGGACCGTTGTCCACAGGACAAACACCAGCCTGTGGATACGTAGGATCTACGTTGAAAGACAAGGATGCCTGAAAAGAGTGCTGATTTACGGACCAACAGTGAGACGTAGCTTAAGGACAAGAAGAAGACCAATGCGGTGTCCTTTATGTTAATGAATACATTAACATAAACCTAAAGGCCCTTTTCAGGGCCAGCCATATTTCTCGAAAAGAGATAGCCTTTCAATTGCCTACCCCTTTTTTAAAAAAAAATTTAAAAAAAAAAATCCCATGTTCAATTTCACTTGACGCTATAAAGGCCCACCCTGTTTAAATTCCCTTGACGCTAAACTGACCCACCATTTTTCTCCATGTTAATTTCCCTTGACGCTAATCTGACCCACGATTTTTCTCCATGTTAAATTTCCCTTGACGCTAATCTAACCCAGGGGTGTTTTTAATGCTAATTCCCATTGACGCTAATCTTCCCCTTTCACTACTAGTATACGATTGTCAAAAGAGGAGCGTAAGTATCTTGCTGGTGTGTACACATGGATGAAGTTGAATAAGTATGTTGGACTGGAGTCCATCAGTGAAACGAAGCACAGAGAACAAACTTTGTGTATGATCCTGGATCGGATGGATAGCCAGTGTAGGATACATAGCGGGTGCGGGGGAGGTATGATCTGATCGTAGTATTCTAGGGATGATCAGAGCAGCTGTGTTTTGAACTTTTTGAGGTTTATGGAGTAGATATTGAGACAAACCTGGCAGAATTGAGTTACAATAGTCCAGTCTTGAAAGTACTAATGAACACACAATTGTTTTAGTGGCATCAGCTGAAAGATATTTGCGAATAGAGCTGATGCATCTCAGCTCAAGATATGCAGCCTTGCAAATGTTAATGACATGTTGGTACAATGTGAGAGTATTGTCGAGAGTAACACCTAGGCTTCGTACTGACTGTGTGAACTTAATGCTGATATTTACTGTTTGAGGTAAAGGATGTGAATGAAAAAGTCTTTATGCTGTGAACAGAGGGCTTCATTTCAACTTCATTCATCTGCAGATTGTTACATGTCATCCATGATCTCATATCAGACATTCACCTCTCTACATCTTGGACAGTAGCATGAACTTCAGTCGGGTGGCTAGATTTGTACATTTGGGTGTCATCAGCGTACAATTGGTGAGACACAAGATGATGATCTATGACACTTGAGAGCGGCTGAGTGTATTGAATGAAGAGAACAAGTCCAAGAACAGACCCTTGTGAACGCCACAACATAGATCATCTGGGCTGGAGTGTATTCCGTTTGCGACACAATTTGTGTCCTGTTGACTAAGTAGGACTTGAACCACAGTAAGGCTGTATCATGAATACCAAATACATGCTGGAGACGGTGAAGTAATATATCATGGTCTATGGTGTCCAAGGCTGCAGACAAATCAAGGAGGGTGAGGACTGTTATCTTTCCTCTATCCAAAGCAGAGCGAAGGTCGTTAACTAATTTCAGAAGATTAGTTTTAGTTCTGTGGAAAGGGAGATGTGCAGACTTTGCATTGCTAAAAAGACTGTTTGAATTCATGTGAGATACAAATTGGGATAGAATAATTGTTTCTAAGCTTTTGGATATGAACGGGAGATTCAAAACTGGGCGGTAGTTCTTTTAATCGTTATGCTAGAGTGCTGGTTTCTTCAGCAGAGGCTTTACAATGGCAGTTTTGAAAAAATGATGGGAATTCCCCGGATGGGAGAGAGATGTATTAATAACATCAGTTAGTGAAGGCAATATTGGATCTAAGCACTCAAGCAGCAGTGATGTTGTAATTTGATCAAGTTCACATGATGTTGGTTCACTCTTCATCATGATTGTACTTAATCCATAGAGACAGGTTCAAATGCTGCTAACGGTTGCTGCTGAAGTGGCCATTTAAAGCAATTAATGAATTCCATCATAACATAAACGGATGGACTGGTGAATATCACGTGATTGCGGTTTGTTCAACAACAAAAAACGTTAGAGGAGTGGAGCAAGACAGCTGAAAAAAGTTCAGTTGTTCTCGTTTCCAAAACAAGGAGATGAAGAAACACATACGAACTGAACATCTAGTCCATGATAAACACAACAACGTAGATGAAGACAGACAGCAAGCACATTTATCATGAAAAACAGCACAAAAACGGGACAAGTTCGTCAAGCCGTTTAAGTAATATCAGCCGATGCCATCAGATCAGTATAGCTTATCATCAAAATTACACAATCCAGATTTAATAATAACATATGTTTCAGTTTTATGACGATCAGATGCTATTGTCGTCATCTCCAAACAACGAGAAAACTTTATTATTATCAGATCCAATTACTTTACCCACTACATTTCTTTTAATACCTTTAGCTCTTTTCTTGACTTTGTTATTAGATAAATTTAGACAATACATCTTACGTCGTAATTTGAAAAACTCAACGATAGGAACAAAGCTTGTTTCATCTTTAAACTTTCCTTTTACGTTTCTGTTATTGTCGTAACGAAACACGCTTTGTTCTAAAAGATCGAATATTTCTCGATTATTGTAAAACTCTTTGTTAATATCGTCAGAATTTATTTTATTCAGTGTCTGTAAATAACCACTCTACAGTTGGTCATTTAACCTAAACAAAGTCGTAGTGAAAATAATACAACAACGTCTTGTACATCATAAGTACTGCCATCCGGACTTAAACTGCCTTATTTAACTTTAGATATGCCTTTCCTTTTTGAACAGATACCAGATTGTCATCAACAATTTTCATACTTACGAAATCATCGGATTCAATAAGTATGTTACTACTTTCAACGCTATTAACGAACTTAATATTATCTCACTTTCTGATATTTTCCATGGTCTTTCCAAAGACGCTGTTGTTCATGAGCTTGAAAAACTTCTTTTAAAATTCTCTTGTTGCAGTTGCTCTTCGGCTATTATTAGAGTCAATGTAATCTTTCATCGATCGATTGATTAATTTGTTTATAACTCGATAAGCTTTTCGTAATATAAGACGATGATCGAGTGCCTGTTACAGATTTTCGCAGTGCAAACCATATCTCAATTTATCTAGCAGATTGGGATCTAGTTTATGGACAATATGCTTGATTGCAATAGTTTTACTTTTTGAATAATTTTGTTGTTTATCAGATAACAAACCATAATCTATGAACATCTACTCTTTACAAAAAGTAAAGTCGTTGTGTCTATTATGAAGTTCAGCAGGATAGTCAAGATCAACTGCAAGAAAATAACAGATATCGTTCATTGTGATTTTATCAATTTCTTTGAAAAACGGTTCTTCGCCATATGGCATACGCTAAAATATTACATAACCATATGGATTATTTGTTAGAGATATGTTATAACCTTGATGGCGCTGTCTTATCGTGATCGGGTAAATATCTGGTGTTAGCGCTAGCATATTTCTTAGTTGTGATGCTTATTACGCCTCGGATTACTTGCTCGATGAAATAGAACATATTCGGGTATGTCATCAGTTCCAGTTTTATCTTGTTTAATCATGGTGCTGAGTAATACCACGAAGGATCCAGTCCATAGTTCTTGGCGCTGACATCTGTGAAATTTCCGAATATATCTACGAGCAACAATGCATCCGTCATCAGGCGCAGATCATGTTAATTACCAAAAATTTACAATCAAATTCATTCCAAATGTTTTGAGTATAATCGTCATCATTGCTGACACGTAAATGATTTAACCCATACTAAAATGACTTTTTGTCAGGTAAACTTGTTTCATTACATCTATTCCTATCATTGAGGTACTCGTAGGGAAAGATAGCTTTTTTTAGTCAGGAAATTTGATTTATTACCGAAAAACTCTCTTAAACACTCCACAGCCTTTTACTAGTTCGTATAATGATGCTGCCATAACTGTAAACTGTCAATAAATATTAACTTGCCAAATGTCACAGACATATATTTTTAAATGTTGTTGGAAATACTTTATATTTTATCATTGTTGTTGTTGATTTTCAGGCGATTAATAATATCCTTTTTTCCAAACGCTGCCACGATGATACCCGCATGATACCCGCATGATACCCGCGAAAAGTATGAAAGACAACCGGAAGGAAGTCTGGTGCGGAATATTTTAAATTACATTCATCATGTGCTAGACCGCAATACTTTCCAGTTATATGACAATGATTTTTTATACGACCGTGAAACGCTCTCAAATGTGAATGTAGTCCATATTTTGCTGCAGCAAACTCGTTTTCTTGTTTTAATGTATATTACTTCATCACCATTGTCTTACTTAGAAACATGAAATCAACCTCGTTGATAACATTTGTTAAACGTCAGATAGGAGGATCTGCTCCACGATAAATTTGTTTTGGTTTCATTAAACTTTTATCAACAGCACAAACAACTTTATAAGCAACTCCACATGAAACATCCTCTTGTACTTTTCTTGTCGACTATTTATTAGGGTTATTGTCTGTTCCTACCGCTGCCAGCAAAATTGATTCGAAACCTGAGTAGATTATAAAATGCACTTTCGTCTTATGTAAGTGCTTTGCAAACTGCAGTAAAATGCAGTATCTTTGTGTCTTTGTCTGGCATAGTTATCTTTTTTATATTTAGAGCAGTATTCGATATTTCGATCAGGTACTTGTTGAGACTTACAGCTGTGCAAACATTTTTTACAGAAATGTTTTTTTTTTCATTGTGCTTATTATATTCACTTACTAGCCCGTTAAAGGTTTTGATCCAAACATAATGGTTCTTGTAAAATAGTAAATTATATTGGTGTTTGTGATGATCAATTGCTGATGTTTCTTGCATATATCTTTTGTAAATCATCATCGATTCCAAAGACGTAAATACCGCATGTTATTTGGAGGATACTTTGTTTCTCAAATTTGGAAATTTGATTCTCAGCAATTGGAAAGCCAATCTTGCTAAAATTTAAATAATTGGCGTGACTAATGTAATTTGACACTGAATTGTTTTGACTGGAAATAACGCTGATAACATCGCCCATTGAAAGAATTTGTTGTGGTTGTCGCTGTTCTTGACATTTATAAAACATTTCGATTTTTTTATTTTAGTTGGCAGCTCGACATATGAGCTACCTCGCAATGGACTATATTTCATAGTGTGGAATAAAATTTATGTTACTTCATCAAATCTCTAACATGACCCTGGTGCAGTATACTCGTCAGTTGTTTCATATTCCCTGAAATATTTCATCTGACAACGATATTAAGTCTGTTCCAATTACAACTCGACGAGATCTTGGTGTAATACATGGACCAGCAACTTCTTTTAGTTGTTGTGGAGCAGCAAGCTGCTCCGAATATATATTTGGCTTCGAAAAATGAACATTAGACTCTACTATGATTTTTAGACCTCCATGTCAGGCGAGTTCAGATTTTTATATTTGGCAGTAACAGATGATTCAAGTTTGTGCCAAGAAATTTGCTACAACAAGTTGATTATCAAATTTCCAGCTGTTATCGAACCCAGCAGATGCAGTTGCAATTTGTTTATTCTTTGCTGTATTAAAAAGTTTTGACATTGTCATATTCTATTGTTTTGCATTTCTTTATTTGAGTTTGATGTGAAAATTATCAATTAGATATTAGAAAAACGTTCTATATAATGTCATTTTTTTAAAATCAGCAACCTATTATATTGAAAAATATTGCCATAGATCAAGAGCTATTTTGGACTCATCCGAAGTATAACTTGTTCGCCGGAAAGGAAATTGGTGCTGTGATAAACATTAAAACAAAAATCTAAGTCGAAGTATTAGTACCAACGGGTTATCGAATATTAGTAGCGGAACAAGATGATACCGATCATACTAAAATATTATTACACGATTTTATCTGGACGCTGTTTGACGATAAAATTCCAGATGGCATGCGAGTTTCTCATGTTAATTATCAGGTTACTGACAAGAACATCGTAAACTTATCTTTGCAAGATAAATTTCAACAAGAACCGATACACAACTCGTATGAGTACAATGTCAGAGATATCAAAAGAAATATTAAAGCCTAAACCAAAATGTCGTTGGAAGTATCAATAATGTTGGAAGTCTGAAAGTTATGGTTCGAGGAACTAATACTGATTATGATTGCAATAAAATGCATCGTCTTGTTTATGGGATATTTCATGGTTTGATTCCTAGTTGCTTAGTTGTAGATCACAGGAACGTCATCAAGACAGACAACCGACTTAAAAATCTTGATCTTGTTACTCCGAAAGAAAACAGTGGGCAAGGTAATGCTGGAAATGTTGACAACTTTAAAAATGTTAGATCTGTTGTAGCAACTAGCTCTATTACAAGTGAAGAAATATCATTTCCTTCAATTTCAGCAGCAAGACATTTTTATATTTATTCATGTCAGTAAAATATGTTGTAGATGGTACTATTAAGACAGAACTTTTAAGTAAAAGTATTAAGATTGAAATTTATTCTAAATTGTATTATAAGTAATTTTTCGTTAATTTATATTGAAAATAATTTTCCACTAAAATAAATTGACATAAAAATTATACATTTGTGTAATATAACTGTATGCTATTTTATAAAGATCGCACTTTGCAAGCAACAGATAAATTATTATATCAATAATGGATGCTTTACGCAGATTGTTCACACGATCGCCATGGAAAAGTTCAAGGAGCATGTTCTCTCTAGACTGAGCGAACGCAAAAACTGTATAAATAGAGAAGCAGGCTTATGAAGAATTAGTTCGTTGCTCGAGTCAGAAGAGCTCTGTCTTTTCCTTAGAGGTAAGAATCGTCTGTGTTCGCAAACTTCTTTAAAGAATGTGTACTTTTTAATATTTGAGACTTTATCGGTAAAGTTCATATTTTCCAACAATTTTGTGAGTTCTTTATATTTTATATTATAATATAATGGAATGTTTAATTGTATTTGTGGTATGTATTATTGGAAAAGATGAATTCTCTACCAGCTTCATGTTTAGATTTAATTTGGAAATAAAAGATTCTTTAAGTAATATTGAGTAATGTTAAGTAACCTATTCCAAATTAGTATCCTATTTTAAATTTAGCACGATGCATTTCTTCAAAATGATTGTTGCATTAATCACAACTATTGAATTTTATACTCACTGGATATCATGAAGTTAATAGAGATTTGACTATCTGTATTACATTCTAAAAGGCAGAAATTATACAAAGAAGTTGGCTCTCTACGCTTACTTACACCAAGGTAAACTATCGGGTACAACGTCCGAAACTCCTCTAAAGATATCTGACTCCCAGTATCTGTGTCTTGGTACTTTTGCATGGCTTCAGTCAGATACATATAATCTCGAGACACGTTTCTGTTAGGGCCAAGTGTTAAATTACAAACTAATTCTCGTTATAGGTATTGTCTCGAGTTGATCCTCGTATCTATTTGTAAAAGACTTTTGCTATCAAAATAGCCGCTTGTACGTTAATTGAACACCAATTACACGAGCTTGTGTCTGAAACACAATACATATGTTTCTAGGTAATTGCTCAGATGGCGCTGTTGTTATTCTTCATGTGCAACTAGCGGAGTCAGGTATAGCTTATTTTGCTCCAAGTAAATACGTTTGGAAAAAATGCTAATGAGTCTTCAGGTTGTAGTTGTTCAGAAACGGTTGGTACTCTCTTTGGTATCCACAGTTCCAGATGTTTCATCCTAAACTGTCAAACTTTATCATCATTAGCGTAGGTTACAGCTAAAAAAAACTATATTGTTGTTATCATTTCTGTTTAATGATTATAGCATGTTTTACGCTACGAAAAACTTTATTTACGTCTTCTCAAAACCCAAATATGTTAGATAACGGAAGAAACATTGTAATCTGATTACCATCATCAGTAAAAACAATATCGTTTAGCAAATCCTTCGTTGTAGCTTTCCTGACGAAGAAGTGATATTACTAATCTTATTGCATCACCAATATCACTAGCAGCATTGTTAGCAGGATTAGATATAAGATTATTATTACCAGTAGCATGTTCTAAATTCGCTTGAAACAGCTCCATCAATTGAAGTATCTTTGAATTAGAACAGGTTTGTTGCAGTTGATCTCAAGTAATCATCACTAGACAATATTATGTTTATGATCGTGCTAGCTTTCGGCAGATGCTCAGCAATATCTTCAATAGTTTGATTTGCAAGCTCATAACGAACACTTTTAAATAATACCCATTCGTTATTAAGCAGAGATATTTCATTATTAACAAACGGGACTGGGTTCGGAGAAGAGTTAAGTAATTGACCTCAGACCTCCATAAAAGCTTTATGCGGTAACAAGTATAAATCTCATCTCTCGTGTTTTTTGTTCGCGGTCCAGGCATGTTTATGTTATTAGAGTTGCAGTCGAGATACTCGAGTACTCAAATTCTGTGGATGACTCGTTCGTCTATGAGCTGAGTCTCACCAATATATCTTGTCAAGTTTTCATTGACGTTATTGTTATTGTTTCTTGTTAAATAAAAATTAGAACGCAGCAATATCTAGCAGACTGCAAAGCAGTCCGTCTGCTCTGCAGCCCGGACAGCAGAGCGGTCTGTTATGATCGTGATATTAAATTTTTAAATATCTGCTTTTCAGCTCGGCGATAATAATTTCTTAGTAGTCGTCACTAAGGCCTTAGCAGTTTCTGATGCTGGTGCTTTCGTTGAAATAATCTGTTTTATTTTCTTGTTGGTAGGTACCACGCCTCCCATTTTAGTAGCGATCTTTTGCCTGACTGTAGTTTCAGCAGCTGATGCAGCTCCGGTGGCAAATGCTCTTGCTAGGCCAGGTCTATGTTCGATTATCTTTGAATAAATACTTCCAAATATGTTACCTCCGATAATTTTTTTTCGATATATTTTTCTGTCTGGCAATTTACTTATCATTATATTTGACAGTCATGCAAACTGTATAGGATCTGCCTTAGATAGGATCTGCCTAAGATGTATATAATATATCACAACCTCGTTGTTAATACCAAGCTGGTTATTGCTCTGACCTGTCAATGTCATGTTTATCATGTTAATCCGCTGATAAATATTCAACGGGTAGTATATTATCTGCCTGGGATTAATTTGCATCAACGAACCTGGTGGTACGTCTGGTGAAAAGCTGCATCTTGCTTTACTTCGAGCTACTTGAGCGATAGAGCAGTTTATCAGAATATCACTAACATCTGTTATGTTGACAGGTTTTTTTACCTTAATGTGTTCTAGCTGCCTTTTGATGTCGATTAAAACCTAACAACGAGCCAATACTTGTTGGTGAACTAAAATCAACTATCATGTTTTTTAGATGCTGTTATCCTGGCTCGCAGTGTATATTTATTAGGGTTAGGTAGAAAATCATCAGCGGTTCCACTATGTTCTGTTATCGAAGACTTTATGACTTTATTTAGATCTGTCATGTTATACAAACTTGGACTAATCTTAAAATTTACCTCTTGGAAGTTAAAATTGCTGTTAACTTTGGGTTTGACATTAAGCATTCTATGACACATCATAGACGAGATCAAACCTAGTTCGTACTTGTTAACTGAGTCTAGTATGATTGGTGGGTTATAAGTGACAGTTAAATTTGCGCTGTAATTGGATGTTTCTGATAAATCTAACAGCAACATTGTTTACATTATTGGTTACAGCTGCACAAAAGCACAGACTGGACCGCTCGCGGTCTGCGCAAGCGTTGATTATAACCGATCTTGATGCAGAACAGGATACTCATCTGAAATTAATAAACTAAGCGATCTCAACTTGTCCAACAGTACAATAATTTCGTTATCTATTTCCATGCCTGTATTGCCAGCTTCTTTAGTTGAGATCAGTAGTAGAAGTTTGTCTACTAGCTCGCTGTTTGATAAAAATATCTTAATACCATATCCTGGTAGTTCTTCTTCACGCTCAGCAAATTCAGGTTTATAAGATTCTTGTATGTTTCTTTGCGATTCATCATAATCTGACTCTAGTTTTTTCCATCTCTCTTCTTCTAATTTTTCATGTACTTTATTTTCTTCTTTTATTTTTTATTTTCTTCTATGTTCAAATTCTCAAATCTTTGATTATCCATCTCTTTTGTAATCGTATCAATCCTGGTGAATTATTCCTGTTGTGTTCAAAGGTTTTCTAGTATTTGCACGGCAGATTCTTGCTCTTTTCCTCAAGAAGACCAAGTAAACCTTTATCTATTAATTTTTCTAGATCTTCTGGTGATGCTTTCGGTATGTCAGTTTTGCTTACATAACACAGCCTTGTTTACCCACTTACACAGTCTTGTAGTTCTGCTGTTTGCTGCTGTCCAAGGCATCCTTCTCTAAATATCTTCTTGTTTCTTTCTCTGGCGTCGATAAGCTTCTTTAGTATCTTTTCTCTGCTAGTCATTATTATTTATCTCAACATAAAAATGTCTGTATGTTACATCGAAACATTTTATCGTTCTTCATTGTAAAACGACTAAGAAATAAAATGTCGTGCTTGGCTCTGGTAGCCTGATCATAAAGATCATCAAATGTTTCCTTGGTAACACTATCCCCTGTTCTCATGCTATCTTTTGTATGTCGGTGCTATTACGTCCACCAAATAATATGAAACAACCTGTATTTCTTCAGATGAAACGATCTACGTTATAAAACCTTTAGCAAGAACTACTACATTACAAAGTTTATTTCGTGACAGGGTGAAGTACGACTTTATTTTATCGATTTCACCATGCTCCATTGGTGTATCATCAAATGCAATAATCGTATGCTTGCTATCATCCAAGTGTTTTAAAGATATAACGTCATCTGGGTATCCTATGGCAAATATATCTTCGTCAGCACCAACCTCAGTTTTAAGTTTATCATTGTAATCTGATAGCAGCTGATACTTGTCCTGGTCTGGGTTTATTGTATAAATAAAAACTTTATCATAGTTCAAGCTGTCATTTAGTAAGAGGTTCATTCGCAAATTAGTCTTACCAGAGCCAGTTCGTCCTACAATCAGATAATGCCAATTTGGCAGATCCTTGTTATGTTTCTGCGACAGCACATTTTCCGTGTCAAAGTTTATTATGCTCATTCTATACTTAAGTTACATAAACTTTGTTCAGCCATAATCAAAATAAGATCAGCTACTTAACAAAGTTTTGGACATTAATCAGCAGCTTTGCAAGCTCAGCTACATCATAATCGAAACAACAGCAGATTTAACAAATTATGTTAAGCGTACCGGTGATACCATGTTGGGCAACTTCGATGTCTGGTAAGCGGATAATAAAGTTGGAAATAGCATATCCGCTAAATACTTCCAGCGCTGACATTACACAAGCTATTCGTTACAATCAACTAACAACATTAGACAGCACCAAGTTATTGTTAACAGGTGGCGTAATAATAGGTAATATTAACATGTTAGGTAATACGATAATAAATCTGCGAACAACATATCCACTCGTCAACGCTGATCACACACAAGCTGTTAGTTACAATCAACTAGCAACAGCAGTATCTGATAAACTTCCACTTGCTGCAGGAATAATGACTACGATATAAACCTGACAGGTATGCGAATAATAAATCTAGAAACGTCTTATCCACCAGCTAATCAAAATCGTATTCAGGCGGTAAGTATAAATCAACTCAACACATTAGCAAATACAAAAAATAAGTAAAACAGGAGATATAGTACCTGGTATAATCATATTTCTTAACGGTGGTAAGGCAACAAGACTTCCATCAAATTTTCCTTCGATTGGAGCAACATATGTATTATCTTAGGATCAACTAAAAGGATAATTAACATCGCACTTAAAGCAATTGTAGGGTCTATCGAGAAAGGTGGTACAATGCTCAGCTTTATAACATCCCACTGTCTAATGATAGTTTGGTAGCAAATGTAAAATTTGTCAAACAAAATGTCATACTAAAATCTGGTGATACTATTACTAGTAATCTCGACAAGGGCAACAACAAAATAACATCAACTGTGTTTCCAACATCAATATCAGATTTAACAAACAAAATTTACGTCAACGATATGATTACCGGTTACGAGTAACAAATGACTGGAGCCTCAAACATGGGCTTGAACAAGATAACTTCGAAGAATATACCTGTTGATGTATCTGATCTGACAAATAAGTCATACGTAGATACATCTTTAAATTCAGCAAATATATCTAGTTTAACAGCAAATACAAATGCAGATGCATTTTACGTTAAGAAGACACGTGGTACAATAACAGGTACGTTACACATGGTAGCGAACAAAATAACAACAACATATGTTCCAGTTGCCGCATCTGATCTCACAAAAATCATTATGTTGATTCTGTTGTTGCATGTGGCTCGTAGTAATGATGGTTATATTCCACGTCCCGTTGATGCAGTTGATAATCGTTGGGGTTTTGTTGCAAGTGCGTCAACCCAATATCCTGGAAATTATCCAAGTTATGCATTTTCGTCTAGCAGTGATATATCTGGAGGACCAGAGTGGACCACAAACGAGAAACAAGTAAATTGTGGATAAAAATACAATGTCCATCTGCTGTTGCTATATGGAAATTTCAACCACGAGGCAGATTAAATGTTGTTATAGGTCGCATATATAACGGGAGATTAGAGGGATCTAACGATAATACAACATGGACAGCATTATACAATGCCGTTGGTATTTACATCTCAACGAGTCGACAAATTGTTATCGCAGATGCTAATACTGTTTGACAAATATCTGTCTTTCAGAATCACGTTGTTAATTCTGAAAGTCCTTACCGGGGAACTACACTGTTTCATTTGTACGCCGTTAACGATTTAGTGTCGATATAGTTTATAATGCCACATACGATCTCCTCAGACTCATCATTGATCAAAGTACTAAAGAATCTTATAATGGTATACTTGATCCTAAAACAGAAAGTGCTAACGAGGATCGAGTAGTAAATACAATTGCCAGAATGAAAATAACATTCGAATCACCTGATTTAACTGAGAACGAAGACAATTTTTTTGAGTTGCAGGAATGAGAGGTCCACAGCTAAAGAATCTTAGGAGATTTTGATATTATTAGCAAATTCTGTCATCCAATCGACTGTGAGGAACAGCGATTAAAAGTTGAGTCGTTGTTGCTGCTTGAGATTAATAGAGAAAATTATATGATAATTAACAGATCTAATCTTACGAAAACAAAATCTCATGGTGGTAAGAAACTAGAACAGGAAAGAATAAAAAGATTCATGAAGAACTTGACGAACTAGCTGAAACCCCCAAAAAGAATAGACTGAATAAGAGATAATTTTGCTAAGCATCGTATATTTCGTGAGTTAGGTATGGACTATCCTGATAAGAAAAACACTATCTGAAGCTGCAGATTATCATGATCATGCCAATCCGCTGGCGACAGCGTATCTGATACTAGTAGATTCTCTGACAAACAGCGATTATAAAAATTATTATGTTTCTCAGATAAACGTCGCATTAATAACAGTAAATTACACTGAGTCGAAAATTGAGTCTTACAGCAATGCTGAACGAGATCTATTCTGCCAAGCACTTGATGATATAATTGATAATATTAACAATGTTATCAAGCTTGCTGATCTAGATGCAGGTGAATATTTTATTTTATTATTTACATAAAAATGTTATTAAAAAACAATGACAATGAAGCTGGAAAGTTATTAACGGAAAACAAATACAATTAAAGATCTGATTGTTTGGTATCTAAACTTGTTAGAGAATGACATCAACTTTGACAGTGATAAACTTGGATTTCTACTTTTTGCAACCGCATATGCAATACTTAGACAACATCTGGTTCTTAATAATAATGTTAACATTACGGATTTATTTCTGGTATTAGGTTATATCGAATTAGCATAAGATCTTTACCAAGATAACGTGAATGATATCACTAAAATACCAACAAATTTTAATCCTCCGCTTAAATTACTTCATAAAGAAATTTTGGTGACGCCATATATGAAGATACATCACTTGAGATATAAAATGAAAATTAAAACTTTATTGCTGATCCCGTTAATGGCAAATTTCATCTACTGATTGATTAAACTGCTGATGAGAAAATGTTTACCTTTAATCAATAACATTACTGAAACTGTTTCAAAATGTCAAAAAATAAAATAAAAATTCGACTTCAACTTAATATCATCAGGTCTCTCCGACAACGACAGGGACAAGTTGATCAAGTACTACAAATATCACTATGAAAGACGTTTTTGTGTCAGACGAGCCAAACAATATTACAGCAGAATAATATGCGTTCTCGACTATATCCCGATTATATTAACAACAGCAGGAATAGCATCAGCAGGATAAACAGCAAAACCATTATTGTTGAGCATCCGGAGCAGGTATTGCATTATCAGCAAAAAACAAAAAGATCGAACCGAAATATCAGAACAAAAATACATCTTGTAAAATATCTGTCGCAACTTATAATAAAACATTGAATCAGCTACGAGCTTATCTCAGAGGTGAAAAGTTCATCATGTTAAATCTTATACAAGAACTGTGAGTCAAAGACGATTTGCTCGTTGACATGATACCTAACAGAGTTGTAAAATATGAAAAGCAATACTCAGTAAATTTTATGTGAATGTCAAAAATAGGGACGGTAAACTTGTATGTGAAATATGAAAAATATTTGAAAATATTACAGTAGTGGATACTACGTTAAAGATGAAAATAATTCTTTTCCAGTATAAGCATATGACAGTCTTCTTTGACAATGAGAAATTTAGTACATATTTCAAAAACCGAAACAAAATAAAGTTGTTTCTCGTTCGTGAAGAGGATTCGGAGTATTTTGATATACTTTCTTTGATGACACTCACTCTGAAATGTAATAGATAATCTTTATAATCCAATATCGCAAAACAAATACACAAAAATCACAGTTGATGATGAGGGAAAAGATGTTGATAAAACGATAGTTTCACATGAAAATTTTATTAGATGTTAGAACCTGGTTCTCTCATCAACAGCAACAAACACTTGTACTTGTTTAGTCATGATGATGAGACTTATATAATAGCAAAAGCTGAGACGTTACAAATATCTTGAAATATCGCTGGCGATCTTTTGTAAAAAATACAAAAACCCGCAGTAGTCTTTATTAATGGGTGATTCTGGATCGACGACGATGATGATTTCCATGATGGTCCCAGGTTGGTATCAACAATTAAATTGATTTTGTTGCCTCAACAAAATTGTTTTCGAATACGTTTAGGCTAACTATGGGGATGATGGGAGGGGGATCATCCTGTCATCCCAAATAGGGGTTTATTTTTATCCAGAAACCACCTTAAGAAAGACTACTATTGTTTCATTCACATCACAATGAATTAGTTTATTGGGTCAAATATGGTGTTCGATAGAATGGGAAAGCCTTTTGAAAGTATTTTCTGTGAAACGAAATGCATCATGAGAAAAAGCATGCAAAGTTTAGTGTACAGCAAAATACAATACTAACAAAGATTACAATTTACAGGCCATACAAGTTTGTATTTTTAGTTCTTAATTTTGTAAGAAATATTACGGACGCTCGTTATATCATAAGTACCATGATGTCATCTACAGTGTCACTTAGCACACTCGTGAGGGGATTAGTATGACACTTTTTAAAAGGAGCTAAAGGTTTCGTGCATGCATATGAATGGGAGAAAGGGTTTATACTGCCATTTAAGTGATTATTTTTTACTTTGACAACTGTTTGATATTTATAAACATAAACTATCTCAGAAGAAGTTTAAACTGTTGACATTATTTTGTTCATATGAAACAATATATGCAAAGGGGTTTAACAATGACTTTTAAAGTATCAGCCTTATTGTGGAAAAATTTACAAATTTATCGTATAAAACTATCGTGCTCAAGACGTATGGCTGAATAATAAAAAAAAATTACCTTTCCTCAGATATTGACTACACACGTGCGGGCGCACATACGCTTCCAAACCGTTTTGAATTTAGCGTAGAATATAGTGCCTTATACAGCATCAATTTCTTCAATCTCAAAACTATTTTATTACAGGTATTTGTCAACGATAAGATGTTATTAATTGACTGCAATAAAATATTTATCACATCCTAAGACCCGGTTTATAGAGTTTTATTTTCATTGTTTATAGTAGTTCCAATGTTTATTTCTGACGTAATTTGGTACTTCTTGAGGTGACAAACCGAATTTCAGAGAGACAGTGTCTAAAGCCCTGCTTTAATTATGGTATACAGAAAACGAGAGGCAAATAACGCACAAAAAACTATGATCACGTTACCCAAACTTGTATCGTAATCATTTATTCGTTCATAGCCGAAAAAGCCAGATTTAGCATGATGTGGAAAAGTCGAACCCTTCCGACTTGTAATATTCTTATATACATCTGCATCTATTTATTTGTATAAATATACATGTATATCTTGATATAAAAACATACCGAAAGAAGTTTGTGTTTGTGTTATGGTTGGATTACGAGTATATATTGGATGGGTCGGTGGTGTAGGAGTACATAATTGAAACAGGACACCATAACAGGAACCACCGTCTATATAGAAAACCTGGAACCTCTATCATCTCTTTCAGGCGAACATGCTACCGGACTGGTTATTAACTCATTACCTCCTGGAGAGTTTTGTTGTTTTCGCCTGAAATGGGAGTAGGAATGATATTTTTTACTTTACTTCTGAATTCTACCAAATACATCTGCCTCCAAGAGCGATTTGTTTAGCCGTATTCCTAATTGAGTTTAAAAAAAAAATTTTGTTGTTGAATATTTCGTTCGCGCATCTGCAGAAGGGTAAAAATTGGAGAGGTTTTATTATTATTGTTATTATTATTATTATTATTATTATTATTATTATTATTTTTCTTCTTATTTGACCTAATATTTTCGTGTCATTGCCACTTTTTACAACAAATCTCAAACTTAACCTCTTGTATGCTAAGGTTCACCTGTCCTGTTTGTGCCGTTGTAATTTGTAATGCGAATAAAGAGTCCAGAATATTTGGTATTATTGTAGGGCTATATATGTATACTCTTTCATAATAACACAAATTGTGGTGTATCATAAAAGATAATAGGCACGAATCGTGGGATATCTTGTTATCTTTAATCAAGGTCTTTTCAATAATGTTTTGTTAAATTATGATTTGAGAAATTATTTAAACTGGTTTGGTTTACGTATAAACATAAATAGATAGAGAAGATTTCATGTCATTTGCTGACATTCGCTCAAATATAAGCTAAAATTGTTTGGTTTTTTCTTCTTCTTCTTTCTGTAACGCTTTCATCAGTAGTTAATGGGGGTGATATAGCGTCAATAGGGTTGTTGTTATTGTTGTTGTTGTTGTTGTTGTGGGGTTTAATACCATTTTTTTAGCACATGATAGGCTATGCATGGTGGCCAGTATTAATGGTGGAGGAAGAACCCGGGAAAACCATGGGAAGAACCACCGACCCACGAGAAGCTACTGGCAAGCTTTCTCACATACCCACATTGGCCGAATCCTAGACTCGAACCCACGCAGACAGAGGTGAGATGGCAGTGATCCGTACCGGAGAGCACTTTAGACCACTCGGCCACTCGGGGCCCCGCGACGATACGGATTACCATTAAAACATGCTGGGGTGACATGGCGACAAGGGAAATTTCACATGATGGGACAGTATAGAGACAAGGGGAATTGAACATGGTTTGTCTTTATAGTAACAAGGGGAATTGAACAGGGGTGAAGT
The DNA here is from genome assembly GCA_028554795.2 of Sinohyriopsis cumingii. NCBI lineage: Eukaryota > Metazoa > Mollusca > Bivalvia > Unionida > Unionidae > Sinohyriopsis > Sinohyriopsis cumingii. The sequence goes on along the minus strand of CM068841.1, from coordinate 70,507,120 downwards.
CACAGTACTGGTTGCATTAGTAACAGTGTTGCAGGGGCTGACCTGTATATGCGCTACTGTAGGTAGGGACAAACAAAACATAGACATATATACACATACGTATACATATGTACAAGCAAACAAATGCATAAATATGACAATAGAGTAGAAATCTTTTCGAGGCAATAGAGTGGTCCTGAAAAGGGCCTTTGGTTTTCTTCTAAGTCCTTTCGTCTCTTCTTCTCCAACAGCTTCTTATCTTTTCTATTGAATGTTTATTCTTCTTTTTCAAATTCTTCTTCTCCTTTTCGATTTTTTTTTCTTTTCATGATCTATCTACTTACTCTTCTTATCCATCTTCTCTTTTTCCTCCTTTTTCTCTTGTCCTCTTTTTTCTCCTTCAAGACATTTTTCAACATTCCCTTTACTTTTCTTAAATTATTCAGCTCCATTTTCACTCTACTGGGGCTGCAGAAGCCTACCTCCACTTTCTGCAACAATTTTTAAATCATGTTCAGTGTATATATGACCTCTTGTAATATTTCCATATTGTCGAATTGGTTTGGAGCCATTTTTGACTAATCATTGATGAATGTTACAAGTGCTTCAAGCACGAACGTGAAGTAAATCATCCCCTCACACAAGCTACACATATCACATACCAAACAACCCATACAGTTAGTAGCACGGACCTAACATAAACTATTTTACATATTTTTCATGTTTAACCCAACACACTATTACTAACAAAAATAGCACAATACTCCATACCACCACATACTGGAGAAAGGAATTTGTTTTTTAAAAAGATTTACACAATCACATACAATCACCAAACGTACAAAACACACATTATCACACAAGCAAAGTGCAGTAGTGTTTATAGTCACGCTATTCAACTCTAACAAAATCATTTATTAGGGTAGAGATTTTTTGTTTGTTTGTTAGGGAAATATATATTCACACACACACACACACACACACAAAACCAGCTTTTATGGTACATGGATGAGTCTCTCCTGTCTAGAGATATTGCTGACCTTGAAAAGGACTGTTTTGGAAAGCTCCAGATACACGTGGTCAATGTCCGCACCTACCAGGTCTAGCACCACACGCGCAAAGTCGACTATAATCATTGTCTTAGTTTATTCTTCTTGTTGGGAGCGCAGATGTGGGATGAGTGGCTTCACTATGCCATTCATCAGTTTGATGGATAGTGAAGACTTTATCTCTCCTCTTTCTTATATTCCAGACCAGTGGATGTTGTGGTATCTGCACTTCCCATTCTCACCACTGTCTCTCTAATTCATCTTTCCAGTTTTCAATCCGAGTGACTTCGGCTCTCGGTGGCTGTGACTGACGTTGATATAATGGTGGTAATGGTGTCCTCACCGCAGGTTTCACCTCCCATGTTTGTCTTAGGATGAGGGGAGGCAAGGTTGTACTTTTCTTTTCCTTTTCTCTTCGTAATATTTTTTCTCTTCTACTACTTCAATCTTTGTACTTTTCTGAATCGCCTCCATGACCAGCTCATCCATGAGGCGACGGGCATACTCCAGGTTATTCAGGAGCTCTAACAGTTTTGAGATTCGGCTCATTTTGTTGTTGATAAATCATCAATGGCTAGCCAGACTAACTGACTGACTGACTTTTCATTAAAGTCACATTCACCCATTCGGCATGGGCGACTACTTTATTACAGCACCGCTTGATATTCAATTCATCGTGATGGAGGGATTTACAGCCAAAGTTCCGTAGGCTTTAATGCATACAAAGTATGCTTCTTAATCAGTTCCTACTACTGGGCTATTTAAGCCCCACGTGACAAGATGATGAGCGGGAATTGTAGCACACATACTCATCATAAAACAGTCTGTATCTGATATAAATTCAAGATGGCCGATATCGCTTAACCGACTTGATGCAGCTGTTCCGTTTTTTTGTGTGCCGTTTTCATGATATTTGTGCTTGTTGCCTGTCTTCTTCTTCGTTATTGTTTTGGAAACGAGAACAATTAGACTTTTTCTCAGCTGTCTTGATCCACTGTTACAACTTCCATTTGAACAAACCGCCGTCACGTGATACTCGCCGGTCAACCCGTTTATGCTATGATGGACCCTCATTAATCGATTTAAACGACCACTAATTGATTCTCCACACTACATTGTGTTCTAGACTAAACGAACTGGGACTACATTCATCATTACCTAAATCTAAACAGAAGCGAAAAAAGAAACGTTGTTTCAAAGCTGGCCGGCGTAGAACAGGAAGAAGAATTCCAGTTATCTCCCTTATGCCCTTTCCGGCTCGACAATTTAAAAATTCGACCGTTAATTTAGATAACCTAATTCAAATCCCTATTAATTCGTCAACCTTCGTGTCAACTATCCAATAGATACCTCTGCGTATTGCATTATTCAATGCCCAATCAATCGGACCAGCGGAAAAGCGCACATAAATAGTTAATTGTATCAACAACCAGAATACTGACGTCTTTTTCCTGACAGAAACATGGCTACAAACATCAGGCGATGAGCTCAAGTGTGTGGATCTAACACCCACTGGTTACTCCATCAAGTCGTTCTCCCGTAACTTTCGCGGAGGTGGAATTGCTATCATCACAAAGAACTCCATGATCAAACGTCTAAACCACACCACAACATTCAATGTCGACCACACATCGTTTGAACTAGTCCAAACCACACTCACACTGGAACAAAGGTCAGTCGATTATTTTCTGCCTGTACTGCCCTCCTCCTAGTAGAAAAAACAAGCTAACCGAATCTCTCTTTTTGGAGCAGTTTCCGAATCTCCTGGAGTATGGAAATTCAACAGGTGGCAACCTGATTATTCTTGGAGATTTCAACTTTCACTTTGATTGTCCCGGAAACCCAAACACATAAAAACTCCTAGATTCCATTAATGTTTTCAACCTCAAACAGTCACTTAACCAACCCACCCTTAAACATGGTCACATTTTAGACTGGTTTCTTCATAGACCTGATGACAACATTCTACGGTCCTCCCTGGTATCCCATGAACTTGCATCCGATCACCTCTGCATTATATGCCATCTTGACGTATCAGTCCCTAACCCTCCACCTTTATCTGCTACTAAGAAAAACCTCTGTATGATAAATAGAACCAAACTAATGCATGACATCCAAGCAAACCTAACAACTTGCTTACTCCCTACAGCAGAACAACTTGATAATTGCCTGTGGACATTGCTCGACAAACATGTCCCAGCTACCAAGTGCAGAGTATCAATTCGAAAGTGTTCTCCATGGTATAGGGACCAGCTTCGCACTGCTAAAAGAGACCGCCGTAAAGCTGAGAGGCTTTGGCTTTCCACCAGACTCACTATTCATAAGCAAATCTATGAACCCGCTAAGAAGAATGTCACAGATATAGTCCATGCAGCGAAATCAGCCCACTACACTACTAAGATCATGGAAAGTCCCAGATGCAGACGAACAAGCTAACGTCAAGGAACAAATCTACACCACTTCCAACTACCTTCTCTCCAGTCGACCCTCCGGACATGTTTGCAAATTTCTTCCGTGACAAAGTACAAACCATTAGAGATAAGCCTGACACCACAATTTCAACTGATTCGTCATCACCGTACAGCTGGGATACAGAATTTGAGCGGCAACCATTAGCAGCATTTGAACCTGTCTCTATGGATTTCGTACGTACAATCGTGATGAAGAGCGCACCAAAGTCATGTGAACTTGATCCAATTCCAACATCACTGCTGCTTTAGTGCTTAGATCCAGTCTTGTCTTCACTAACTGATGTTATTAATACCTCTCTCTCATCCGGAGAATTCCCATCATTTTTCAAACCTGCCATTGTAAAGCCTCTGCTGAAGAAACCAACATTTGACCATAACGATTTAAAGAACTACCGCCCAGTTTCTAATCTCCCATTCATATAAAAAATCTTAGAAAAGGTTGTTCTATCCCAGTTTGTATCTCATCTGAATTCAAACACTCTTTTTAGCAATGCACAATCTGCATATCGCCATTGCCACATTACTGAAACTACTCTTCTAAAAGTAGTTAATGACATTCTCTCTGCTTTGGATGGCAGAAAGATTACAATCCTCACCCTCCTTGATTTGTCTGCAGCATTTGACACAATAGACCATGATATATTACTTCACCGTCTTCAGCATGTATTTGGCATTCATAATACAGCCTTACTGTGGTTCAAGTCCTACTTGGTCAACAGGACACAAATTGTCTCTGTAAATAGAATACACTCCAGTCCAGTTAATCTATGTTGTGGTGTTGAACAGGAGTCTTTTCTTGGACCTGTTTTCTTCATTCTATACACTCAACCGCTCTCAAGTGTCATAGATCATCATCTTGTGTCTCACCAATTGTACGCTGATGACACCCAAATATACAAATCTAGCCACCCAACTGAAGTTGATGCTACCATCCAAGGTGTAGAGAGGTGCATTTCTGATGTGAAATCATGGACGACATGTAACAAGCTGCAGATGAATGATGATAAAACTGAGGCCATTCTGATCACAACACAAAGACGTTCTCATTCATATCCTTTACCTCAAACAATAAATACCAGCAACACCAACATTAAATTCACACAATCAGTACGAAACCTAGGTGTTACTCTGGACAGTACTCTCACATTGCGCGATCATGTCATGAACATATGCAAGGCGGCATATCTTGAGCTGAGACGCATCAGCTCCATTCGCAAATATCTATTAGTTGATGCCACAAAAATACTTGTGTGTTCATTAGTACTTTCAAGACAGGACTATTGTAACTCAGTTATATCTGGTTCATCTCAATATCTACTCCAAAAACTTCAAAATGTTCAAAACACAGCTGCTCGTATCATACTTAGAGTATCACGATCAGAGTACACCTCTCCGCTGATCTGTACCCTGCACTGGTTATCCTGTCGATCCAGAGTCAAACACAAAATTTGTTCTCTGTGTTACGTTTCACTGACGGACTCTAGTCCAACATACCTATCCGACCTCACCCTTGTGTAAACACCAGCAAGATACTTACGCGACTCTTCTGACAATCGTATACTCATTATTCCCACTATGCACACAAAGTCATATGGACAACGTTCTTTTGTATACCAGGGCCAAGCAACGTGGAATGAATTGCCCACTGAACTTAGACACAAAGACACAGTGATCACATTCAAAAGTGCTCTCAAAACTCACTTATTTCGATTGCAAGAACAAACCTAAAGACCTAATATTGTTTCCTACCTTAAATATTCTAAGCATGTTTTTTTATGTTTTCTAATTTCATGGTGTTTGTGTTTGTAATCATATCATTATATATGATTTTTGTCTTATAGGTGTTGTCTAATGTTGTAAAACGATTAGACTTCTAAATATTAGGCGCTATACAAAGTCCTCATTATTATTATTATTATTATTATTATAAGATGCATGGTGTGGATTAATACCCCATGCGCCACTCCGGTTCCGTGCGTACACGCTCATCGCGGTTTATTTGGCACGATGCAGCTCTGCTTGGAAAGTACTTCACACTCTTCCTTGCACCGCTCGGTGGCCTAATGGTTAGATTGTTCGCCTCGGAAGCTGGAGGTTGTGGGTTCGAACCCCGGACGAGTCATACCAATGACTTACAAAAATGGTGCTAACAGCTGCCTCGCTTGGCGCTCAGCATTAAGAGGTTAGTGTAGGCCTGGTGTCAGGAAAATGTGACTTGGTGGGACATCATGCTACGTGTCTGTGGCATAATGCCCCAGTGCTAGACATCACTATAAGCTGCCATACTCCATATATCGTAGCGATATGACTGAAATTTTCTTTTAAAGCTACGTTAAAAATCCTAGACACACACACACACACACACACACACACACGCGCGCGCGCGCGCGCACACACACTTCCTTTGAAGAATACAAAATGTTCGAAACTCGGGTGTTTGCAATAAAGAGTTATAGCACACATTAGACTCAATAATTAATTTTGAATTAAGTTATATTATCAGATGTCTTGCTTTATAAAAACAAGTTATTGTGTCACATATATTTAAAATGTGTAAAGTCTACTAATTTTATAAACTTTTATTTTAGATAAGAAAAGTGTATCTTCAAACAGAAAAAAATCCTTATTAAACGATTTTATATTATTTTGGTACAGAAGATAATGCAGTGCTAGAAGTGAAATCATATTTTGAAATTTGAGGCTTATTTTTGACTTTTTCAAAATGAGATCTAGGACAAAAATCAATTACAGATTATGTCCATGGTGTGCATATCGTTTATTAAAAAATGATCAAGTATAATTTTTCGTTTGTTTCTAAATAAAATGAACATAAAGATAAAGTGAAAATTAATAAATATTTTTTTAATATCTGCAAGTGCTAAGAAAGTTCTACTAAAATGTCCTCCTGCACACTGTCCAGAAAATAATCAATTAACGTAATTAAAATATTTACCAAATGCCATCTTTAGCCTCCAATTTTATCCACATATAATACAGAATACACTGTAGTCTATTTGCAATATCCTGTCCTATGAAATACAGTTTCTTAATCTGTATTTTTAAGCTCATAAACTTCGCATCCAGCTGAATTTCAAGAGCATTGTTTTTCCTCTAATTTACCCCTTGCACACTTTCTATTTTATTTGCACTGTGCATACAAATCTTCACAGTCACTTCCAACCAATGGACATACACCGGCTTTGCAATGCAACTTGGAAATGAGTTCTACTATTACTACGAGCTATGCTCATGGTATTTTGAATGATGGAGTAATATTACCTTCTCTTTATTACATGTTTATGCTTTCTCCACATAAATCCTAAAACATTACGCAAGGAGCATCATAAAAGTTCGCATCTAAGAATAACATTGGAAAATTTCCGACACTTGGAGATCAGCAGCTTTCTCATCATCAGGGAATTTGCAAGCATGTCAAAGTATTTATAAAAAAATAATAGCACCATAAACTAAATAAATGTTGTCCTATTACATATTTCTTCAAGAGATTTAAGAATACACTGACAATATGTATGTCCCATGCTTTTCCTAAATTCTTTTCTACAATAATTTGGAAATAAATAGTCCCCGCTTGTAAATTTGAATTCACTTCGCTTTGATTTACTCCAAAATAAAAACATAATCCAGGCAGATAAGAGAATATAAGCGTGTGTTAATATTCATTGTTTCAACTGCACGCACTTTTACACCGAAATACTGAGCAGTAAACTAAAAGTCGCGTCATTACTCAACAACACTCTTCAAGAATACGACAGGGTTAATCCGTTTTATGTCTATAGGATGGCGTTGACAATCGCCAAAGCTGCATCACAGAAGTCTGTACCCCTTGTGCTGGTGATGAGAACTGTTAAAATCACACATCTGGTGAATGAAAAGTTATGTTATATATTATACCGATTTTGGTCTAAATGTTTTAGTGTAATACATTTTAGAGTCTTCAGAATGACGTCACTAACTATATGTACTACTTCTGCCATGTTGTCAATGCAGCTACCGGCATCGACTGCATGTCTGACTTAATTCAAAACACATAACAGTCAAGGCAGATGAAAATTTTAAAAAATATCTTTTTAAAAATGGTACATCTGTAGCTTTTTCGAAAACTGTTGTCAACTATATTTCGTTTTCGGTCTATGAAATGAATGATGGAATAAAATGACGGGATGTCTTTAACTTTAATAGTTTGCGCGTTTCTTGATCATGCAACAAAACCCGTGTGCCAAAAAGCGTTTTTGTGGTGTCGAGCTAGAGCCATTTGTCAATTTTTTTCCCATTCACATTGGATTTAAAAAAAATATTTCGGTTTCAATCGTCTTTTTAAGAACAAAACGAAATGTTAGGTTTTCGATATTTTTAGGTCCACTGCGGATATTATTAAAAGCAGAGTGTGCTTTAACTTCATTTATATTTAATACATAGCAACACATAAACAGTCATATATATATATATATATATATATATATATATATATATATATATATATATATATATATATATATATATATATGGAATATCAACTATTATTAACTTTTGGAAAAATAATGTTGAAGAATCTTCCTCAGAATCATAATCCACATAATCATTGTATTTGGATAAATGTAAAACAGGACTTTGTACAAGAATATATTTGATCAAATGTAATTGTACCTACTAACGTGTCCTAACTCTCGTTCAGTTCTAGTATATAGTATGTGATGGACTAAGGACAAAAGTTGAGACCTCTGGCGAGAAGACTTCTATCAGAGATAACCAGCTCAGCTGATCACTGTTACTTTTTTAGGTTGGATACTAGGAAATATTTCGCAAGTGAAGTGGAAACAATGTATCTTTAGCAAATGTCGAAGCCACGAGTGACAATACAAAAATGTTGCCACTTCAAGAATGCAATATTTCTTAATATCGACTTAACAAAGCTGATTTTACCGATCCCGTGGCCTAGTGGTTAGAGCGTCCGCTCGGATGAGGTAGGTCGCAGGTTTGAACCCCGGTCGAGAAATACCAAAGACATAAAAATGGTATTGCAGCTGTTTTGCTTGGCGTTTCACATTAAACAGTGTTAGGACTGATTGGCCTGGTGTCAGGATAATGTAAATGGGTGGGAGATGATGCTACTTGTCTGCGACATGATTCCCCAATGCTCGACATCACTATAACCTGCCACGATGCAGACATCGTAGCGATATGACTGAAACAGTATTAAAGCTACTTTACAAATCCAAATCACACACACACACACACACACACACACTGCGGATTTTCTCTTTCTTGCAATTTTTCAAATAAAAAACCTGTGTTTTCCATTGATTTGTTTCTCTACTCTGTGCCAGTGTGATTAACGACTCCATCACTACATTGATTAAAAGAGTACCCAAATTTTACAATAACTTCAAGAGAGCGACATAGAAAATTGGTGAGAGTTTTATTTTTGTCACCACTTTCTTGCAAGGATTGTTACAATAAACACTGCTGTGATGGGAGTAGAATAGTAGTAACATGGCAGAACGGTCGAACATAGCATGACCTCATTAAACAACAGATTTCAGTGATAGAGTTTACTTGGAAGGATTTCGGTTGCTATTTATGTTTACTTCTGCATTCAACCCACTACTTTTACATATTGACAAGCTTGCAGTCTTTTTTCTAACAGACGCTATACCCAAATTTCGATTCTCACTTAATTTCCGGTATAGAAAACTTTCAGCAATGCCTGTTTGCTTCTTCGTTTTCAGATATGATGATAATTGTAATGAGAGTTAAAACCGCTACTTAAACACTTTTAGTACACTATTTAATCAAGAGGTTTTTTTCCCCCGAAAAATGCGTAATGTTTGTCATTGAGTGTAACTGTGAGAATACTATGCTGTAAGGCTGACACAGAATATCGAATAGCATAGGTCGTATAAGTTCGGATGCTGACAATTTCCATCATTTCTGCAGAAAACTAATTATGAAAAGTTAATAGTTGAAGTCAAGATTTCGTTGTTTGAGTTCATATTTAGGCATTCTTGATATGCGCATTCTCATTCACTAAATAAATGTATACTGGAGTCAAACACTAAATAAATGTATACTGGAGTCAAACACTAAATAAATGTATACTGGAGTCAAACACTAAATAAATGTATACTGGAGTCAAACACTAAATAAATGTATACTAGAGTCAAACACTAAAAAATCTGTTCATCCAATGGGGAGAGGAGAGATGAATGGAGGGACAAAGTTTGGGAAGGAAAAGAAGTAGAAAGAAATGAAATAGACCTAAATATGGAAATACAGGTTCGAAAAGCATACATAAAGGGAGATATCATTCCTAAATGGAGAAAGAAGGTAGATTCAAGAGAGATATAATTTTTCACGAACTGATATATTTCAATATGACATTAATAATAATAATAATAATGATAATAATAATAATAATAATAATAATAACAATAATAATAATAATCTTTACAACTGCACCGGATCTTTGACTTTTGTCGAGAAAACACTATTAGGAAACACAGATGATCCCTTGTTCCATGCAGACGATGCAAAAACTTCATAATTTCAACTATTTACATTTGATTCAATCAAAATGGTCACTTGTGGGCAAGTTCAACGTTTTGAGAATTTTCTTTCCAAATTGAAGTGTATGATTTGCCAAATAATTCAAGTTATACAGTTTCGTGGTCTTATTCGATATAGTTAATTTACTAATTAGGCTAATGTACATCTCTATGCTGCACACACATGTACGTGTTATTCAGAATTTAAGCAACAATCATGATGAATAGTTGGTTTGTTGAAAATAGCCTGATATAATTATTTATCTACGTCATCACATACACTTTCTCGACTCTACATGAAGGTTGAACAATGCCAGTCAGTCGGTAGGCGGTAGATGTGATAATCGTACATAAAATTTGTTATTCTTTTTAACGAATTTGTACTTTGGAGAGGGAGTAATGTTGGGAAAATTAATTTTGAACCTTTTCAATGCATATTATATTTTAGTACAGTCATACAGAACTGACATCATTTTCTCATCAATTCATACTTTATGGTAATAATATGCATATTCATGGTAATGTAACATGACGTCATTTCATACTCCCTGTTTATGTGCATCTTTATTATTTGTGATCTTTCATAATCAGTAAAGGTATTATTAATATCACTTGTCACATTACACATTTGAATAGATTTAATTTATGACCATTCCCTCATTTATTCCATGATCGTCGGTATTAGATGTATTATTAGCGTTGAAATATTTAATAATATAAAAGTTGTCATCACCATAAGATGATCACCATACATACCACCGCTTCATCTTGCGTTTATGGAGTCCTTTAATGGCCTTTCTGAATTACTGAAATATGTTTTCAAGCAAACAATAGAAAATGCTAGATTTAAATGATTTACTCGAAGTGAAAACTCGGTTATATTCTTACAAATTTATTAATTCCAGTTGATATCTAAGCATAACTGATAAACTTTACCTTTTCATTCTAAAATAGCTTTCATATAATTTTCTACCATGTATCTTTAAAGAGGATATAATGTTCTCACAAAAACCGTTTGTAGGAATTGTTGAGCACTTCTCCTCATTGTGAATAAGACTTCTGAAAAGTATGCATTAAAAGAGACACCAAACCCTAATTGATTGCAGATTTTTATTTCGAAAGTAAAATGAGATTAGTGTTGATTCAAGCAGTCGGTTTCAAAATGCTTCACTAAACGGTCTGGGATAATTGTGTTAGTTAACGGCCCTTCGTTTAGTATCGGCATACGAGCTCGCAGTAAGGGTAACAGGTCCCTCCACTGCATCTAATGCTGCATGAAAGTTCACACCCTCTCCTGTTCACCTGTAGTTCTCTCCTCGAGGATTTACCTGGAAAAAATAATGTGAGTTTGTGTAAAATATCATGTGCTATTAATATATGAATACATTGTAATACCCTTGAAAGCAAAGAAATTTTATACACTTCAATAAACAATGGCGGAATGACACAATGAATCATAATCGTTAAGTATTCTTGATAAACTGATTTTGTTTACAAGTTGTTGGGTGTAACTGATTTTTCTAGGCTTTTTATATTTAGTGGGTATTTTAATGGACATTAGGGTATGCACATGTTTTTATATAAAAAACTTCTTTCTGGAGCAGTTTATGACGCGAAAATGTGTAATTATATCAGTACTTTTTTTCAAACAAGCTTCACGTTTTTTGACCTGTTTTAAAGTAGTACACCTTAATGATTCAGAGCAGAACGAAACGGTTGAATCACAACAACTCGCCATCTTGAACTAGTTTAAATCAAAACCTGGAATTGCATCAAAAACATTTTATAATCATTGAGGAGTCTGAACAAATCAGTCTTGATAAAACTCAACATTTGATCAGTCGTATAAAAGAATGAAATTTTTAGGATATAAAGAGGGTTTGGTGGCAAGGATGTCAGCCAAATATATAACTCATGTTTTGTTTTTGTTTTTATTTTTTTTTAACCGGTACACGTGTATAAAATATACACGAAATCGTTATCTACGTTTAATCTGTATAGAAAATATGGACTGAAAACAAAACGGTCAATGTGCTCTCCGTGAATCACTGCGTTGACCAAAAAAGTTATTGCATAGATAGATTATTAGATTGATTATTATAACCATTTAAGATTATACATAACAGATCCACCATTGTCTCATTATTTAGGTAAATAAATGCAATAACTAACTATATATTTTCTGACTTGAAATAAATAATTAAAACAGACTAAATTCATATTACTCAAAGAGCTCAATTTATTGATGGAAACGATACGAGGGATATTTAAAATGTATTTGTCATTATTCTGGATTTATTGCCATCTGTTAAACTGTATTACAATCTCGTTCTCTGTGCGTAGTTATTTCATTTCAATTATTAACATTGTTTTGAATTCTTTTTTAACTGAATAATCAAGTTCATGTATTAGAAGCCTTCTTTTAACGATCGATGAATTGGCAGATAAAAAGGAAATAATTTGCATTTTGATCCACCTTCTAACATTTTTATAAACATCTACATCCTTTGTGAAATGTATTGAAAATTGTTAAGCAAAACATAAGAGTTATTTGAAAAGAAATGCTAATCGCATGCTATGTAAATCGATAGCCGTCCAAATATGATGTGTAAATTATGAGATTGTGAAGTTCTACGATAGATAAAGAGGTGATATAAAAAGAGTCTGACAAGACAATTACATTTAAGAGCGAGCTTCACTGACTATTTATTCACACACACGCACACACACAAAGACACACGCACACACGCATACATACGCACGCACACAAACACACGCACACCAAGTACTTGGATGGGTTTTGCATGGCACCTAATAGAATATGATTTTTATCACACGTTATAAACTAGCTACCTTGATTCTCGTCCACGGCAGGTGTGATCATGAACATTGGTCTGTTTTTGCAAACACTGACAGGCCCATCGTCAGATAGAAAGCTCGTATCTACTATCTGCTCTCCAATGTCGTAAACTTTATGCACCTAAAAGATATACCATATAAAGTCATCATGACCATGCAGTATAATACTGCTTTCTATGTGTTGCATGTCTACTCACTAAATACGTGTACTGTTTCAATCCTAAATTGATTGTCAATTTAATGTTCAGACAAGACAATATTTTTAAATTTGAAGCAAGAAATAAATATGTCTAATTCGCAAAACTATAGAGACATCTTCTTATAGGACGTGACTATTATACGAAGTAAATTTAGAAGTTCTTGAAACGATATCTTTTCCTACGAACATCATTCATGATTGCTGACATGTATGATTAATGAAGAATTTTTAGCATAAGCATGTCGATTCAAAATTTTCCGGAAAAAAATGGAAAATTACTGTATTGGCTTTCTGCGCATTCACAATGCTTCGGAATGTATGAAGTCTTTTACCATCTTTTATTGGCTCTGACAGACAGATTTATATAACTCATCTTCCATTTTGTGCAGGTAACACGCTTCAAATGCCTTCTCTGTACCGTCGTCATTCATCACAATGATTTCGAATTGCTTGATGTTTAAGGGAGAAACAAATATGAGATCAGACAATTTCATACGAATTTATTTTCAATATATAATGATTTTCTCTTATTCACACCTCCCTAATAAAAATCTTATATGAATCCAGTATACAGTTTTGCTACCGGAACGAGACCCTGTTTTAATAATCGGTTCAGAGAAGTGTAGATGTAAAGAACAAATTAAAACTGTTCATTAGAGAGAAACTAATTTACATAAAACAGTTATGATATCATAGTGCAAAATTGTGAGAACTTTTCAGAATTATAATTGATTATGTACAGTTTAAATTAATTAACAATACATTTTACACTTTGCGTGTTGAGAACATATATTACCACATAAAGAATGTATACTCAATGTGTAGCTGAACGGACGTTGTTGCATTATTATTTCCGTGCGACCAGTAATCGCAGTTTCATGCAATAATTAAATCGGTATTAATGAGTGGGTTATTCGACTTATATGTATTTAAAAATAACTGTCTTATTACCGTCCTGTCTTGTTCAGTTTCAAATATGTATTCATTCCTTTGTATCGGCCTGTTTTGTTCTTTCTACATATTTACTCGTTATGTGCTCGTCAATCAACAAGAAAATTGAGCATCAATTAAATAACTTTAGAAGAGATAAATACCACGGTATTCACCTATTCATGACATCTGTATTTCATGGTTCATTTATCAGCAATGAATGATGTCGACATAATAACACAAATTGTAATAAGGACGAATGTTCTAACTTGTAAAGTCTAAGATTAGGAAATAATATATCGAATCGTTAATTGTTTTGGACGTTATTTATTGTGTTCTTTACCTGTCCGCAGTCTAGAAGGCGCTGCTGAATTAGTTTGCTGTCCCGAGAGATGTCAATCTGTGTTCTGTCAGAATCAATCTTATGCACCGTCTCCACTTCTTCCGAGTCTGTTTTGGGCTCCTGTTGAAATGACATACATAATGAGCATCCCTAACACGCAGAAACTTCTCACAGCGTCAAGAATCTCAGGGCAAAACTTCAATATACATATATTGTCCCGGTCAAACCTAAACCATTTTACTTTCTTAAATGCAAATAACGTACAGGAGCAAGCAACAATTGTTTGTTACGGTCAAGACTTGCCTGTGAATCTTCTAACAATGAGTGTCAGTTTCTATTCCTTTTTAGTTTTTGGCTCTTTCATGCGGAAAACCAAATAATATTATATCTTAGCTTTGCAAAAAACCATGCATTACATTGATGTTGGAATTAGGCGGGGCAACCGATCAAATCCCCCATGTCAAGATTCATATCCAATTTAATATAGGAAACTTATGCACTCGTCTTGAAAGCACACATTAATCAGAAACCTATTGTCGCTCCTAAGTCAAGATATGTAATAAATAAATAAATAAATAAATAAATAAATAAATAAATAAATAAATAAAATAAAATAAAATAAATGCACTTATATAAAAAATTTGACATTATATATATATATATATATATATATATATATATATATATATATATATATATATATATATATATATATATATATATATATAACGTTTTGCTTGGTTCTTTTGTTGATTTTTCGCAGCTTGTCTCCAAGGGCTCACAATAAGCAGCAACAGCAAAGTATCTAAACCATGAATGGAGACTACAATGAAACTATTGATCCAGATACTTTCAAATGTTAGAAAACAATGGCAGACTTGTAAATATTCACTTTCAATTTCAGTTCCATTTTGTATAAAATATTTTTAAATTTAGCGAACTAGCACCAAAAACATCATAAAAAAATTAGGTCAATAATGCTAAACAACGACAAGAAAAGAGTAAATCATCTTCGCCACATCAAAATAAAGACAACTATTTAATATTCTCCTCATGCGTCTGTGAAGCCTGTTATTAAATGAGCTCAAGGTGATACAAAATGATATGATTATTTTCTCTGTAGTGTGTAAACATTTGTGGCACTTCATATACCTGAGTATATTTCAGGATGCTATTACATCAAAAGAAAAAAAGTTGTTGTGAGTGTCGTTCTTTAGGCAGCAGTTTTAAAAAATGGATCAATTGCCTTGACATTTTATCAAAAATGATGATTGTCGTGGAAGATATATGTCAATCTCGTACAACACTCGGCCACATTAAGAGCGTATGATTATTATACTTTTCTGTATGAACGCAATCGAAGAAACTGATTCTAGAGCATTACAAAAGGTCATGAGATAGTCATTGCTATGATGATGATGATGATGATGATGATGATGAAGATGATGATGATAACATAGAGCTATATGAAAATCTGATTGCAACAGATAAGGATTTCAAAGAAAAAAATGCCCACAGCAAGTGTTGCATGTCAAGCGATTAGAAATATGTTATTGTTCAAATGCCATTTCCTTTGCTACTTGCGTTTCTCTCTCCGCTTCCAAAAGTTGGGCCAAACGTCTCTCCTCGATGTCTTCTTCCAGATCATTTTGATGGATGTTTCCGTTCTCACCTAGTGGCCCTCCCAGTACAAAGGACAAAAGTAGGGTACTGACGATTACGTGGAGGAAAGCCATCTCATAGGTCATCTACATGATGAACATACATATACAAAATTATATATAATGACCTCCCTTGATAACATTTCACTTAAAAAGCAAACGATATAACAATATGTGAGTTACACTTAACAAAGCGTCCTTGTGTGTCAGATTTGTGGATTCCAGATTCACAAGAAGCACAAAATATTAATTGACATTTGCAAATAAACGCTTACTCATAATTGAGAAAAATTGCAAAGTGAGAAACTACGAGGAGATACATTTAAAGATTAAGTTTTAATTTAAAACTAATTTATTGAGGTATTATGAAATAAATATTGTCATCACGCATGGTACGAAAATGCCTGTAATTGGTTTATTCATATGACTAAATCGCCCTGTTATGGAATAAAATGTTAAACTTGCTGAAAACCTTTTCTCTGTAGAAAGTTTTGAAGATGCTAGTCTTCGTTGAAAGTCTGTTTACCAATTTTGACAACATATTCCATTTATAAATATTTAACTATCTTGTCGGGCGTGGTTACGCTAGATTCTGACCAATCAAAAAACTTCAACTTGCACCTTGTTTGCCGAATACTATATAGCTTGGATGTCATAGGTGCTTTAAAGTTAATTGTAATCTTTTACTCCTGAAATAACAATAAGATCCAAAACAATGAGATTATTTAGGGCCAATCCCACTGCTTAGTATGGAAACACAAGTGGTGGCATATGTTCATTTATCAAACCTTTTAAAGTCAGCTTAAAAGTAACAAGTATAATACCCATGTATTGGCCGTATGTCTCTAATAATTTGGGTTTAATCTGCTATTTATTTTATTTATTCTGATTTATTGGGGTTTCGGTTGATTTTCCTGTCATATCTAGCATCATGCGAAAAGTGTCTGCATATTAGTGAAGTGATTCAGTTGCGTGTTGTGTTGAAAGGAGATACAAAGCGGTACACTGGTGGTAAGAGATAAACGAAATAAAAACATATCGATGTCTAAATTGATACAATTCAAACACATGTTTACGTCCCAGATGAATGAGATTTAAAACTCGGATATTTGATTCAGTCGTTTGGGACGTATTTTTTTTCCGGGAGTAAAAGGTGAGTTCAACGATTATGGTGTTTGTTTCCGAACGGACGTTCCCGAGCAAAGCAAATGAGATAACGAATTCCGATAAAGCTATTAATAGATCAAATTCAGGAGAACAATATGATATAGATAAAATCCCAAGGGATGAGATTATAAACACTTCCCTATTACAAAATTGTTGACATTTTTACATTCATCTGATAATCAGCAGAAAATGTATTTTACTCATTTTAGAGCTAACTAAACAAACGTGGAATAATTAGGAAAATCGAGCATGTGTCGTGTGGTAATGATTTCAGAACATCGCCACGTTTCATGTACTTACATTGAGCTTTGAGACAGTTTTGAAAGAAAATATTATCATAAAAGCTGGGTTTAATTTTGTTTTCCATGGTATAAGAATGCATTTCTGTACAAGTTAAATAGTTACTACATTACATACAGAAAGTGCTCACAACTGTGCTTATTCAAGATAACATTCTCAAATTTGCGACACACACATACATTATAGTCTTTGCATGATTTTGAAATTTGTTTGCACGTTAAAGTTGTCAATGTTTACATTTTATAAACACTAGGTGTGTAAATGTTGTTTGAATATTATGCACCTTACATAACACATTGACATTTGAATGTTGTAAGCCACTTTTATTTCTTGGAGATGAGTATTCGACACTTTCGAGGGATATCTCAATAAACACAATAAAGAACTGTCGATGAATCGCAAGGTATAATAGTATATCATAATACATCATATAAGGCAGTAACATTTTACAACGAAATGAACAAACGAAAAAAAATTAATCTGAAAACGGGATTTACTATTTAGGTCGAAATAGTTAATATGGTACTTAATAAATGATAGTCGTTGGAGTACTAGTAGCAGTAGTAATAACTACGTTTTCATGATTAACAGCGCATGAGGTGTTATTTTTAGCTGCTTGATTTCATTTCCTGCAGTCCATATTTTCTGTTATTATTATTATTATTATTATTATTATTATTATTTCTTAAAAGTCGCCTTTTGAAAGAAGGGGTATCATTGCAAAAGGATGGATCATCTCCACTTCCCGTAGATATCAAGGGGATTCAATGCACCGTTTCTGTTGCTCCACGAAGTGATGATTTTTGTAACTTGTTCAACAGTTTTATACCTTTTTCAGCTCATCACTGAATTTGTTGTGTATTTCTTAGTGTCTATATAACCATTGGTGAAAACACTGTTTATACTTTTATCCAGACTTGCACATTTATTTCACTTGTTTGTTGCATATGAAGGAATTCTGCATTGATTCCCTTTTTAAAATGAGAAATAGCAGGTTGTACCCAATGTTAATTAATTCTCGTTTTATGTCAAGTTGTCAAAACAGAATTTTGATGCTGGCTAGTTTTAAAATGGTGCACATCCTTCTTTAGGTCTCGTGGACAAGTACAAAAGCGGTGTCAGTTGGTTTCCTTAGCATACATTCGTTTTAATTTAGATGTCTCCCTTAGGATGTTGCCATGAATTATTATATTTGTGATTTCAAGACAACAAGACATTAGATAATCTTTGAATGTTTCAAGATACACAAACTTCCATGATTCCAGCATCGAAAAGTACAGTAACAAGTCATGGTCACTTTAAGTAGATTCATGCTATAACAAGATTCTGTATTTGCTTTCTACATATCCAAGGAAACTGTTTTTCTATGTACAGTTTGTTCTTTATAAATCACAACATTCGTCCACTGTATACATAACCTATTTTTCAATTATACATGCTAGAAAATCCTAAATTTGTTGCCCTAGGAAACGATATTGCATAATGTATGAACTATTTAAATCAATGTTCTTCTCCTCTAAAGGATCAGGTATTCCAATTTACTTGTGTCTGGAAATTACATATCACGCGAATGTATGGGGAAATTAAGAAAGTGAAAAGAATAATGTCTCAACTATAGTAAGCATATTTCTCTATGAAAGAACATTCTTTAAATAAGAATATAGTTAAATTGTTGGGAAGAGTTAGGAAAAGTCATTACATTCCATCGGATTAGCTAATATATGTTTGCAAAAGATGAGGATATAATTTCTTACCTTGACACGATATAAGTCACGAAAAGCAAATGTGTACACCAACTAAGTATTTTTCGTCCAAATTAGTGTCAACACCTGTTCAAGAATACACGACAGTTAAACGAGATGACACATATTGGGCCTCCGTGTTGCTTAATATAAGGAGAAGTTAATCCTTCTTAATTTTTTTGGCAAAGTGAAAGTTTATAAAACAAAATGTCTTTAACATTTAAATTCCAGTATCCACCATGAATAAATTCTCTCTCTCTCTCACAATGTTCGCCTATCTCCAAAGTTTAGATCATTTTATTGATTTAAACATGCTTAGAATTAAATTTAGAATGAGCAGGACTTATGCAATTCTGCATGATATTTCCAGGTTGAACTCGCTTCACCAATTATTTCTTCTACATTTCTTCCAAAATAAACGTATAAAAAAAGACAAAAACAATTACCTTGTTTTAGATTTTGATGACAAGTTGTGACCATAAGGCCGTTACTGTCACTTAAAATGACCGTTACATCATTATGCCAGTCAATGTTCCTGAATGACATCACAGATAACACCAAACAGCACTAAGAGCTAAGTGCGTAAGTTTTGACAATATAATCCTTCAGTACTGTTAAATCTTTGGAAGTACTGTGGATAAAAATGCTTCGGAGAAGCTCATTTAAGATTAAACAGTTAGAAAATTACCGTCATACCAAAAGGAATGAATTTGTTTACTAACTGAAGATTTAACCTTAAAAAAGAGAAACGTCTAACAAATATGGATCCAACCAAAGCTGAGTGATATTAGTGATTTGCTTTCCAGTCATTGATAACCGAGACATAAACGTCGATTATTGTCGGTATTGATGGCACAACCCAGAACAGCGACGTATGTGCAAATCTGAGATGACCTTTTGAAGATTCCAGGAGACACTCTTAAAAACTTGGGACGTAAATTTTACATGTTCTTGCAAATAGCAAAGAAATTAAAATGGATATAATTTTATATTAGGATCTATGAGAATGTCCTATGTTAAGAACACAGTTACAGAGATCGTGGGAATGGGACTTACAGAACCTTTACTATTGCTATATGGTTTTGATATCGTAATAGTCAAGAATAGGAAAAACATGTTAAATCAACTAAAGACAACACAATAAATTAGCTGTATTCTCTGCTGATACATTGCCCAGTGTTGGTGACGTGTTTCCAAAATTTGAAAGTTCTATATCCTTTACCTCAGATGAACCGTAGGCTGTATTAGTAATTCAATAAGCAACGTTTTTAAGCAGCAAAAGAGGTTTTTATATTGACTGTCGAATGGGGCATCTAGAAGTCTCCCTTGCTGAGCTATATTGTCCTTCTGTTATTTCATTAAATATTATTAGATTTCTATTCTGACTACCTGGTCAGTGTAATAGATGGTATTCTACAAAAGTATGTACTAAAACTATTCCTATCTCTACATTAAAAAACACAAACTTTTACCGGTTGAAGTAACAAATAGCATTTCTGTCTACACGAAAGGGCTCATCACTAATCAAGGGCCGCTGCTTGTTAGAAGTTTCTCAAGGAAATTATTACGGTGGCTCAATACTTATGCTTTAACCTTTCCTTTAATATTTAGTTATATAAATGAACGATACCAAATGAGTGTATCGAATATACTGACGTTATATCTTCGGATCATTCTGAAAATGTCACAAACGCCCGTAAATGTCACAGGTGACATGTGCCATTTACAGATGACATTGTATGAAAAGTTTCTCATGCAGCAAACTATTTTCAATTCTACCAATGTGCACCAGTAAATTTATGTCACAGCTGACACCCAGTCTCAAATTCATAGACAAAATTCCAAAAATGCCACTATTCGCAACAAAGAAAGACATTGTCAGTCTGTTTATCAGCTTTGCAAACTTTACAAAATTTCATGATCGTCATTGACAATTTGTTTATTGAATTTCACAGATGGTTTAATTGATAAGCATAATTAAATTCTTCTATTATATCCTGAATTGTTGTCCTTGAAAGACTTAGGTCATGCATTTATTGAGCTTATATTCATTTCGTACTGCTTATCTGATTTCAACCAGATTTGCCCCAAAACAAAACTTCAAGAAACTGTTATACGAAACCTGCAAGAATTATGGTCTATATCAGGCTTCTGAAGAAAACTGTACCAATCATATTTTCAGATTTAAAATATTTTTAATTCTTTTAGTTTTATATTTTTTTATTTTCTTTGCTATTTATGCTTTACACACACACACACACACACACACACACACACACACACATATATATATATATATATATATATATATATATATATATATATATATATATATATATATATATATATAATTTTAATATTTTCACATATTTTCAGATATTAGATCAGTAAAGCTAAAACTTGAAAACGGAGACTGTTGCGATTCACTGCTATTGAACTCGATGATATATTTCCAATATTAGAATATAATTGATATTAAAGGACATGTCAGGATACGAAGACAGGTTGGAAATACTAAAATGATACTTTCAAACTTAAAAAAAATAACCGCACAAAATACATTGCTTTGAATTCGGCAGTTTAAGAGTTAAACACGATATAAATAAAATCGGAGTAAGAAGATAATGTATATTTCGGAATGCTGACAATTTTGAACGAAGCAAAAGTGTAGTCGGCCATATTTAAGTTAAACAATATCACACAAGAAAACAACAATGATTTATTTGTAGATTCATACATAAAAATACGCTTTATAACACTACATGTTTAGAGATTAGTTTCAATGGTGTAAACACTGAATAGTGAACATTGATAAAATAATACAGTATGAAGACAATAATGACGTCAGTCGTGTATTTTTTGGGGGATAAATTTAAAGTAGAACTTTAAGACCTTGTAAATTTTACAAGGTCAATCTACAATGATTCAACAAAAAAATTGACGAACTTGATAGAAAACAAAATTCCATTTCAAACATGAAATTGTTTATCATTATATAAGATAGCTGTCTTCGATTGAACTATATGAATGGTAAAACCAGACACAATTCTAAAATCTTCAATACAATTAAACATATTAAAGTAACGTGACTAAAGATTAAAAGCAGCTGGTTTGCATAGTCGTTCTGTTGACTTTAGTTAATGACGACTAAAGAGCATTCATTAGTCATAAACCATGCCCTGCATGCTTTTATGTCATTTAAAATGACCGATAAATATCGGAACCTGAGACAGATAATAACATGCCCTGCATGCTTTTATGTCATTTAAAATGACCGATAAATATCGGAACCTGAGACAGATAATAGCATGCCCTGCATGCTTTTATGTCATTTAAAATGACCGATAAATATCGGAACCTGAGACAGATAATAGCATGCCCTGCATGCTATTATGTCATTTAAAATGACCGATAAATATCGGAACCTGAGACAGATTTATATCGATTCTGAAAGTACAGCTACCTACACAGATATCACTTATCAGTGGAAACAAATTAAAGAAGATGAAACAAAATTATAGGCGGAATTAAAAATGTTGTTAACTCAGCAGCTCTCACACTATAGTGTATTCGAATATGCCCAGGAATTATAAACGAACAAAATGCTTAAAGCGTTACCCCGGGTTAAATTATTTTCAGTGTTGGCAACTATGACTACAGTGGCATTCCATGTAGATTATACTGCACACAATTATTGATTTCGTTTTGCTTTTAAGTAAATTTTACCTCAGTATACCAGGGCTGGTTAACACAATTTTCACTCAGATATGCTACGACAAACGTAGCAAAGCAAAATAACTATTGATGCTGGCAGCACTAGCTAGCCAATCCAAAAACCCGTCAGCAAATTCGCGACCTCATCACCGCGGTTTAAATCCATTACTTAACATGTATTAACAAATCTTAAGTACAAACGCCAAATACGTTTATTATCGCGTCATCCGTAATATTTAACATATGTATCAATTTGTTTTGTCCTTAGTGATCGTAAACGAACCTGCAACCGAAAAAGGTTTCAATTACTTGTCATTGGGATCTGACCTGAATAATGAATGCTTAGATTCTAACATTTTAACTTTAAGCCTATTATGATCATCTACCATGATTGTCTTTCTGCTACAAATCGAATGATAAGAGACTCCATATCGTGACAGACGCGTGCACTATACAAAATAATATCCGGCATATATCAGGAGAAAGTCAAAAGAGAAAACTGGGATAAAACTGATTAACATCAACATGTGATATACCAAATAGTTTGGGCTGATCATTCACCGTTGAAATTTTGGCAATGTAAAGTTACCAACTACGACCTTGATATAGTTGAGTTTAATATTTACTTATTGCCTTGCTGTAGCATTAGCACCATCGATAGACTCTTGAATCATTCGAATTCAGTTTCCATTGATGATAAGATATTCACTTATTTCATTACCAGATTTTAAAACGTTTGATACTGTGTTTGTGTCAACATAGTTTTGGTAAAGGCAACAGGTAACACAGAGTCTCTGATTACTCCGAATTCGCTGATTTCAGCGGTTCTTCGCGACGGCACCTCGAAACAAAATCTCCAATGTCAACATTTAGACTCTTTAAACTTTCCAGTCCAATCTTGTAAAATCACAGATTCGCTTGGTTGTCAACATCAATCCGGCAGGTAAATCCAGTCGAATCAGTTTCGGTGGCAAACCTGCTCAGGTCCAAATCGGTGATTTATCGGATTGAGTTGCATACGTAAATAATGATAGGTTTTCGTATACTATTAAATATACTTTTTAAGTGACAAGCGCACGTGATGTTGATGTACTCTCAAGTGCATGCAATGGTTTAAGAGTAAGATATCCACATATGGGGCCTTCCAGCCAAATCTGCAATAGCAGAGCTGGTTAAAACAGAGCCGCCAGAACGTCAAGTAGGGGTGTAAGCCCGAGCGAGCCAAAATATTAAAGATGTCGAGATGCTACCACGTATGTCCAGTTTATGAATCCAGTTAGCGATGCAAGTTTATTCCGCATAAAGACACACCGGACTGACTTGCTTTGTCATAGCGAGTAAGTCAAGAGTGGTTAACGGTAAGGTTTTTTTTTTAAGACTTACACCAGGTGGTCCAAGACTTCTGCATGATTGTATTCTGTAAGTAGTTTCGGGTAGTCGAAGACCTTTTCCTTTTCATCCGTTGACGAGATACTATGAAGATTTTCATGTCCCCCCCCAGATTCATTTCAGATTCATCCCGGATGTAGTTTTGACAGCCCCTAACGCAACTGCTTTTGCAACCACAGGAGCCTCTAACAATGCTAGAATGGCTGCAAGGAATGAACTTATTTCACCGGAATTTTGCATTTTGTGTCACCTACGACTTTGATAACTTTAATGTAACTGAGGTGTTCTTTTGTATGGCTGCATTAAGCTGATTAAGTTGCGTTTGAGTCATCTAAACTGGTACAGTTACAGGTTAGTTTTTCGGAGAAGCCTCAATGTGAACCAGCAATCGTTTCTTATTGCGCTCCTTATTTTTGCAAGCTGCGTTAGGCTAATCACAAGACTAACCTCGTATTAAGACAATATTTTTCATCACGCTGTTCAATTACAACTACAATAATTACCGGGTTTCCACCAGAGCAACAATTAAACTAATTCTACCATCTGCGACATCCATCAACAGTATTTTATAAGAGAGAATTATATCAATGCATGTGTAACCACCAGGGATCGCCAGCGGATAAGCGAGTTACACGTGAACAAAAGATCAGGTCGACCACAAACTGATCAGATCCAGGTCTTCCAATGAAAAGTATTAAATTGGACAAAGTGTAGTGAAATGTTTCTGGGCGATCTGCAGACATGTGTCAACCTTGTTGCGCTGATACTTTATTGGGTAGTTATTTGACATGAATACTACAGAAATCTGTTTTCTATCGAGTTTGTGCTGAGCGTTTGAAATGGCAGCGGTAATATGCCTCTAAAACTTATGAACGACAACATATGTTTCTCAAGATATTGAAGAGTTTATCACAGCCCCCCCCCCCAACATTGTTTAATTTCAACATCTCAACTATACCATGCACGACTTATGCCAACTTTCATCTTTACTGTCACCCTTTCGGTATAGCTTGGATATGTGTTTGGCAACAACAAAAACAGCCTTGCGAACATATCCGCAAAACCAAAATATGTGACTGAGACGAATCGCACACGAAAACGATTAATATGGTTCCATTAAGTTGTCCTCGGCTATGCGCGAATCCAACGTTATTATTTGGGTCGACGGCAATTACAGCAGTCGTAGCAGCATTTTGCGTTCATAACGTTTCAATTGTATGCTGGAACTGATCTGTAGAGACGGATCCATACTTGTAAAACATTATAGATGGGTCAGCGGATTTTGCATAATCGTCTCTGCATCTGGGGAATTCAAGAATTGTCATGGCAATATCAACGTTGATAAGCAAGCTTCAATTTCCATTCTATCGATAAAATATCGTGCACTGCTCAACAACGCTATGACACTTTTGTTAACAAAGCCAGCTTTATCATTGTCTGGGTAATCATTATCGTCGGTTTGTATATGTTTTCCGTCGATTTCTAATAAAAGATTCACACGGAAGAAAATACAGAGAGGTGTCATAGGCTTGTAATTATATTCGATTTGTTAAAAATCCTTTGCCTGGTACGAATAATACTGAAAATCGTTTTCCCTATGATCCAAAAATCAAAGACACTTCTATCTCAAATGCCGGATCGGATATTTCTTCAAATACCCCTTAAACCACTTACTTCGAAGTTTAGTCTTCCAATCAACGTTCAACGTTTGAGATGCAATTAGGCACGTGAATTGCAAACAAAAACTAAACAATATTGTTGATGGATATACAGTAAAAGTAATAAAAATATCGCAGACTTGTAATTGTTCCTGACATAATTGTATATTCGGCGTCTGCTGTTAACGCTGGAACAGGTGTATTGCTATCAACAATAACAATGATATCACCAGCACTTGTAACAATTTGTGTTTCAGCTGCAATAACAACTGCTGGTTCTTCTAATATCATTGCAAAAACGATATGTACGTGCACAAATACAAAATTGCATGAGTATATAATAAAATTACATACAGAAACGTTATCATACTCCAAATTATCTTCTTTCATATCGACAAGTCTTAGCGATGGAAAAATATCAGATTCTGAATTTGCTGAGATAATTAAAATTTACAAAAAAGCAATGACTTTGATAGAATTCACGCCTGATTTAGATAATGATAATAATAATAATAATAATAATAATAATAACAATAATAACAACAATAATGGTAATAATAATATTGATAATAATAATAATAATAATAATAATAATAATAATGATAATATTGACCCCGAACGAGTTATTACAGCAGATTATCGTTAACACAACTCCGTCAAAAACTACGATGATATCGGTAAGTTCGACTAATCCTGAATTTAACATTAACTTTCCAACTGCAATTCTATTAAAAGAAATAGCACTTGCACAATTACGAGTATATTATAGCTGGCCAAATATCAGATCAAAATCATTTAGTGGATTACCTACAAATAATTCTTTGGTATTTGCAAATAAAAATAAACAAGATGGAACTCTCAACTGGCAAATTATCAGAATTCCCATGGGTAATTATCAGATTGAATAACTCAGTGATGAAATTCAGCGCAGAATCACATCTATTATGGGAAAAGAATCTAAGATAGCTATTACTGTTTACAAAGAAACATTATCAGCTGCGATAGAAATAAACTCTCTTGATTATGTTGTAGATATATATCAATCGTCGATAAGAACAGTATTAGAATGGCCTGAAAAATAACCTGTTTATCAAGGATCACCAGAACCTCAACGTGTCGATTTCTCCACGGACAAGAAAATAATTCTGAAGCTTCCAGAATATTGAAACAGAGACCCATGAAAGTTTATCAAAGAACAGAGAAGTGCAAACGATAATATAATTTATGACGAAAATTTGTATTTTACTGCGTCGGACTGCACGGACGGCACAAAACTTCCTAAATAAGGAAACACTTTATATGATGCTGTTTTCAAAATCCGTAATCCATTTATAGATGAAAAGTTAATCAAATCATTTTTTGACAATATTAGACCTGAGCACGCACGTGTACTTGGTGTTCTGCGAAATTTATTTTCTGATGTCACACAATAACGACAAAAAACAAGAGATCATTGAAACAATGCAACATCTAAACCAAGTTCAATCACATCTCCAATTTATTAATAAAATTATTACTGAAACAGTAGTCGCTAGTGGTAATAGAAATAACAATCCTAAAGGTTCATTTGGAATTCTATACTCTGAACTGATAACACTAAAATAATTATTTCTCGATCATTATAAAATAACCGAAGCAAATTTGCTAAAAATTTAATACCAGTACCTTCCAATGACGAACTAACAAAAATCAGTCAACGATCTTATTAATGAAAACTTTTCTAAAATTATCGAGTCATGGAGAAAAATAGCCCCACCAGCAGTTATTTTCAAAAAATAACAACAACCGGTACGGTGAAGGTCGTCATATTTCACCAGGAATTGTAAATATCACATCAACTATTGCAGTTATTCTTGTTTGTGATACAATTGATGGCAGCGATCAACTAGAGCTTGAAAAATCAAATCAGGCTAAGCAAGGATATATTTTATATACATTTACGCCTCAAGTACCTCCTGTATATTTAATTGTACAAGAAACTATTAATCCGACCTATCTGCGATGCCATAATCCGCTATTATCGAGGATACATTTCAACCTTTCTGACAAATCCAGACTCTTGCTTGATTTAAGCCAAGATATTTTCAGTTTGAATCTGTATGTAAGATCATAGATCCTCACGTTCGTAATCGATTTTTAATCATGATTTTCAATCGGGGAAATAAAATATATTATAACAGAATCTATTATTTTAATGATTCTCGTTCAGATTTGATCAAATCGATGGGTACATTGCCTAAATTAAATCAGATTATCAAACAATTTCATCAAATTAAGGAGGTAAATAATTCTTAAAATAGTAAAAATCTCGTCGAAAACATAAAGAATAATAAATTGCATAATAATATTCCTTGAGAAAGTCAATGAGCAAATAAATATATTATAACATAATTTATTTTTACTGATTCTCTTCCAGATTTCAGGTATATGGTACTGAAAATTATAAAAAGCAGTCAGATTTTATAATTTGATGAGGTAGATAGTACTTAAAATAATGAAAATCTTACTGAAAACAGAAAATTACATAATAAATATTATTGTCAGAATAAAAAAATATTATTATCAGAATAAAAAGTAAAAATAGTATTCTTCACTGATTTCATAATTTGATAGGGTATATATTGCCTAAAATAATAATTATAAAACTGATTTCATAATTTGATGGCGTAAATAGTATTTAAAATAATAATTATATTACTGAATCAGAATAAAATTATAATCTAAATCAGAATAAATATTATTATAAATAAATCAAAATCAGAATAAATATTATAATCTAAATCAGAATCGGAATAAAAATAAATCTAAATCGGAATAAATATTATATGATATTAACACTTTTATAATCACTAGTAATTTTATCATTTTTTCATTTTCACAATCCGTTATTAGAAAAATTTGAAACGCTCGTAGCCATAACTTTCACTTTCACTGATGCTACTCTCATTTCCACAATCAGACATAATGTTTCTCAACTGCCTCAAGCGCGTGTTAATAATTATTTTTGTTTCCTATTAGTGAGCTAATTCGAATTTAACTTTTTCAATTGTGTGTGAGAGAGATACGAATTGTTTAGCTTCTGTATCCTTGACCGCAGCCAAGGACTGGAACATAGATTGCTGAATCCGCTTAATGAATTTATATTCTCCTGGTAGTGTATATCTATCTTCGAATTTTAACTGTTGTAATGATTCCTAATCACAAATAATTTCCTCAGGATTTAAATCATCCGATATGTTTATGCCGTCATGTTTTTTATTTTTTAATTGCAGAAATAATGGCATTAATATTTTCATAATTCATTATCTTATAATTTTATATTTAAATTATATTCCTCAACCGAGACGGTATAATACAATTATAAAGTATCTCGCAGACACAACCTCTAGGTGACTAAATAAATATTTCTCTTAACTCTGTTCACTCCGGAATGCACTTCCAGACTGACTGGGAGAGAGAAATTCTGTGTCTTTATATAGTAATGAATACTCCCATGCAGAATATTTCAGAAAATCACGTGATTGAGGTATTCTGGAAATCGCCGTCAATCCTCCGTCATTGCTGGAAATCACAGTCAGTCCACCCTCATTTCTGGAAATCCCCGTCAATCCACCGTCACTTTACGAAATCTCAGTCAATCCGCGTCATTACTAGAAATCACCATATATTTATGGAAATCCCCGTCATTTCTGGAATATTCTACGTGGGCGTAATCGTGACTATAAGAGAGAGCCAGTCAGTCTGGAAGCGTATTCGTGAGTGAACAGAGGTAAGTAAAACATTTTCTTGAACTGGTGTATCGAAGGCATGCAAATATCAAAATATTTATCACTGAATTCATTGATTGAAATATTATTTCTTCACCAGTATTTCCAAATTTGCAATTCTGACTCTGTGTAATTACTTGTAAACTACACAAAGAATTAAGTTTTGGATTTGAATCAATATGATCGATCACAAGACCGTCTTCGATTACCCCCCGAAAACATTCGTAGACAAACCTATGACAAAAATATCTTATTAGCAGCACCGATTATTTTTTTTTCAGTCGATAGTGCCTGATTACACC